>CM062816.1:1914745855-1915945855 GCA_031772625.1 Pinus tabuliformis
TCGCTATCGGGGCTGCAAAGAGTACAGGGCCTTCACATATGTTATGCACCGATGCGATGGGCCGGACCCGATGGCCCTTCAACACTCCATTTTATAAAATATCGGGTCCGCGGCAATATCGGTGATCGGCGGTCGGCGGTATCGGCAGTGGCATTGCGATTGCGGTCTAGCGATTTGATCAGGGCCGTTAATCGCGTGCACAGATCAACGGCTCACATCACGTCGGCATTTCGCTATCGGGGCTGCCAAAGAGTACAGGGCCTTCACATATGTTATGCGCCGATGCAGTGGACCGGACTCGATGACCCTTCAACACTCCATTTTATAAAATAGCGGGTCTGCGGTGATCGCTGATATCGCATCGGCACTTTCAAAGGGGCGGGGCTTTAACACAAATGATGGTGCAGGCTGATGGGCCGACCCGATATATGCACAACACTCCATTTCATATTTTTTAAAGTCTGCGCCCATATCGTTTTCAATGTATTTGGTGTATTTTCTTTGTATAAAGAAAATACAAAGGGAAGCCCTGGGCAGATGCCGATTATGATGGGTTTTGGATCCGATGGGATTCGAAAGTAAAATATATATATTCTTCAAATTCGCCAGAGCCATTTTTCATGATTTTGCAGCTGTTTTATGTATATTGTTCAAATATTAAAAAAACAAGGGACCGGTGCAGGGATTTCATAAGAACGGCAGCCACTCCATTGCAGGTTCAAGCGGCAAGCCATCCTTGAAGGAACCGTGCAGTTATGTTATATACCAGAAGAAGGATTCGGCGGAGGGACAACGGCCGGAAAACAGAACCCAGAAAGGGAAGGGGAAGGGCCACTACACACCTCAACCCAAATCAAATAAAATCATGGAGCATTAACGGCCCTGCCAGTGCAGCAATCATCCTAACGAACTTAATGGGGCATCTTTGGCACGAGGGAGCTCCTATGCATCACAGCAGGCCACCCAAAATATCTGAGTATGGTTATTTCTCTGCCAGAAGAGGAAAACCACCGAGCCATGCCTACCTATTGAGGGAATCAATCAGTTAAACAAGACAGAATGATAGATTAAGACACTTGAAGCCTCAAAAGGCTGAGGACCATTGTAAACAAGCTATAAATAGCTGAAAACAAGATGTAACAAGGGTTCAACTTTTGGAGATTATTCCTCCCCTGTTTTCTCAAGCTTCTCATCTGTAGTCTTTAGTAATACAAGCTTCTTTTGTTGCTACATGTTTAATGTCCATTTCTCTTCTGTTCTATGCTTGCACCTGAACAGTTTGTTCAGGTTTTCTGTGTGTTCGAGGCCAGATAACTGTCATCTTATCTCTGCTTTGATATATTAGATTTGAAAGCTTCTTTGCTGCCTATGGCTAGCCATTTATATGTGTAATTATATACGCATCTGCCGGTATAGTCAGTAAGTTCATTTGCTGCCTGTAGCTAGCCATTCGTATAGGTCCATGTATGCAACCTGCTGGCATAGTCAGTGTTCTCCATCTATCCATTAAATCTACAAACTATTGAGCATTAGCCGTCTAAAGCCTTGTGTTATTGGGGGTGTTCATGCATGCCTTGAGTGTGAATAGAGCTGAAATGGTTATCCAACTTGATCCAAACCATCTTTCATTCCAATATTTTAGAGAACAATATTAAAATTTATATGTTACCAGGCATCTCTGATTTACAACCTCGGAGAGTTTCCTGGAGTGATAACATAATTAGCGCCGTTGTCGGGGAGAAGAGAATCGAAGCTCAGCTTCCCTGAGACGACACAGCTTCAAGCTTTGATGACAGACAAGGTTTGAACATAGACGTTGGTTGTAATCATCTGTCTGGCGACTCCACTGGAGGAAGGCCATCCTTTGGCGACTCCACTTTGAAGTTCTGGCTCAGTTTGTGAGGCATACTAGAAGAAATCCGCAGAAGTCTCCAGCTGTCCCAGTGCCGGACCCTGAGAAGATTGTTAACCCGAAGAAAACATCACAGAAGGGATCATCAAAATTAGGTAAGCCCCATAAATCTTATTTGTCTCTGCATGAGAAGTTCTTAGTTGAGGATACGCAGTTTGAAGATTTAAAGCCTAGTATTGCTAATGAAGAAGTACCTGCAGAGATTCATAAAGCTCCTTGTCCATTTAGTTCCCCTTTGAATCTCAGTCCAAAGAAAGCTTCCCATACTGTCCAAAACATCCCAATATCTCTGCCATCCATTACATTATTTCCTACTGCCCCATCTGCTAGTGTCCTTCCACAAATTCCAAACATGGCAGGACCACAAGCACCCACCAAAATGGAAAGAATCATAGCCGCCAAGTATGGACCTTTAATACTGCCCACTCCCTTGAATGATATGCCCACTAGAGAATATCAGAAGTATATGCCCAAGTTCACTGGGACTGAAGGTGTCACTGCTGAAGAACACCTTGAGTCATTTTATAGCTATGCTGATAATCTGGATATTAGTGAAGATGATGTGTGGATGAGAGTCTTTGTCCAAAGTCTAGATGGGGAGGCTAGGAAATGGTTTAGAGAACAAGCCCCAAGATCTATAGCAGATATCGAAGCTTTAGATGATACGTTCCTAAAACACTGGGGAGATAAAAAGGACTTGCTCTACTATCATACGGAGTTTGGAAACCTGAAGAGGGAAAATGGGGAATCCTTGTCTGATTTTAATAAAAGATTCAACCGTATGTATAGTAAGATACCAGCTGAAGTAAATCCTACCCCCACCTCTGCCAAACTTGCCTACACCAGTGCCTTTGACTCTGAGTTCTGTTTGCTGTTGAGAGAAAGAAGATGTGCCACCCTAGCTGAAATGCAGGATGTGGCACTAGAAGTCAAATCTAACATTATGGCTGCAGAAAAGCTCAAAAGTCATGCTGATAGAAGGAAGCCAAGAGGCGAGGCTTCTTCTGCTTCATCCTCAGATACCAAACTTGATAAAATGACTAGAATGATCGAGTCACTGTCTGCTAAAATTTCTAAGCTGGAGATTGAGCAAAACCCTGGGAAGACAAGGCTCCCAGGCACATTTGCACCAAGAAATCTGAATCCATTCAGAAGAGACAATGAAAAATCACAAACCATTCAGAGGGGTAAAGAAACTAACGAAGATAAAAAGGTTAAGGCTCCTTTCCAGAATGTGGTCATGGAGGAGGAATAGATTGAAGATGAGGATGAAATTTTCTGTATGGAAGATAAAGGCAGTGATGCCTTTTTGACATTGGCTGCATACGAAGAGTCTTTGTTGCAGGAGCAAGACAGTCAAAGGTGGGACAGAGGGGTTGTTCTGCAAACGGGGGAGTAGAAAAGATATAATCTAAGGTCAAATGCAAATAATATCAAGGAGAATCCTGCCCAAAAAGTTGTCGTCCAAACAGAGACCCAGAATAGCATACAAAGAAGACCAGCAGCTGATCCAGTCACCCTCAAAGCACTAGTTCAAGAGGTAAAAAGTCCTGACAAGCTACCTCTCTCTTTTAGCTTCGAATCAGAAGTTCAAAAGTTAAAAATAACTGTGCCTCTGACAGAACTGGTAAAGAGTGAGATGTTTAGAAAGCCTATCCTCGAGGCTCTCGAGCTGAAGATCACACGAACCTCCACTGACTTTGTCAATTTGCAAGACGATAGGCCTGCAGTTGTGCTAAGCCCAATGACTGAACCTGCCAAGGATAATTCCCCATCTTTTTATGTCTCCTTGACCATTCATGACAAAATTCTCCACAACTGCCTCCTAGATACAGGTGCCAGTCACAATCTGATGCCTAAAACCGTCATGGAAGAGTTAGGCCTTGACGTCACCAGACCATATCATGAGCTATTCTCGTTTGATTCAAGGAAGGTGAAATGTCTGTGATTGATTAAAGATTTAGCCATTTCCCTAACCCAGCTGCCCATGAAGAGCATGATAATGGATATTGTGGTGGCAGATGTCCCTCCTAAGTTTGGCATGTTGTTGTCCAAAGGGTGGATTAAGAGACTAGGTGGAACATTGCAGAACGATTTATCTTATGCAACTGTCACAGTGTTCGGAGGAGAGAGCAGGAGGTTATATAGAGAAGCACAGCTGGCATATATCATTAGCGATGAGAAGAATCCTACAAACCATCCCATATATGCAGTGGACACTGATTTTGGAGCTTGCATTCTCCAAATAGAAGAATCTCAGAAGGCTGCATTGCAGATCAGGAAACCAACAGCTCAGGCTGAGCATAATACAGGAGGTCAGATTTGGGAGATGTTCTTTGATGGAGCATGTACAAAGGAGACTGCAGGAGCAGGGGTGGTGCTAGTGTCTCCACAACAAGAAACAATTCAATTGTCTCTAAAGCTGGTTTTTCAGGTGACAAACAACATAGCAGAATATGAAGCACTGTTGTTGGGCCTTCATGCCGCCAAAGACAGAGGAATAAAGAAGCTAAAGGTATTCGGAGATGCTGATCTGATAATTCAGCAAGTGAACAAAACATTCCAAGCAAAGCACCCAAGGCTAAAAGCGTACAGAGATGAGATATGGAGAACCAAAGAGTTCTTTGAATTTTTCTGCATTTCATATATTCCTAGAGCCCAAAATTAGCTTGCCGACTCCCTTGTTGTCTCAGCTAGTTTGTTTATACCTCCATCGTCTCCCCAACTAGTTTATGAGGTACAAATGAAGTATAGACCCTCCGTGCCTGATAATATCCACCATTGGAGGGTTTTTGATGATGATGATGAGCTAAATAGGTTTCTTCAAGTCATTGATGAGTTTTCTGAAATGCAAATTGACCAAAATAATGATGCTTTGTTAGAAGATCCTAAGTCCAAGCTTAGAAATAAGATTGGCAAGAATAGCATAGTCCAACTCCCTAGCAACCATATTCCTAAGGGTCTAATTCCTCTTGAGAGATTGTTTCATCACAATGATGTGCCTTACAAAGCTGCCCAAAAAGAAGATCAAACTGCAGTTTGCAAACATGATATAGGAGGTCCAGGCCACCCCAAATTCATAAATCTGTCCACCAATCTATCTGCTGACCAGAGTGCTGAATACTGCAAATTAATGAGGCAATTTGCTGATGTGTTCGCTTGGGAGTACAGCGATCTGAAGACATATGATGAAAATATAATTCAGCATAAAATTCCGCTTGAGAAAGACACTATTCCTTTCAAACAGAAGCTGAGACCAATGAATCCTATGCTCCTTCCTCTGGTTGAGAAAGAAATTAAAAAGTTGCTGGCTGCTAAGATCATAGTGCCTCTCAGGTATTCTAAATGGGTGGCCAATCTAGTTGTTGTGAGGAAGAAGAGTGGAGAAATCAGACTATGTGTTGATTTCAGGAATCTAAATAAATGTTCCAAAAAGGATAATTATCCTCTACCAAAAATGGAGCATTTGTTGCAGCAAGTCTCAGGTGCCAAAGTAATGTCTTTTATAGATGGTTTTTCAGGTTATAATCAGGTTGTTGTGCATCCGGATGATCAGGAGAAGACTGCATTCACCACTCCTTGGGGTACCTTTATGTATTCCAAGATGCCTTTTGGGTTGATGAATGCTGGAGACACCTTTCAGAGAGCTATGGATATAGCATTTGTGGGAGAAAAGGATAAATTTGTCCTTATCTACCTGGATGATATAACAGTATACTCCAGCAGCCATCAAGACCTTGTGCAACATTTGAAGAAAGTGTTTTTGAAGTGCAGAAGGTTTGGGATTTCAGTAAATCCTAAGAAGTCACAGTTTGCATTAGAAGAAGGCAAGTTGTTGGGACATATTGTTTCTGCTGCAGGTGTCCGAATTGACCCAGAAAGAGTAAAAGCGATACAGACCTTGTCTGTCCCGAGATCGAAGAAGGACATCCAGTCTTTTCTAGGCAAGATTAATTTTGTAAGGAGATTTATCCCAAATTTTGCGAAACTTGTGAAGCATATTACCTATATGTTGAAGAAGGGGTCAGAGATCAAGTGGAATGGTGTAGCGAGAAAGTCATTTGAGTCCATTAAAAGGGCAATTATGGAGGCCCCCACTTTAATCAGTCCAGATTATAGCAAGGAGTTCCGCATATTTTCTTTTGCCTCTGACGACACCCTTGCAGCAGTCTTATTGCAAGCAGATGAAGAAGGCTCAGAGCATCCGGTGGCATTTTTCAGTAAAACCTTAAGGGATGCTGAGCTGAGGTATGATATTATTGAGAAACAAGCATACGCTCTTATCAAATCTTTGAAAGCTTTCAGAGTATACATCTTGCATTCCAAAATAGTTGCATATGTGCCTTCTGCTGCAATAAAGGATGTCTTAACGCAACCTGATGCTGATGGAAAAAGAGCGAAATGGATTGCAAAAATGATAGAATTCAACATAGAGCTGAAGCCTACCAAGCTGGTAAGAGGTCAGGGGCTTGCCAAACTGTTGGCTAAAGAAAATTGCAAATCTTTGGACATCAATTTCTTGTTCAATGTAGAAGGAAATGGTCTAATGAAAGAGCATGAAACAGCTGAATCGCAGAGAGGGCAATCGGTGGCCGAGAACCTAGCTTCATGTAATTGGTATGCTGCAATAATTAAATTCCTTTTAGAGTTAGAAGTTCCTTCAAAATTTTCTCAAAGTCAAGCAAGAACGTTAAAGCTCAAGGCAATGAAATATTGCATCAATGATAGCTCGCTTTATTGGAAGGATCCATCTGGAGTGCTTTTAAGATGTCTAGACAAAGAACAGTCAATAGAAGTTATGCAGCAGTTCCATAACAGCATGTGTGGAGGACATCATTATTGGAGAACTATAGCCCAAAAGATTCTCAGAGCTGGGTACTATTGGCCATCTTTATTTTCTGATGCATTTGCTTTTGTTAAATCTTGTGACAGGTGCCAGAGATTTGAAGGAAAGCAACAGTTAAAATCCCTGCCCCTAAAGCCAATAATTGCAAAAGGACCTTTTCAGCAGTGGGGCTTGGATTTCATTGGTGAAATCAACCCGCACTCCAGTGGCCAGTACAGGTGGATATTAGTTGCCACTGATTATTTTACAAAATGGATTGAAGCAATCCTAACAAGGAAGGCTGATCATAATGTGGTAATGAAATTTTTATCAGAAAACATTTTCAGCAGATTTGGTTGCCCACATAAGCTTATAACAGATAATGCAGCAGCCTTCAAGGCAAAAGAGTTGGTGGAAATGTGTGATTCAATGGGCATTAAGCTTGTTCATTCCACCTCCTATTACCCCCAAGGGAATGGTCTAGCAGAATCCTCTAACAAAAGTCTGATCAGGATTATTAAGAAGCTGTTAGAAGATAATAAGAAGAATTGGGATGCAAAGCTCAAATATGCACTATGGGCAGACAGAGTGACCATCAAAAGATCTACAGGCTGCTCTCCTTTCAAGCTGGTATATGGTACTGATGCTATTTTTCCAATTCAGCTTACTCTTGCTGTGGCAAATTTGCTCCAAACAACGCAGAATGAAGAAGATGTTATGGCCAATAGAATCACTTATTTAACAGAATTATATCAGATTAGGGAGCAGCTGATTGAAAAAGCTACAGTACATCAGCAGAGGATCAAGGAAGTCTTTGACAAAAAGGCAAAGAGAGACAACTTGCAGGTTGGGGATTTGGTTATGAAATGGGATGCATTTAAAGAAAAGAAAGGCAATCATGGGAAATTTGATGCTCTCTGGACAGGCCCTTTCATCATTTCACAGATTCAAGGGAACAATACCATCATACTGAAAAGGATGGAGGGAGAACCAGTTTTTGATGGCCCAATTAATGGGCGGTTTTTGAAAAGCTATGTGATTTAAGGTCTTTAGGCCTTAAAACTGTAAATATTTTATTTTTTCAGTTTTAGTATAAGCAAAGTAGATTCCATGCCCAATGGAACACTAGGAAATTTTGGCTAATTTGTTTTCTACAGGAAAGGAATTGATCTGTAGTTCTTGAGACCTCACAGGGAGGATCTCATCCACAGAAGGAGCTAGTGTTAGCTTTGCTATGCAAATGGATTAAAAATAGATTCAAAAAGCTCTCAAAGGCTGCAAATATGCTTATAGTCATGCCCAAAATCCATGTTTGCTGTTCAAATCATCAAGACATGACAAAAGCTACCCACCGATCAAAGAGGTTGCAAGAGGGAAGCCCTTTGGAGGGCAGAATTACACTATCGGAAGGTGAAAATACCCAAAAAATCACATAAAAACCAAAGTTACAGGCTTAAGGGTCCGAAATCATATCAGCCGTTGGACCTGGCTGGTCAACGGTCCATATCGTGTCGACATTTCGCTATCGGTGATTACGAGGGGCAGGCTTTAACATAAGTTATGCACCGATGCGATGGGCCGGACCCGATAGCCCTTCAACACTCCATTTTATAAAATATCGGGTCCGCGGCAATATCGGCGATCGGCGGGTCGGCAGTATCGGCAGTGGCATTGCGATTGCGGTCTAGCGATTTGATCAGGGCCGTTAATCGCGTGCACAGATCAACGGCTCGCATCACGTCAGCATTTCGCTATCGGGGCTGCCAAAGAGTATAGGGCCTTCACATATGTTATGCGCCAATGTGATGGGCCGGACCCGATGGCCCTTCAACACTCCATTTTATAAAATATTGGGTCCGCGGCAATATCGGCGATCGGCGGGTCGGCGGTATCGGCAGTAGCATTGCGATTGCGGTCTAGCGATTTGATCAGGGCCGTTAATCGCGTGCACAGATCAACGGCTCGCATCACGTCGACATTTCGCTATCGGGGCTGCCAAAGAGTACAGGGCCTTTCACATATGTTATGCACCGATGCGGTGGGCCGGACCCGATGACCCTTCAACACTCCATTTTATAAAATATCGGGTCCGCGGTGATCGCCGATATCGCATCGGCACTTTCAAGGGGCGGGGCTTTAACACAAATGATGGTGCAGGCCAATGGGCCGGACCCGATATATGCACAACACTCCATTTCATATTTTTTAAAGTCCGCGCCCATATCGTTTTCAATGTATTTGGTGTATTTTCTTTGTATAAAGAAAATACAAAGGGAAGCCCTGGGCGGATGCCGATTATGATGGGTTTTGGATCCGATGGGATTCGAAAGTAAAATATATATATTCTTCAAATTCGCCAGAGCCATTTTTCATGATTTTGCAGCTGTTTTATGTATATTGTTCAAATATTAAAAAAACAAGGGACCAGTGCAGGGATTTCATAAGAACGGCAGCCACTCCATTGCAGGTTCAAGCGGCAAGCCATCCTTGAAGGAACCGTGCAGTTATGTTATATACCAGAATAAGGATTCGGCGGAGGGACAGCGACCGACAAACAGAACCCAGAAAGGGAAGGGGAAGGGCCACTACACGCCTCAACCCAAATCAAATAAAATCATGGAGCATTAACGGCCCTGCTAGTGCAGCAGTCATCCTAACGAACTTAATGGGGCATCTTTGGCACGAGGGAGCTCCTATGCATCACAGCAGGCCACCCAAAATATCTGAGTATGGTTATTTCTCTGTCAGAAGAGGAAAACCGCCGAGCCATGCCTACCTATTGAGGGAATCAATCAGTTAAACAAGACATAAGGATAGATTAAGACACCTGAAGCCTCAAAAGGCTGAGGACCATTGTAAACAAGCTATAAATAGCTGAAAACAAGATGTAACAAGGGTTCAACTTTTGGAGATTATTCCTCCCCTGTTTTCTCAAGCTTCTCATATGTAGTCTTTAGTAATACAAGCTTCTTTTGCTGCTACATGTTTAATGTCCATTTCTCTTCTGTTCTATGCTTGCACCTGAACAGTTTGTTCAAGTTTTCTGTGTGTTCGAGGCCAGATAATTGTCATCTTATCTCTGCTTTGATATATTAGATTTGCAAGCTTCTTTGCTGCCTATGGCTAGCCATTTATATGTGTAATTATATACGCATCTGCCGGTATAGTCAGTAAGTTCATTTGCTGCCTGTAGCTAGCCATTCGTATAGGTCCATGTATGCAACCTGCTGGCATAGTCAGTGTTCTCCATCTATCCATTAAATCTACAAACTATTGAGCATTAGCAGTCTAAAGCCTTGTGTTATTGGGGGTGTTCATGCATGCCTTGAGTGTGAATAGAGCTGAAATGGTTATCCGACTTGATCCAAACCATCTTTCATTCCAATATTTCAGAGAACAATATTAAAATTTATATGTTACCAGGCATCTCTGATTTACAACCTCGGAGAGTTTCCTGGAGTGATAACAGGATCCTTCATTGATCAGAGGGACTTACGAATGGTGTTAATGGGTCTAAAGGCCGAGGGAACATTATGTTTCTTAAGAATCCTCACAATATTATTAGTGGTCCCTTGCACAAACGATAGATGGACCCCAGGGACCCGTTCTTTAGGTTCTCTTTTAGTTAACGAATTTTTGGCAGCTTTGAGGAAAGCCTTCTAACAGAGGTATCTACTATAACAATTTTCAACGAAGACATTAAGGAGATGATATTTCTCTTTCTCAAAGCTATTTTCCTCAGAGATCCTTAGGGCACGAGTAGCGAGGGTGTTGAGAATTCCCAACTTCTAAACAGGGAAATGGTGGGAACTGGCATGAAGATACTGCTTCGTACGTGTTTTCTTTCGAAAAACTTGGTGGGAGAGGGAACCATCACTATTCTTTGAAATAAGAATATGAAGGAAAGGGAGGCAACCATCGACTTCCTATTCCCTGGTGAATTTAATGGTCGAGGATTGACTATTGAGATGATCGAAGAAGAGATCTAACTCCTCTTGGCCATGAGACCAGATGATATTAGTGTCATCTACAAATCTTTTCCAAAGTTTAAGCAGGAGGCGAGTTGAGTTTAGAGCCTTGGATTCAAAATCTTCCATAAAAAGATTAGCAACGACAGGGGATAAGGGTGAGCCCATGGCAACACCACGGGTTTGCTCAAAGAACTCCCCTTCAAAACTGAAAAAGGTGGAAGTGAGATAGATCTCAACTAATCGAGCGGTATCGAGATCTGTTAGGTAATTGATCACCTCCATGGCCTCCTTTATAGGGATGCAAGTGTAAAGGGAAACTACATCAAAACTAACAAGAATGTCCTCAGGGTCAAACTTAATGTCCTTGAGCTCCTCAACAAAGGAAGTAGAGTCTTTGACGAAGGACTCTGTACGACCAACTAAGGGTCTAAGCTTTAAGGTAAGGAATTTAGCAAGAAGGTAGGTAGGACCTCCAATGGTGTTGACAATGGGCCTTAGGGGAGCTCCCTCCTTGTGAATTTTAGGGAGCCCATAAATCATAGGAGTGATGGGACTACTCTCAATGAGTTTATGGTGTAGGGAACTCACTAAGCTACTGGATTTGATGGCAAGAGCCACAGTCCTAGAAATCTTCTTTAGTGGGTTTTTGGGAAGCTTCTTATATCTTCCATTATTATGAAGATGATCCAACATCTTATTGCGGTAATCTACTTTGTTAAGAATGACAGCAACCCCACCTTTGTCAGCTTTCAGAACAACGATATCTTTGTTCTGGTTTAAGGATCTGAGGGCTACAAATTCTTCCCTGCTAAGGTTGCTCTGAGGGGGTTTTGCCTTCCTAAGGACAACGACACAATCCTATCTAATAGTGTCCTTAATATTATCAGGTAAACCTCTAATTCCAAATTCTATGTCACAAATAATGTCATCTACCAGGATCTTCTTAGGGGCCAAGGCAAAATAATTAATTCATCTTGAGTTAATTAGTTAAGGAAAATCAAACTTGAAGTCTATGTGGGGACATGCAACAGTTTCTCCATTAATTGAGGAATTTATCCATCAGTTAAAGAGATAAGAGTGAGTTCTAATATTGAGTTGTAATTAGTTGACTTAGTTAACTGAGTCAAGTCTAGTTAGATTAATTCAAACAGTTTGTTGAATTAATGTAAGTTCAGTTAGTTAATTCTTGCATGCATGTAACTACTGCACTTCAGATAACTAAGTATTCTCTCATAAATAACTCATGCATGTTAGTTTAGTCAAAGACCCAGTTGAGACCATATGGAGGGGAAATGTACTATTAGTTGCTAGAATATTCCATTGTGAATATTCCTTCCATGCAGAAGGAATTCTTTCCTTGAGGATTGCGCAGTTAGATCAAAGGTTACAGTGAGTGTGATGAGGCCAATTCATACATGTGACATCATTGGACCCCAACAAAAACTGCACAAGGTAATAGGAGGCTTGGAGGGCTTGAGTAGGACATATACTATGTCTATTCAGTTTGTGAGTTGTATTGTTTGATTGCAGAGATAGCAGGATAGCTTGAGAGCTGATTCTTTTTGTAACTTGAAAAAGATTTCCACTTGTATGATAATACAGAGTTGGGGTTTTAGGCTAAGACTTTCCCCGTGATATTTCTTCTGTGTTATGTGTGGTTGATTTCTCATTCTTAGTTCTATGTGTTCTCATTGATCATGCTCAATTCGATTAAGCTTCAGCAGAGTGTTGTAGAAGTAGATCTTGTATTGTGTTTTAGTATATTGCATAATCTATTGATCTACAGTGGGAATTTCTACAGCTTTGTCCTTTGTTTAGTGGTTTTGGGGCGTCTTTCCCTTGCTTCAGATTTGCAGATCCAAAGTCTCGCTTCTTCTGTTTAAACACCTGCTTGATCTTGACAGTGTATCAGTACGTCGTGTCGAGCAAGGAGATGTCCAGGAACTCCATCTCGTCCTGGATGTACCTGTGTAGGTAGCTGTGATATTTGAGTACCAAATGCAGCTTAGAATCATTGATACCCAACTTTGTGCGAAGGGTATGAAAAATATTGGTGAACTCCAGCACGTCTTGGTCCCTTCCCTGCCGCAGCGTGGTTCACTTTATGTATTTATCCTCATAGCTTCTGACAGGGTAGTATTTCTCCTTGATGGAATTCTGGAATGAATTCAAAGTGGGCGCGGCTGAAAACAGTGAGTTCGTACTTTCATCCTTATGCTCGCAGTAGGTTTCCCACTAGTCCTTGACATGGGGGCGGCTTTGAGAAAAAAGAACGTAATCTTTTCCCGGCAGGAAAAATCATGAACAGAAAAATACCCTTCTAGCATATTTAACGATTTATCTACAACATCTGCATCTATCTGATCCTCAAATATGGGAATGTTAAAATTAACTTGTACCTTAAAGGGTTTGGCGCTTCCAGAGTAGCTGCTGGAAGTAGATGTGTCGCCCTTGGGTAGCCGCTGAAGGATCTGAGCAAAGTTGTCCATCATCGCGTTACTTTTTCGCACGAGGGCCTCTTCGAGCAAGATTTTGATAGGACCTCATGCACCCTCATCTTTCTTTTCATCTGCCATGGGAGGCAATCGGGATTTGTGAGGCTGGTCTTGCAAAGGTTCGACCAGTTCAAGCCCTAATTCCTTATATCCCAACCTCATTGGGGACATGCAAAGAAAAACAGAGAAAGAGCATACCGCTCTGATACCACTGATCCAGATTTAAACAGGAATGCAAAAAATTATAGAGATAACCATAAATACAGAGATATAATAGAAATAATACTTCATTTCATTAATGTAAAATACTGAAATATGCTTACAAACAACAATGGAAATAAACTAGCGTGGGCGATGGTAGCTTATCTCTTAGAGATGTGGCGGCTACATGACTTTGAATTGTCTTACAATGAGGTTCGAACGCCTATTTATTGTTGCGAAACAATGGAAAACCCTAAACATCCAAAACTATAACCCCAAGAGACGAAGCGCCAAACTATGGGCCTTGTTTTGGGTAAATTAGTACATCAACTTCCCGAAGTCGTAACTTTGGCATACGATCTATGTTTGACGTGCACAATACCTCATTAGAAAGATCTATCTGAGGAATACACCTTTGGGATGACAAACATAGGTCCATGGATCCAATTTTCTCCCATTTTTCCCAAAAAACTTCGTTTAGGTCCTCAAAACGGCTCCGGAAGTTCAGGACCCGAAAAAGCTGCCAAAAATAGTAAATTGTGATACAAATAAGGAAACTAAAAAAACTGCAAGAAACAATGGTGGGGGTCCAAGTGGAATTGGCGAGTGGCCACCAATATCCACCTAGATCATTCCTCCCCCCTTAGGAAGCAATGGTCCCCATTGCATTGAGTTCCTCCATGAGATGAGGAAACTTTTGCTGAATTTGGTCCTTGGTGAGCCACTTGCCCTAGTGAAGAAGTTGGCTGCTTTGACAACTCGATATAGTTGGATCTTCTACTAGTGAGTGTGCTTGATCTGAGTTTCCATGATTCGACCAGTTGCAGCTTGGTACATGCAATCTGGCTTTAACTCTATTGGTGTGAGCTATTCTGCAATGTCGGATGAGTTTAGTAATGGTTGAAAGTATGGCCAAAGAAGGTCCACATGGGTGCAGGCCAAGGAATGGGGGAATGCTGAGCTCAAATGAAATGTCTCTCCCAGCCTTGGTGTTGGGTGTGGAGCCTGATTATCTTCTATATTCAAAAGTTTCAGCCAGATGTATACCCAAGGAAGACTCTACACCCCTCTACACGGGGGGGTGTGGGGGGGACTTGTCCTCCCCGGCGGGGGTCTGGGGGGGGGGCTAATCCCCCCCAGTTGGGGGGCCAACGGTCCCCCGGTGGGAGTTTGAGGGTAACGCCCCCAAAGCTAAAAATAGATGTAAAATTGCCTTGTAAAAGTCTAGTAATTTCTATTCAATCTGGGTCGTTCATTAGGCAGATGATCTGACGGTAGAAGTTATGCTTAATTTAGAGTTTTTTGCCCTATAAGGCAACCCCTCACTATATATGAGGGAATTGTATTGCGTCTATGTATATCTGTATTTTGAGTGAGGAAGAGAGAGGAGATTGAGAGCAAAGAGGGTGTTACAACAGATCTACTGTAGGTTGTATCTCTTCAGTTTGCTGGATAATATAATAAAAGAAGGACTGGTTGTTTCTTCGTGGATGTAGCCCAAACTGGGTGAACCACATATATCTGTGTCTCTCTTGTTTTATGTTTTTTCTGTGTTTATATTTTTGCAATATTTTATGTGTTCCATTGCTCTGTAATATATAATTTCCTAACAGCTGGTATCAAAGCCGAAGGTCTATTTGGCTGATAAACTCGCATGAGAGAAGGGTTCTTGGTTCGAGTGGGAGCAATGGCAGAAGATGGTAGGTTCAGGGTCGAAAAATTCAATGGCCAAAACTACCAGCTGTGGAAGATGCAAATGGAATATTATCTGTATCAGAGAGATTTGTACCTACCATTGAGTGGAAAGACAAAGAAGCCAATGAGTATGACAAACACAGAATGGGATATTCTCGACAAAAAGGCACTTGGAACAATACGGTTGTGCCTAGCAGCATCGATAGCATTTAATATTTCAAAGGAAACGAAAACAGAGGGTTCAATGTCAGCACTAGCCAAACCATATGAAAAACCCTCGGCCTCAAATAAGGTATTTCTTATGAAGCATTTATTTAATATGAAGATGTCAGAAGGTGGATCTATTATAGACCATTTAAATGATTTTAATACAGTTACAAGTCAGTTAAGTTCTGTAGGGGTAAATTTTGATGATGAAGTTAGGGCTCTATTATTTCTGTGCTCATTGCCAAAATGTTGAAATGGTTTAGTTATGGCCATTAGTAACTCTATCTCTAGATCTAGTACTTTAAAGTTTGATGATGTTGTCGGTGCAATCCTTAGCAAGGAAATGCGATGGAAAATCTCTGGTGAGACATCATGTAATGTTTTGACTACAGAGACTAGGGGAAGAAAAATGGAAAGAGGAAATAGCCCAGGATATCGCAGTAAGTCAAGAAAAGGTAGATCCAAGTCCAGATCGAGGATAGTGTGCTAGAAATGCGGGAAGAAAGGACACCCGAAGAAAAATTGCAAGTATCGGAAGGGAAAAGAAGGAGATGCGCAGCAAGAAACTAATCATGAAGCGAATGTAACAGGTGATGTGTTGCAAGATGCTTTGATTCTTTCACCAGAAAATATTATTGATGCCTGGGTGGTAGATTCAGGGGCCTCATTCCATGCCACACTTGATAAGAAACATTTTCATGATTATGTTCAAGGAGATTTTGGACAAGTTCGATTGGGTGATAAAACAGCAAAATGGAAATCAGTGGCTATTGAAGAAGGTAAGGCATGTTCCAGATCTAAAGAAAAATCTAATTTCAATAGGGTAGTTGGGAGGTGAAGGTTGCGTAAGTACTTTCACAGATAAAACCTGGAAGGTCACTAAAGGATCTTTGGTAATAGCGAAAGGAGAAAAGGTTGGTACATTGTATTTATGCAATGGTATTTCTAATTCTGTTAATGCTTTAACCTCTACAGGAGAAGATACGACATTGTGGCATCATAGGCTCGGGCAGATGAGTGAGAAGGGGATGTAGATTCTTCACTCAAGAAATTTGTTGCCAGGTTTGAAGCATGTTGATTTAAAATTCTGTGAGAATTGTGTTTATGGAAAACAGAAGAGAGTCAGATTCCTTAGAGTTGGGAAAGAAAAGAAGAGCGAAAAATTAGAGCTTGTGCATACAAATGTATGGGGACCTACTTAGGTATCATCTCTTGGTGGCTCTCGCTATTATGTTACTTTTATTGTTGATGCAACCAGAAAAACTTGGATTTATTGTATTCAAAATAAATCTGATATATTTGATAATTTCAAGAAATGGAAAGCTTTGGTTGAAAATGAGACAGGGAAAAGGTTGAAGTGCCTCAAATCAGATAATGGAGGTAAATATTGCAACAAAGAGTTTGATAGGTACTGTTCGAAGAATGGAATTCACAGAGAGAAGGCAGTTCCAGGAACACCACAAGAAAATGGTGTGTCAGAAAGGATGAGCAAGACAATCATGGTGTGTGCAAGGTGCATGCGATTGCATGCAGGATTGCCTTTACAATTTTGGGCAGATGTTGTAGATACTATTGTTTATCTAATAAACAGAGGGCCTTCAAGTTCCTTGGATGGTGGTATTCCAGAGGAGGCATGGACAGGTAAAAAGGTAAACTACTCATTTTTAAAGACTTTTGGTTGTGAAGCCTTTGTCCAGATTAACAAAGAAAATAGAACAAAGCTTGAGGCAAAATCAAAGAAATGTACCTATATTGGATATGGTGTTAATGATTTTGGTTATCGCTTATATAATTATGAAAATCACAAAATCATTAGGAGCGAAGATGTAATATTCAATGAAAAGGTCTTGTATAAGAATCAGTTGCAAGAAAAGAAATAGGAAAAAGAAAATAAAGAATACACAGTGCTTGACGATATCACAGGAAAAGTGATGGTGCTTGAAAATCATAATGATCAATAGCTAGAACAACAACCACAACAGCAACAAGCACTTCAAACACCTGAAAGTGGAGTTAGAAGATCTACCAGGATAAGTAGACCCCCTGAATGATACTCTCCTTCATTATATTATGTATTGTTAACTGATTCTGGTGAACCAGAATGTTATGAAGAAGCAGTGTAGGTAGAAACCAGGAAGAAGTGGGAGCAAGCCATGAAAGAAGATATGGACTCCTTAGCACATAACCAGACTTGGGACTTAGTCAGGTTGCTTGCAGGTAAAATAAAATTGCAGAATAAATGGGTTTACAGGCTGAAGGAAGAAGATGGAGGAAAACAAAGGTACAAAGCTAGACTTGTGGTGAAGGGGTTTGCACAAAAGAAAGGTATTGATTTTGATGAAATATTTTCTCCTATTGTTAAAATGACTTCAATCAGAATTATTTTAAGTCTAGTAGCAGTTGAATATTTGCATCTTGAGAAGTTAGATGTAAAGACAACCTTTCTCCATGGGGATTTGGAGGAAGAGATATATATGTAGCAGCCACAAGGATACGATGTAAAAGGGAAGGAGAAGCTAGTGTGCAGGTTGAAGAAGATCTTGTATGGCTTAAAACAGGCTCCAAGGCAGTGGTATCTAAAATTTGACAGGTTTATGTCTGAACAAGGTTATACTAGATGTCACTCTAATCATTGTGTTTATGTCAATAGGCAAAATGATGGCAACTATATTATATTGTTATTGTATGTAGATGACATGCTTGTTGCAAGTTCTAACATGCAGGAAATAAATGTACTCAAAAGGAAATTGGCAAACTCATTTGCAATGAAGGATTTGGGTGCTGCAAAACAAATCCTTGGTATGAGAATAACTAGAGACAGGAAGAATCACAAATTAACATTGTCTCAAAGTGAGTACATAGAAAAGTTGTTGAAAAGGTTTAATATGCAGAATGCAAAACCATTTAGTATATCTTTGGCTAGCCATTTCAAATTAAGTAAAGAGGTGTGTCCCAAGACTCAGGAAGAAATGGCTCATATGTCTAAAGTTTCATATGCATCAGCAGTTGGAAGCTTAATGTATGTAATGGTCTGCACAAGGCCTGATATTGCACATGCAGTGGGAGTTGTAAGCAGGTACATAAACAATCTAGGAAAAGAACATTGGATGGTAGTGAAGTGGATTCTTAGGTATTTGAGAGGTACCACAAATCAAGCATTATGCTTTGGTGGTTCAAACATTGCTCTACAGGGATATGTTGATGCAGATATGGCAGGTGACAGAGATAACAGGAGGAGCACTACAGGATATGTTTTTATTGTAGGTGGAACAACTGTTAGTTGGGTTTCAAAAATCCAAAGTGTTGTTGCACTTTCAACAACAGAAGCAGAGTATATTGCTGCTACAAAGGCTAGTGAAGAAATGATTTGGTTACAAAGGTTTCTGGATGAATTGGGTAAGAAGCAGGAGTTGGGCAGGTTATATAGTGACAACCAGAGTGCTATACATCTTGCAAATAACTTTTCATTTCATTCCAAGATTAAACATATACAGCTTAAGTACCATTTCATATGGTCAACATTGGAAGATGGACAGTTGGAGCTGGAAAAGATACAGACTAGCCAAAATCCTCCATATATGCTAACAAAAGTTGTAACCAGGGAGAAACTGAGAATCTGCTCAGTTTCAATTGTTCTTCAAGTATGATGAAGAAAATGAGAAACAACTAGGTCCAAAGTGGAGTCATTGTCTATCAAATGAAGCAGTGGTGGAGTTGTTATAATCAGTCTCCAAGTGGGAGATTGTTGGGTGTGGAGTCTGATTATCATCTATATTCAAAGGTTTTAGCCGAATGTATACCCCAGGAAGACTATACGCCTCTCCACGCGGGGGGGGGGTGCAGGGGGGACTTGTCCCACCCGCGGGGGTCCAGGGGGGGCTAATCCCCCCGGCTAGGAGGTCCGGGGGCCAGCGGTCCCCTGGCTGGGGTTCGGGGGCAACGCCCCCAAAGCTAAAAATAGATGTAAAATTGCCTTGTAAAAGTCTAGTAATTTCTATTCAATCTGGGCTGTTCATTAGGAGGATGATCTGATGGTAGAAGTTATGTTTAATTTAGGGGTTTTTGCCCTAGAAGGAAACTCGTCACTATATATGAGGGAATTGTATTGCGTTTATGTATATCTGTATTCTGAGTGAGGAAGAGAGAGGAGATTGAGAGCGAAGAGGGTGTTGCAGCAAATCTGTTGTAGGTTGTATCTCTTCAGTTTCCTGGATAATATAATAAAAGAAGGACTGATTGTTTCTCTGTGGATGTAGCCCAAACTGGGTGAACCACATATATCTGTGTCTCTCTTGTTTTATGCATTTTCTGTGTTTATATTTCTGCAATATTTTATGTGTTCCATTGCTCTGTAATATATAATTTCCTAACACTTGGTAATGGTGTAAGGACCATATCGGAGTGGTCTGAGTTTCCGATAGGCTTCAGTAAGGCGTTCCTTATGCAAATGCAACCAGACTTTGTCGCCCACCTGAAACTTGTGTGGCAACCGTTGTTGATCATGTCACTGCTTGTACTTGGCATTTGATTTCTCCAAAATGTCATGGACCTGCTAGTGGATATGTTGGATGTTCTCAATGAATCTATTTACTATATCTGTTTCGAACTGGACATGAGCTGAATCTGCCTAAGTAGTTGCAAATGGCATGGCCACATCAATGGGACATAGTGGTTGGAATCCCAAGCCCACCTAAAAAGGGTTGTGGTCAGTCGAGCTGTGGAGAGCCCGGTTATATCTGTGTTGAACATAAGGGAGGCTCTCATCCCATGTGTGTGGATGCTTTGAGTTGTACATGCGCAAAATGTGTATGATCATCCTGTTGACAACCTCTGTCTGGCCATCAGTTTGGGGATGGAAGGCTGTGGACTTAGTGAGTTTGGTGTCCAACATCGACTAGAGATTGGACCAAAATGTACTGACGAACTTGCTATCCCGATCTGAGATGATAGACTATGGGATCCCAAAGTGTACCCACACTCGTTCAAAGAAGAGTTTAGTTGTGGCTTCTGCTTTGATATTCTTCTTGTAGGCCGCCATAATGGCCATCTTTGAGAACCTGTCGACGACCACAAAAACAATGTCATTTCCATGCTTAGTCGAAGGAAGGCCCGACATGTAATCCATGGAGATGGATTCCCAAGGTTGACTAGGGGTAGGTAGTGGAGTATAGAGGCCTTGCTTCTTGATGTTCGGTTTTGCAATGGCGTAGGCAGTGCATGATTTGATGTACTTCTCGACATCCTATCGAAGATCCAACCAATAGAAATACTTCTGCAGTACTGACACCATTTTCGCTACCCTGAAATGCCCAACAACCTGACTGTAATGTGCTTCCCAAATCATCTTGGCATGCTCGCTTGAAGGAACACAAAGATGACCTAGGTGGCATAACAAGGCATCCTAGAGGTGAAAATTTGTAACATGTTGACCCTCCAAGAGTGTCTGGTATGTGTGGCCAAATTCTGGGTCGATTTTGTAGAGGTGGTCAATCATAAGTCTCGTGCCCACAAGAGTTTGGCATGGTGGTTAATCCCATGATCGGTGGTCGACTGAGGCAATTTGCAACATTAATGGTGTTGCCCTTTTTATACTTGATATTCAAATGGAATTGTTGCAGGTATGTGGACCACTTCTGATGGTGATCATTCTGCAACTTCCCTTGCTTCTATATGAACTGCAGGGGCTGGTGGTCTGTGTGGATGACTGTTTCCTTCCCCAAAATGTAATGCTTCCACTGTCAGTAGGCTTGCACAATGGAATACATCTCTTTGTCATAAGTGGGATACTTTCGGACTGTGTCTGAAAGTGTCTCACTGTGATATGCCACTGGATGCCCGTGTTGAGTAAGGAATGCCCCAATAGAATAGTCAGAGGCATCTGTCTCAATCTTAAATGGTTGTTGCAAGTCTGGTAATGCGAGCATTTTTGTTGAGTAGAGGCAATGTTTCAACTCTGTGAATGCCTTCTGTTGAGATTCATACCAAACAAAAAATTATTTCGCTCCTCCCTTGGTGACTTGACTCAAGCACCAAGTGATATGAGAAAATCCCAACACGAGCCTGCGGTAGAAGTTAGCAAGACCCAGAAAGTTGCGGAGCTCTGTCAGAGTGGTTGGAGATGGCCAATCCCGAATGACTTGGATCTTGGTTGGAGCCACATGCACTCCCTATTCATCAATAATGTATCACAGATACTGAACTTGAGTCATGCCAAAAGTGAATTTCTCCAAATTGGCACATAACTTGTGTTGCCGCAGTGTTTGGAGAACCTGTCGGATGTCGTGGAGGTGCTCTTCCCAACTCTGGCTGAAGATTGGGATGTCATCCAAGTAGACCACAAAAAATGAGTTGGTGAATGGCCGCTATATGTCATCCATTAGCCTCATGAAGGTTGCAGGATTATTCGTCAACCCGAAAGGCATAACCAACCATTCGAAAAAGCCCTCCTTGGCTTTGAAGGTAGTCTTCCACACATCAGAGGGTTCAATTGGTACCTAGTGATATCCTGACTTCAAATAGATCTTGCTGAAATATTTTGCCCATTTAGTTGGCCTAGAAGGTAATCAATCCGTGGGATCGGGTACCTATTCCAAAGAGTGATCTTGTTCAGCGCCCGATAGTCAATACAGAGTCTCCAAGTCCCATCCTTTGTACCAACACGATAGGGCTCCCATAAGGAGATGAACTCGATCGGATGTGACCTTTCTGCAACAAATCCTGAATCAGCCTTTTGATTTCATTGTTCTCTAGAACAGAGTGCTAATAGATTGGTCCATTGGGCAATGACGCACCTGGGGTCAGATTGATGGAGTGCTTGACTTGATAGTGCAAAGGAACCCCTGTAGGGGAGGTGAATATGTCCTCGTACTCCTCCACGAACTTGTCCATTTGTAGTTGTCGTGCGAAGGGGCCTTGTATGGAGGTCGTGGCCACCATCTTCTTCTTTCCTTGAGGGTGTATCATCAAGAAAACAAATTTCCCGGTTTTGGAAATGAGCTTACTTCATTATTTTGCAGTAACCTAATAGATGGCGGTAGGCGGTCTTACCTCCGGTATCCTGTACAACTTATTTCCCAAAGTAATAATAACAGCACGAGGCCTTGACTCATATACAACATGTCGCTTCCACAAGTACAGTTTGCCTAATAATACATTACAAACATCAAGGGGAGCAACGTCGCACAATACCTCATCTGTGAAGGGTTTGATGTTGTATGGAAGGCGACACTACTGGCTCACGTAAACATCCCGTCCTTGGTGAAGCCATCTGATGGTGTACGGTTGTTGATGTGTTGTGGTTGGTAAACCCAGCCGCTTCACGACCTCTGCCAAAATGAGGTTCTTTTGGCTCTCGCTGTCGACAATGAACTGTAGTGGGGAACCCTTTACCCACATCTGGGAGTGGAAGAGGCACTCCTCCTCCTCTGGATCTTCGGGTTCCTCCTTCTGGATCTTTGTGGTGGCAACGGTGGGATTGGGATCCGCATCGGTAATCTTCTTCCCTTTGTCATTCCCCTTATTGGGTTCTAACTCAGAGTCTAAGAATGCATCTGATTCCGAAGAAAGACTTTAGCTCGGCCACGAGTGACTTCTTGGCCCGACACTCACTTGTGTTGTGAGTGGAGCTCCTATGGAAATCACACCACTTTCCCGTGTCCTTCTTCAGCTTCGTGGTGTTTTTCCTTGCTTGCGGCTTTGGCGGGTTGTCATGGGCCACTCCACCTTGGCTTTGTCCTTTGTTCAACAGTTTCGAGGCACCTTTCCCTTGCTTCAGATTTGCAGATCCAAAGTCTTGCTTCTTCTATTTAAACCTCTGCTCGATCTTAACAGCGTATTGGTATGTCATGCTGAGTGAGGAGATGTCCAGGAACTCCATCTCGTCCTGGATGTACCTATGTAGGCAGCCTTGGTATTTGAGTACCAAATGCAGCTTAGAATCCTTGATACCCAACTTTGTGAGAAGGGTATGAAAAATATTGGTAAACTTCATCACGTCTTGGTCCCTTCCCTGCCGCAGCGTGGTCCACTTTATGTATTTATCCTCATAGATTTTGATAGGGTAGTATTGCTCCTTGATGGCATTCGGGAATGAATTCCAAGTGGGTGCGGATGAAAACAGTGAGGCCGTACTTTCATCCTTTTGCTCGCAGTAGGTTTCCCACCAGTCCTTAACGTGGGGGGAATCTTTGAGAAGATCAAACGTAATCTTTTCTCGGCTGGAAAAATCATGAACATAAAAATGCCCTTCTAGCATGTTTAACCATTTATCTACAACGTCTACATCTATCTGACCCTCAAATATGGGAATGTCAAAGTTAACTTGTGCCTTAAAGGGTGTGGCACTTCGAGAGTAGTTGTGGG
The DNA here is from genome assembly GCA_031772625.1 of Pinus tabuliformis. Lineage (NCBI taxonomy): Eukaryota > Viridiplantae > Streptophyta > Pinopsida > Pinales > Pinaceae > Pinus > Pinus tabuliformis. The sequence goes on from CM062816.1 coordinate 1,914,769,523, forward strand.
AAGTAGATGTGTCGTCCCTGGCCGCTGAAGGATCTGGGCAAAGTTGTCCATCATCACATTCCTTTGTTGCTCGAGGGCCTCTTCGAGCAAGATTTTGATAGGATCTCTTGCCCCCTCATCTTTCTTTTCATCCGCCATGGGAGGTCGTCGGGATTTGTGAGGCTAGTCTTGCAAAGGTTCAACCAGTTCAAGCCCTAACTCCTTATATCCCGACCTCGTTGGGGACATGCAAAGAAAAATAGAGAAAGTGCTGACTGCTTTGATACCACTGATCCAATTTGAAATGGGAATGCAACAAATTACAGAGATAACCATAAATACAGAGATACAACAGAAATAATACTTCATTTCATTAATGTAAAATACTGAAATATGCTTACAAACAACAATGGAAATAAACTAGCTCAACCGATGGTAGCTTATCTTTGAGGAGATATGTGGTGGCTACATGCCTCTAAACTGTCTTACGATGAGGCTCGAAGGCCTATTTATTATTGAGAAACAATGGAAAACCCTAAACATCCAAAACCCTAACCCTAGGAGATGAAGCGCCAAACTATGGGCCCCGTTTTTGGTAAATTGGTACATCAACTTCCCGGGGTTGTAACTTTGGCATACGATCCGATCTCTGTTTGACACGTACAATACCTCGTTAGAAAGATTTATTTGAGGAATACAACTTTGGGATGAGCAACATCAGTCCATGGACCCATGTTGCTCCCAGTTTCTCAAAAACATCATTTAGGGCCTCAAAACGGCTCCGGAAGTTCAGAACCCAAAAATTACCAAAAATAGTAAATTGTGCTACAAATAAGGAAACTGAAAAAACTGCAAGAAACAATGGTGGGGGTCCAAGTGGAATTGGCGGGTGGCCACCAATATCCACCTGGATCATTTAGGTTCTTTATAGTTAACTAAATTAAACTAATCCATCTACAAAAAATTCCTTGAAAGCCGTAGCCTTATTTCCATCTACTGTTGGCATCTCCCAAATAGTGTTTATGTGCTTCTTACCTTTCACATAGTTTTGAAAACTTTGTATTGTATCCCCCTTTTCCAACTAGATAGTCACACTCTTTGACCTCTATGTGGCCACCTCCCACTCTAGTAGGCTTCTTGTCCATTCCTACATAATTCTCAAAGAATTATGGTCTTCCTTTGAAAAATTACCAAAAGCATTTTGAGTGTAAAGGGAATCAAAGACTCTAGTTTTTGGATATTTTTTTGAGAATTGTGATATTTTTCCTTTATTCAAATTATGCGGGCTTGTTTTACCCTTTTTAGGTTAATAATGAATTGAAGTATGACTAATTCTTCAAATGTGGATAAATACGTTCAATTCTTTCTTAACTAACACATTAAATTTTTCATCCTTTAACTAATACAAAATAAACTTGAAGGGAATGAGGGAAGTTCTCATCATCTTTCTTAATTTGAAGCAAAATAGGAACATGATCAAAGATGCTCCCTAAACCTACCTATGGTATTAGCTTATCATAATTCTCAAAGAGGGATTCCAAAATTAGGAACCTATCTAGTCTCTTAGATATATTTTTCGTAGATCTAAAATTCATCCATGTAGGTGCTATGTTCATTAGGTTTAGATCACAAAGGTTCACTTCCTTTAGATTCTCTAGTAGAAAATTTTCACTTAATGGAGCCATTATGCAAACTATACCCTAAATCCGTCTCCTTTGAAGAAAAAAATTCATATCTACCAAACAATTACATTTCCACTATTTGGTAATTGCATCTTAAGGAATACTTACCAATAGGTCCTCTTATTGTTATAAATCCCATAGATGTTTGTTATAAATAGTATTCCCTAATTCAATAAAGTACATCTCAATCCATATCCTTGAAGAGAGAAAACCTAAAATTCTTTGAGTAAGGGACTACTTCCAAGCTATGACTAAACCTCCAAAATTCCCTATAACATCATATGTAAAGGTTTAATCTTTTTAGAAGAGAAGATGAAATGTACTTAGCTTTCTCCCCTTACAACATTGTTTTCTAAATCAATAAGACATCTAGCTCATTAATAGAAAAATGATGCTTTGGGGTCATTTCTTATGGGAGCCCCCAACTCCCATATATTTAAGTTGACATCGTTTCAAATCCTTATTTAGGGCCATGCCTACTCTAAGGGTCCCTATAAGAGTTTTTTTGTTTCTCTTTCCACATTCTTCTATAGAAATGAGAGGATATTTTTTCTTACTGAGGTTGGGTTATAGATATTTTTTTTGTTATGTATTTGCAATCCACCTTCAATTCCTTCCCCTCACTCATAGCATTAAATTGCTTTAAAGAGAAAAAATGATATATCTTTCTTTTTGCATGAAAACATTGTTTTCGGTGTTTGTGAACTAACTCAAGGATTCTAAGGATTCACTTTGTAAAGGTTTTGAAGTTAATTTCTTTTAAAATCATAAGTGTGTACCCCCAAAATGGTCCTTTACATCAAGACCCAACCCACTAATTGATGAAGGTTTCAAGGATATTGTTGTCTCAAATTCTACCTCTTTAAGGATCCTTTTAGTAGTATGTCCATGCTCGTTTATATCAGAAGTCTTACAATATATAGATTGAACAAAGGGAAAAATTGCATCCATACCTTTTAATTGCAATGGATTAGTCAATATTTAATTCTCTTCACAACTTTGAAGGCTTACATTCATTGTGACCACACACAAGGGATTCTAACTCCATATTAATCCATGACCTCTAGGAATGCAAGCTTCTTCTTCAATAATGTTATATGTTTTTAACTTTGCCATAGGATCTCTAAAGGCTTTGCATATATGATTTCGAAATTTCTTCACAAGAAGCTTTGCATTAATATATGGTCTAGAGCATAGGACCTTGTCTCTGTATTCTCATTAAGAGACTTTCCATTTCAAATTTGTTTCCTATGCTCTAGCAATTTTGGAGAGTCCCCTTTCAGTTGACCATATAGATGGAATTGAGAGCACTTGAAGGGAATACAAACATAATCTAATCTTTGTTGATAGGACAAAATTTCAACTTTAATTTCCAACCTTGTAGGCATACCATCCTCCAAATGAACTTCCACACAAACCCTAGCCACATCATTCATATTTTACCATTTAATTTTTCTCCAATCCTTTAAATTTCCATAAGATTTCATCCACAACTTGTTGATATTGCTCATTTAAAAGTTCCAATGGGAGGGTTGGTAATTTCAACCACATGGGCCTTCTCCCTCCTTGGTTCAAAACATGATGTCCATTTCTTTGGTAGTCCCAATTCATGATAGGATTTTGATCTCCTAATTTCACCATGAAAAACATAATTGAGGCCCTATCTCCACCTTCTAAGCAATACCTCTCTCTGAGTTTTATGTTAAGGGAGGAGAAAATGAATGCCCAGGTTTCCACAATCCCACATAACTCCAACTTTTCTCTCAAAATTTTCCTTTTGACATCAAATGAAAAGAGATCCATTATCCCTCTACCATTTATGTCTTGGACTTAGTAGATATGACTCCTTTTAGGTATCAGGCAAGTCCATCCAACTGTTGGCACTATGTTGACACAATTCACTAACCATGCTTAATGTTATTTCGAAACTTTGGATACTCTTTACATAATGCTTGTGGATGTAGCTAATGGGATTCCCTTAGGTAGTACTGTTAGGGCTAAATGATTTGTTCACAAGGTTAAGATTTAGGTTTATAAAAGTGATCACCATGGGACTTTGTTGTAACTTGGAAAAAATCAGGTCTGAAGGAAACACAAATATATACTACACTTCTCTCTTTATTGAAATCGATGATCCAACGACTTCCTCCTATGAAGGGATAGGAGGGAAATCCCCACCTAATGTCTTTGAAGGTCCTAATAAAAAATTAACCATTTATTTTTCCTATATGCAACTCTCATTGTATAGCCATCCATATATATATATATATATATATATATATATATATATATATATATATATATATATATATATATATATATATATATGTAACATCGTTAGTGCCTAAGAAAGTTTTTTAGCCTAATAACTAGTTATGAGGGCTTTGCATTTGTGATAAAATACCTAGCCCATATTCTCATAGCTAATTGTATAAAGAATTGTCTATACAAGAGAAATAAGGTTGTGTTTTTTTATTTACCAGAAAACAAGAAGAAAAAAGTGGTTTTTGTTATATATAGCCAGCATCAAAGTTGAAGAAAACATTTTTTTGTCCAATTGCTAGTTACGAGAGCCATGCATGTTGATAAAAGGATAATATATTTGAGACTTCAAAACCTACAATACACTAATGTTAGTGTATTGAAACCTTGAAACATTTGGTCCAATTTGTCCCTTAGTCTTGTTGTTGTTAATACCTCTTACCCTTTATCTCATGAAAGGGAGATTTGTTAGATGATGGTCTTCCTTCAGCTATTGAGCTTCATTTTGTTTTGGATGCTTGTTCATGCTGAGTTCTTTCCTTTTGTAGAAGAAACACAATGGAGTCTCAATTAATAGTGAAAAAATATTTCATAGACTTTATCAGTGGTGTGATAATGTACAAATTTGTATGTCCATGTCCTTATGGATTACAATGAAAATATGCAAGATTCATTTGGAGATGGTACATTAACAATAATGATAAGGTTATTAGGTGTTACGGGCCTTCCTTTTGTAAACCCATGACATAACATGTGTGTTTATGGGATAATAAATAATACCCCTAATATCACTAAATATTGATAAATAAATATTTAAAGCCTTTTGTTCAACCTCCCCCCAATACATATTTTCAATAAAATACTATTTTTACTAGATATCACTAATTTTTACTAAAAACCCTCTTTTATAACCCCTAATAATTTAAAAACTCCCTTTTACCTTGCATCTCCCTCCATAGTATATATAATATATTGACATTTTTTCACAATTTTAAAACCCCCTTTGTGAATGAACATGATAAGATAAATGTCAATAGGACAAAGCCTCCATGTGTTGACCTTGCAATATAATGACATAGCTACCTAGTACTTCCCGTGTAGAATGAGCACACTCTCATTGTGGTTATCATAGGTCTTGCTACAATTTAGTGCAATAGGTTTGTGAGAGGCAATAAGGATGCACAATTAGCCTCATCCTCTAACCCATAACAATAATTTTTTTACTCTAGTGCTAGCGATATTTAAGGTTAGAATCACACATAAGTTAACGCACATTTGCATATTTTTATAGTATTTGGAGTTTCCTCTTATCACAATCTCAAAATTATCATGATTAGCGTTGTCTTATAGCATGCTTTGTGTGATTTCTATAAATTACTTGCTAGTTCCACTTGGGAGACCCATCCATCATAATAGTTAGTTAGATCACACCCAACCACATGCCCCCTTAGTGACACATAGGTTACCTATAGTGGTTGTTGGTGGGTTTGAATTTTCTGAAGTCTTATAGAGTGAAGGAGGCCTAGAAATTGATTCTTGTTGTTTAATGTAACACCCTCCTCCCACATCTACCCAAGCAATCGGCCATCCGGGGTAAACATGCGATGAGAGGCCACATATGTTTTGACCTCCTAAGTAACCTTAAGGAAATGGATTCAACGGAACATCGCACAGTCATCCAACATCATCAATAGAATCCTCATAAGACAAGTGAGCCACTTAGACAACCTGTCCTTGGGTCCTACTGTTGTTCTAGACCTCTTAGGCCACAGTCGCTCTCATGCTATGGGCAAGGGAGTGACCATAAACCTAAAGTAGATCTCATAGGCCTACCTGCCAGTGACTGTGGACCATAATTGTTAGTGTTATGCCAACGACTCCGGGATTTGAGCCACTTTTTTAGGCCCAGATCCCAGGTCACTACCCATAATGGAATGAATGCTTAGAATTAGGAAAATTATAGGGAAACAATGATGCAAAAGCAATGAGATGATCAAGACCTTAACTGGACCCCTACTAGCCATGACAGGCATTTTGTCAAACACCTAGTAAATATGCAACCTACATGTGTAAATAACAGATCTGAGCATAGGGGTCTCATACTTATCTGAGATTTGCTATGAAACATTGTCTCCTTATCGAATTAGCTTCCATTTCATCCATTAGGTCATAGATATATTGATCATTCAATAACAAGTAGAAACATGATGAGAGGCATACATAACTGCTGCCATAAAACATATACATAACAAGCATAATAGGGACATAATATCAATGAAACCACAACCATAGAAACCACATATAATCTAGCTTAATGCTCATAGAAATACAAGGATATATCACCTTTCATTAATGATACAAAATCCAAACCTGGGATGGGAGTTCCACGTTCCATTCGACTGTAAAATGGCTGAGCCAAATCTCTCTTCAGCCATTCACCCTTGTGCCCTATTCCAAGCAGGAATGTGGGATCACATAGAACACATCAATCAAAACCATCCAGGACTTCCAGAGGCCACCCACCTCAACCCATCAAACAATGATTCCACCTCACGGTCGGACATCACCAAAACCATCATTGGATCGGCCTCTATCCCAACCTTCCAGGGCTCTCGAGAATTTGTTCCAACCCGACTCCCAAGACTAGTAACTCAACCCACGACTACCGCCAGGCTCCAAAGAGTTTGTCCAACTAAGGCTTCCAGGACTAGTAACTTAACCCACAACTAATGTTGGGCTTCCAGAGCATTTATCCAACCAAGGCTTCCAAGACTAGTAATTCAACCCACCAAAGGCTTCCAGAGAATTTGTCCAACCAAGGCTTCTAGGACTAGTAATTCAACCCACCAAGGGCTTCCAGAGTGTTTTTCCAACCAAGGCTTCAAGGACTAATAACTCAACCCAAGTTGTTACAGGGCTTCTAGAGCATTTGTCTAACCAAGGCTTCGAGGACTAGTAACTCAACCCAAGTCGTTACAGGGCTTTTAGAGCGTTTTTCCAATCAAGGCTTCTAGGAACTAATAACTCAATCCAAGATAAGGAAACATGAGAACCAACCCAAAACAAAACAAGGAAATAAACCCACAATCTCCATGGCTATCTAGAAAATGGCAAGGCTAGGCAATCCATTGTCAATCCAAGCAGTCCTCCATGTCAATGATAGATCATGACCAAGAATCCACATACATGTGCCATGCATGCAAAAACTAGTGAGGAAAACATACATGCAACTCGATACCTGCAAGCAAAACCCACTGTAGATGCTGATACTGAAGCCCTCTTGCACTTTCCTGCTCTTGCTTTGCCTTCTTGCTCCAAACTCCAAGTATGCCACACCCTCCAAGAATGCTCCAAGAAAACTCTAAGTATCCAAGAGTATGTGAGAGAGAGAGAATAATGAGAGAGCTCCAAAACTGAACTAATCAAGTCTTGCCCATTGATCCTCAGAAGCCTTTTTATTAATGAGGCCTCTATTTTCTCCATTTTCCATTATTTTCCTTCATTTTCCTCCTCACATGCAACCTGTGACATTTCGCCTCCTTTTTCTCCTAATTTCCATTAGTTTCATAAATAAATGTGCCAAAATACCTTTTGCCTTTCCAAAGCCTTAGCCAGTGCCTTTGCCAATTTCCTTTAGCAATAATAAACTGAATCAACACCCACTAGGATGTTTCCCCACCATTCAACTTGGAATACATGTCCCATCACCGTGACCTTATGTATTTTTACATGGAATTTTACCAGGGTTGTTACATTTAATATCTATATAGATACAATACATTGTAACATATGCAATATTGCACGACCCCACTTAATCCACTTGTGTTAACTTGGTTGATCCTACCTTTTAAGACCTAGTCTATGGCCTTTACATTATATACTAGTAAAAGAACAAATCTTTAATAAAATTTAAACCTTGGTGAAATCAAAACATGTCATTTTCACACCTTCTAATCTTATAATCCTTATATACAAATTTAAAATTCTATATTTATATTAACTATTATTTTAAAATAACATAATTTATTATAATATTATTTAAAATTATTATTATTTTCTTAAAATAACACAACTTAAAATAAAGATGGTTATCTATCTATATAAAAAAATATAATTCTTATCTTTAAATCAATAAATAAATTATATATATGATTTAAAAATAATAATTAATAGAGATATAATTATCACCAATGTCTAATCACATGCCACACATAAAAAACTAGAGAGTTGGTTCTAACCACATGACTATGATAATTTATAATTTTTTCATAACCATATATGACTAAGATATTTTATAATTTTTTTTTTCAAAGAGTAAAAATATATTATAATTAAGTGGTAAATTAATAAAATTGGAACAATTGTCATTAATTGTTATTTGCTAATACATGTCGACTCATCACTCAAGGAAAACCATATCACCCGGAATTACCCGCTAATGGTTCATAAGGAGGCATGCCATTGCCACATGTACGCTGTTGACTTGTTTCTTTACATACTCATTAGGCATGCCATTGCCACATGTACATTGTTGACTTGTTTCCTTACATACTCATTACTATTATTAAAAAAAAAACTAGGCCACCTCAAAAAAAATCATGCCACTTAGAATTACTTGTTGGTGGTCCTAAAAAAACCCTTACCCTGTTTCCTTAAGTCCTAGAAGTCCCTTAACCTGTTTCTTTATCCAAAAAAAAATCTTAAAAGACTAATGCACTTAGAATTACTGGTTGGTGGTCCTAAAAAAACCCTTAACCTTTTTCCTTAAGTCCTAAAAGTCCCTTAACCTGTTTACTTAAGTCAAAAAAATCTTAAAAGACCGCTAACCTATTTCCTTAAATCCAAAAAATATTATAACATGTTTGCTTAATTCCAAAAAAACCATTCTAACTGGTTTCCTTAAATCCAATAAAAAATTTTTAAAAAATAAGTAAAAATTAATATTAATAATATATATATATATATTTTTTATTTATTTATTTTTTTTTAATTTCAAAAATAGATCTAGTGGCCAAGTGGGCGTATAAATGTTCCTCTCAATAATCAGCAGTCAGGTCTCGGTCTAGAACACGCCGTTGGCTATATATTTACTATTTCTTTACTATTTCTTGGAAGCGACCGGGAAGTTTCTTCGTGGGTTCATGACGTCTCGCTGAAGTAAAGGAACCTTCTAGCTAACATTCTCTGGCCCCTAAATCTAGATATCTCATCTCCAATTCATTGTTCTTGCAATCGTTTCGACTGCTCTCTGTTAGCTTTCTGAGTTCTGTGTTTCGGTTTGTTTCTATTGAATTCTGAGCGTTAAATGGCTTCATACGCGTCTTATTATGGCGGAGGATTCCCTAACCAGGGTTTCGGTCATCCTTCCTGGGATTACAATGCTATGAAGAACATGAAAAAGATCAGCCCTGCCGTGCAGAATCATCTGAAAAGGGTTTATTTGTCGCTTAGCTGTGCCCTCGTAACAGCAGCGATCGGTGTTTATTTGCATCTTCTGTTGAATATTGGAGGGCTCCTCACGGGGCTTGCTTGCATTGGTTCTGTAATCGGGCTCTTATCCGTCCCTACTTCCTCGAACAATGAGGTATGATCTTTAATTCTTTTATTATTTAGCCTTTCTGTTGATTTTTTTTATCCAAATCATGTTCCATATTGAATGATTGGGGTTTCTTGTAGGGTAAGAGAGCTGCGCTGCTCCTGGCAGCTGCTGCGTTCAAGGGAGCTACTCTGGGACCGCTCATCGACGCGGTCATTGATATTGACGCCAGGTAAAAATATCTTAGATCCTTTAGTTTCCCAGCTCAAGTTTAGAGGGTTTTTTGAGATAACAGGTCAACCCGTCAAATTCCCTCCCTTTCTTTCTTCTTGATAATGCAATAAGGGCATCTGGTGTAAAGGTGTGTTTAAATTCAATACACCAGTACATATGAACATAGGATTGATGGATCACCTCTAGCAACCAGTGTTTTAGAATGGATCTGATATATATTGAAAACCTCCTACCTAACCGGTGTTGTAGAATGGACCTCACCTTCCTTCCACTTAGATTAGCAACATCTATTTCAAGATCTGTCTACTTGTAGTAGAAGTTCCATTTTGATGTTGATGTTGCAAAATGCAAGGTTGTGTACCGTGAGTTTCCATATTTGATATCTCAGCCAAGTGTGTAAGTTTAGGATATGCATTCCTCATGTTTTGTAACGGTGAAGAGCATGTGTCCGACTTATTAAAACGATCTGTATTAATGTCCATATTCAATACCCCCTTCACTGTGTTGCCTTGGAACAATGCACTGTTACACAACCAAGAACAAGATATGAAACTGTAGATGGCAACTGAACTTAGGCTTTTAGGATAAATATCCTTCCTCTGCTATCCATAATAAATGGAAGGCCTCTGCTATCCATAAGAAATGGAAGTGCAATTGTCAAACGGTACAAAAGGTTTCAGAATAAGAAATAGTCCTCTGCAATGCACTCTATAAATATATATCTAAGAGGGTTTTCAGATTTAAAAATGGCCCTCCTCTACTTTGCGTAATATTGATATTATTTTGCGCTTTAGTAACCTCAGATTCATTCAAGACACTAAAGCAGCAAGGAATCCACAGCGTGTTATTTATCAATGTTATTATTCTAAAGTCATATATTGTCTCTGAAATACATATCTTCCGAAATTCAGTCATATCTTGTCTATGAAATATATATAATCCGAAACGTCGGTCATGTTGTCTCTGAAATACATATCTTGGGAAATTCACTGGTTACTGGTCCTCATTTTGAGAAGGGTATCAGGGTAAATTGAATTTTCCATGATGCAAGGTTAATATGATACTATACTCAAAGGTGATATGATAATAACATCGTAAAGAATCTAACACATTTACTTTCCCTCACTCTTAAGATGGTATCAGGGTAAATAGGATTTTCCATGATACGATGTTGATCTATATATAGGGTAAATAGGATTTTCCATGATACAATGTTGATCTATATATATGCTCATGAAGATTTTAACACATTTACAACAAGGGAATTGGATGGTATTAAATTATATGGAATTTTCCATGATACATGGTTAATGTGATAGTTTAACACATTATCCCTAAGGGAATTACCTTAGGGATTTGAAATTGATTTGAGGTGCACATAATGATATATTCCTGAAGATTTTAATACATTCACAATCAAGGGGATTTCGAACAGAGGGAATTGGAACTGGATCGGAAGGAATTGAAATTGATCTTGAGAGGAGTATCTCCTCGCAGCAGATTGGACATGATTATATTTATGTTTCAAGTGAATTGGAATTGATTTGAGGTTGAGAGAGTATAACACTCCTCTCAACAGTTCGTACTTGTGAAATATTTACATTTTATGAATGGGATTTTTTGGTTTTTCTTATTTTTTTATTTAAGAAAATACTTATTGTTGTCTTTAGTAATATTATAATCATCCCAATACCCGACCTGTAGGATGGACCGTGCTGAAATTGTTTGTTTCATTTCAAAAATTTTGGCAGTATACTGGTGAGTGCGTTTGTTGGGACCTCTTTGGCCTTCGCATGCTTTTCGGCAGCAGCAATCACAGCCAGGAGGCGGGAATACCTATTTTTGGGAGGATTATTGGGCTCGGGAATCAGCATATTGATGTGGCTGCAACTCGCATCTTCGATCTTTGGTGGTTCTTCGGCGATTTACACATTTGAGGTAAAAACTATTTAAAGTTCTTTGCCTCTGCTAGAACGCACATTAATAAGAATGAAATGATATTTGTGTGAGGGTCCGTAGAATTGCGGAAGGAACGTGCACACTTAGTTGAATTTGCTGAGAAAAACTGGGACACATTGAATTACAAATTTAATCATATTTGCAAAAGGTTATGTAAAATTACAAGAGTTGATTTGTTCGTAGTAGGACAAATCAAGTCATATTTTAAAGGTTACAGTAGTGTTGCAGACGATAAAATACATATATTGAATTACATATCAAATCATTTTTGCAGAAAGGTTTGTAGAATTGCAGAAGATGAACTACACATATTCAATTATAAAAGGATCGGTGGAATTGCAAAATATAGGATTTTCTATATCATATTGATATTACAAATGAAAATTTTAAAAGGCTTGGAATAATTATTGAAGCTTACTTTCTTGCAGATCTACTTCGGTCTGCTAGTTTTCCTTGGGTATATTATATTTGACACACAGATGATCATCGAGAAAGCGGACCATGGAGACTATGATTATTTAAAACATTCACTGGACCTCTTCATTGACTTCGTTGCTGTATTTGTTCGACTGGTGGTCATAATGGTAAGATTTGTAACTTCAAATGCTGTAAATTTCGGTCACTAATTGTGTTATATTTATGATATTAGGTCAAAAAGACACAAGGTATGTCTCTTACTGTTTTCCTAATTTGCAGACAAGGTATGTCTCTTACTGTTTTCCTAATTTGCAGGCAAGGAATGCAGACAATAAACCCAGGGAAGGGAAAAAGAAGAGAAGGGCTTGAACTAGTGATGTAAGGAGGCGTCTTTGGATACAAAAATAGAAGCACTGGTTATTGTCGGCAATATAGGCGTTTAGGTGTTTTCAGTTGTAAATACAACATCTTTTTGAACATTTTGTTTTGTTTGGATATTTCAAATAGTGCTTCCGTAAAATCTTTTAACGATGCTCTTTCTTTTTGTGTATGCTGTTCTATGGACAGATATAAATATAAATAGCCTTTTTCATTAAAAATATTCTAGCCACTGTAAGATTTGGTTGTTTTTATTATATTTAGGAAATTGTAATATAGTTTTTGATGTTTTCAACTTGTATCTACTGGAATTGGTGCAATTACTTCCGCGGATTGATGGGGCAACAATTACATTATGAATTTATAAAAATAATAATATATTTCATTGGATCTTTTTAAAAAAAAGTCAAAAAGTTTTTTAATGGCGGTATAAACTTTTACCAATGTGAATTTCAGTGACCATATGACACCAGAGGGTTTGTCGTCAGGTCCTAAATTGTGGTAGTTGAAAATCATAAATGTACAAACTGTGACGAGCATTTAAGACATTAAGGAGCCTGTCCCTCTATCAATTCAATGGGCTGTTAGAGTTATTGAATTTTTAATTTGGTATCCGTGGTCGTGTCAAATTTTCATGTAAAAAGAATGTGCCAAACTTGCATCACTGTGCCGTCTTTAAAGTTCTATTGGCGGTCCTTTTTTACACCGAAGGTCATCCATTAGGTGACATTGTTACCACTTTCAATACAGAATTTGCAAATATTATTAATAGGAATGGGTAAAGCAAGTCAATTTAACAGCATGTAGTAAGTTATTTAAGTGATTTGGTTTTTTTATTCACTCCATTTATTAAATATCAGATTATTTTTATCATACCATATGATTTATCCAATGGATAAAACCTGAAGACGGTAACTCTAATATTCTACTGTTTAATAAATGATGCCGATTATTTGCCATATGAAATTTTGAATTGATAAGCTTTGATTTTATTTAAGCGTTTTCTTTTATGTGTGCATACAGGGTGAATGTAATTCATCAAATAACGTACTGAGGTTGATATATTTGTATCTGTGGCATATTTGTGATTGATTTATTTGTAATTTTGATAATATGGAATAGATCGGTTTAGAAGCCTTGTTATTTTGTAATTCTGATGTTTTTTTCTTAATTATATCGAAAACGTATATGTCATTGTGAAATTGAAATTTAAACATTACAAAACAGACATTCAATACAATACAGACATTCAATAATAATTTTTTAGTGTAGTTTAACCAGGTGCAAATTTGTTTGGAAAATTATGAAAATTTTGGTAGGATTTTGATAAAGTGTTGCTGAAATACAGTTGGTGAAGTTTCAAGATTTTGGTAGGATTTTGGGTACTTCAAGATTTTGGTAGGATTTTGGGTACTTCACTGGTTTTTGATGATCTTGAATTCATTTCCGTTATTTAAAAAACAAGATTCAGACATTTTTAAAGTAAATTCGAAATTCTTGAATCCATTTCCACATTTACAAAAATATGACGTTCACAGTAATTTTGTATTTGCCAATTTCGCACATATATGAATTTAAAGCAATTCGATTTCTCCTTGGAGGTGATTTGAGCGCCTTCTGGATTCTTGTGTTATTTTATTGACTATTTTGGAATTCTTATGTCCTCTGTCGTCATTCACTGGGGTGACATGAAAATCTCTTCATGGACGAGAGAGGTTGCTTCCTGGTATTAAATGGACGTTGACATTAATAAGCGTTGTCTAAATGGATGTTGACATTTCAAAAACCCGGATATTAATATTTTAATTCAATGAGCTGAGGTGTTTTTTTGTTTTAAGTTGGGAAACTCTTATTTCCACCACTGTAGCCTTGGGCATGAGACGTCATCAATTGGTGTGATATTTATATATCTCATAATGGAGTTTAAGAGGAACGTCATCAATTGCGTTGACATATTTCTATCTCTCCCCCTCAGAATGGAATTAAGAGGTTGCAACTTGGTATTAAAGGAACGTCGGCATCCCAACAGGTTTAACCAGGCCACCTTGACTATAAATCTGCCGGATTCCGGTGAGGATAAGAACGGAGTTTTATGCTGTGGTCCATACATGATGTGATTAGCTAATACAGATATGGTGGAATCTGGTGGTGGGGGATAAGAACGGATTTTTATGCTATGGACCCATCATACATGATGTGTGATGAGACAAATGCTGAGCATGAAAGGAGACATGAGTAGATAAAATTATGCCAATAGACAAGGAGTTTTCTCTTGGAACTCTTCGCCTAGTGCAAAAGGGCAAACATAAGCTTGTTTGGTTGCCACACCTGTTCAGTATTTTAAAAGATTTATTTCATGTGAATAAGCCAAGTTGCTTTCAACCTTAATATGAAAACGGAGAGTACTCCCAAACATGAGGAGGTTTTCCTCCATACTAATGACTCTCGATGCTTAAAAACAAAAATTTATATTAGCTATTTACCATTTTCAAATTGGGCTAAATAATTTTTTGAATAAGATTAGTTTGGATTATTTTCGATAAGAAGCAAAAAAAAAAGGGGTTGAGTGTATGTGTTGGGTTATGCAGTGTATGTGTTGGGTGAAATTTATTCAAATTGTAATCAAATCAAATTTTTATAATATTAAAATTATAGTTGGTAAATTTATTTATATTTAAAATTATAGTTGGTAAATTTATTTATATATTTAAAAACACATTTCAACAATATGATTAAATTTTTATAATATTAAAATTTTAGTTGGTAAAATTATTTATATATTTAAAAACACATTTCAACAATATGGTCATGATTTAACTATTAGATTTATTAAATTTTGAGTTGTTAAATTTATTTATACATTCAAAAACACATTTTAACCATACAATTATGATTTAATTATTATTAAAAAAAATCTCCAAATTTAAAAAACTAAAATAAAATAAAATAATGGCCGAAGAAAAAAACTCTTATTACATGCAGACTCAAGTTGCGATTGTTTTAGCTAGGCTCTTACTATTATGCTTTAGAGTTATTTACTTCTGAAAATAGAAAACAAGGTAATGGATTGATTCTGCCAACACGGATTTCTTTTTGAAAAAAATAGAAAACTGGGATAAATTTATATTATGGAGATAGTTACAAAGACAAAGCCGGCCTTGAAATGACATCATTTGGCCGTTGGTGATTCTTTTAAGTGCTAGTAACCCGTCATGCCCAGTGCTCTGATCTTCTGGGAAGGAAGACTTTTGGTATTGATTGTTGTTC
This sequence comes from Pinus tabuliformis, assembly GCA_031772625.1. Taxonomy (NCBI): domain Eukaryota; kingdom Viridiplantae; phylum Streptophyta; class Pinopsida; order Pinales; family Pinaceae; genus Pinus; species Pinus tabuliformis. The sequence goes on from CM062816.1 coordinate 1,914,785,237, forward strand.
TTCACAAGGGCTGCCTCCATGTCTTCCTAGAGGTTGACTGGGGATGTCCTGGGAGCAGGAGGGAGTATTGTGGAGGAAAGGTGAACTAACTGAATTAGAATTGCTCTAATTTCGAACAACTTTGTTTGCCGTGAACTTTGAATGTTGAAAACAAACTTGTTCTTGGATTAAAATTTATCATCTCAGGCCCTCAATCGATTTTCAATTTTTTGATCTAATTTCATTCTTTTAAAATTGAGATTTTGTGAGTTTGAAAGATGAGATATCATAACAACTTGTTTGTCATGAACTTTGAAAGCTGAAAACAAACTTGCTTGTCCTTGGATTAAATTTATCATCTCAGGCCCTCAATCGATTTTCCAATTTTTGAGTTTTTGAATAGACATGTTAGTATGTGGGTGTAACTCCTTTGTACCACTAATAAATAAGGGGAGTGAGCTTCTAATTGGGGATATTGCTTTTGTTGCAGAATGGAGAGCGTGAAGAAAGTATGGTGTTGCTATGTCCTAGAAATATTTGTCTCAGAGAGCCATGGGATGGCAAAAACCAGTATCGCGAATAGAACTCTTTGCTTTATTCTTTGTAGAAACATGTGAATTGGGATGGAGAGTTCCTTGTGGAGGCTGCCTGTTTAAAACCCTATGAATGCCAACCCAAAACTAGGAAGACACGGGACTGTCAAAATCATTAGTGTCAAAATCTTGAGGGAAGACAGTCGATAGGTGTTTAGGAAGGAATTTCTGAGCCAAAGCAAGTTTGCATTGGAGAGAATTTTGCAATTGAGTTGAGAGAATAGGTCAAATAATGGGCAAATTAATTAGCCATGAGGTAAATCCTAGACGTATTATGTTGGACGCAGAAGAAGAATCATAACTTAGGGTGGTTGTATGCAAGACATGTGAAGGTGGTGGTGAAGTCTTAAAGCGCATCTCTCATCGATGTCATGAATGGCATTCACATCTTGATCTGTTACATGCCTCATGTTGTCATCATGAATGTAGGTTGTGTAAGTGAATGACATTCACATCTTGATCTGTTACTTGCCTCAGTGTTGTCAGCCTTAATGTAGGTTGTGTGAAACTTATGAGATGTGGCTTGATCAACCTTAAGCTGATAAAAAAAAAATATTCTCAATTTCTCTATTGTCGTCAGGTTTGAATTGCTTGTTGGTTTTGATGTTGAAAGGTTTGGAAGCAAAGAGAACGAGCTTTCTTTCTCATATCCTATTTGATCCACATAATAGATGCCAAATGGCGTTCTTGTGAAAGATCCATGATGGATGCCAAATTAGTCCCACAACACTATCAATCTGGAGGCTTTGATGTTATTTACAAAGTTTTGAGTTCCTAGAATTTGGTATATGCTTCTGCAACAAAACATCTGCTACATTATTTGTAGTTACCTTGGAATATATGGATATTTGTGCACTTTTGTTTTCCAAGAGTTGAAGATTACCGTGCGCACCTGCCACTTTGAGATTGCATGTTAGTATATACAGTTGGCTAATTGTATGGAGTATTACGCTATTGCAGGACAGTATCAGTGGACACATTAAAGTCATTTTCTTGAATCCAGCTATCTGATATTCATGGATGAACTATATAGGATAATTCATGGATGAACTATATAGGATAATTGTTCATTTTTGAGGATTAAGCTGTTTATGGAAAGATTGCAAGTCTACGAAGGTATATATATAGTTTGAGTGAATTTAATGATTTAGATATATATAGTTTGAGTGAACTTAATGATTTAGAGCAGATGTTTTCTCTCAAAAGATCACATGTTCAAACCAAAAATCACAAGTTCAAACCAGAGAAGTAGAATCTCTTGTGTCACAAACAAAAAACTTTATATTAATATACCAATTTAATATCTAATTTATAATAATATCTAACTTAATTGTGACCTTAAAATCAAATAATAATAATAACAAATTGCGTTACAGTATGAATAGACACAATACAGATTTGTTAGTATGAATAGACACAGTACAGATTTGTTACTCCAATATGATATATAACCTCGAACTTTTCAAAGGCACTTGAAAATCACAGCTTTAACTTTTTGATTACGATTGGTTACCGAGAGCATCGAATTTCCTTTTGAAATATTATAAAAGCCGCTGAGAACATTGGATTCTTTAAATTTATTAAAAAGAAATGTTTGACGAAGGATTCTGCTTCCTTTTAAAGGGACAGGATTCTGCTTTTTTTAAAGCTTATAAAAGATAGGATTATTGGTAATGTGAGACTTTTTCGTTTAACATCATTCACTGAGAGCATCCAATTCCTTTTTCATTACGAAAGGTGCTGGGAACATTGGGTTTTTAAAAATTTAGATAAGAGAAAATTGGGTCATAAGATTCCTCGCGTATTTTAAAATTTAATTGAAAATATAAAATTTACTGATATGGTTGATAAGATTCCTTGTGTATTTTAAATTTAATTGAAAATATAAAATTCACCGTGGGGGGTTGTTTATTGAAAATTATATTTGTTTATTATAATAATTTTTTTATTATTAGAGGATTACGAATTAAGTTTGTTTCTTACTTACTTGAGATTTGAGATGGGGTAGATTCTAATTTTTATTATAGATTTTAAATACTATTATTATAATCTTACAAATTTTTCGGTGTTTATCTAAGTTTTTTTTTTTTGTAAATTTTGTATTTGCTTGAGAGGGTTGGATCCCAACGGGTATCACTATGATTTGTAGGTAAGTTTGTAGACAAAGGTAAGTTGATATTTCAACCAAATCACTCTATGCAAGGAGTGTCTTAAGACCAACTGACTTACACATTGGGGCTATCTCTTTTTAAAAGATGAGATGGGGGAGGGCTTGGATTCATTTATGTATGCATGTCACCATTTGATATAATTTTTCTAAGTGCAACCATGAATTCGATTACTACCAACTGGTTTACACATAAGGGCTATCACTTTTTAAAGGATGACATGAGGGGAGGGGGACTTTGATCCACTTATGTATGCATGTGTTATGAAACCTTTCCATATACTTTTTCTAGGTGCAACCATGCATTCGACTACTACCAATTGGTTTACACATCAGGGCTATCTTTTTTAAAGGATGATATGGAGATGGACTTTGATTCACTTATGGGTGCATGGGTCACGAGGTCATTGAATATAATTTTTGTAGGTGCAACCATACATTTGACCACTAACTAAAGTCACCTCAATGTCTCCAGATTTAACTCTCATGGGGATTGGACCTTGCCCAATGGTGAAAAACCACTCAATTTTGATAATTGGATCCAACCCCTTTAGAGATTTTCCTTTTCAAAACGACATAGGGTGGGTTCTGATCCACTTATGTGTGCAACTATTTAATATAATCTCTCTATATGCAACCACATGTTTGTTGACCACTACCTTCAGGTGCTCCATGGTTCTAGACTAAACTCTTACAAGAATGAAACTTTGTCCAATAATTAAAAATGTCTCATTTTTTCCATTGAATTTAATTCCGTTGGACAATATTTATTCGTCATTACTAGATAATAATTATAAAATTGTATTTGAAAAAATTATAATAATTATTTTATTTTTATAAAAAATATATATATTTAAATATATTAGTTTTTTTGTAAGTCAAAGTTTTCTATTAATTCATTTTAAAGATACATCATGGGAAGCTTGGTTGCAAAGAACTTTTGGCCTCATTTCTCCCAGTCTTGTTGGCCAAAAGGTAATGACAATTTTTTTTTGACAACAACAGAGGGAAATTGAGAGACCACATGTAGAAAGCCCAAACTAACCAAAAGAACCGAAGAACCAAAATACAATCACCCTTGGTCGACTAAATTACTTGGAGCCGAAGCGTCTAGTCCGTTTCCAGGTGGTGGAGGAGGATGAAAGGCTTCATGAACACACATGGAAGCTCACGTTCACTTCCATGTGGTTTATCAATATTACATGTCCACAAAACTATAACTGATCTCATGTGACATTTGTTCATGTCACTTTTTTTAATTAATTAATTTAATTAAAAAACAAAATGTGCATAACTACTTTGCAAATAAATTTCAACCTTCAATTTGTGTAGACTATTAAAAATATTCTAGAATATTCCATGGAGATTAAATCCTACTTTCCACCTAATTATTAATAGTTAATTTTTTTTTTGGAAGCCCTATTTTAAAATAAGCATGCTTATTGACATAATTAATGTATTTAAATTAAACATGCAATAAATATTAAATATAATTAAATTAAAATTTAATTGTAAATAAATTATTTTAATAAAATCAAACTTTTATTGTTTTTAAATTTTACTGAATTAATTAACAATTTATTGCATTACTATATTTGGGTGATTTTTGTAATAAAACTTGTGGGTATATAGTTCAAAGAAAACTCTTAATATTCTAATTGTGAACATTCTAATTATCAAAAAACATGGCGATTATTGACTTATTCCTATTCATAATTGGTAGGAAGGGAAATCTAATGCTCATGATCAATGTCCTCTGACATCTAACAAGTCACATCTTCTATTTTCCTAGATTGAGTTTGTCAATATTCCATGGTTAGAAATAGTTGAGTTTGAATCCTGACTCAGATTGATAGCCATATTCCTTGGCATATTGCAGTCAATCTTCAATTCATTAATTTTATGTTTCTATTGGACAAGGGTATTCATAGTTATAACTATTTCAGAAGTGCACTGGTGTTCATTTTCAAGGGCCTGGGAAGTCACCAAAAAATAGAGATTTTGTTATATTGTATTGACTCCTCATGGCTTCTAAGAATCCTTTTGAATTCCTGATATTCCTTGTAATCCATGTAAACAATGGGCCGAAGAAAATACCAATGCTTGTGTGGTGCATCCCAAGGATTAGACGAGTGCACAAGAGAAGTTCCCAATCCATGCTTTTAGAATTCAAAGGGGGGCACCTTTTGTATTGATACAAAAATAGTGTTGAAGAACCAAATCTTTCCACCAGTAAGAACTAAGAAAATTGGTAAGGCCAAGAAGTGATATCTTCACAAAATAAAGGTAGGAGACCAGGGGCACAAAATGTACACTAGGGTTTCCATGCATTTCTCATGGTGATACTTGGAGGAGGGGTGTACTCCCCTCCTCCCAAAATTTTGTAGTAGGTAACATGTAACATAAACAATCCAAGGTGTACATTATACAAGAGATAGAGCTAAGCAAGCAACTAAACAATTGTGGTCCAAGGATACCAAGAGGTGCGTTTAGAGTAGAGAAATCAAATACCAAGTAAATCCAATAATCAACAATCACTCTAATCAAGAACATGTTTCCATAGGAAACTCATATACCAAAATATGAGATTACCTTAACCACAATAGTATAAAATATTCTATATATGCAAAGATCACACAATCATAGGCAAGTTTATGGGTATTTAGCCAATGGAAAAAGCATTGATTTAGTGGATCCAAACATTTTGGAATCCAAAACGACATGTAGATCTAGTTGAGCTCTAAAGGATTCTTAACAACCATCTTTAACAATTCGGAAGATAGGGAAAAGGTATTCCAGAATGGCCCATACTTCTTCAAATCAATTGGAATGTATCTCATATTTTGGATTGAGATATTCAACCCAGCTAAGGAATAATTCATGGTACCATTGAAATAGATATTCCTATACCCCTTACTATAGGAATTTTAGGAACATGAGATCTTGAAGGGTACATCCAACACCCTAGGAAAATTTATAATAGCTTCAAATGAAACAAAGCAAGGTATGCGCTTAAGTGACAAAGTCCCCTCCCACCCCCCACCGCCCCCCCAAAAAAAAAATATTGTATGATGCCTCAAAATTCTCTAAGAAGGTTTCAAACCATGATTTACCAAATTGGGTCCTGCTGGTAAAAATGGTCATATGAGTCGATTCCTTCACCTTTTCCACTCTGAAAACACCGAGATGGATGAAAAGCAATATAATGCTCCAATCTGGATCAAAAGGGCTCAAACTTCAAAGATCTGAGCATATCCCTTGATGAACTTCCTGTAATACCCAGTATGTCCAAACGTAGTGCGACGCTGGCTTACTGTCTTAGGTGGAGGCAAGTTTACAATGAGTCTAGAAATTAAGGTTTTTGAAGGTACATAACTTGCAATTGGCATAAATTTTGATTGGAAGATCTATTTTTGATGATTCAAAATTTGTGATAAAGAGAAAAATAAGATAATTATTATTTACACACATGGCTCTTAAGCATCCTTTGAAATTTACCTCACCACTTAAACCTATAAAAATTTCATCCATGACTCATGAAGAAATATAAGATGCCCAATACTCAATATGCAAATTAGAAAATAATTTGTCACATGAGAAATTATCAGTAAAAATGTTGAAAATATTGTCTTAGAATTCCTAAAAATGGTGTGAATATCCCAATAAATCATGAAAATAAGGAGAATAATAGTTTTGAAACTCAATCACATATGGGGAGTATTCTATCATAATTGGAGAGCACACATATTGAATCACAGAACCATAATCATGATTTTTCAATCCAAGATCCACATCATTAATGATTCAAGTTAGCAACTTCCATTCAAATCTAAGTTATTTCATGAATATGATAATTTTGCTAACAGAGGGCCAAAGAAATCGTTAGAGGAACCACAAGATGCTCAAGAAGTGCATTGGGAAAATTTCAAAAGAAAAAGTTCCACCAACCCCAACAAATCCTCTAAGCAATTAGTGCATCCTCATGTCGGGCCCTTCACATTTTCTTTCTCACACTCTAATGCCAATCCCTTGCCTCAAAATGGGATCTCTCATCCCTCTTCCACCAACTCCTTTGAATCCCTGTCCAATCTGGCCACCGATCAAGAACAAGATGAATCCCATACTATTACCCATGAGCATGAAGAGGAGGAAGCCCCCATAGATTAATCTGATGTGATCCAACCTAATCTTCACTCTATTGATTTGCACCAGCTCATTATCTCATCCTCCCCTATGTTATCAAATCCTCCAATTTTTGATCTCATTCTTATAAACCCTTCCACCCTCCTATCTAAATCCTCCCATGCTCCTTTGAACCTTTCCGTGACCTCCTTTGCAGGGATTCTAACTAGAACCAAAGCCAAAGAGGTTTTGGCACCTCTAGAAATGATTCAAAAGAAATATGGAAGAAATTCAATCAAGGAGATGCACGATGAAGCATCACAAAAAGACATGGCAATGGGATTCCAACAACCAATGGCCCCATATTTAGACAAAAACAATGTAAACTTTGAAACGAGAACTATAAACTCAAAATGGGAACTCTGGCCAAAAAATCTCGAAAAAACATCAAAAACAGTGCTAAAAATGAAAAGTGTGTATACTGGAACGATGTTTTTATTTTTTAGGCGTCAATTTTGAACATGTTTTAAAAATGGCAGTGACTATGAAATTTACTATGAAATTTTCATGCAAAATATAGCTTCAAAATGAAAGTGATGATACTGGAACAATGATTTTTTTAGGGTTAATTTTCAAAATTTTAAAAAAATGCTAGTAAAATCAAATTTTTATGTATCAAACAAAGTTGTTTATGACGAAAAAACACATTAATGTTTTTGGTAGAATATCATTTTTCTTTCCTAAGTATAAATTCAGCATGTTTTCAACCATAACATGCTAGATACAAAAGAAATTGAAAAATTTTCAACTATAAAATTAAAAAACCATGACATTATGAACAAATTACATTACTAAATGAATTCAAAAGTCATTATTTGTATATTGAATAAAACATACATTATATCTCTAATTTAATATTGCATTGTAGATATTTTAAATAATAAAATTTATCATAATTAAGACATATAATCCAACAACATAAAAATGCCTCATAACTTCTCATTTAACACCATATGGAAATCATTAATTTTATTTGAAGATATGATGCATACATTAGTTATATAAACTGTCTTAAACAATTATTCAAAATCGCTCATATTTTCTTGCACACCATCATAATTCACATCTTCGGATGAGTGACTGGATGCTGATGAAAATGTTCCATATTCTTCTCTTTCATCAACTAGTGCCCCATTTGAGTCCACATGCATGCCCAACATTTCAGGTTTCAAAACTCTTCTAGATCTACGACTGGTTTCAGTAGACTCCCATGTCAACACTGTTCTTTCTGGTAACAACCGTTTCAGAATCTCTATCGTCTTGAAGCGAAAAGTTTCTCTCTTTGTTAAATTGAAGTCATAAACAAGTATGTCAACATCCTCCAATTTTAATATGTCTGTGCGGCGGCGATTTATATTTGTACTCATTCTTTTTCTCTTTCCGCCATTTTTTTTTGGCAACTACCATCTTTGGCTTATACACACCATTGACTGGGTGTGTATTTGTGGCATACCAATGTACTTCAACACTTGTAAATTCCTCATTTTCTGTAAAAACCTTTATAACTTTAGCAACCCATAATGGATAGCCATTGGGATCTCCATCTGCTAGCACTGCAATCATGCAACCCTCCTTAATATCTTGTAATGAACCCTTATAAAGGTCTTCCATGGCTTTACGTTGTGCACGAGATCTTCTGGAACCAATATACATCTCTCTTTCCGCTGCCTGTGAAGAATTAATAATACCTTGAAATTGTTGCTGTTCACCAATGTTTATTTCCTCATGTTCATTCGACACATTTTGTGGCCAAATAAATGGATTTTTCAAAGGTATATCTTCATTTGTTGTTGTTGAAATGATATCACTTTTATTATTGAAAAATGACTCCCACCAAACTGAATCAGCAATGCCAAAGTACTCATGTATATCTAATACATTTTTTAATTTCTTCCAGGCAATCAGAATAATTTATATCTCTATTCTGTCTGCGTGCATTCTGAACTTCACCAACTGATTGTAATAACAATATTTTTGATGCAAATATTGGATGATCTTGAATGAACTTAAAAAATTGCAAACTTGATGATGGTGCCCATTCTGCAGTAGTTGAATACTTCTTACCCCATATTAGTGTTTTCCCATCAATTTTTTTGATACGAAATTGATGTTGGAAGCTAATGTCATTAAGTTTTTCAATGCATTTCCCATCACCATATGATCCCAGAATAAACCTTCGCATGTCAACAATTTCTTCCAACACATCAAAAGTAGGCTCTGGCATGTATGATTTCTTAATACATTCAATTAGTGATGGCAAGCGCCCAACTTCCTTCCTCACTCAATGTGATTGAAAAACGACTGAACATTTGATCAATATGGTCATTAGTGTGCCCAACAAGAAGGAAACCAACCTTTACCTTTTGAAAAATTCTCAATTCAACAAGCATGTTTAGATATCCAAAAATAACCTGATTTTTGTTTCACGGCAAGTGTTGTCCAATTGTAGATACAAAACTTTAGGAAGATTACCAGACCAATGAGAAATCACATCATGAATTATGGTTATAGTCAGATTTGCATCATTATGAATATTTGGAGCTGTGAAATACACCCTTGGCAACATTTTCCCATTGAAGACCATACAACCGACCAAGCAAAACTGAATAAATTTTTCCTCCTGTAAATTTTTGGGTGTGCGAACAAAATGTGGTAAAAGTGTTTTCTTCTGGTCCATACCATCAATTATCAAACCCAAATATTTATTTGGATTATCATAACACTTCTTTCGATGCTTGTACAACTTCTTCCTTTCATTTGTTTGTTGTTCGTGATGCTCCTGAAGTTCTTTGACAATTAAATCTACACAACATAAAAGAAATTCATTAAGAAATATGTTTTCATAATTGATGACTATACAATTTTAAAAGTTAAAGTTATGAATGCTTACCTCTTTCTGAGCCTTCACATTTGTCCCTTTTTGATTTAAGAGAAGCACATGTACTGCAAATCCCCATCCTTGTCTTCTTAGGAATACAGACATTGTTGAATTCTTTCTTCCATACCTTCACAACATATTGATATGTAATAAACCGATCATGTCCCTCAGCACCTTTTGCATATTCTTTGTATAAGTTGTAGATTTCTCATCTTGAAAAATTAATTCTGGAATATGTATTGTCTCTCTATTTGGCATACACTCTCCATGCTTTGAAAAGAAATCTTTCATCCATGACATTGCAGTATTTGATAATGGCCCAAACTGTCTTTTATGACGTGTTTCTGAATAAAATGTGGGATCCTTTTCCAAATTTTCTTGAATTCTCGAGAGACGAAAATTCCCAATCGAATGAAACATTTTGAAAGCTTTTCTACACATAAATAAATTCCTAATATGATAATCATAACTTGACAATGTAGATAGCATGCACCCAACTAAATATGAATTTTGCATGCTTTTATTCATTGACAAATATCTCTTCCTGCTTTCTAATGCAAATGTGAAATCCATATGTTTCAAACAATTTTTTTGGCAACATTCACTTGAAATGAGAGCACTGATAGAACCTCTTCTTATCAGATATTCTGCTCTACCCCTTGTATAACTAGAACAACTTGCATTGATATGAAAAGGTATGCTCCTACTCCTCGATACAATATTTCTTGGCAACATATCCATCATTAGATCATCATTTGTATAAGGATTTTCATCATCATTAAGAGGAATGTTATCCACACTATGATCAACTCTGATTTTCAAATATTGACTTGGAGGATATTCTTCATCTTCCCCTTCTTCAGTGCTACTGTCATAGTCCTTAGAATTCGGACTGAATGGAAAATTTGACTCGATGTTTAATGGATATTCTTCCTCATGTGCATTGTCAGTGCTACTCTCATAGTCCATAGAATTAGGACTACGTCGAAAATGTGACTGTTTACTTATTGAAGATGCTACATCCTGTCCTTTGTCACTGCTACCTTTATACTCATTAGAATTAGGACTAAGTGCATCATCCTATCCTTCATCACTGCTGCTCTCATAGTCCTTAGAATTAGGACTAAGAGGACACTGTGACACTCCATTCTTTTGAAATTCATCATCACGCTCTGCATAACTGTTGCTATCATAATTCTTAGAATTAGGACTAAGTGGACACCGTGACACTCTAATCTTTTGAAATTCATTATCCCGTTCTTCATCACTTCTGCTCTCATAGTCCTTAGAATTAGGACTAACTGGACACTGTGACACTCCATACTTTTGAAATTCATCATCATGCTCTTCATCACTACTGCTCTCATAGTCCTTAGAATTAGAACTGAGTGGACACTTTGACACTCCATTCTTTTGAAATTCGTTATCACGCTCTTCATCACTGCTGTTCTCATAGTCCTTAGAATTAGGACTAAGTGGACACCATGACACTCCATTCTTTTGAAATTCGCCACCATGCTCTTCAAAACTGCTTCTCTCATAGTCCTCAGAATTAGGACTAAGTGGACACCGTGACACTCCATTCTTTTGAACTTCACCATCATGCTCTTCAAAATTTCTACTCTCATAGTCCTCAGAATTGGGACTAATTGGACATCGTGACACTCCATTCTTTTGAACTTCACCATCATGCTCTTCATCATTGCTGCTTTCATAGTCCTTATAATTAGGACTAAGTGGAACCGGTGACTCTTTATTTATTTGAAATTCTCCATCCCCTCTTTCATCAGTGCTGCTCTCATAGTCCTTAGAATCAGGGCTAAGTGGAAGAATTGACTTTCTATCCATAGTGGAAGAATTCCCACTATATTCATCAATATGAATAGAGTTGTTACGCGATGAAGATGTTGATGGTGTATAAATCGAAACTTCACTATCAGAACAATCCATCCCTTTCAAATAGAAGATGTTGAATGATACAAATGGAGAGTCTCCTAAAGATATTATATAGCTTAAAGAATGAAATATTCCCTCCAAAACGTTTTATGAAAATATTTCCCTCCAAAAATTTTTGCGAAAATATTTCCCTCCAAAAAGTTTGATAGATTTATTTACCTTCATTATTTTATTCTACAATTTATTGAAAAATGTAAACTAAATTTTTTATGAAATAAATCACTAAAATTAAAATTGTAAACTACAACTTCTACATTAATTATTTTAATAGTTAAAGTATATAATATTTACTAAAAAATTAATTATTTTATTTTTTATTTTTATTTTTTTATATTTATAATATATTCTAAAAAAAATTAATCCCACATTCAACCCGTTGTAAAACAATTTTACAATATTCGCTTTATAATATTTTAAAACAAATTATCCCACATTAACCGTACGGTAAAATATCTCCGTAATTTCACTTATATATTAAATTTCATGTTCACTATTACTCACGTCATATTCAGGTTTTCTGAAGTTTTGTTGAAAGACTCGTGGATTTGTGGAGTAGCTATATTGCTATCAACAACATATTCAACGAAGAATTCTCGCAATTGAAAGGTAAGTTAATTTTTTTTTCCTTGAAATTTTTCATATTAAATTAATTAAATGAAAAAGTTTTTTTTTTTTTTTTTAAATAATTTTTCTGAGCCAAAATAACAATTACGTCCATCGTGAGCATGGTGGGTCCGATCAAACTCAATCACCCAATAGCCGTGGGTGGGCCGCTGTGGTGTCGCACGGTAGGCGGGGAGGTCGGGCGGGGTGTGAGGGCACGCGAGGGTGGGGTGTGAGGGCTGCGACGCCCACCCCGGCGGCTCACCCATTTGTCGTGGGGGTTGGGTGATTCTCAAAATCGCCCAACCCCCAAGGCGGGCGGGCGAGCTGTCGGGGTGGGCGCCGCAGCTTGACTCGCCCCCTACCACCAACCCCTTGTCTCGACACTCTGACCCCCTTCACCCACACCCCGTGCCCCTGCCTCCTTACCCCTCCTTCCACATCCCCACATGACTCGCCAACCTTCCCATCCCTACCTGCACCTGCTCCCTCACCCTCATCCCCCCTCACCCGCACGCCCTCCCCGTCATCCACCCCCCATCACCCACGCTCTCCCCACCCCCTCACCTCACGCGCCGTCCCACCCTCACCCATCCTCCCACGTGGCCACCCTGCCCACCCCCTCTCCCCGCGCCCTCTCCACCCCCTCACCCATGCCCTCCCTCCCTGCGTGCCCCCCTCCTCCCCCCCCCCACCTCCCACAACCCTTGCCCTCCCCCCTCCCATGGCACTTGCCCTCCCCTCCCCCCCCGCGCGCCACCCCTCCGCTCCCTCCCTCCCCTCCCCGCGCACCACCCCTCCCCTCTCCTCCCCGCGGCCCCCCACCCCTCCCTCCCTGCGCGCCACGCCTCCCCTCCCCCCCTCCCCTCCCTTCCTCCCTCCATCCCCGCCCCCCTCCCCCCCTGCGCACCACCCCTCCCTCCCCGTCCATGGCCTCCCCACTCCCCCTCCCTCCCTCCCCGCCCGACCGTCGACCGGGCGATTCCGGGAATCGCCTGGCCGCTCGTTTGGCGAGGGGGCGGGCCACTGGTGAGGCGGGGAGGCCGTGGGTGAGGAGGGAGGGAGGGAGGGGAGGGAAGGTGGGGGAGGCTGTGGGGAGGGGGGAGGGGAGGGAGGGAGGGAGGAGAGGGGGGGCGGGGAGTGAGGGCAGGGAAGGCGGGGGAGGCCGTGGGCGGAGAGGCGGACCGCCGGGGTGGCACGACCAAGGCCTGCGCCACCCCGACAACGTGCACCCTTGCCCGACGGGTGGCCGGGCGGGCCACCGGGGTGGCGCGACTGAGGCCTGCACCACCCTGGCGGCCGCCCCCTTGCCCGACTGGCGGCTAGGCGATTGGTCGGGCGGGGGTCGCCGGGGTGGCGTGGCGCGACTCGCCCCCCCCGACCAGTGGCTGGGCGAATCCCGTCGGGTGGGGGGGCAGGTCGCGCCACCTCGGCGCCCTGCCCCCCTGCCCGACCGGCGATTCCTGTCGGGCGGGGGGGGGCAGGCCGCCAGGGTGGCAAGGCTGCGCCACCCTGGCGGCTCCCTCCCCCCACCCAACCGGCGGCCGAGCGATTTCGGGAATTGCCCGGCTGCCGGTTGGGCCGGGGGGGGGGCAGGGAAGGAGGGAGGGAGGAGAGGGGGGGCGGGGAGGGAGGGAGGGGCCGTGGGTGGGGGGAAGGGGAGGGGGAGAGAGGAGGGGGGCAGCGGAGGGAGGGAGGGGAGGGGGGCCGGCGAGGGAGGGAGGAGCCGTGGGCGGGAGTGAGGGAGAGGGGACGGGGGGGGGAGGAGGGTTAGGGGAGGCTGTGGGTGGGGAGGACAGAGGGAGGGAGGGGGCGGGTGGAGAGGGGGAGGATGAGGGGTGGGGAGGGCATGGGTGGCTGAGGGGTAGAGCGAGGGGGTGGGTGAGGGGGTGAGTGAGGGGTGAGGGAGAGGGGCAGGGCGCGAGGGGGTGGGTGAGGGAAGGGGTGCACCCGAGGGGGTGGGTGAGGGGAGCGCACATTTGGGGGGAGGTGCGGGCACGTGGGTGGAGAGGGTGGCAGGGAGGGCGTGCGGGTGAGGGGGCAGGTAGAGAAGGGGAGGGCAAGGGAGGGCGAGGGTGGCTGGAAAGGTGGGCGGACAGGTAGAGGCCATGGGCGGGGCTGTGTGGGGATGACAGGCGCCCGGGAGTGCCTAGTGTGTGAGGGGGTGTGGGAGGGGTCGGATAGGTGGAGGCGTGTGAGGGGGAGGCGAGAGGGGTGAGGGAGAGCCGGGTGGGTGTGAGGGGGTGAGGAAGTGTGTGAGTGGGGGAGGGGGATGGATGGGGGAGAGGCGAGTGGGTGTGAGGGAAGAGGGACGGCGTGGGCGCGTGGGGGTGGAAGGGGGTCAGGTTCGGTGCCCCCGCACGCTCGCCCCCACCCACCGCCCGCTTGCCCACACCCGCGCACCCCTCTTGCCCACACCCACCTGGCCCGCCCACCGACCCTGCTCGGCTGCTCACCCCACCCCATCGTCCCTCACTCGACCTCCCGCCTGCTCACCGACCCGCCCGCCCGTTAGGGGTGGCTGGGCAATTTTGATTATACAAATACAAAATTTATGATATATTTTCATTGTTAATGTAAGTTAATATGTTTTTGTTATTTACTAATTTATGTGTTTCTGTTTTTCAGGAAAATGGCATCAAAGAAAATTTCTGTGAATCTTTCTGGACCAAAGACTCTTAAAGGTGCATCTTCAAGAAACATTGGTGAAAAAACTCCACCTGAGCTCATGGCTACAAATCTTTCAAGTGCCTCAAGTGATAAGAAGACAATTTCAGATTGAAAGAATTCAAAAGAGGTGAAATTTCAATCTAGAATCTGGTATGTGAAAGAAAAAGAAAGCACAAATATGAATATATATCTATATATTGATATACCAAATGATAATGGAAATTTTGAGGTGATGGGAAGAGTCATAGATATGTGTTCGGTACCAGACATTGAAGTTGTTTATGTACTTACAAAAGCTCCAAAGTCACATGAAAGCATTAAATACTGACTATCATATTCATTGTATGACACGAGAGAGGTATCTACAAAGTTGTGTAAACAAATCGTAAATGGGATGACACAAAACATCGTAAGTATTGTTATTTATATTTGTATTTTTCGTTCTTGAAAGTGTCTCACTATATTTTTTTAACTTTGTTTTTATTGACACGATATTTTGTTTGGCAAAATTTTGTTAAAAGTTGTTCAATTAGGTTGGGAGACATTCATTTCATAGAGCATGATATCATGAAAGTTGTCAACAATTTTTACTTAGTGTCAGAAGAAGATATGGAAAACAAGCAAAATGTAGTAATTGATGATGCTACAAAACTACATCCAAAGAATCAGAAAAAAAGGCCTCTGGTGGATAAATCTAGCAAGGGTAAACAAGTTACTTTTGAGGACGATGAAGTTGAAACTGACAGTGAAGCATATGTTGCCATTACTGAAGATGACATTGGAACTGAGAAAGTCGTAAAAGACAAAAAGTAACAATGCCCAAGAATAAATCTGTTGAGAATGTTATGATGAAGAAAAGTAAAGTTGAAGATTTTGAAGTAGTCATTACCAGCAGTCAAGAACCTAGTGAAACTTCAAAAGAAAGCAGAGAAATCATTACACTAGGAGCTGATTTAGATGATAGCATTATCAAAACAAAACAAAATGCCATTCGACAGAATTTGACAAAGAGAAACTTAATTGATGGTGGTCATACATTTCAGCTTAATGTTAGACAAACCTATAAGGCAAGTGAAGGACAATGTCAATATCAAGTCAAAAAGCCACATCATCTGCATGTTCACAACTTGAAGACATTGATGAGGTACAATCCATATGCTCATGGGGTTAGTTATGTGCTTTTTGTTGATCCACTTCAAGTTCCCAACAAAGAAGCATTTGATAAGTCAAAATGTTTTGAATACAATTATTATGTGCTTGGGGGGAACCATTCTGTAGAAGCTCAAGACAATTGATGGAGGAATATCCTAATAGCCCACGTTTTGAAACAATGAAATGTATCATTTATGCTGGTTTAAATGAAACAGAAGCAAAGTTAGTGACATGGAATCATAATTCAGATAATGAATATAGGATGTCTATGACTTTCATCCAAAGGGTTAGATTTATTCATAGTGAATTTCAAGAAAAATGTGGTGGAGATAGGATAAATGTTACTGCAGATTTCCGAAAGGAATGTTGTATGGAAATAGGCTATCAAATTGAAGAGAAAACCAATTCAACAGGTGGAAAAGGCAACAAAAATAGTGATTTATTTAGAGGTGTTGATAACATTTTCCAATTGGCATTTCGAACTGGAGATGTTTGGAAGTTGATTGATGAGATTTTTAGCATGTGGGAAGACATTGGCATTAAAAACCAGAGGGTCAAAAAGTCTAAGTCATTGATATGTAGCAACAATAAATCAGCTCATGAACTGAAGCAACTTCCAGACGATATGACTATCATGCCTTGGAGGGCGATGCAAGGAGTGAAAGATGAAAAAATTGTCAAAACAATATTATCTCGTGTGAGGTCAGGGGAATTATCATTGGAGGAAATGTCTGAAGAATTTCAAAAGTAAGTTTGCTGAATTATTTTTATTTATTTATAGATTATAGTTATCTTTTAAATAAAACATGTTGTTCTTGGTAGTATTTGTTATAAATATCATTATATTAACTTTTTGTTACTTTATCTATGCAGTCACAAAGTTTACATGAAAATTCAAGAACAAATGGTTAGATTGTTGAATGAAGATAGTTGGGATGATGTTGTACGCAACTATCCAGATTCAAGTTCTACATCAACATTAAAAGCTTTTTATCTTCCATTTAAAAAGGTATCTTGATTTATACATTCATTTTTATTCATCTGTGTACTATTTTTAATTTATAGCTTACACATATATTTGTTTATTTTATAAAAGACGAGGAAGGAAGATAATGGAGCACCAGATAGTTTCAAGACCTTTATTGAAAAAATAAAGATCGAAAGACTGAGGAAGCAACGTATTAAGAATGTTGAACTTGATCCAACTCTTAATCATTTTATTTGGAATGGGCTAGACACTATTCAATATCAAGTAATACAAGGCAATTGTGAAGACATTGCTAAACTCATACCGAAAAGGGATTATGCCCTAGTTATTGCAGATATTCCCCATGGTTTCAATATCCAAACATTTACTATGATAGTGACCCTTATACTTATCAAGCTCTTAATAAAGTGGTTGCGGGATTTTTAGAAGTGATGTCATCACCATTATGGAGATTTGTGACATTTCATTTAGACACACAATTGGCAATGATATTGTCAAGCTTCAAAGGGAAAACAAATTCAAGGATGCAGCTTACATGGTAAGAGATTTAAAATGTATATTTGATTAATGTTGAAAAATTCATTTATGTACATCGGAAAATTTTCGCGCTCGCTCTGCATCCCTTGGGCTCGGCTCTGCCCTGCCCGATCTGGGCGTGGAGCTCTGCGTCGTCGGAGAGGCCTTCGGTGTGCGGGGCGTTTTGGATTGAAGAGGTTCAGGCTTTCGTGTTGCAACCGTGTTTCGATAGCTCTGGGGGTCGATCTGAGTTGGTGCATGGGGTCCCTGCTTTGACCCCCGCCCCTCAATCCCCGACCATGGCGAATGGAGGTGATTCCCTTCCGCCTTCAGATCTAGACGCATTCCGTTCCCTTGTTGCTGCAGCTGATAAGCGGCTGATCTCGGTCTCGCAACAAAAGTTCGTTAAAAAGCTGGACAACATCCCTACGGTGTCTCTACCGGTAGATGATGCTTGTAGATTAGCACTAAACCTTGCCGAAAGGGGCCTCATCGGCCAGTTCACAGGGTTATGGCCATCCCCGAAGGCAGTAGATGATTGGGTCAAACGAAACTGGATCCCACTGGTTAAGGAAACAATAAAAAGCCATTTTGTAGGCAAAGGGTTCTTCGTCTTCGTGTTTGACAGTGAGGAAGCCCGAAGCTTGATCTTCAGAAGTGGACCTTATTTCATGGGCCCTCAAGGGTTATATTTGAACAAATGGTCTCCAGATTTTGACCCTGCTCAAGATGTGCCCACAACTGTCCCTGTTTGGGTGCGCCTCCCGCACCTCCCTCTCCACTGTTGGAGTCAGAG
The DNA here is from genome assembly GCA_031772625.1 of Pinus tabuliformis. Lineage (NCBI taxonomy): Eukaryota > Viridiplantae > Streptophyta > Pinopsida > Pinales > Pinaceae > Pinus > Pinus tabuliformis. The sequence goes on from CM062816.1 coordinate 1,914,803,717, forward strand.
CTCACTGCAATCCATTGGCAATGCCCTAGGTAGGTATATTGATCAGGCTCCGAGGAAGGAACAGTTCTCCTGCGCACGCATCTGTGTGGAAGTTGATCTGGAGGTCGAGCTTCCTGAAGCCATCAAACTTTCAGTGGCAGACTGGTCGCATATTCAAGAGCTAGATTACAAACAACTGCCCTTTAAATGTCGACATTGCCATGAATATGGGCATTTTGCAAGATATTGTAAAAAAAAAATGAGGAAATAGCAGAAAAAGAAAAAGGCGAGCAATGGAAGCAAGCAAAGAGAACAACAAGTAGCAGGCAGAACAACAAAAACAAAGCAAAAGAGACAGGGAACAAAACAGGGCAAGAAGATGCAAGTAATCAAAATAGTGGAAGCAGGGAAGCTAACAACATTGCAGGAGATAAAACCCCTTCGAATCTCTTACACCACTGGCAAATCCTCCAGAGGTCGAGCAGGAAGATCCACCACAGATGAATAATGCAGACAACCAAGAGCCAGGTAACATCCCAAATCCGAATTCTAGCAATACCCCTTCTCCTTCTTATGCTGACATCATAAAACAAAAGAAGAAGAACCTAGAAAACACGGGCTCATCTGATGAGGAAACCTTTGAAAGGCCATCAAAAAAAGTGGGAAGAAGAACAAACAAGGAAACTAGGGAAGAAGAATCAGAACGACAGAAAACCCTAGGCAGTCAAACTACCATTGAAATGACCATCGGGAGAAATACAAGACCAAGGGCATCCAAGGGAGGAGGCCCCACCCCATCAAGTGGTAAATGATGCAGCTGGTCTCTTGGAACTATAGGGGACTGGGTAATCCCAATAAGGTAGAGGCTATCAAAGACTTATTGAAGATGGAAACCACGAACATCCTTATGCTCCAAGAGACCAAAATAAAAGGGGAAACCCTTCTAAACACTAGCATTATGAAATGGAAATACGATCCAGGAAAGGCTGTCAGTGCAAGGGGCTCGGCCGGAGGAATAGGCACATTTTGGTCAAAAAACTCCTTCTCATTAGAACGATTCTCTGAGACCCAACATTGGATCTTCACAGAACTGCGCCACACTGTAAGCAATCTCCCCCTTGCTCTGTTTAACTTGTACGTCCTTGTTCATTATGAAGAAAAGAGAGAGTGCTGGAGGACACTCTTGGATTATATAGAGCAGATCAACCCCACAAATATAGTCATAGGCGGTGATCTGAATATAATTCTAGATCCCAAAGAAAAAAGAGGAGGGATTTACTCTAGGGATCCTTTCATCAATACAGTGGGAAATCTGATACTGCAGTGGGACTTAGTTGACTTCAAACCCGTGAAAGGCAAATACACCTGGACTAACAATAGAACAGGAGAAAATCAAATCTCTGCTAGGTTGGATAGATTTCTCATCAGCAGCTCTTTAATGATGGACAACAGAATAGTTTTTTCCAAGATTCTCCCAAAGCTCACATCGGACCATAAGCCAATCCTTTTATGCCTAAAAGAAGAAGAAGATCTTGGCCCCCTCCCATTTCGTTTCAGCCCTCTCTGGGCAGGTAAAGAAGGGTTCTTTGAAACAGTCCAAACAACATGGAGGATAGATGTATTCGGATCCCCAAGCTTTGTGTGGGAACAAAAAATGAAAAACACAAAAAAAGCTCTTAAAGATTGGATAAATAAATCTATGCAAACCCCCACTAGGCAGAGGAAGGAGGCAGTTCTTCAGTTGGAAAGAATACAATTCGAAATGGAGGAGAAAGATCCCTCTCCCACAGACTTAGCCAATGAAAAATCTGCCCAAAGGAATGCATACTGTTCTTTTAGAATTGAAGAAGAACATTGGCGCTTAAAGTCTCGAAGCCTGTGGCTCAAATCTGGGGACAGAAATACCACATACTTCCATAGACAGTGCAGGGCTCGCCTCTCACGCAATCATATAGCAGAAATTACCAGCACTAGCGGTCAGGTGTATAAAGGATTTTCTCAAATCAAAGAAGCAGCTGTAAACCATTTTCAGAACCTCCTTAGTGCGGAAAGAAATGGGAATGAGGAGGATGCAGAAGAGTTTCTCACAACCATTCCAAAACTAGTCAGCGTGGAAGATAATGATTCTCTGTTGAGCCCAGTCACGGAAGAAGAGATAACTAATATAGTCTGGTCCATGGAACCAGACAAAGCTCCAGGACCTGACGGATTCTCAGTTCATTTTTATAGAATTTGTTGGGAGATAATCAAAACTGATCTCTTCAGAATGATAAGAGGAATCCCGAGGAAGGAAAAAGTGGGTGGAGGAATAAACTCCACCTTCCTTGCTTTAATCCCCAAGGAAACAAACCCAAGCTCCTTTGACAGATACAGGCCGATCTCACTTTGCAATTCATCCTATAAGATCGTGGCCAAACTGTTGGCTAATAGAATTAAGCCCCTTCTTCAAAAGCTCATCTCTTCGGCCCAAGGAGGATTTGTGAAAGACAGACAAATCCTGGACAATGTCATTCAGATCCAAGAAGCCTTCCACTCCAGCCAAACAAGGAAAGAACAAGGTATGATTATCAAATTGGATATGTGTAATGCTTTTGATCGAGTTAATCGTTCTTTCCTGTTCAGGGTTCTTGCAGCCTTTGGATTCAATCAGGAATTCATAAACCTCATCAAAGCTTGCATTGAAAACATCTGGATCGCCCCAATGGTGAATGGTAGACCAGCAGAGTTCTTTTTAGCCACCAGGGGACTGAGGCAGGGCTGCCCTCTTTCTCCCTTTCTCTACATTCTGATGGCTGATTCACTAAGCAGAAAGCTGACACAGGAGAAACAAATCGGTTCCATACCTGGGATAAGAATTGTGCAAGGCATAGCCCCAGTGAATCACGCGCTCTTTGCTGATGATTCACTCCTACTCGGGGGTGCTTCCATGAGAATTGCTAACTCCTTCAAAACCATTCTCCAAAAGTATTGCAGCATCTCCGGAGCGTTAGTCAGTGAGAGGAAAAGTGTTGTTTATGGATGGAATACAGATCAACAAACAATTGAAAGGATTGCCAGCGAATTGGGGTTCAAAGGTTATGCAGCGTGGGATAAAATAAAGTATCTCGGTCTCCCTCTGACGATGGGATCCAACCGCAATCACTTGTGGGAGGAGGTGATTTCAAAGTTCAAAAAAAAGATTGCAGCGTGGGGTGGCGTTTGGCTCACCACAGGCGGCAAGCTCACTCTAATTCGTTCTGTGCTTTCAGCCTTGCCTACATTCCAAGCCTCTCTGCTGATGGCTCCAAGACAAATCGCAGATCAAATCTCCTGTCTAATGCGGAATTTTCTGTGGAACGGTGGGAAGGGAAACAGCAACCGATTTCATCTAATTAACTGGGAAACAGTGAAGCGTCCCATTGCCGAAGGCGGACTCCAAATTCGTGACCCCCAGCAAGCAAATCTAGCCTTGGGTTGTAAACTTCTGTGGCAGTTATTAACCGAGCCTACGCACCCTATCAGCCAGCTCTTAAAACTCAAGTACCTCAAAAATCAGTCGATCACCTCCTTCAATCCAGCGCTTTCTCCTAGAGGAACGCAGGCTTGGAGGCTCTGCTGTAAAGGGATCGAATTCTTTAGAACTCATCTGTATAAAATTCCAGGGAACGGCAAAAATATATTGCTGTGGAGAGATCGAATCATGGGTCACCCTCCACTTTCAGCCATTAATGAAATTGCAGATTTAAGAGCTTGGTTAAGTTCAAAAGGAATCCGGAAAATCGAGGATATAGCAGAGTGGGATAACAAAGGCAATTGGCAGTGCTGGACATTGCCTAACATTCCAGCGCATTTAAAAAATCAGTTAAATACTTTCACAGATGCAATTACAGACTTTACACCAGTGCATAAGGATGAGGAAGATTCATGGGGATGGGGAAAAACAGGGGTGTACACAGCCAGACAAGGATACTTACAGATGCAAGGTAAAAAGGATTCCCCGCACCCGGAAATAGTGTGGAATCAGATTTGGGAAAACTTCAGCATCCCCAAGATCAACTTCTTCTTTTGGACTTTATTCCACAACAAAATCCTGACTGGAGATAATCTGTGCAGAAGAAACATAGCTGGTCCTCATCAATGTGCGTTCTGCAAAAATGCATTGGAAACCTCAGTTCACATGTTCATCGAATGTGAGTATGCACAGAAGGCCTGGACTAGCTTCTTGACAGGTCTGAATGTGAGACCCCCAGCACATTGTTCGATCACAGACATGTTCTCGTCTTGGAAAGCTCGATACCCCTACAACATCATTGATAAATCTCTTTGGCATAAGGTGTGGATTGCAGCTCCAAAATATGTTTGCTGGAAGTTGTGGCTTTCCCGGAACGAAATTGTCTTCAACCAAAAAGAAATCACTGCAGATAATGCAGCGGAGCAGGCCAAGAAACTCCTAATAGAAACTCTGAGACAATCCAATGTCAAAGATAGCTCCCTTCGAAATGAAGAAAGGGCATGGCTGGATGGCTTCTCCCCCATGCCGAGACCTTCAGCAATCATTCGCCCAATTCATAAGGAAAATTGGCAGATTCGAGACACCTTGGATAGTTTCCAGAAGTGGTGGAAATCACAAGGAAAATGCACTATCTTCTTTGACGGAGCCTCGAAAGGCAATCCAGGCAGGTCAGGAGCAGGGGGGGTCATCTACCTCCCGAATGGGAGAAAAGAGGACTTCAGCTGGGGACTTGGGCTTAAAACCAACAATCAGGCAGAAGTTCTCAGTCTTTTAAAAGCTTGTCAACTGGCCAGAAAAGGAAACCCAAGGGAAATCATAGTCTTTGGAGACTCAGAATTGCTGATAAAATCTCTAATAAACAAGAAAGGGCTCAAGGATCTAGCACTAAATAAACAGCTTACAAGAGTGAACAGACTCCTGAAGGACTTTTCCTCAGTTCAAATCTTCCATATCCTTAGAGAATTAAACATAGAAGTAGACAAACTGGCAAACACAGGATGTACTCTCGAAAAGAGCATGATCAACATAAATGCAGGAGCACCGAATATGGAAACTATTCCCTAAAAGGGCAAGGCGTTCTTGTAAAAGCAGAAAAATGTATTGTTTGAAACAGTGAATTGTAATGCTTGATCTGGCTTCGGCCACCCATAAATAAAAATACCCGTTTCAGTTAAAAAAAAAAATTCATTTATGTACAAGTTAATTGAACTTTTACTATTTCATGTTACAAGCAAAAGTCAAATCTTCTTAACAATGAAGATCAACAATTTATAAATGATTGTGAGTTCATTCATATTGATAGTTGGGCAAAAGATGATAGCCATATGTCTATGATTTTTAATCCAGTAGACAGAAAGAGTCATAGCCAAATACCGACTTATGATGCTGTTGTGAGAAAACTAACATATGAAGACAAAGAAACAAAAGGAGAGATAGTTAACATTTATCAAAAACCACAATTATTGATTAACTATCTTATAGACATATATTCAAATGAAGGAGATTGGGTTCTGGATTTAGTTTCTGGCTCAGGTAAGTTTTACTATATGGAATTGAATTTCAATATGTTATTTTTTTAATTAATATGTCATTGTACTAATTTACTTCATTATTTCTTTTGTGCTTGATAATTAGGTACAACACTAGCATGCTGCCTTCAAAAAGGAAGATATTGCATTGCAAATGAGAAAGATTCATTACAGTGCAATTTCATTCAGCAAATAATTAATGCTCTTCAATTTCTTCCAGATGCAATGCAAGAAATTGGGTTGAAGAAATGGGACTTTAGTGAATCACGTGTGGCAAAAAAGGCAAAGGAACCCCAACCACCATTACATGGAATGTTTGGAAAGACATATATTGGGAGATTCGCAGACATCAAAGATCCATTAGAAGAGGAAAATGAGCAAAAGGAAGCATAAAATATTGTGCAAGAAGACAATGATGAAACTCTAGAGGACGAAGAGTTTGGATTACATGACATTGTTGATTAAATTTAAGTTATGCTTGGAAATCAAGCTTTGCAATGTTTTGACTTTGACATTTTATGAGAAGAATAATCAATCAATTAAGGTTGTTATGCGTTCAATATTTGTAATATGTGATTTTTGCATTGATTTTTAAGTTAATCATTATTTTTTGAAAAAAAATTGATTATTATTATTTTTTTGACATGAAATTCATAAAAAAACTATTATTTAACCATTTTTAGTTAAAATTTTCTTATAAAAATTGTGATTTTGACATGTCAATTCTAGCAAAAAATTATCAAAACGTATAGTTTTTTTGTTATATTTATGTTAAAAATGGTTATTTTTATGTCCATTGTTAAAAAATATTGTTTTTTAGAAACAATTATTTCATGTGGATTGAAAAAATAATTAAGGATGCATAAATATGTAGATTATCGAAAATTCAAAATATCGACTTTCTAATTTAAAAATGCAAAACAATAAAAACTTCACTACAAAAAAATTAAAATTAAAATAAAAAACAAGAAAATATGAAGAAAACGGCCACTTCAAAAACTATCAAATTTAGAAAATAATTATTTGCATTTCATACATTAGAAAATTTAAAGTCAAAAAATAGGTCTTTTAAAAAAAGGGTGTGATGCAGAATACCCACTTTTTTAAATCAGCATGAAAATCACTACCATTCTAAAACGTAATGTACATAAAAAAATTAAAGTGCCAACAACTATGCTCTAAAAAAAACATGTGTGTTCTACATCACCCCTTTTCAAAATCAAGTCACTTTTTTGCTATCTCTACAAAACGGGTAACAATATGAGTTCCCGTTTCAAAGTTTACACTGCTCAAAGGAATTGTAATGAAGGAAATATAGACCCAGGCAAGGAGGGATAAGGACTCTGTCGCCATTTTACAAGGTAAATAATGAATTTGGTCTCTTGGAATTACATAGGTCTTAAGCATACATCCAAAACAAATGTAATTAAAGACCTAATCATATTAGAAATCTCAACAATCATTCTACTCTAGGATACCAAGCTTAGGAAGGAAGAAATGACATAAAAAACTAAGACAACAAGGAACTTCAAAAAAGAAAAAATTAGTGCAAGAGGAGCATCAAGAGGTGTTTTTATTATTTGGAACCAAACAATCATGGATCTACAAGGTATCTACAAAGATTAACATTGGATCAAGACCAATTTTCATAATAAAGACATTGGGAAAAGCTTCACAGTATACAATATCTATGCCCCTGTGCATTACAAAGATAAAGACCAATGTTGGAGCTCACTAGCAACCAAACTAGAAGCAGAAGGTAATCAACATGTTATATTAGGTGGCGATCTCAATTTAGTAATGAATGCTAGAGAAAAGCGAAGAGGTTTATATCTTTTAGATCCAAGTAGAGATAAGATCGAGGCCATAATATATGAGTTCAACTTAATGGATGTTACATCGAAGAATGACAAGTTTACTTGGAGCAACAAGGACAGGCCCAGGTAATATAAAAGAAAGGGTGGATCTTTTCTTAATCCATGCAAGCTTCATCGCATGTGTTAGAACTGCATTGTCAAAAATTCTTTCAATAGCTGCATCTGGTCGTAAGCCCATTATCTTAACCTTGGGTGAAAGGATCAACACAGACCATTACCATTTCACTACAATTGCCTTTGGTCCACTAATTTAGAGGCCAAACATCTGATCCAAATCGAAGTCTAGAATCAATGGATTTCCCAATTATGTATGGGAAATGAAGTTGAAGCTCATTAAAATATCTCTAAAAGGCTAGGAAAAATTGAGTTATAGAGAGACAATGCAAGAGAATATTGAAATTCAAAAAGCACTAGAAATGGTGTAGGTAAGAATGGAAAACGAGGAAGAAACTATAGAGCTGCAAGCCAAAGAAAAATATCTATATTGGAATTTATATCAAAGTAATAGGAAAGAAGAGGAGTGTTGGAGGATTAAATCGCAAATCCTTTTGATACAAGTCGATGACGAGAACACAATATTTTTCCACAATCAAGCCAACTCTAGAAGGAATAAAAATCGAGTGGATTCGATAGTTGGAGAAGGAAATATCTCCACTGAGGGGAAAGAAATGATCAAGTTGTAAGCATATCAAAATTTCAAAAGGCTACTGAAAACAGATCCAGAGTCGACCAATTTTAAAGAACTCCTTAGGAGAATCCAAAAAATGGTATCAAAGGAGGCTAACGTAGCATTAACAAAACCGTTAAACAATGAATAATTACAAAGGGAAGTGTGGATTCTACAACCAGATAAAGCATTGGGGCTAGATGGATTTACCATAGCATTCTATCGTGCTTTTTGGTACCTATTCAAAAATTATATTCTTAATATGATCCAATGGGTTCAACTAAAGCGCAAAATAAGAGGTAACACCAACTCAAATTTCCTTGCTTTAATTCCTAAAGAAACTAGGCCAAATTCCTTCAACTGATTTCGACCCATCTCTTTGTGCAATTCCTCATATAAAATATGAACCAAAATCCTTGCTAGTCAAATCAAACTTATGCTCCCTTAGCTGATTTCTGAAAACCAAGGGGGATTCATCCAAAAAATACAGATTGTGGACAATATTATCTTAGTACAAGAAGTTATCCCTTCCAACCCATCTCGTGGTGAACAAGGATTCATCTTAAGCTTGACATGGTGAATGCCTTCGATAGGGTAAGGCATTCCTTCCTTTTTGTTGTCTTAGACAAATTTGGATTTTCTAATGATTTCATTGATCTTATCAAGGCATGCATCCATAAGCCTTGGATAGCTCCCCTGGTAAATGGAAGACCAAGACATTTCTTTCAGAGCACCTAGGAACTATGGCAAGGGTGTCCCCTCTCACCCTTCCTCTACATCATTATGGCTAAAAATATTAGTAGGAAACTTGAGCATGATAGGCAAAGAGGGCTTCTCATTTGAATATAGTACAACAAAGGATTCAAAAGCATGAACCATTCTCAGTTTTTGATGACACATTATTGGTAGGAGGAGCCTCTTCCACTATGGCTAGAATATTCAGGACCACCTTGGATTAATACCTAGAAGCATCAATAGGAATTCTGAATAGGATAAAAACTAGTATATATGGTTGGAATATGCCTCCTAGAATCCTTCCACGCATCTCTCAAATATTTGAGGTTCCTTGCAAATTGGAGTGGACACATTTCAAATATTTAGGAATGCCAATCTCCAAGCAAAATCTAACAAATGAGGTCTTGATAAAGACCATTGAAAAAATGAAGAGGAAACTTCAACAATGGGGAACATAATGGTTAAATTTGGCAGGCAGGGTCATTTTAATTAAATCTATATTATCAACTCTCCCTATATATCAATATGAAATTCCACAGGCATTCAAAAGCTAATAAAACTTATCATTAGATATTTTTTATGGCAGGGAGGTAGAACATATACCAAAAAATTTAGCCTTCTTAGTTGGAAAAAAGTAGTTTCCCCTTATGAAAGAGGAGGGATAACAATAAAACAACCAAGCTTGATGAACTTAGCCCTGGGGGCGAAAATAATGTGGAGACTAATCACTAAAGAACCAACTTGGTGGAAGAAAGTCATAGAAGGAAAATACATGAATACCCATGGACAACAGCTCCTCCAAATTCAGATACCAACCAGACCATGTACTTCAATTTGGAAATTATGTAAAAAAATTATCCCACTCATTCAAACCCACACATTAAAAATCCCTTGGGGTGGACAAGAGATAAATTTCTCGGAAGAAAGTATTCTAAGCAGGCTAAAATTATCTTCTATTCTAGTACTCTAGTAGCTCAAGAACTAATTTGTAAGGAGAGGCATCTTCAGATTGGCACAAATTTTAGTTTTGGAAAAAAATGACTCACCTTGGAAGAAATGGAAATCCCCAACCATTCCACCCAAGCTTCACCATCAATGGAACTTATAAAGAATCTAAAGTGCATAATTCTTGTTTAGCTTGAGCAACAAGACAATTTCAAATTGAATTTGACTGGGAAGGATTACACAGTCAAAAGTAGATACAATTCCCATTAAGGAGAGCAAGAGAAACAACCCATTTGGCTTTATTGGAAAGTAGTTTGGAAGGTAGAAAGTCTACCCAAGATCAAGAAATTCGTTTGGACCCTCTTCAGGGGAAATATTCTAACAACTGACAACCTGTTGTTGCTGTGACAATGACCCTCCAAATTTTTTTCCTTAGTCAATTTTGGAGTCTACATGAACCGTCATCTCAAGTTATCTTGTGTCATCTTGTCATTTTTTCATGTTCTCTAAGTGTTCGAGCAATCATTTGAGGTACTGACCAGCTTGCAGGAGGACCCAAATGTTATGCTCTTGACCTACGAGAAGAGACCGGAATATCAAATATGTGAATAAATATACCCAGAACATAGAGCAATAAGAAATAACATCATGTATTTTATTATTCAGAAAGGAAAGCAATGTTCACTTGCCTCTTCGAGGGGGCAACCTTTAATAGAGCTGGGGCTCAATTACAAAATAAGACATGACGCTCCTCAAGGGGAGTCTCTATCCTTTATATAGGATTCATACATGCAATACCATGGGTCAGTACCATGGTTCTTATTAATACCATCTATCTAATACCATGGCCCATTTGCAACTAACTGTGGTCCCTTCTTTAAATGCGGGTCAACCACTTACAATTATTAACATGGGCTTTATTGACTCTTTAACTAACTATAAATATGAATCAACCCTATTACATAAGTAAGAGGGTTAGGGTTGGACCCTAACATGCCCTCCCCCATAAAAATAGCCTTGTCCTCAAGGCTAAAGCTATGGAAACTGCTAAAGAACAGTGGTTGGTTCCCAGGTCGCATCTTTTGGAGAGGTGTCTTTCCACTTGATGAGGACTTCCTTGATTGTGCAGCTACGCAGGTGCCATTCTCACGTGTCAAGAACCTGTTCAGGTTGGAGCCAGATTGAACCTTCTTCATCCAATTCCAGTAGACTGGTTTGAATTCTGCAATGGTTCCCAACCACTTTCTTGAGGCATGAGACATGGAAGATGGGATGGATTTTTGCAGTGGGTGGCAATGCTAGCTTGTAGGCTACTTCTCCGATGCATTGAAGTATTTGATACGATATGTAGAATTCTGGAGATAATTTCTGACAACCCTTGTCTTTGAGTGATGTTTTCTTATATGGTTATAGCCTCAAGAATACCTGATCCCCTTCTTGAAATTTGCACTCTGAACGATGTTGGTCTGCCTATTGCTTCATGCGATTTTGAGCTTGATGGAGATTCTCTTTGAGGTGGGCTAACATGGTGCATGGTTCTGTATGATCCACTACTTGTACCTTCGAGCATCCCTGGATATAAGAAGTAGGTGAAGGAGGGAGTTGACCATAAACTACTTCATATGGAGTCATTTTGGTGATGGCATAATAGTTAGTATTATACCACCATTCAACTAGAGGTAACCATTGTACCCATAGATGTTTCTTTTCTGAAGTGAAACACCTGAGGTAGGTCTCCAGACATTTGTTGACTGCTTCAGTTTGACCATCAGTTTGGGGATGATAGGAACTACTGAGTTGTAGTTGGGTACCTTGTAGCTTGAAGAGTTCTTACCAAAAGTTACTGGTGAAGATCGGGTCACGATCAGACATAATGGAAGTGGGCATGCCATGCAATTTGAAGATCTAGTCCATGAAAGATTGAGCCACCAAAGATGGTGTAAAAAGGTGGGGTAGGGCACAAAAATGAGAATACTTAGAAAGCCTGTCCACAACCACCATGATGACTGACTTGTTGCCTAACTTCGGAAGACTCGTAATGAAATCCATAGAAACCTCCATCTAGATTGAGGCAGGGATGGGCAATGGTTGTAATGTGCCTGGGGATTTGACTGTTTCTCCTTTGTGGCATTGACACACATCATACTCAGCTACAAAAGTAAGAATGTCCTTTTTCATGCCTTTCCAAAAGAATGAATGTCGAGTGCGATCATAAGTATTCTGAAAGCCTGAATGGCCTACAGTGGGAGATGAGTGAAACTCTGCCAAAATGTGGCTTTTGAGGGTGGATGTTGGTGATATCACTACTTTTTCCTTGTAGCAAAGAATATCATCTTGCCAAGAGTAGCCCGCTGTGGAATTTGGATCCGCCTGCAATTTTGTAATGAGTTGGGAGAGCAAAGGATGTGAAAACCATTGCTTGCAAGCCTCTTCAATCCACTATGGAATGGGAAGAGAGATTGCTAGCAAGGTGCTTTCCTCCTCAAATTAGCGTGATAAAGCATCTGCTACGACATTTTCTCACCCTATTTTGTAAATTATCTCTTAATCATATCCCAACATTTTGGCTAGCCATTTATTTTGTTGTGGTGAGGATAGGCATTAATCCAAAAAATATCTAAGGCTTTGATAGTCTGTGCAGATTTTGAAATGCCGCCCCAATAAGTATGGTCGCCAGGTATCCACTGCATGTAAGATGGACATCATCTCCTTCTCATAGGTAGATTGTCCCATATTTTTCCCACTTAGTTTTTGGCTAGTGAAGGCCAAGGGTTGACCTTCCTACATTAAGACAACCCCAATACCCGTACCTGAAGCATCACATTCAATCACAAAAGATTTGGTGAAGTCAGGTAGTGCTAATATGGGAGTGGAACACATGGCATGTTTGAGAGCTATAAATGCCTGTTGCGCTTCATCATTCCAGAGGAATGAATTTTTCTTGAGAATGTGAGTGAGGGGTCTAGCAATGTGACCATAATTGCAGACAAATTTGTGATAGTAGCCGGTGAGACCCAAAAATCCTCTCAAGCTCTTCAAAGTCTTTGGTTGAGGCCAATCCTGCATTGATTGGATCTTTTTGAGATCCACCCTGACACTTTCACGCCCCACAATGTGGCCCAAATACTCAACTTATTCCATGCCAAAAGAGAACTTGGACAATTTTACAAATAATTTATGCTTTTGGAGCAGTTGCAAGAGCATATCTACATGTTGAAGATGTTTTTCCCAAGTGAGGTTGTAGATGAGGATGTCATCAAAGAAAACAAGGACAACTTTTCTGAGATATGGTTTGAGCAAGTAATTCATGAGGCTCTGAAAAGTGGATGTGGCATTACAAAGACCAAATGGCATGACCAGGAATTCATAATGGCCTTCATGAGTGCGGAAAGCATTCTTTGGAATGTCTACTTCTTTCATGCGAATTTGGTGATAGCCCGAGCGAAGGTCGAGCTTATTAAAGAATTCAGCCCCATTTAGTTCATCTAGCAAATCATCAACAACCAGGACGGGAAATTTATCTTTGACCGTAAGCTTGTTGAGGGCCTTAAAGTCTAGACACATATGCCATTCCCCGTCTTTCTTGAGCACCATGACCATAGGTGATGAATGAGGACTAATGCTAGGACGAATGACACCGGCTTCCAGGAGTTCCTTGATGATTTTTTCAATTTCATTCTTTTGGGCGAAAGGATATCTATATGGGCACACATTTGGTGGTTGTGCCCCTGGGACCAAAGTAATGCTATGATCATGTTCCCCTCTCCAGGGTGGAAGCTCATGAGGCTTGTCAAAGACCTGTGGATGGTTGTTTAAGACCCATTGCATCTCAGGATGAATATAAAGAGAAGTGGGTTCGAAGGCCTGGATGGCATTAAATTGGGCTATAACTCCATGGTGGCCCTTTTTTAACAGTTTTTCTATCCTATGCGAGCTGATGATAGAAGGAGCACTTGCTTGGAGTCCTCGGAGGGTATGTGTGTGGTTATTCTGCTTGAAGCTCATATATAACTCTTGGAAATCCATTTTGATTGGGCTGAGTGTGCGAAGCCATTTAGAACCCAAGACAATGTCACACCCACCCATGTTGATGGAAAACATCTGGGTCTTTAGGTAATAATCCCCCATTTGAAGTTTGACATTTTCACAACGGCCTTAACATTTCATTGTCCCCCCATCAGCGATCTGGACCTAGAAATTAGAGACTTCTCTAACAAAACAATGTACTTCTTCAGCGACTCTTTGATGGATAAAGTTATGCGTACTGCCACTATCAATCAAGACTACTACAGGGTGATGCTTAATAAAACCTCTGATTTTGAGAGTTTGGGGAGAAGAAATTCCTGCCAAAGCATGAAGTGAGATAACTAGTTCTTCAAGTGTAGCTGGGAGCTCATTTTCTGGTTGGTTGTCCTCATCTTCCTCCTCTGGTCCCTCAAATGGTTTGGCTTCCTCAGATGAACTGTGATTAGTAGCATCAATTTGAAAGAATTTGGGTTCCTTGCATTTATGCCCTGGGGAGTATTTCTCATCACATTAGTAACACAAGCCTTGCTTTATTCTTTCCACCATTTCTGCTAGTGACACCTTTTGAACCTTAAGTGTTTGGGTAGTGCTTGGAGCCTGGGTGGGGCGTCCCTTGGCTATGAAATTTGGACGAGTTTACTGGGCTGCTAACACATGTTATACTTCATGAGCTATCTTGTAAGCTGCCAGCCATGAGACTGGGTGTTGTAGTCGAACGTGGGCTTGTATGGTGTCTTTGAGACCACTAATAAAACATTCCAAGTAGAATTCATCTGCTAGACCTCTTGTGCGGAAGGCTAATTCTTCAAAGGCTTTAATATATTCTTGCACTGTGCCTGTTTGTTGGAGCTTAGTAAGACGACCCAAAAAGTTAGATTCATGGTCAAAGTGATCAGAAAGGGCTTTTGAGAATATCTTCCAAGTCAGTGGCCTTGCATAGCACCGTTGATGCCACTGCCACCATTGCCATCTTTCTTAGTCCAAGTACAGGCTTCCCACACTTAGCTTAGTCGCATCATCTATGATGTGATTAAATGTGAAATATTTCTCCATTTTTGCTAGCCATATGGCCAAATGAGAGCCATCAAATTTATACATGTCTAGCTTGGGTGGTCGAAGCTGGGACTGTTGGTGGTTTCCATAGAAGTGAAGAGAATGGCTAGACTCACCCTTAAGGGTTTCATTAAAATTATATGCCTCCAATTGTTCCCCCGACTTGCCCTTTGTAATTATGTTAGCTAAGGTATGGATCTGCTTCGTTAATGCATCTAAATTTTGTTCAAGGGTGTCGAACTTCTCATTGGCCATAGCTTGAGCTCTGGTTTGTACCATGCACCAATCCGGTGCACTTGTCGTTATTGTGAAAAAAAAATTGGGACCACCCGAAATTTTGACACTGACAAGTGAACGGTACCACCTTGCTCAGCCCGTCAACCTAATTCTTATGGGGTAAGTCTCCTATAAGCATCTCGGGAGGGTCTCAGAATACTACAGTAGCTGATTCCAAAAAAGTTAATTCTGCCCAATGTCTTGCGAGAATCACGCTCAGGTATAGGAGCCACAGAAATAGTCAGATCTGTCGGCAAAACCCTCAACTGTAGAGTATGAGTAGGAATGTGGCAGTGATCGAACCCCTGCTACTTGATCTGAATGGTGGATCTGATAGATTTGATTGGTGGATCTGATAGATCTGAATGGCGGATCTAAGAGATTTGAATGGCGGAACTAATTGTTGCGGATGTGACAGAACCCAACCTTCTAGATCTGATCTGGCAAAGATGATGCGTGATCTAGAGAGAGACAAGGGAACTATGGTCTCAAGGAGTGTCAGGTGCTACAGATCACAATATACATAAGGGTCTGACAATAGTACTCGGTCCAATCTTTCAGGGCACTAACCAAGGAGGATCAACCATACCCTTAGTCGTACAACCTGACTACCCTATCGTACACGTGAGTAATCTCCCCGAGTGTTGTTCTCGGTGTACTATAGCAACAAGACGGTCGACGGTTTATCTATAGCGAGGTTTCAAATGAGCCTAGGGGGCTTCCGTGCGTGGTTCTGTCTAATGCGCTACTAATCGAAGGGGTACCCACAGGCGTTACAAGGGAGTCCAACAAGCGTGACCACCTCTTGTATTTCCTGCATGTATGCCTCCCCAAATCCGCAGGTTTATGTGCTCAACGACAGATCCCGTGGTTTAAAGACACCGGAACACAACTCTAGCCAAAAGAAAATCTACTAAAAATGGAGATCCCATCGGCCCTGGAAAGTGCTTTGATACCACTTGTTATGCTCTTGACCTGCGAGAAGAGACCAGAATACCAAATATGCGAAGAAATATACCTAGAACACAGAGCAATAAGAAATAACAACATGTATTTTATTATTCAGAAAGGAAAGAAATGTTCACTTGCCTCTTCGAGGGGGAAACCTCCAATAGAGCTCGACTCAATTACAAAATAAGACACAACCCTCCTCAAGGGGAGTCTCTATCCTTTATATAGGATTCATACATGCAATACCATGGTTCTTATTAATACCATCTATCTAATACCATGGCCCATTTGCAACTAATTGTGGTCCCTTCTTTAAATGTGGGTCAACCACTTACAATTATTAATATGTGCTTTATTGACTCTTTAACTAACTATAACTATGACTCAACGCTATTACATAAGTAAGGGTTAGGGTTGGACCCTAACACCAAACATCCAGAGGCTAGAGATGGAAGCGCGCAAACTCCAACAACACTATGAAGAAGTTAAGGGCACAGTATGAACTGTCGCACTGACACAGAGGTTAGCCAAACTGTAGGAAGCCAAGCAGCTAAAGGAACAGGTGGACGCAGCGTTGCACAAGGAAGCAGTGTTGAAGGTGCAACTTAAGCCCTGGCTGGAGGAAGCTTACATAGTCACAGGAAACATCAAAGGCAAGCTTGTGACCCTACAAGAGACGCAACAAAATCTTTAGGCTGACAGCGCAGGAGCAGTAACCAAGAAGACAGTTGATGATGCGAAGCAGGCAGCAGCTCATTGCACAACCGAAGTTGCGGTCATCTAGGTCGAGCTGGACGAGCTTCATGCAAAGATCTTCGCACCTATCAAGTGACTCGAGGGCGAGTCATGATGTTTGTGTTGGGGGCCTGTTGGGAGAGGCATCCCCCAAGGTCAGTTTTGGGGCTGAAAGCCCATGTTTAAGTCAATTTTTGTAATATAATTGTAAAGACTCTGCATTTTGTGGTTGCGGAGTGCGAAGGTATTATGGGTCAAAAAGGGTAGTTTGTCCTTAATTTTGTAAAGTAAAGTCGGCTGTAAGAGACCTACCTATGGTTCGCAAACCATGGGATTGTATAAAAAGAGCTAAGCTCTAAGTAGTTTAAGGAGATAAACAATGGTAGATCATGTAATAGAGTGATAGCTCTGAAGAAGAGGTCTTAGTATTGGGTCATAGCGTAGGTAGAGGCTCTGCAGCTGAGTGCACAGAGGCCTAGGGTAGAAGTCTGCAGCTGAGTGCGCGAAGCCCTGCAGCTGTGTGCGCAGGGTGGATAGAGTCTATAAACACTTCGAAGATATTAATAAAGAGAGATATTCTACAATTTCTTTGTCTTTGTTATGTTGATACATCTAGATATTTTATGTATGAATTTCCTTTATTGTGACCGCAATTACATTAATTAATTGGACGCATTTACGAATATATGGTTACATGGCATTAACTATAATTGTTTGATAAGATAAGAAGGTCACTTAGAATAATTGGGGAACTTGTACGACACGCTACTCTAGCAGCACGAAAGTACTTGAGCAGTAGGCTAGGGCTGTGCAAAGGTTGATCATATACTTTCGTGAAGGTATTAAAGGCTGGAATAGAGGGTTTGTCTTGCAAGCCCTAGAGCGAAGCGACCTGTGCGAAGGCGGGGATAGAAGGAATCAAATGACATCACAACAATCTCAGGGTGCATAAACTTGGTTCCAACATCCCCCCATACTGCTTCGGGTGAGACTTCGGTTCGCGCTTCGCGAGCTGATGCCGAAAGGGCTAGTAGTGTAGGGATTTGTTTGGCTAATGAACGTTGAACCTGGGTCAGGCCCCTTCAAGCCAACATGAGTTTTGACCAATTATTTTGTACTTGTCAATATTTATACAGGTTGAATCTATTGTAAATGTTGGACCTATAGTATACATCTCTCCATCTAGTTTGAGCACACCATTTTTCAGTTTATTTTGGCTTAGGAAATGCATGCCCTGCGTTGGGAAATGCCTTCCCTATCTCAGCACACCCTACCTTAGGAAATACATTTCCTACCTAAGAAAATGTATACCCTACCTCAGGAAATGTATGCCTTGCCTCAAGAAATGAACACCCTACTTGTGATGCTTCAACAAATTAGCTTTTTACAAGTTTTATCTAAACATCCTACAAATTTTATCCACAATTTTCCATTATGGCCGAATTGGAACCCATTCCTCTTCTAAAATATTCATAGCAGCCATTTGGATATGAAATTTGTTTATTCTTATCATGAGGTGTGTGTTGTTGGGATATGGAATTGGCATCTTTTTGAATCCATTTTCCTATCCTTTCTTTACCCTTTTTTACTCTCAAGACCATACTTTATGACTGTAACAACCAATATCAACCTAAGTATGTTGCTTTTATATGTCATCCTTATGATCTAATTTTTCTTGTAGTTTAGCATGAGAACTACATATTTAGGCCATTTTTTCATAAAATTGACAAATGGGATGTTTCAAGGTATGTGGTATATTGACGTGTTTTTATAGGATTACACTCTAGTTTTTCCTCGCTAAGGACGGGACAAGGAATCACTGAATGTTGGTGATACATCCAATATTTATTTTGGACACATTAATCTCCTTCAATCAGTAACAAAGAATAATCTAGAAAATTATCTAGTCAAAGTCATTTCTACCATCAAAGGAGATATTTCATGGACAACGCAGCTAAAATAGTTAGGACTTTCCATAGATGAATTATTGTAATCTTGAAAATTTGTTACAACTTTGGCCCAACCATGGAAATTGTTATTAAAATTGTTAATGTGTATTATCGATTTAGATCACATGAGAATCAAGAGATTCTCATGATGATCTTATCTTTGTAGTCTAAAATTATAAAAAGGTGTGCTCTCTTCCTACAAGCTGATATAGAAAGATATAGAAAGAATAGAGGATAGAGGGGGAGAGCACCATAATTGTAACCTTGTATATTTCATTAATGCAAATATAAATCATTCATGGTGCCATACCTTTCTATTGATTAGTTGGTGTGTTGTGTAGTGTACCAGCCCCAATTGGGGAGAAAGGGCCCTCCTTCTTAGCAAGGATCAATGGGAAAGAAGGTACTGTAGCAATTTTATTCATTTCTCTCAATTATGATTCATGTATGATTACAATTACTATATTTTTTAATCTTCTTCATACTTTAATGATTGCATAATTATAACCTTTGTATTATGTAACAACATAGGTCCTGGACAGGTTCCTTTGTTAATGTGGCAGTTATTCAATTCTTATTGCAGTTTGGTGGTGTGTTTATTTTATTTGAAAGTGTGTTTCAAAATTTACTTGAGTGAATGGTTTACATGAGTTCTATTTCTTTTTAATAAGATTGACTGTGTGACATAGGGGTTTATTTTGTAGTGTGTATTTATTTTCTGAAAGTGTGAGCAAGGTTTGAGAGTATAACAGCTAGAGTGTTGGATTGTTGAGAGTGTTATTACAATGATTGGGTTTGAGATTCATTGGCACTAGTCACAATTTTTCCATGCATGTTCTTTACATGATAGCCTTGAAATAAAAAGGATTACCCAGATTGACAATTAATGTGAGAGTCGGACCTATTGTTCTGAATTAAATGAACACTTGAGAGTGTAACATCCAGAGTGTTGGATTGTTGAGAGTGTTATCAAAACAATTGGGTTTGAGATTCATTAGAACTAGTCATCATTTGTCCTTGCATATACTATGCATGATAGCCATGAAATACAAAGGACTACCTAGATTGACAATTAATGTGAGAGTTGGATCTATTGTTATGAATTAAATGAACAATTGTTCTACCCAACCTGTGTATGTCTTGAAAACCTTCTCAAACTCTTATAGGGTAATCTATGAATAATGAAGGTAATATATTTACTTCCATCTCACTAAATATAGTTTGATTAATTTTTTAGCTGAAGGCATAGAAGTTGAATCTTCATCATTGTTAGCATTTTCTAGTCTCAATTGGCAATATAAACTTTTATCAACCTCGGATAGGGGATTAACACATTAATCAATTAAGGGTGGATCCATATGACATGGGTGCTAATTTTTAATGGTGGAATCAAGCACTTAAAATGAAATAGAACATGATATCTATCACAAATGCATGTGCCTTAAAACTGGTTAGGGGCCCTATGTTGAATCCATCATAAGCATGATTTTCAGAGTACAACATCAACTTTTTTTTATTTTTTTCTATCATTATAAATCCAATGAAATTGATGAATATCTAATGAAAAATGCCTTCTTGGCCTATGTCACAAATTTCCACCCATTTATCTCTTCTCTAAAGGAGGGTTCCCACAGTACCATCACACCTTCAACTGGAAATGTAGTACAATGCATCAAAAATTTCCTTCCTTTTTATAGTTTTAACATTATAGTTTTGGAACCACGGAAATTTCCATGTGGAAATATAATTTTTTTAACACATGACAACTAGATATTTTCTTATGACTTCCAACAAAAAGGCTCATTAAAATTTTGGTGGATTAAATTTCTCCATAGTTTCCATGTGGCAGTTTTGTGCATTGAATGTATGAAAACTGGATATGATTCTCTAAGTTGTAATGCCACACGTCAGTATTATGATGGAAAACTGGAAAATCATACCAACCCCAAAATTCCATGTAATTTCCTTTTTTCATCAAGCACATGGAAACTAGATATTTTATCTGAGTTCCAATGAAAAGGCTTGTCGAAATTTTGTTGGATTTAATCTCTTTATAGCTTCCATGTCATAGTTTTGGGCATCAAATGTATGAGAGTTGGATATGATTGTTGATGGTGTAGTGAAAATATTCTGATACACTCATAATCATGTTCACAAAAAAGTTGACATGTATTCATCGAACATTGTTAAAAAAATTTCAAAAATTATGCCATGTGTATTGGTGCTTGCAACCAATCATCAATCAAATATATAAGCCATCCATGATATAGGCATACCCATGTTCATTACAAGAGCAAAAAAATCATATCCACCAACACAATACATTGTGGACACATGTACTAATATGAAAGACCATGGCCATGAAAAAGTACATAGTGGATTCATGTCACAAAAATAGATCATAGCCACAAGTAAATACAATGTGGATCTATGTCGCAGTATACACGAGGAAGACATCTAAAACCAATGAGTGTACCAATGTTGCATTCAAAGTACATAACATAGTGAAATTATCCATCACAGCTTGGGAGGGGTAACATGTACAATTAAAGTATGTCCCCAAACCCAAGATCTTAATCCAACCACAATGGTATGATTCCATATCATGCAAATAGATGAATTGATGTAAAGCATGGTATAAATTGTTTGACTACCTGACATTGAGGTATACCATGAACATATGTGAGGGGTGCCACCAATGATGAAAATGGGCCCTAAAGTACTTAGTGTAATCTAGAAAGAGTGAATAAAGTAGTTGATGTTTAAAAACCATAGATTTTATCAATCAGGGGTCAATGAGGTAAACCCAATATCAACCGTGAGGAAACTTTCCATTAATGACAACAAGATCCAAGGTACTGTATGGTTTCTAGATGCACTTCCTAGATAATGAACAACATTGATAAGAAGACATTTGTCAAAGGATGGCCATGATGTATCCCCCATCAATCAACATAAAACATACACCAAGTGATTATATGAAAAGATTGAGTCATTGAGTACAACTAATACAAGGATGGTCAACATGGAAGGTAAAAAAAACTACAATTGGTCGACTCATGATTAAACTTCCCTTGAACATTTGTGGCATGAGAAAGGAATTTCTTAGCAAGATTGACTCATGAGCACCATGTGATATCATCTAGTAATGCACGAGAGTGACTAGAAAACTAACCAACAAGAGGAGTAAATGAATCATATGTATGGTATGAATCCTACACAACTTACAACCTACCTATATGACAATGATGCAAATAGGTGCTATGCTTAATCATAATGTGACTAAAAACAACCACTTCTAGATACATATTCCAATTATTTCCCCCTTCTTCTTTTTTATCTCCTTCATGGGAAGGAAGCTCTGAAACATAACACACTAATGGAGGTTGGAGCTAGGGTTTGTAATGAAGGTTTCGGGTCTGCAAGAATTTTGATCAAAGTTAAAGGGGTTCTTGATAAAATGGAAAAGTAAAAAATGATTGATTACTCAGAAAGCCCTGGTCACATGGGTTTTTTCATCTAATATGAGGTGTTTAGACAATCTAGGGTGGGCATAAACCAGTTAAATGGGATATTGATAAGGGGTATGGTTTCATTAGGAGGGCTTATGTTGGAGGAGCTTCGGGTTTCTAGCTAGGAGTTTAGAGGTCATGGGTTAAATGCTATTGGTTTACCATAGGTTTTTCAGTTTTTTACCCTTCCCCAGGTACATTGTAGTGGTTTAGAATCGAAGGAGATGCATAATGTTAACTTAGGGGTTCCTTCTCTTTTTGGGGGGCCTATTTTTAATGCTACGGGGTTGCTTCTAGATGGGTTTTAGGTTCCAAGGTTTGATACCCATATGCATTTTTCTCTAGGTGAGGGTAATCTACTCTTTTCAAATGTGAATGGAGGATTTCACTCTTTGTCCATCGGTCTAGTTATTGAATCAGAACATGTCACAAAGGTTTTCCTACTGGCAACAAATAGTCTTTTGAAGACTTTTCTAGTGGATGTGGATTTGTTGTAGTAAAACAATAACCCCCTATTTTATACTTATTCCATAATAAAATGGGGACCCTTTATTATTCCTAGGATTAAAATTTTTATTCTCAAAAGATATTGTATTAATAATTAAGCCTTTATCCTCATTGTATATAATCCACCTCCTTTAAAAATCCCTTTAAATCCTTTAAAAATTGAATTTTTTTTAAAATTTTCAAAAATATGCTAAGTACCTTCCATGTTATCAATTGTTGGTCTTTTGTTTCTGATCTTGGGACATATATATCTTAGACCGAAAAATCATAGAGCTCACTTGAAAACCCCCTAACCGAGACATGAATATTTTTACGACTCTTGATTTTTGAAGTTTTTGTTGAAGCTTTTCTCATCTCGAGACATATATCTTGGTGGATTCATGAGTGCACCCATTTTAAAACACTGACATAGATACTTTTCATGATATTTTAGGGGTGCAATTCCCATCGTGGTTTCCTGTCTCGAGACATATAAACGTTGGTGGTTTCTTAACAATTCCCTTTCATTTTTCCCAAGAAGACATATACTGCAAAGTCAGATGGTCGATACATGAACACACACGTGGAATTACCTTATGTCAACATTTAGCATATTTAGTGCCACATCAACACACCCACTCAGTAAAGTTTTATTATCGTTCTCATAGGATTAAATGCTTGTCATTTCATTTTGTTGGTCTCTCATTCCAAATCACCCTGGATGCATATGATTTCTTTTCAATAGTTAAACGACTGTGAAACTCTTTATGGACCTTGACTTGTTGATACTAGTTTCATTGTTGCAGTCCCCTGATTCTGCGATCTCTATAAGAATTCCAAAGATGGGTAGACAACCGAAGAAGAAATAGCCGACGCAAAATCCACCGAAACCAATTCTTAAGGAAGTTGACGAAAAGAAACATGAATACATTTCTACTCTCGGATACAGTAATTAGCATTGATGTTGTTATATCTTCATGTAATGTAATGTATATACTTTTCAAAAAAGAATTACAGGGAAATGTGATTGTATTTCCACCAAATGAAGAAGGGGCTAAAGGGAATCCCGACATATTACTCTCAGATGCTACAAAACCTTTCCTGCATAAAACAGAAGCTTGTCCTAGAATACTTACACTCATATGATACATTGGGCCATTGAAATTGTGGACACTACTAGGTGTTCAACATATACTCCTAAAGGCATAGTTGTCAACTCTTTTCATCCCAAAGATCTACGGGTTATTTACAAATTTCCTCCACCTGAAATTACATATAATGTTAAATTTGTAGAGTATTTTTTCAAAGAGGAATGTGTTGGAGATTACAACTAAAACCAAAGAAAAACAATAGCAGATACACATCATAAAAGAGACACAGGGTTTAACGTGGTTCACACAACCATTCTGGCCTACGTCCACCAAACATAGGTATCGGCAATCTTTATTAATCAAACAGGAGATTACATAATTAATCAAATCCTCACAAACTCTCACACCACCAAACTATCCGTATGGATACCTATTTTATAGCAAGGAGAATCTAACTGCCTCTCACATCAAATTTAGGATGCATTAATTCTCTCCCAACAACTTGGAGCTAATCTAGCAACAAATTTCTATTGTTGTCACACATTGGGATTTTTGCCTATTTTATTTAAGAACAAAAAATCTCAACAATCTCCACCTTGACAACAATTAGCCTGATGCCTTGTTTGTTTATTATTTTATCTTTTCTGCAAGCCAAGAGAAGCCAAACACCAACGTAGCTTATCTAACAAAACTGTTTCGTGAACATGTCTGCACAGTTTTCCTTTGTATGCACCTTTTCAAGAGAGACTCCCCTTTTAGTGATAATCTGTCTTACAAAATGGTACTTAATTGGAATATGCTTTGATTTACTATGATAGGCCGGATTCTTAGCCAAATGTATTGCACTTTGACTATCACAAAGTAACCTGATGTTGTCCTGTAACCTACCAAATTCACCAAGCAAACCTTTCAACCAAACTTCCTCTTTGCAAGCATGCGAAGCAGCAATGTATTCTGCTTCAGTAGTGGATAAAGCAACAATGTTTTGTAGCTTTGACATCCAGCTAATAGCTCCACCTGCAAGAGTAAAGACATACCCTGAAGTTGACCTTCTCTTATCCAAATCACCTGCAAAATCTGAATCAACATATCCTCAAACAGATTCACTACTCTTATTGTAAGTAATACAATAACTACTTGTGCCTCTTAAATACCGAAGCACCCATTTCACTGCTGACCAGTGTTCTTTACTCGAATTTTCCATATATCTGCTGACAACCCCAACTGCATGTGAAATATCTGGTTGCGTACACACCATCGAATACATTAAACACCCTACTACATTAGCGTATGGAATTCGAGACATAAATTCCTTTTCTTCATCTGAATTAGGACATAAACTCGAAGAAAGCTTGAAATGGGAAGCAAGAGGGACTGACACAGGCTTCACATTATTCATACCAAACCTCAAAAGTATTTTCTCAATATACTTCTATTGTGATAGCCATATCTTACCATTGCTCCTGTCTCTGAAAATCTCCATGCCCAAAATTTGTCTTGTTGCTCCTAGATCTTTCATATCAAATGTCCTTGCCATCTGAGCCTTCAACCTGTTGATTTCTTCTATGCTTTTGCTTGCTAAAAGCATATCGTCAACATACAATACCAAGATAATGACTATGCCATTATTTAACTGTTTAAAATAAACACAATGATCATATTCACTTCTAACATATTTCTGACTCAACATGAAAGAATCAAACTTCTTATACCACTGCCGAGGCCACTGCTTCAGGTCATATAATGACTTCTTGAGCCTGCAGACAAATTTCTCATTGCGATGCTGAACAAACCCTTCCGGTTGTTCCATATATATTTCCTCATCTAAGTCTCCATGTAGAAATGCAGTCTTAACATCTAATTGCTGCAACTCTAAATCAAGCAAAGCCACTAATGCTAACACAATTCTAATTGAAACAATTTTAACCACTGGTGAAAAAATCTCATGAAAGTCAATGCCGACTTTCTGAGAAAACCCTTTTGCAACCAGTCTTGCTTTGTACCTGTCTTCCGTATCATTCACACCTCGTTTCAGCTTGAAAACCCATTTACACCCCACAGTTTTCCTGTCTTTAGAAAGCTCAACCAGATCCCATGTGCTGTTCTTACCTAAGGCCATCATTTCGTCCTTCATGGCTGCTTTCCACTTGTCACTTTTCGAACCTTCTATTGCTTCCTGATAGCACAGAGGTTCATCGTCATTAGCAGTAAATGCAACATAAGTGACATAATCATCATACCTTCTCGGTGGCCGTTTGATTCTTGTCGACCTCCTTAAGGATGTTTCTGGCGCTTCCTCGATTGGATGACTACCATCTGTAGGAACTTCTTGATGATCAGTATCTGAGACCTGTTCATGATCTAAACCTGAACCCTGTTCATGTTCTGATTCTGAAACCTGTTCATGACTAGTATCTGAACTATGGTCATCATGACTATCATTAGAAATGCTATCAAACTGAATGTGTTGAAAGTCAGATACATCATCCTGTTTCAATCTACTATCTACATCTAACTGTACAAGAGAGGATTAATTAAACTTTACATCTCTGTTGATGATGATTTTGCGGGTAGTAGGATCCCACAATCTATATCCCTTTGTTCCAACACCATACCCAACAAAGATATACCTTTTAGACTTTGGATCTAATTTAGTTCGCTGATGTTTAGGCACTAGAGCATATGCATCACAACCAAACACTTGACTTTACTCTTCTTCCCCTTAGACTTTGAACGCGAATCGCTGCGCTTACCAGAGCGTCTTTCTCTAGAACGACCTCTAGCCATCATTGCCTCTGATGTAGAGGTGTCAGCATTCGACCGCTTCTTGGTCTCCTCGGACAACAAAGCTCCGACGACATCATCAAATTCAATGGTTTCGGATAAACTAAGGCTTATAGACGTCACAAAATGATCCCACAACTCAGGCAACGAGCACAATAAAGTTATGGATTTATCCTCGGCTTCAATTTTTACTTCTATGCTTTCTAATTGCACCATTAAAGTATTAAAAACATTCAAATGATCAGTAATGGAAGTACCTTCCTTCATTCGCAGACTGTATAGCTGCCGCTTCAGGAGAATCCGATCTGTCAAGGATTTCGTCATATACATCTTCTCCAACTTCGTCCACAAACCAGCTGCAGTCTTCTCTGACATGATGTTAAATAAAACATCATCAACCAGACACAATCGAATTCCACTCAAGGCTCTTCCATCCAATTCATTCCACTCATCATCTGTCACGGGGTGAGGCAGTTTGGATCTTCCCAACAACGCCTTTTCCATGCCCTGCTGTACCAGGAGATCATGCATCTTTACCTTCCAGATCTCGAAATTATTTTTGCCATTAAATTTCTCGATTTCAAATCGGGCACTATGAGTTTTCGCCATCTCGTCTTAAAACAAAGAATCTCCAAATTTAAAAATTTAATAAATAAAACACTGCCTATGCCTTATTGTACAATTGCCTTTGCTGTTTGAATCTCAGATTTCATTTTTAAAAAAAATTGGCGCTTGCTGATGACCACAAGAACCGTGCCATTTAAAAAACACTCTAAGTGTTGACAAAATGGTGCGAGTATACCTTGAAAATACGCGCTAATCAGCAAATTAGCGCATTGGTGCACTTAATTGAATAGGATCCATGCCATTTCAGTTGGTTGGCGTGACTGTTATGGAATAATCCGCGCCAAGCAGGAAACTTACAACAAACGACAAAACGCACTCAGAAATTCACCAGCGGTCCACGTAGCTTCTCCAGCAATACTACACACACAACCATACCATATGCTCCACGCAGCACTCCAGGCAGCACCAATCAACGCACCAGCAACACCATACAATGAACACGCAGGTCTGGTCTGTTTGTCTTCCACACAACAGTGGTAAACGACCTCCACACTCAGTCATACGCAGCATTCACAAGGGTTTATATATGTATACGCGCAGGTCTCATGAAAAACTTTACGCAGCATTATAATACCTCCACGCACGCACCAGCAAGTTTTAATACACCACGCAGTTTTAATCCTCAGCGCCTCCAGCACGCACCTCCAGCACGCAATCTCAGCAATACACTTCACCTCCAGCACGGCTATTGAAGAAAGTTAAAAAAAAAAAGTCCGCGCTGTCATATATCTCCACGCAGGCTTGTTCCCTCCACACAGTGGGACAACAATCAACAGCACGAAAAAACCTCCAACGCACCAGCACGCAGACTCCAGGACTCCACGCACAGCAATCAACAACACCAGCACTCCAACATTGCTTTGATACCACTTGTTGGAGCTTATAGCTAAAACCAAAGACAAACAACAACAGATACACATCATAAAAGAGACACAGGGTTTAACGTGGTTCACCCAACCATTCTGGGCTTTGTCCACCAAACATAGGCATTGGCAATCTTTATTAATCAAACATGAGATTACATAATTAATCTAATCCTCACAAACTCTCACACCACCAAACTATCCGTATGGATACCTATTTTATAGCAAGGAGAATCTAACTGCCTCTCACATCAAATTTAGGATGCATTAATTCTCTCCCAACAACCTGGAGATAATCTAGCAACAAATTTCTATTGTTGTCACACACTGGGATTTTTGCCTATTTTATTTAAGAACAAAAAATCTCAACAGAATGTACTCAATATGAAAATTCATTTCCTAGCTTAATTAAGGATTGGAGAAGAGACCCAAGAAAACGTAAGGAAGAGTCATATAAGAAATATACCATTCTTTCTCTAAACTAACCTTTTTCCTAACTCGCTTCTATGCTTTGCAAAAACTTTGGTAGAATTGATGTCTCACATTTTCCATTAGATTGGGTACTTGTTATTCAAAGAGCTTCAAAGGGATATATTTTCAATTGGGCCAATATCTTGTCAGATAACTTTGCTATTCATATTAGCACTTTTTTCGTGGTAAAATTGTCACCTATAACCCCCCTTTTTACATGTCGACCATTCTCATGGATGGAATTAGTTTCACCACTTCCTTTCCAGCAATCGGCTAGAAATGGACACCCATCAAACCATTAACCATTCATGTATATCATAGCAAGATTTGGGAAGAGAATTATTCCAATCATTTCTACCAAAATTTTCATTAATTTATTATACCTATATTTGAAGACACAGTGAATAAAAATCCTCCTAAAATGTCAGAACCAAACATGGATTGTCTTTCAAGAATTGGTGACTAGTTTTCAAAGTAAAATTTCACTTACATAATAATATACGGTTGTCAAGGTTCTTTGCATGCTTTACCCATCTATATTCCTGATGGAATTCATTGTAGGGAAGTGGCTTATCAAACAGTAGACACAGGAATAATGGATTAATTACATAAGTTTGCAAAGAAACTATGGGCTAAATTCTAGCTTAAATTCATGTTTACACCCTTCAAAACTTCCACCATAACAAAAGATAACTAATTAGCTATTACTCGCTAAGATTATATGATCCCTTTGATGAGGTTGGTAAACATTGTACCAATGCATGCATAAAGAAATATGCACATGAATGATGTATTTATGATCATTTGTTTTGTAGATCTAAGTCATATCAAGAGGTTTGGAAAAAAACAAAGAATTTGTCCCTAAAAAACTATCACAATTTTCTAATATTAAAAGATGAAAAGTGAGCTTCATTGCCATTAATATTGCAAAAAACGACAATGGGATAAATTTCTACTAGGGCTTCCACATCTTTTGTAGAAAATATTGTAGATTCACAAGCTCATGCAATGTACTAAAGAAGAGGACACGAACCTACTTCTACTTTCAACCGACGGAAGCAAATAGATCGATGAAAACAATATGAACAAGAAGAAGATAAATCAATGGCACATAACACAAGATGTGTCTAGGGAAAACCACTTCTCAAAACCCCGCTATTTGTATTGCATATATCAGAAATATGAGTGAAGATACAAATCTTGTTCTCACTAGAACAATTCTGCACAAGTATGCTCAACTCTCTCAGCCCACAAGCTAGCTCAAGCTAAATCCTTACCCTATTCAGCAACTCTCCAAGTCCCTAATCTCTTGCATAATTCCTAGGATGAATAGCTCGTATTTAAAGGGAATTCATGCTTCCAAAGTTGCGCAATCCAAACATAGGATCAATATCTAGTACATGCATGATATTTACACTCAAGTAAATAATACCACTAATAATACATTGTACCTGCACTCTAGTCTCAACTGGGTCTTTCTATAAACTGACATGCATGAGTTTCTCATGAGGAAATCTTCAGTTAACTGGAGTAGCACTAGTGGATGTATTAGTGCACCAACTAACTGTTAGTCCTCTATTAGTTCCAAAACAATTTAGAACTAATTTAACCGAACTTAGCTCAGTAAACTAAGTTATCTAATTTCCAACTCAATTTAAACTCATACTGGACCCCTAAAACTTTGGGAGAACATATACATGACTACAGAAAGACTTCTACCTCGAAATTCCTAAGCTAATTAAGTTAATTAAACTTAATTAACTATTTAAAAGTTTATATGAGAATAAAATTCGATTTTAATTCTCAATTTAATTCAAGGACAAATTAAACTAGAATTTATTGTTTCCATTTCTCAACACTCCCTCTCAATAAGAAAGGGATTATCAGCTACCCCGATCCTGTCTCTATGAAACTCGAATTTACATCTTGATAATGCCTTTATCAAAATGTTAGCATCTTGTTCCTCCGTGGGAATGTACTCTAATAACATGATCTTCCTCAATACACAATCTCTGAGATGATGATATCAAGTATCAATGTGCTTGGACCTATCACGAAAAACTGGATTTTTAGAAAGTTTGATACAACTCTAATTATCACAGTAAATCACAGTTGGATCCATCTGCTAACCAAACAAGCCTACTAGGATCTTCCTCATCTAGATGGCCTCACATGTTGCCTAACTTGTAGCTAGGTACTCTGCCTCTATCGAACTAAGTGCAATCGATCTATGTGTCCTAAAGTACTAAGAAACTGTCATCGACCCAATATTAAAGATCCCTCCTGATGTGCTCTTCCTGTCGGATGGACTCTCTGCCCAATCTGCATCAGTGAAGCCTTGAATATTCGATCCCTCTATTCGTTTTTACCATAATCCAAACTGAGAAGTGCACCTAAGCTATCTCAACACATGCTTTGTCACCTTCCAATATAGCTTGGTAGGCCTAACCATCACTCGACAAAGATGGTTAACTACATAGCACATATCCAGTCGTGTGTTAACAAAGTACATGAGTGAACCCACAAGCTACCTGTAAACAGTAACTTCCACTACTTCCCCTGAAGTAGAATCCTCCTTCCTCTAGTTACCTGCTAGAGGAGTCTCCATGGTTTTGCCGCACTCCATGCGGAATCTCCTGAGTATCTCATTGGCATACTTTCCCTAAGACATAAACAACTCCCTATATCCTTTCCATACCTCCATGCCAATAAATTAATGCATGAGCCCCATGTCCTTCATCTCAAATTCTCTTGAAAGGTCCTCCTTGCAAGATTGATCAGTTGATCATCACATGTCAGTATGAGATCATCAACATAAAGTACAATGATCAACAATTTACCTTCCAACACTATGTGGTACAAGTTCACATATGCTTCACTCTTCGTGAAGCCCAACCCGGCGAATTACCTATCTATCCTAGTATACCAAGCACGGGGTGCTTTCTTCAACCCATACAACACTCTCTTGAGCCAACACACATACGACTCACGATCAAAGGTCTCAAAACCTTCAGGTTTCTCTATGTACACCTCTTCCTAAATCATGCCATTAAGGAAGGTTGTCTTCACATCCATATGATGTATTTCCAACCCATCTACGTTGATAGTGCCAATATAGATGTGATCGACAAGTACCTTGAAACAGGAGCAACGATGTTTCGGGAATAAGTACCTTAGGGCTTTGGGTTAGAACCCCAACAGAGCAGAAGCAAACTACAACAAGAAACACTCATACAACTCAAGAAAAATGCTTATATAAACAAACTACGTAAGAGCGATCGTACACGGATTTCCTTCTTTCAAGTAGGTCTCGCTGGGTTCAGACCCTCTGTAACTCCCGATGTTCTTCAAACTTGAAAACAATTCAATTGGAACATACATAGCAGTATAGAAGTAAAGCATATTCACAAAATTTGACTTTATATCATATAATCAAATGATTGATCATACATCAAAACAACATTCATATATGAATTACAACATAAGTTGATGCATAAACAAAGTTAATTTTAGAAACAAGACAACATTTCTTTTATTGCAGTAAGCTATAAATAACATGGAGAGAATTCACCTGAGTCTTCTTCTTCTGGCTCCAAGCGGAACCATCCTCTGGATTCGTCCTATCCCAGCCTTCAACAATCTTCTTCCATAACCAACACCATGATATCTCAAGCAAGAGAGAGTATCTATAATCAACGAAACAAGGGTTTCCTGAAGCTTGGGGAAGTGCATGAGACACAAGGATTCATCAAACTTAGTCAGGGATAATCTCTGTATAATAACTCTATCTCTTCTCCACCTTTAGGCCTTCCCATAGAAGTCTATTTATACTTCTCCCAATTAGTTTTTAGTTGGGAAACAGTTGGGCCACATGCAATAGGAGGTAATCAACAGGTAAAACCCGTGAACTCCGCCCATAATTAAGGAAATTTATTTTTTTAAGTGTTTTAACACATATACGCGGGTTGGGTATTGACTAACCCACGTGTACACGCTTTTATCTCAGTGAAAAAGTAACATACAGGGAATAAAACACTGTTTTTATATATTTGGACCAAGTCTGGAAGGAGGGGTTGTCATAGGCCATAAACCAAGCATCACAGATACCAAGGGTGGTAAATGGTGTTATAACAGATTCCCCCTAATATATGAGGTCAGAAGGGTTACATGATGGCCAAAATGTATTAAGTATATGGAAAGAATCTTGTCGAGATTGAGAAGGACTTCACTAGAACTCAGCCTACCAAGCCATCAAAAGAGATCAGAAAGAAACTGTTGTCTGAGGCAGGCATACCCATGCTCAGAAAAGGTAAAGCATGTCCGCATATCAAGTACAAGCATATCCAATATGTATATAAGTATAAAGAACTGAAAGTACATGATGGATCATCTGATCATGATCGAAAACAGTACATGTCTGAATATCACATATAAGAAGAAGATCAATGATGCTGAAGGATGAAGCTGGTCATTGATGTCAAAAACTGATCCCAATAGTACCCAATGAACATGATGGAATAAAATGATACTACATCGCAACTCGGATGCCAACATATAAGATGTCGTTGTGAAGAACTGCAACATATAAGGTGGATGGTGTTAACTAGTAGCAATAGGAGTAACTGACAAGTGAACCAAAACATGTTGATGCAACCCGAGGTCTTCACCGACCACCACGATACATTTATACACAATGGGAATAAATGATCTGAGGTCAACCACGTGAGAAATCATTTGATTACCGGTCATTGATGTATACCATTAATAAACACGAGACTACTCATCGATAATGAAAATGAGAGTCAAGGTACCCAATACAATCTAACAAGTGTGAATAAATGAGCTGAAGTCGAACACTTGGAAGAATCTATCAATCAGAGGACAATGATGGTTTCCCACTATTGATAGTGAAGGAATCTACCACTGATGACTGCAAACCCCAAGGTACTACCAAATGGACTCTAGATCTTTGTCCCAGAGCAAATGAGCTGTAGTCGATAGGAAAAGATCCGCTAGAAGGAAGGCATTAAGGCATACTTCATCAATCTAGTGTGAGTGTAACCCGTAGGCCAATAATGTGGAAGGAATTAGATGAAAAAGATGTAGTAACCCAACCGAAGCACATATCAGGCATACACAAGATGTAGCTAGCGCATGATAGAAAACCTCTGAACCAACCAATAATGAAAGTTGACAGAGAGGTGAGGAATCCACCAATAGGGTCAAATTGAAACCAAGGCACTACACGAATCCCAATGTGTGATAATGAAAGCTGATGTCGAACACAAGGGAAACTACTCAGTCAAAGACCCATGATACTGATCGATGATGAGCACAAGGTGACCTATTAATAATGAAAATAGGGCTAGGCTGCAACTATAGGCCTGCCCTCAAAGCAATATGTCGTCGTCGATAAGGACAAGACCTGCCAGCAAGAAGTCAATGGAGACCTTCTCAAATCGGCACGAGCAAAGGACCAATATAACTGATGTGATGACAAACATGACACTGACAACCAAGGATGGCCGACTGAAAAATAGGTCAAAAGACACCACAGAGAGGTCGACTTAGGCTTACTTCCTTTAAACAAAAGCATGACTCAATGATGACTATATGGTAGCATATGATAACTCTGTATAAGTTCGTCATTCAGGAGGCATGAGAAAACTCTACATATGATTGGGAGAGGTAACCAATCGGAGGAGTACTGACTCAATAACAAGGTTAAGGCATACCTAAGTCAAACTAAAGCCCACCCAAAATGGAGGAGAGACTTTCTTTTGAGTGCTTTGTTCAAGGGTGACACGGATAACTCTAGCTGCCAACAAAATATGGAAATGTTGTCCCATTCCTACACTTTTTGGAATATATATTTTTTTGTCTTTTTCTTTAAGCTGGAAAAAGAATAAAAGAATGCTATAGTACAGTGGAAAGAACGAGTGTCATAGAAACAGATGATCTAGTTCATAGGAGGAGAACATTCCTATGCTCAATGCAGGGAGGCGAAACTGGTCAAGGACACTCAAAGGGATGCTCTTTCCACGGGTAAACGGATGCATCAAGTTGCAGAAGCTAAGTGATTGCATGGTTGATTTTGCAGAAGGCATGGTCAAATAAGTGGCTTAAACACGAGTCCAAGTGAAGTCGGCTCAAGGCCAAAAAGGTGAAAATAGTCAAAATGCAATGCAGCAATACAACTCAACACAAAGGATCCTCTAGGGTATAAGGCTTGAAATCAGCATGGAAGAAAAGAGAATGTGTCTTCAACGCATAAGTCATGGCGGGACTAAAGAGGACTCCCGAGTCTACTCAATATAGCAGCATGTGCAACCAATGTCAGCAAAGTTCTAACTAAGATGCCCATGTAAAGGATGGCTCTACCATCATATCATGATTTCAAAATCGGCGAGTGAAAATGGTTTGATAATCAAGATACGATGGGGTCGACCCTATGTCTAATGTATCTCTGAATGGAGGCTAGAATGCAAGATGCAACGGAAAAATGTTTTTCCCTAACCTAAATGCCAGTGAGTGAATGACACCTACCATGAAAGGTCAGTAGTCATGGGACCGAAATGACATCTCGAATAAGGGATCCAAAATATCCTGAAACAACAACCCATTCTCGACAATCCAAGCCCACAGGTTAACTTTTTAGTTAACAACTCATTCTCAACATTCATCATATCAAAAGTGAGCACTAAAGAATTATTTGGATCTACTGCTTCGATTGTCGAAAGCAAAGCACTTCTCTGAGTAGGACATGATTGGAGTACCTCCAATGCAGACATAGCATAAGGACTTTGAGCCAGATCTTCTACAATCGAGTAGTTTTGGGCTGCCCTTTCATTAGGGTTAATAGTCGAGCACTTTGTGGAACCTTTCGGTATCCGAGGTATAGACTCAATAGAGGGTTGCTCAATACAGAGTGGGTCTGTGGTTTCAGGAACATATTTAGCCTTAGATGTTTCCATTTCACCATAATTGTGTGCTCGTGTAGCAATGTCGACATGAGAGTGCATCATATAAACATGTGAGGAATTTTCCCCTTCCTGGTTGCCCCCTACGGAGGTACCAACGTTCGAATTCCTGCCAGCAAGTAATCACTGCCCTTGGGGAAAAGGGTTAGTTAGAATAGCTTTGGAGCTAGAGGACCCTTTCTACACTAATAAGTGCTGGGCATCTTGTATCTTAGGGCAGAGGTGAGTCAAATGATCTCCATTGCATAACTTGCATGGAAACTTAACCTTTTTCTTGGACTCTTTTCTACCCTCACCGACACCATTGTCGGGTTTGTTTGCATTGCCTTTCCCTTCCTGGTTTTTCTTCTTACGTCATCTCTTCCTCTTCCCATCGGATTGTTGATTTCATTTGGGGTTAGATGCCTGGACAATGTTTATAGAGGTAGGTTGGGAAGGTGTAAGTGTAGACGGTGCTGCCTGGTTAGAAGAAGCAGTTTGTAGAGACAACTATTGCAATTGATTCAAAAGGTTCACCGTATTAGCGTCAATTGATCCAACTATACCATCGGCATGGGGGCCTAGCTTCGATTTGGCTAAATCAACTTTATATCTAGGAGCATCAAGTAGGATTTTCTGAAGAGTCCTAGATTGAGAATATCAGTTCTAATTGTTGGGCTCAAAAAATAGCCTGCTCTTCCGAATAAACACCAGAAAGAGACATGTCCTTTGAGATCTTGGGTTGTAAAGATTTGAGAAACCATTCAAGAAGGAATTCTGGTGGAATTTTAGCTTTGATAAGCCATTTTCTCCTTCTTCATTCCTAGATGTGATCCGAAATGTGAGTTGCGGTGTCTTGCTGAAAGTTAGCCAGAAGTTTTGTTCCGACTTCATAGAGGACATGCAACTGAAAATGGTTCAAGAAGATATTATCCAAATCAGAGAAATAAGTATAGGTGCCCCCTGGAAACTATATATACAATTTGGCCGCATTTCCAGTTAGGGTGCACTGAAATAACCTCAACCTGATGGAATCATCTATCAGGGAGTTGGATGAGCACCATAAGTGAAATGTGGTCACATGGTCTCCCGAGTCTTCACCACTCTTCCCTTCAAACTTTGGAATATCTGAGGGAAGTTTAGTTGGGACTGGAGGCCAAGCCGGATTGTACCTAATTGGATCATTCGTCAATTTAGTTAAGTCTGGCAAATTAAGCGTGGCCAGAAAAGGAAGTTGTGGGGGACCTTAGGAATTCCATCCAGAGCAAGTGGGGTTCCCAAAGGTCTGAAAAGAATGACCTAGATTTTGAAAGGCACCAGGTTTCCCAAAGTAACTCGTAGAGCCTGCTGAACCAAAAGGCAGTCCTTGTGGTCCAGCGAAATTCAGAGTTTTACCAACTCCTATCGAAAATCCTCCATAACCAATGAAGTTACCCCCTAACGAAGTATTGAAAGGAGCTAAGGATTCCATGTGTTAGAAAAGGGTGGAAAACTTTGAAACGAAATAACCGAAGAATACGACACATTCCCTTGTTTTCCAGAAAATTGATTCCCAGCTCCTATCTCACTAACCGCAGGGTTTGTCCAACTCTGGAAGGGGTTACTACCTTGACTTGTAAAAGGAAAAGGCATTGACCCTACTATCGGGTTGGAATGTGGTATATGACCACTTCCAAATGGAAAACCTTGAAAAGAAGCTAATCCACTCATCATGGATGTAGAGGAGGTCGATGGTATGTTCAAAGGAACTGAAGGAATCCCTTGAGACAACATTCCAAAAAGGAAAAATCCAAAACTAGATGCAGTAGCTTGAGAACTTCCACTCGTTGACGGAATGGAAGTAGACCCAAATATAGTCGTGCTGAGAGTAATAGAAGGGATGGAAATAGTTTGTCCCCCTTGTACATATATGGGAGTATGCATGCTCGCAACACTCATCGTAGATGCCATGCTTCCAGCGGTGGTCATTGAAGGAATAGATTTATGTAAACCTGGGCTTGAAGGCCTATGAGTCGGAGTTCCAACGTATAACAAAATGCCTGGATGGTCCGGAGGAAGAGGAGAATTCAGAGCCACAACCGCCTCTGAAAGCTCTTCAACCTCGATATTATCTTCCCACTAGAAGAGTACTTGAGAATGAACTAGTGTGTTCCTTTCTAACTCTGTATTGGTGCCAGGTCTATCTTGTGAACTAATGCCCCCAAGCAGAGGATCAATATCCGATGTGCCTGCTTCCACTAGTTGAAAACCACTAGCAGAATCATTCCTATGCCTTCTAGGAGAAGGCTTCAGACTCATAGGTGATAGCCCACGAAGTCTCCTAGACCGTCGAGATGGTCGGTCAGCCACTTTGAACTATTTAAAAGATCTACTTAAAGAATCAAAAAATTATAAAGCTAGCTGACTAGGAGCAAAGAACACTCACTAAAATGTCCCTAAAGATATCAGCAATCAAACAACTCTCAAGTATTTTCGCTCTGGGTGATTAGGACCAGAAATCAAAATACATGAAATTTAATAACAAGGGCCTTCCGAAAATATAGTGGGGTAATTACGCTCCAGTCCTACTAGCAAAGGTATCAAAGGTAGTTACATGGACCTCCAGACAACAACCTTTGCTGATGAAAGCCCCTAAGCTTTGCAAGGGTGCCCTCCAGAAGTACTGCTGAACGTGATACAATGTCAACCTCAGGTGCCACGAGATTCCCCTCCATAGCCACCTGTGTGGTCCCTAGGATAGGAAACTATGGTCACCAACTCGTATCAGAAGCCAGGTGAAACAGTCGTGAGGTAGGATCTAAAAAGTAAGAGAGGGGGTATCTCTCGTCCTTATCTTCACTAACCCTCATGCTTTACTCCCATTTACGGAGCTTTCCCGATCTCCCTAACGCTATTGGATTTCGCTCATTAATCAAACTTCTATGTTTTGTAATTTAGAGCAACCTTGGAGAGTTAACTCTCCTCTCGCCTAATCCAAGGCCCTAATAAACCTAAACTTGTTGGTGTATTCTGATGACAATACAAAATTTCTAGTTTATTTTAATTAAGTGCTTGATTTTAATGGCTGTTCTTTTAAGTCAAGGGTATAAATGGAAGTGAAACCAATGGTGTTTGTATGATGCAAAAGAAATCAATGAAAAACTAACTACATGAATGCAATCATTTATTCTTCGATTAAAAGAGATCTCTACGTGGGCTCTACGAAACTTCTATAAAGAAAAATAATTTTTCTTTTCCTTTTCTTGAAACACACTTCACATACCCAAAAACTAAAAAGACTATGAATGCTTTAATAATGAAAACTAGCCTAATGCAAGGTAAAATGAAGATGCAAGATCCTAAATCACTCTAAAAAAGAGAAAGTAATTGTTTATAACTACCAATGAGCCAACTTCAGTATTGAAGAGGATGCAAATTTTGAACACAAAATTCTCTCCAAACAAGAAGGACAAATCGTAAAATATTGCAATTCACTTTCAAAAACCAAAAGAAACCAAAATCAAACTTGGCAAAAGAAAACAAAAAAAAAGTTTTTTGAGATCTTTGCTTTTTCAAGAAACAACCAAAACAACTTTTTGGAATCACTCAAAATGCAACTAAAAATCAAAGATAAAAAAGAGAGCACAAGGAGTCTTTTCCAGTTACAAACTCGAAGATGAACGAAAACTTGAGCAAAAAGTCTTCAACTTGTACTAAACGACCCAAACAACAGCAAAGAGCTTGACAAATTGACGAAGAATCCAGGAAAGAAATACTTTCAAAACATCAAAAAGACTTTCAAAAAGCAAGAAAAGCTATAAGGCCACAAAACAAAGGAAAACAAAGCAAGTGGATCCAAAAACCGAGCTTGACACTGAAACTGAAAACAATCTCCTGTTCTGGAGGACCAGAACAATCAAGAACTTCTGAACAAAGTCTTGTGTGCCAAAACATCAATTACAAACTCGCTAAAAAAGAAAACCTAGGCCAAATATTTTCAATGAGGAAGAGACTTCGAAATAGTAATCTTGTAGAATAATGAAATTCTTTAGATAGAAATTGACCACACAGAGACTAAACAGACCAGGCAAAAAATCTATCTGGGCAGAGAGATTTGAAAAACAATGCAAAAATTGGTATACGCCACTATGTTCAAGCACAGAGGCGTGTACACACGCTTCTGATATGGTAAACTCGCGTATACGCGATTTCACTTCACAGAAACAAGCATGTGTATGCTACTGTAAACATAGTAAAAGGCATATACAAAGCTTTGTAAGAAAAGTTAAAAAACAAAGCCAGATCAAAAAGATTAGACTTAATGTCTGAGACTCTAGTAGACTAAATAAAACTGTAACAGCAAGAAACCCAAAGACTGAGCCCTGATTGACACTGAACAACCCAAACTAGGAATAACAAGATTGTTATCCCCAGTTGAGTCGCGAATTATGTTTCGGGAATAAGTACCCTAGGGCTTTGGGTTAGAACCCCAACAGAGAAGAAGCAAACTAAAACAAGAAACAATCATACAACTCAAGAAAAATGCTTATATAGACAAACTACGTAAGAGCGATTGTACCCGGATTTCCTTCGTTCGAGTAGGTCCCACAAGGTTTAGACCCTCTGTAACTCCCGATTTTCTTCAAACCTGAAAATAATTCAATTGGAACACACATAACAGTATAGAAGTAAAGCATATTCACAAAATTTGACTTTATATCATATAAGCAAATGATTTATCATACATCAAAACGACATTCATATATGAATTACAACATAATTTGATGCATAAACAAATTTAATTTTCGAAACAAGACAACATTTCTTTTATTGCAGTAAGCTATAAATAACATGGAGAGAATTCACCTGAGTCTTCTTCTTCCGGCTCCAAGCGGAACCATCCTACGGATTTGTCCTATCCCAACCTTCAACAATCTTCTTCCATAACCAACACCATGATATCTCAAGCAAGAGGGAGAATATCTATAATCAAGGAAACAAGGGTTTTCTGAAGCTTGGGGAACTGCATGAGGCATAGGGATTCATCAAACTCAGTCAGGGATAATCTCAGTATAATAAATCTATCTCTTCTCTGCCTTTAGGCCTTCCCATAGAAGTCTATTTATACTTCTCCCAATTAGTTTTTTAGTTGGGAAACAGTTGGGAAATAGTTGGGCCACGGGCAATAGGAGGTAATCAATAGGTAAAACCCGTGAACTCCACCCATAATTAAGGAAATGTAATTTTTTAAGTGTTTTAACGCATATACGCGGGTTGGGTATTGACTAACCCGCATGTACATGCTTTTATCTCAGGGAAAAGTAGCGTACAGGGAATAAAACACTGTTTTTAATATATTTGGACCAAGTTTGGAAGGAGGGGTTGCCCTAGGCCATAAACCAAGCATCACAAATACCAAGGGTGGTAAATGGTGATATAACAAAAGTTCTCATCATAGTTAATCCCCTATACCTGTGAAACGCCACAGGCCACAAATCTAGCCTTATGCTTCTCCACACTACCATATGTAGCTTGCTTTACCTTGTAAAGCCAACCGAAGTTCACGACTAACTTGTCCTCTAGTCTCGGGACCACATCCCAAACACTATTACGAACTATGGAGTCATACTCCTCCATCATGGCATCAACCCAAACCGACTATTGAAATGCTTCCTTCAAGGAAGATGGCTCTATCACAACACATTCTCTGATAAGATTCATGTATCCAATGTACCTCTCAAGTGACCTCCTTTGCATGTGCTGAGAAGTGGGTGCTCCCACTCCCATGCATCATCCAACAATCTGTCAGCCTCTCTAGTGTGTTTTCTTACCTCTCTGGAAGACTCTACCTGAGTGGATGTCTCCACTCCCAGATCCTCTGCATGTGACTGCTCCACATAAATATGAGGCTCCTCAACCTTAGGAGCTAAAATCTCCTCATCCGCATGTAGCTCAAGCTCCCTCTCAAGGGAAACTCACATGGCCTTCTCCTCATCGAATCTGACATCCCTATGAACCACTGTCATCTTGTTGGTTGGAAAGTACACCCGATAGTTGTGAGGTGTATCAATGTACTCCACAAAAATCCCCAACTCTATCATCATGTCAAGCTTGTTCCATGTATCTTTAGTCACATGGAAATATATTGATGACCCAAAAATCCTAAAGTGACCAACATCTGGCCTCTTACCAGAATAACACTCCTCTCATGTCTTCATCTCAAGTATCCAATGTGGGTTACGATTCTAAACATAAATCGTTGTGTTGCATGCCTCAGCCCACAAGTGAAGTGGTAGGCCTTGATCATGCAACGTTGCCCTCGCTGCCCCTACTATGCTTCTGTTCTTCCTCTTAGCCACCCCATTTTGCTGAGGGTTATGGCATGTCATCAACTCCCGTTTAATCCCTTCCACTGCACAAAGGTTCTTAAACTCATTTGAGACATACTCACCACTGTATCACTCCGTATAGCTTTAACTTTCTTACTCAACTCTTTCTCCACCAATTCTTTAAACTCACAAAACTTTGTGAAAGTTTGATCCTTTTTCTACAAGAAAAATATCTAGCATTTACGAGAATAGTCATAAAAAAATATAACATAATACTTGTGTTTAGCCGTGGATGTTGTTGAGAATGGTCCACACACATCTGAATGGATTCACTCTAGAATAGCCTATGCTCAACCGTCTCTATCGTGAAAGTAAGACTTGGTGTATTTTCCCAAAGTACACCCCTTGCATGTATCAACTTGCTCAAGTGTACCTTTAGGAAGACCAGTAGAGATTTGTTGTAATATCTTCAAAGCCCCATGATGCAAGTGGCCCAATCACCTGTGCCAAAGCTCGCCAACATCTCGGCTCTAAACCCTTTCTGCTTTTGTGCTCAAAGAAGCACACTCTACCTCCAGCTTATGAGATTCTTCACCTAAATCCTATATTCTTTACTTGACCCATGACTATTTTTCGAAGGAACGCCTTTCCTTTCGAGAAGATCACATCATAGCCTCTATCCTCAAGCATGACAATGGATACCAAGTTCTTCTTCAACTCGGGCACATACATAACATTCTTCAAGATGAGTGGAGCCCCATGCTCCCTCTAAAAAGTAATTGTGCCCAGTCTAGTAACATTATACTTCCCATTGTCACCCATCTCGATATACATATGCATATCTTTCTCCTCCAGGTTAGTGAATAACTCTTTGTTGGTGGTCATGCAGAATAAAGCTCCACTGTCTAAGTACCATACACTTCCCATCATTGATGACCCCATGCATTCAATGAGGGAAAAATCCAATTTGAATTGAGAGGCCAAAGCCTCACCCACCGCTCCTCCTAAGGACTTCTTCTTGGACTTCTTGAGTGGACAATTTGTAGCAGAATGGCCCAGCTCATGACAATGAAAGCACTTAACTTTCGTAATGTATTTCTTCTTACCTCCATGATAAGAATCTAATTTGGAATGGGAAGATTCCCCTTTCCCTTTCTTCACCTTAATCACTAAGGCATGGTTCTCTTCATCATTAGTCTTTGATGAAGAGCCATCCCTGGTGGTCCTCCTGATCTCCTCCTGCATCAAATTTGACAATAGTCGTTCCCAATCTGGAAGCTTCTCCCGACCATTGACAGGATCCTAATAACTATGTGAACTCTTTGGGAGTCCTACAAGAGCAAGACTCACCATATCATCCTCAACAATCGTGATTCCAACACTTCCAAGTTCATCACGACACTGAGTGAACTTGGTCAAGTATTTTGGAATCGTCTCACCTTTCGCCATTTTGATTTTTCGAATTTTGTCCTTTAGTGCCAATTTCCTTTGGTCATTCTTGTTATGATACACATTTGTCAATGCTGTCCACATATCATATGGAGTTTCCTTTCTACGGAGACTCGAGACAATGTGGTATCGAACTCCCTCAAGGATTATCCGCCTCACCTTTGCCACACACTTTTTCCATTCATTCAAATTTTGTGCATCCAATGTTGCTGGCTTAGGAATTTCTTGATCAAAAAATTTCGTCAAGCCGTTATCCTCTAGCACAGCCTCAATTGTGTCCCTCCAGGCTATAAAATTTGAGCATAGTTGAGCCACAAACCATAGAATGCCAT
Organism: Pinus tabuliformis; assembly: GCA_031772625.1. Classification (NCBI taxonomy): domain Eukaryota; kingdom Viridiplantae; phylum Streptophyta; class Pinopsida; order Pinales; family Pinaceae; genus Pinus; species Pinus tabuliformis. The sequence continues at coordinate 1,914,847,312 of CM062816.1, forward strand.
CTGCCGATCTTAAAGTATGTATTGCAAATTCGAATTTCACCTATAACCCTGAACTCAAAAATTCGAAATTGCCTCTAGTATATTGTTCTTAGCTCTGATACCATGTAGAAAATCATGTAGATTCACAAGCTCATGCAATGTACTAAAGCATAGGACAAGAATCTACTTCTACTTTCAACCAGTGGAAGCCAATAGATCGATGAAAACAATATGAACAAGAAGAAGATAAATTAATGGCACATAACACAGGATGTATCTGGGGAAAGGAACTTCTCGAAACCCCGCTATATATATTGCATATATCAGAAATATGAGTGAAGATGCAAAGCTTGTTCTCACTAGAACAATTCCGCACAAGTATGCTCAACTCTCTTAGCTCACAAGCTAGCTCAAGCTAAATCCTTAGCCTATTCAGTAGCTCTCCAAGCCCCTAATCTCTTGCATAATTTCTAGGATGAATAACCCATATTTAAAATGAATTCATGCTTCCAAAACTACGCAATCCAAACATAGGATTAATCTCTGATGCATGCATGATATTTACACTCCAATAAATAATACCACAAATAGTACATTGTCCCTGCACTCTAGTCTCAATTGGGTCTTTTTCTGAACTGACATGCATGGGTTTCTCATGAGGGAATCTTCAGTTAAATGGAGTAGAACTAGTGGATGCATTAGTGCACCAATTGACTATTAGTCCTCTATTAGTTCCAAAAACAATTTAGAACTAATTTAGTTGGACTTAACTCAGTAAACTGAGTGATCTAATTTCCAACACAATTTAAACTCATATTGGACCCCTAAAACTTAGGGAGAACATATACATGACTACAGAAAGACTTCCAACTCAAAATTCCTAAGCTAATTAAGTTAATTAAACTTAATTAACTATTTACAAGTTGTTATGAGAATAAAATTCGATTTTAATTCTCAGTTTAATTCAAGGTCAAATAAACTCAAATTTCTTGTTTCCATTTCTCAACATCTTTGGCTCAAGAGGAAGTCACTAAAAAGAGCTAGTTGAAGATGAAAAAATATTTCTTGAAGTTGCCATTAAATTACTCAAAGAGCGTATTCTCGAAAAATTAGAGGCTTTTATTATGAACTAGCCATGGGAAGTATTTTTATTTGTATTTAATTTTATCTTATTATTATTATGATTCTTTTTTTCTTCTTTTTTAACTTGATTCTTTACGCTAGTTAGTTAGTTAGTTAGTTTATTTATTTATTTTTATTTTTTTTAACTTAACATCCAATTTTAAACTCTTTATATAGTTAATCATTCGTTTTATTCCAATATTTATATGTATAGTTAATAACTCTTTAAAAAGTTAATTATTTGTTTTATTCTAATATTTATATTTCCATGTATTTAATACCTTTTATCTAACTATTAAATTTAACAACCAATTAAATTATTTATATATTTATTTAGAGGTATGGTCCCTTATTATAACTAACTTCCAATTAAATTAAATTATTTTTATTTTTATTTTAGAGGTTAGGTCCCTAGTCCTATTTAGTCGTTAGCCTAGTTAGCCGTTGGAGGCTCTGCTCAAGCTATTTAACATGCAAAGCTGGATCTGGTTCTTCAACTTGTCCTGACGATGAACCACACTAGTTGGTTCGAAACGCGTCGACAAATGATTGATCTTGTGATTTACGCCGAAATCTCTCATTAACCTGATATGGATCACAGAAGCCTCAATTCAACAAGTTAAAAAAAAAGTCAAACAAAAATAAATAAATTAATAAAAGTTTAAATTAATAATAAAAAAAAAAAAAAAAAAAAAAAAAAAAAAAAACCATTAAAAAATTGTGCCCAGGTCAATACCGGGAATCGCCATGGCAGCCATGGCCGCCCAAGACCACGAGGCCTTGAGCCTGGGTGGGGCGGCATTGTGCAGTGGCTCCCCGCCTAAGCTCGAGGTCCCGCGGCCCTGGGTGGCAAGTCAATTCCGGGAATAGACCTGGACACCCAAGGCCCTAGGGCCTAGGACCGCGGTGGCTAGGTCAATTCCGAGAATTGACCTAGCCATAATATATATTTTTTTTATTTAATTTTTTTATTTAATTTAAATTTAATTTTTTTTCTTTATTTCTAGTTTATTGTTTTTTTTTTCAATTTATTTTTTTTAATGTTTTTTAATGGTTTTTAATTGTTTTTGTTGTTTTTTTTTATTTTTTTTTCTATTTTATTTTAATGGTGTTTTTGTTTGTTTGTTTGTTTTTTTATCCCATAATATTATTTATTTTTATTTCTATTTTTTTGGGTTAATTATTTAATTTTTTCCATAAATTATGTTTTTTTTTTAATATATATATTTTTTTTAAATTTATGTTTGATTTTTTTTTTTTTTTTGCCTTTTTAATGTATTTTTTTATATTGGATATTTTTGGGTCATGTTTTTTATTTTTTTTATGTTTTAATATATATTTTTATTTACTTGTTATTATTTTATTTTTTTTAGTTTTTATTCTTGCAATGTTTTTATATTTTGAATATATTTGATTGGATATATATGTCAAAATAAAAGGTATGTAGAAGTAATAAGTTTAGGAGAACATTTTTTTGTTAATGGTGTACCTCCTTTGTGATCGATGGGATTCTAGAAACGACAAGTTTTTTTGGCATAATCTCTGTTTTTTAACTCACTTTCAATTGTTTATTAGTTTTTGTTTATTAAATTCAAAAGAAATAAAATTTTAATATTAAATTATTATTATTATTATATATATATAAATAAAATTAAAACATATATACATTTCTGAATAATGAAATATAGTTTAAAAAAAATTTGCAAATTTCAAAATCTTAAAATTATTTAAAAATAAAATATTTACACAAATTTCGAAAAAAAACAAATATTTTGATGAAAAACATATCAAAAACTCCAAAATCACATATAAATTCATTTGTTCGGTAAAGTTGTTCATTAATCATAACTTAAGTGTTTCTTATCTAGTGACTTCAATACATTGTATAAAAAAAAACATTATATTTAATAAATTGTTATTAATATGATAAACTTAAAATAAAAATAAATTAATATAAATTAAATGGTAATAATATTTTAAAAGAATATTAACATTATGGCTAAAAATTGTCGGAATTTTAAGGCTTTTCAGAGACATAATATTTTATCTTTAATGTCATGTTATTAAATCGTTGGAAATTTAAGACTTTTCAGAGACATCATATTTTATCTTTAATGTCATGATAATTGTTGGAATTTTAAGGTTTTTCGAAGTCATGATATTTTATCTTTAACGTCATTATTAAAAAATGTTGAAAATTTTACCCCGAAAAAAGAAGGCGCTATTCCAAAATCAACACTTTTCGTTTTCAGGGTGTTTTTTGCACAAAAAAAATGGCTTTTACTTCCATTTTTTTAAATGTTGAAAATTTACCTAAAAAAAAATGTTATTCTAGCATCAACACTTTTTGTTTTCAAGTTGTTTTTTCATGTTTTTCTGGTGTTTTTTAGCTAGAGTTCTCGTTTTGAGGTAATAATTCTCATTTGATCGGTAACTTTGTTATCAAATGATTAAGTACGAAAGAGAAACAACAGAAACTAAGGAAAAAGAACATCGAAACCAAAATAATAAAGACCAGAGTTGTTGGTTCTAGAAATTCCTATTGCCAAAAACATGTTGCTATATCCCCTCAAGGATTGAAGAAAATGAGCAGTCTTCTATAAACAAAACATGTCTGAAAAATCCACATACATTATAGATATATAGTAAATAGAGTATTATGTATGTTAATGACTTCAATAGTTCAAATCATAACTAAGTTAACAACTCGAATAGTTCAAGGGATTTACAGTGAGTTCAAATCATAGCTAAGTTCATGGCTCCACTAGTATATACGCAAGTTTTGTCGCAAGTGGGGGATCTGCAATTTTTATATTGCAAAGGTGGTAGATGCAAGTAGTCGTTATAAATGACAATTTACAGTTTCACAATGAAGTATCATTAAAGTTAACAAAAAATCTAACTAAGTGGTTTCTAATTCAAGACATGCAAGTCGTTGATAGAATGTCTCTGAGAGAATATTATATTGCTTAGCATAAAAGTGTGGGTCAAATATTCCCCATAGCTCCTTCTCTAAAAAAATTATGCTTGGAACCTAAGCTTATAATTAAATTTTATAACTGGACTTTTTGTTTTGTAATGTCAACAACATAATTTGTGGGCTCACTTGGCTTGTGTCGTACTGCGAACTTAGTAGACACATAATATGATACAAGGTAGGGCCAAAGTTGAAACACAATGATAGATGAATGTTGATATTTTTTTAGAATTTTGAAATTTTGTTTCCAAATTCTGTATTATTAATACACATAGAGATGACATAATAAAAACAAGTTGGTTTTTCTTAGCTCTTTGGTTATATGAATCTCCTTAAGAAAATATGCACAAATTGATGACATGTGAAGGAAGTTATGATTGTTGAGTGTATGGAAGCAAATGCAGGTATTAAATATATGTCATACACTAGAGAATCATATTGACCGTGCAGTTGTCATAAATAAATGCAAGGTTGGAGGTGAGGCTTAGGTTGGGGCTCTATTCATGGAAACATGGGTTTCAACTAATCAAATTGTTTTCTTTAACATAATGTTTTTTAAGATTTAACAGAAAGAAGTAGTATAGATGAAAATTATATATACAAACTAATAAAGCATGCTCAAATCTTATACAAGGAAATTAATATCCAAGGTGAACAACCCAGACTGAAATATAAAACAATATTTTCATTGCAGATGCCATATATGCCATATAAATAGATAGATAATCAAATATTGAATCAATTATTTATTAAGGATCGGACTAGCTAACGAGGAAAATGGATTCATTTGGCAAGGATTCATTAATAGTGGGGTTCATACATTATGTGTTTATCTTAATTTTTAAAAAGGTTAATCATAAGTTTTGCTTTGAATATAACCATAATGAATATTTGTTATTGTTATACTATTTCTAAAAGAAGAGGGTAATGTACGATCCCCACTGTTTTGTTCCTAGTAAATACATTTTCAACCTCTTAAATGATAATTTTTTCTTCCTAGTAAATATCTTTTCAACCTCTTAAATGATAAATTGGAATTGCTTATTTTTAGATATCATTGAAGAGGGCATTTATATTGGATGTTTTTCTTTTTTATACTTACAAATTTCTTGGATGTAATTTTAATTTGTGAGAAGCATTACCAGAAATTTGGCAAAATATCTGATGGCGAAGACCATAGGGCCTGCACTTTAAAATCTACAAACACATAAAAATGCACACAGTTAATGCACTCCAAAAATCAAATCATATCATTAAAGAATAAAAAGTTTACAAGATAATTATTGGCCTAATATTTGGCCTCTCATTCCTCTCTCTCATTCACACACACCCCTTCACATGACTCATTGATTTATACAAATGGACCTGAACGCAAAGTTGGTTCCAGATCCTAAACAAACTCCTACAATTTATCTCTAGATCATCCCATGATCCATAAAAGTCTCACCTAATCCCTTATATTTAGATGAGATATAACTAACCCTCAAATCTCTCCACTCTTCCCAAATATTCTCAAACTCTCTCCTATTTACAATAATTCCCAATCTCTCCTAAAACTATAGGAAAACACATTAAATAATTAAATCCTAACTTAAGGAACCAACTCCCTTGGAAAACATGTTACCCTAGGTTAGATTCTCCTAAAACATACTTCCCAGGTAAAAGAAATTCATGGTCTATCAACCATATGCCTTCATAAATTGATCAAAATTCCTCGCAGATCTCATACTTTAGTATGTAACTGGTCATCCATTCTTTGTTGTTCTGCATCAATTGTTGTTACTTTTAATTCTCCTGTTTCCAATTTTTGTTTTGTATTCTTCCATTAATCTTGCTAATGTACACTTAAGCGGTCAAATGTATCTTGTTGTTTTCCGTTTGTCTCATCTCATCATCCAATTTAGTTTCTGATTGAATTTTACTATTGGGGATAGGGATTAGTCACTTGCTGCATTAGGCCGTGGGAAGTACGTCGGCTTACACATGCATGAGTCTGGATATTTGATCCATGCCGCTTTCCTACATGTTTGGTGATTGATCGCTAACGCTTTCCCACATTATTAGGCTCCGGTCCTTAACAGTCGAGCCTGCTTACGCATCCTTAACAGTCGAGTACCTAAAGGTTCAATTTACTTATTGGGTGGGGGGGCTATGGTCGAGCCTGCTTACGCATCCTTATGGTCGAGCACCTTAAAGGGTCCTCTCCTCTCGATGGCGGCCCTCTCCTCTCCCTCTCCTTAACATTCGAGTACCTAAAGGTCCTTATGGTCGAGCACCCTAAAGGGTCCTTAACAGTCGAGCCCCTCTGGTCCTTATGGTCGAGTACCTAAAGGTCCTATGGTCGAGCCCCCTCTCCTCTCCCTTGGGGTCGAGTACCTAAAGGTCCTCTCCTTAACAGTCGAGCCTGCTTACGCATCCTTATTAGTCGAGTGTGCTAACGCACCCTAAAGGGACGGAGTCACTCACTATTCATATGGTGAGGGTCCTCTCCCTTTTGGTCGAGTCTGCTTACGCATCCTTAACAGTCGAGCCTGCTTATTATTTGATAGTGGGTCACAATCAAACTTAATTTCAGAAGACTTGGTCAAAAATATTAACCTTGAAACTGTACCTCATCATAAGCCACATCCATTGGGTTGGATAGTCAATGATGCAAATTTATAGGTTACATGTAAGTCCTTATTCAAGTTCACCATTACTGAAAAGTTCATTGATGAAGTTGAGTTAGATGTAGTTCCACTTGACATATCAGGAATCATTTTGGGTAGTTCTTATTTGTATGATAGGAAAGCAGTATTTTATCACCATGAGAAGAAAAACTTATTTCTCAAGAATGGGTTGGAGTACATTGTGAGAGCCCATCGCAAAAAGTTGAACATTTCTTTGGTTAATGCAGGGCAAATGAATAGACTAGTAAATGCAAGTAAAAAAATTGTGCTTCTCATGATCAAGAAAAAGAATGATATTGATTATGAATCTTTTGAAGGTTGTGATGACAAATTAAAACCTGATTTGTTTGATGTGGTAAGCAAGCATGGCGAGATGTTTTAGGAACCAAAGGGGTTACCTCCCAAGAGGGGAATTCAACATGAGATACAACTATAGTAGGATGTTCCACTTCCAAACATTAGCATGTATCACATGTCAATTATGGAGAGCATGGAAATCAAGAAGAAAATTCAATAATTGTTGAAAAAAGGTATCATATGCCCATCTACTTCGCCATGTGGTTCTCCAATTGTCTTGGTGCCAAAGAAGGATGGGACTTGGCGCATGTGTGTGGATTTCTGTGCACTGAACAAAATCACGGTAAATAATCGTTATCCACTCCCAAGAATTGATGATTTGCTTGATCAGTTGAGGTATGCAAAGTATTTCACTAAGTTAGACTTACGAAGTGGTTATCATCAAGTTAGAATAGCTGAAGAGGACATTTGGAAAACCACATTTAAAACTAAACAAGGATTGTTTGAGTGGCTTGTTATGCCTTTCGGTCTTACAAATGATCCAGCTACTTTTATGAGAGTTATGAATGATGTATTGAGACCATTTCTAGATGACTTTGTCATTGTGTACTTAGATGATATTCTCATATTCAGAAAATCCAGAGATGAACATATCATGCACGTAAACAAAGTACTTTATGTCTTGAGAAAAGAATAATTGTTTTTAAAGATGTCAAAATGTTAATTTGGCAAGACTTCTTTAGTGTATTTGGGACACATTATTGGAGGAGGTGAGCTAAATATGGACCCCTCTAAGGTTGAGGTCACTTTGAATTGGCCCAAGCCCAATACAGTTACAAAGGTAAGAAGCTTTTTAGGGGCAAAGGTGTGGGAGCAATTACTTTTTTACCTTCTGAAAGGGACAGTCTTTCCCTTCCCCGATTACAGGCCCGTAGGGACTCGGCCGAGGTTACGAGGTCGAGGAAAGCGCGATGGCCGCCAAATGAAGTGAAAATGACTCCCCTTTAGATCCCCGGCTAGGTTCGAGGGCCAGCTTGGGCCTTTTTAAGTAGCCGTAAAACGCGCGAAAATGGCCTTTCTGGTTCCCGGAAAATCAATTCATATTTAACATTAAATTGCAAATTACATTTTATCTTAGGTTCCACATTTTCAATGCTTGAACATTTATCCTCTTTATCTGCAACTTGTTTAGATTCATGTTCCATCCGCATCTTTTCTAGCAATTGTGATTCTTCTTCACATTTCATAAGAATTTTACGGTCACTTTAGGAAATCATTTCAATGAACTGGTCTTCATCCCCGCATAAAACAAAATTAGTGTCTTGTCCATCATCTACAACAGATCCTGCATCCACACACCAATTGTCATATTTAAAAACATAAGCCTTTATAGTCTCGGTAGATGATTTTCTCCTCAAGTCTTTATTTTGATCTTCCAAACAATCTTCTTTTTTTCATTTTGTTCGTTGAATATTAACCCTTGTTCAGGCTCACAAATACAAATTGTTTCTTCATCATCCTCTCCAAGCATTGGCCCTTTTCTGGTTCACAAATTCACACATTCATCTCAGTTATCTCGAGTTTTTCTGCTTCCCTTAACAAAACTTTCAACTTGTGTTTATGTCTCGTTCCAATCAACTACTTCATAAGCCATATAAATGTCTTCTTCATTATCCATCCATGTTTCTAATTCTGTAGTAGCTCCATCAATACGTCAAGTTGTGCCTTCGACTCAACAATCTGTTTCTCAAATTCTTCATCATGTACGCCAACTACTATAGCATTGTTGTGACTTTTCCCTAGATTTTGCAAATGACTATCCACAGTCATTTTCATCTCCTTCTTCCCTTGCATAAGATGCAAACTGTTGTAATATCCCTTCAAATTATCTTTACAATAAATTAAACAAACTCTGGGTGTTGGTCTCTACTTATCGTGCACCCAATTACAATTAACGACTCAAACTTAAATGCACTTTTGACTTGGCTTATGACTCTTTAACTCCATACTTCTAATTTGACATCATCTCTTTACATCAATGGACCTTGGGTGTCAAGTACAACCACAAATGCACCCTTTTATACAATATATAAATAACTCAAATTTTAACCTCCAACTTAAACTCTCAAATTCACTTGTGACTTGACTTTTACCTCAAAATAAATTTACAAAGCTTTATTTTCAAACTTTCTTTCATATTCCACTCATATTCCATTGAAAGGATCACGTTCTCCATCACAAGGCTCCTATCGGCACTTTTATCTAATAACATTATAATTCCTTGACAACATCTAAAATGTCTTCAATCCTTATGCACAGCTCCTCCCTGCAGCTACCAATCTTGATTAGTGATCTCTCTTCTTAGGTGTTAGAAAGAACGCTTCCCCATAACATGGTGTCTTTTCTCACACGATGGCTATATGCAACTTCTCTCCCAGACACAGGAAATTTTCCAGCTCTGTCATCCACGGATTCATTTACGCTTCTCTGGAAGCCAGCTTCAAAATCATCAAGTCTTCACGGAAGGGGCTTTTCCATACAATACACAGCTCAAATCATGTTTCACATACCATCCACCTCATTGCACCATTAAAATTACAACGCTTTTCCTTTGTATGAGCAGGCTTTCAAATTTCTCATGGCAGTTATACAAATTGCAGAACCTATGTAAACTTGAACCAAATCCTTTAACAATGCCAGAATTTAAACCTCCAGACACGATCAGAATCAAGGTGTTATTAAATTCACGCTTGAACAAATCCTCACGCTGCAAAGTTCCATTCACTGCAATGTTTCATTCACTACTACTAAGAAAGTGATGCTCGACTCTCCTTGATGAGTTAATCCTTCCTGGAGCCTCTTTCCTCTGTGCATTCTCAACGAGTTCCCTTATTGATTCTAGAAAAATGAAAACTTCCTTTATTTGTGACCAGAATTTTCCAATGGATCCCAACGCAGGTCTCTTGGCAAATTTTCCTCAAGCTCTAGCAAACTCTAATCTATTAATAATTTTCCTCAAGCTCTAGCAAACTCTAATCTATTAATATACCATGAAGAGAGTCGAACGTTGATTGCTTTGAAATGGAGAATCAAAATAAAATTATGCTACCAATTCAATACAACGATTTGAAAATAAATTCAATTATTAAATGAATTATATTTGTGCCATGATCGAAGCTCTTTTTACCAATTCAATACAACGATTTGAAAATAAATTCAATTATTAAATGAATTATATTTGTGCCATGATCGAAGCTCTTATACCAAAAATGATGGCGCAGACCTTATGGTCTGCACTTAAAAATCTACAAACACAGAAAAATGCACATAGCTAATGCATTCTAAAAATCAAATCATTTCATTAAAGAATAAAATATTTATAAAAGAACTAAATAATTGAACGCACACCCCTTCACATGACTCACTAATTTATACAAATGGATCTGAACCCAAAGTTGGTTCTAGATCCTAAACAAACTCCTACAATTTCTCTCTATATCCTACCATGATCCATAAAATTCTCACCTAATCCCTTATCTTTAGATGTGATCTAATTAACCCTCAAATCTCTCTACTCTTCCCAAATATTATCAAACTTTCTCCTATTAGAATAATTATCATTCTCTCCTAAAACTATAGGAAAAGACATTAAATAATTAAATCCTAACTTAAGGAACCAAATCCCTTGGTAAACATGTTACCCTAGGTTAGATGCTTCTGCATCAATTTCAGATACAAACAGAAACAATGATGCCATCTTCACTTCAAAACAATGAGGAAAGTGCTTATGTTTACCAATTATCGTAATATACTAAGTTGAAAACTTCATTGTGTGGTATTAGGAACCAAGTTCATATGAGAATGATTACTTTTTGTAAAAAGATATTGAATTTTCATCAAATAAGAAGCATATGTTATCCATGTTTAAGTTACGCAAAAAATAATGGTAAGATTTTACCTGCAACATAATCAAACTATCGGCCCCACTACTAGATTCAATACACACGAATGAACTATTAGGGATATTTTCATTGCAACAACTCCACATGGCACACTATAGCGATTGTACTCTACCCTCAATTTGTTAAAATAAATATATTAAATATGTGTTTCTCCTAATATTACTTATCGCTTGTCTCATACTAGTTACCACTTGTTAGTCAATATTTGTGTGTTAGTTGTCATGTGTGTGATATCAGATACCATATGTTAGTCGGTATTTTAGATGACTGCAATAAAATCTCCATCAAGGCCACAATTACCCACACAATCAATTGCTAACTCGAGTAAACTGACAACTCTATTGACTGACCTCCCTTAATGGCCATTCATCACAAACTCCACTGTATATCTATGTCATTTATGCACGCCACATCCAGAGACCGATCACTTTCATCCTATACCCTACCCACAGTCCCAAAGTTCAATACTAGTCGAAAAAATTAAACATCCACTTACACCAATAATTTTGATTTCTCTAACTCGAGAGCTAAGGAAACCATTCAACACTTATTTCTCTCATGTGAATTCTCAAAGAATTGTTGGAAATCCTTGTTTAATCCTCTTCAAGTTCAAGTAAATTTCTAGCTCAAGATCTCTGAATTATTTTCCAAATGGAAATCTTCTTATTCTCATTCTTTCAAAAACAAAAATTTGCTTAAGCGATTTTGGACTAGTCTCCTCGTGTTCTTATGTTGGTAGATTTGGTTAGCTAGGAACAAATATATTTTTTCAAAATAAAAATCCAAAAAGTAGGAAATGAATGGCTAAGATTTGGAGTCCCTCCACATAAGTCATCCTCTCAAAAGGAAACTGTAAAATCGACATTCAATCCTTGCAAATTGAAGAAAGGTTATGGTTCAATTTCATTCTGGACAGAATACCCCACAATGTCTGCTTTCCCTTGAGAAATCGACTCAGCATGGTCAATTGGAAGGTGAGATGCAAAGATAAGGAATTCAGGGATTAACCAAAAGCACATAATTTCCCCTGCCTTTTCTTTAACGGGGCATCCAAATTTAAGCCTGGACGAGTTGGAGTAGGAGGATTAATCCTTGATCATGAAGGAACAAAAACAATGTCCTATGAATGGGGATTGGGAAATGAAACAAATAACAGGGCAAAGGCTTACGGTTTCTGTTTGGGCGCATATATCCTCTGTGATTTCAACTATAAAAATCAAATAGTAATTAGAGACTCAACCATTCTCATTCAACAAATGGTCAAGAGAATGAGCCCCACTAATGCAAACCTTGTGAAAATTGTGATTTGAATTCAACAACAAATGAAGCATCTGGGAGAGGCCTCATTCTTCCACCTCCTCAGATAAAACAATGACAAGGTTGATGCTTTGGAAAACAAGGTCTGTCGTAGACCCCAAGGAGAAGCTAAGATCAATGAAGAGATCCTTGTCAAGCATATTCCATGAAATGTTATCAGATTACATGCAAGAAAGGACATTAGAAGTGGTCATTCCAAATCGTTTCCCCAAAAATGACGACGGACATCACTTCATAGATCATCAACGAATATCTAAAGGAAAAATTTCCTATCCCCATGTGGATCAGCACCACCAAGTAAGATTCCTTGTTCAACAAATCATATGATCCTTGTTCAGAAATCGTATATAGAGCAATGATTCTTATGATCATCCTCATAGATCATGTGTTTGATACCCTCTCCCCTCGTGCTCAGAACTCTTAAAACAGACTCCACAACATCTCCTATCTTCACAGCCAATTGTTAAGTGCAATATTGCTTCTCCCTCTCCTCCTAGTGTTATTCCTTCCTCCCTCCATTGTGCATATCCTCTGTCTCGCGGCGATCTATTCCTTCTTTTCACCTCTTCACAATGAATTGCTAAGTGTAGTGTTGCTTCTCCCACTCCTCCCAACGCTATCCCTTTCTCCCTCCATTATGCATCCCCTCTATCATGTGGTGATATATTCCTTCTCTTCACCTTTGCCTATTCTCAAAGCCCCCAATCTATGGAATCGAACCTAGATTGTGCTCACTATAAATATCTCAATTCGAAATTGGATCAAGTCAAAGCATTCCAGAAATAGTGGAATGAAAGATGCTCATCTGAGATGGGATTCCTATACTACCAACTATCCTCCCTCAAAGAATCACTCAAAAATATTTTCCAGCGCTGCTCCCACATTGAGCGAGCCTTATATTCACTGCATGAAATGGTTGAAAATAAATTTGCAGAGAACTATGGCTCCAATAATCACAGTAGCATGCATCCTTAGAATGAAGTGAGACCAATCAATCAAGAACAACAAGAATAGAAAGGTCCAGCTCAGTAGAAGTCACCAGAGGGCCTTTCTCTCAATAAAAATGGTTATCATATCCTTTGTAGTCTTGTATTTCATTAGAGTGATTAATGAAATGTAAATGTATTTACTTGTTGCAACAATTTATAAGAGTTTAAAAAAGTAAGTGTTATAGGATACGCAGGATTTAGTTTGTCTTATGCAAAAGCAGGAAAATATAGACAAAGGGACCTAGCTCTAGATTCCTTTCTTAATTGGCAAGAAGCCCTGTATCAAGGCTCTTAGCCTTCTTTTTTGGAATGAATACAAGATAACCATCTTTGTTATATAAAAAAATGATTTCCCTAACATTGATTTACCTACATTCTTTAATTTCACACTATCAATCATTACAACCGATGTAGCTCTCTTGTCTATGTTCTACATGATTCGCTCATGCAATCAGGTCAGTTCTCTCCCTTTGTCCTTCATTGTGTTGTTAGGCAAGCTCTCCTTCCAATGTTAGAGTCATTCCTCAAGCAGAAAGGCTCTACAATGTTTCAATGGGGTGAACAAGTGAGTGATAAACCACAACAATGGGCATTTGCATTCATTCTCACAAACCCTCTTTCAGGTGTGGTGTTATCAAGGTCCTCTTTATTCCTAATAATTTTAAGTACACACTTTATAGAAGCCTCATTGATTTAAGGAATTGTAGCTTTTATTTCTTATTGCTTCCATAATTAGATCAACTACTTCTACTGAGTAAGAACCAAAATTAATGCTACTAACTCTATAATGGAAGGATCTAAAATTGGCTTTGGAATTATAAGAATATGGAACAAGATATGGATATGGGTGAGGTGGTGGAGAATCTAGTACGGGAATCTAACTCATATTAATTGACCGCAATAAGAAACATGTATGACCTGCTTGACTAGGCATATACGTCGTCATCCAAAATTGCCATGACTATTTTCTTTAGCTCGCAAACTATAGTATGAAGGTCATGGTAGGTATACAACCTTAGACCTAATTGTTGGAAATACTTGTGGGGGGGGGGATCAGTATTCCTTAGAAATTAGCACTTTTAAATATTTTCAAAACATTAGTTAATCTTCAACTATTATTAATGTTTATGCAGTAATAACAGTAAATAAAAGAACACAGTAGACACAACAATTTTAGATGGAAAACCCCCTCCGGGTCAAAAACGACCGAATGATTTTCTAATAAATTCTTTAATCTTTAGCCCCAACTGAAATGAAAGCAACAACTTCCTAGAATTCTATAAAAGCATTCTTCTCCGGCTCCCATTGGAAGGATGCCCCAATGCCTTGGTTTCTTCAGTAGTCAACTGAATGGATGCCCCAATATCCTAGACCAACCTACCACCCTGAAGTGTATAGGTGACTTCATGCACCTGCCTAGCACCACCCTACCACCCTATAGAAGTATAAAAGAAGAATGGACTCTCGTACCAGGGAAAATGGTCCACTTTATAATGATATAGAATGATGTAGAAGAAGAAGGCACACTAGACCATAACCCTAACTATGAGACAACACCTAATTATGATCCTAGACCTCCTGACATTGCCTCTTCAACTCTTGGAAGATAGACACTTATACAACTTTTACAACGATACTTTTACAATGGCTGTATGTAGTGTTGCCCACTTGAAGACTTCATGTGGTGAACTTCTTGTTGTTTTTCTGCACCTTTATTGTTGCTCTTGTCTTGCTACCCTTTCTCACTCTTCATAACATTAGATTATGCATTGAGTCTTCTCTTGACGAATATATAATACCTGCAAAAAGTGTTCAAGGAAATACCCATGACATGATAATAGCAAAACTTACCTCATCCTGCAGAGCATATGTCAGTGCTAAACAAACAAAAAAAATTAGGATACAAAGTACCTAATTAAATTAAGAGATGAACATGCATATGCAGAAGATACTTACCTAGATCTTACCTCTTCTGCATCATTTTGCTACACCTTTCTCTTTGCTGCCCTAGAAAGTCTGGTCCTTTGCACCCCTTGACAACACTTGGTCTAGTTTTTTTTCTTGCCTTCTAGGAGCACGATATTGAATCTGATGTATCTCTATGATTTCAGATCCCCAATATGTCATCTTCGGTCCTGTAGTAGCACTTTGAGCCATCTTTCCAATGCCATAGGCCTAACCCAATTTGGATTCTTCAAGGCAAATTTATGCCCAATCTCTCACAATGACCTAATTATGGACTAGTTTAGTAAGAGTGAACTTGTACGGCATGCCACGTGTCACTATTTCCTCCTTCAGCTATGAAACTTATACACATAAAACTACAATCCGTGCACTATCTGTTACTTTTTACAGAATTCCAATCCGCTTCTCAGAGAGAGATTTATGACTATTTTCCCAAGGTCACCTCTTTGAGATGAAATTCGGGAGCCTGCAAAAACGATAACTTCCACAGATCATATCTCCAAAAATATAGTGAACCAAGATCTTAAATTCGGTCATGACATTCATCTGGATTTTGGCTCAATTTTTTTTTAATTTCAGCATCTAAGACTTCGCATAAATAAAGTTATATCAAAAATTCCACAATCACTACTTTTGGAGGATATATGAGATTTCTTTTTATAGAGTTGAGAGGGGCTTCTATAGAGAATGTTGGAGGGATTTTAGGAGCTTAAAAGATTATTAATTATTGACTATTCAATGACCAAAATAAATGATAAATTCCATGCTACAACCCCATGGGGTTTTAGCCCACTAATTTGGGTTACTAACTTCAATATTGAATAACAGACAAACCGTGAGGAATTACGAGGAGAGCTATATAAGGATAGAAAGATATTTTTTATTAGAGTATTCCTATAATGGTTATGAGATGAGAAACCATGAATTATGATGCACAATGTGCCATGGAAGTTTAGGTTCATCCTTGGTGCTTCTTGGGTTGACATCAATGACAACCTCAGATATTCTTTAGATCAACAATCTTCCCCTTTGGCATTGATGGTAACACAAGTATTCCCCCTGCGATCCGAGCACCTCTTCCTACTGCCTTCTCTCCCCCTTTGACATCAATGGAAAAGGGTAACTCCCCCTGACATACAACCATCCTGCAAACCTGTACACACTTCCACTCCCCCTTTATTTTCTGAATAAGGAAAATCTAATGAGAACTTGGGAGAATCCCAAGCTTCTGGCGAAGATATTCAAATGCTTCACAAGGTAAAGGTTTAGTAATATATCAACGATTTGTTCTTTTGTACCAACATATTCAAGTTTGATATTATTTTCAGTGACTTGTTCTATAACAAAATGATATTTGATCAGAATTTGTTTTGTTTTTTAATGCATGACAGGATTATTGGAGTTGCTGATGGAACTGGTGTTATCACAGAAGATGGTAATAGGCTCACTTAATTGTACTTGAAGATATTGCAAAGTTTGTTTCATCCAAAGGAATTGAGTACAACAAGTTGTTGCTGCAATGTATTCTGCTTCTGATGTAGATAACGAGATTGAGGTTTGCTTTTGGCTCAACCATGATACGAGACAACCACCTAGATAGAATGTTGCTCCACTAGTACTCTTACAATCATCAATGCTTGCTGCCCAATTTGCATCTGTAAAGGCTTGAATAATGAGATTGTTTCCCTTGGGATACCACAATCCATATTTTGTTGTGCCCTTTAGATACCGAAGAAATCTTTTGACGACAATAATATGTGATTCTTTTGGTGTTGCTTGGAATCTTGCTACTTGTCTAACTGCTTGCATAACATCTCGTCGAGAGGCTGTTACATATAGAAGACTACCAATCATTGTTAATTTTAGGTATGTTCTATGCTAGAGCAATTTATTTAATTTATTTTCCATATTAGTAATCACATCAGCATAAAGTAAACTGCATATAGAACATAAATATAAATCGCAGAAGACAAGCCAAGACAAGAGGACACAAGATGTGGCGCTAGCCAGGGACAAACCCCACAATGTGTGGGGAAACCCTTGATCAATTCTTCTTTCATGTTCTTCAGAGTTCAACAGAGAAAGAGAGAGAGGGAGAGATAATACATTTACTACAGAAGTCAACACTTTGACTTATATAGATCTAGCATAGATCATTTCGTATAACGATGAGATCAATTGAAGACATTCTACTTCAACTAATTCTCTAAGGTGACTCCTTCACCTATCATCGTTTTACATCTCATCCATGAGCTGCACCTTACCGTGTAGCACCATCATGCTACATCATGCATCATCATGTTTCTCATGATCTCATACATCACGCTGCCCATACATCATGGTGTCCATGATCTACTTCATACTGCCTATATATCTCATGATGTCCATATTCTACATAAAGTGTCTTTCACGACATGCCATGCCATGTCATTGAATATGCTGACACAATTCCACTGAACAAGACTGCGTTCAGCTGACATGACAACGCATCTCCATGCTATTCATATATCATGATTGCGTTATTCATATCATGTATGCCCATAGCTGCATTATTCAACAACGTATATATGTCTTGCTATTTATAGTAGCATGAATACGTTATACTAATGTCATGACCGATATTATAATGCCATGACTGCGTTTTTCATAACAGCATGTATGCCCATAGTATAACCATTCATGAAGTTGTTGTGTATCCACCTGCACGTATTACTGTGCGTATATATATTCATTGTGTTGTTGAATATCCACTTGCGTTGAGCGTATATGACTGTGACAATGATATATGCCCTGGAGTATATATTCCACGTATCTCTACCACGCTACCAGATCCAGGGTTTGCGTGTATGTTGATGCATACATATTCCACGTATCTCTACCACACTGCCAGATCCAGGGTCTACGTGTATGTTGATGCATACATATTCCATGTATCTCTACCACGCTGCCAGATCTAGGGTATGACAACATTCCATACATATTACTGCATTCTTCAACCACGCTGCCAGATCTAGGGTATGACAGTGTTCCATGATTGCATTCCACACCCATACATATCATTGTGTTCCTTTTATCTTCATGCATGATATGTCTTCTGGATAGCGTATTACTTCTCTTTAAGAACAGCGTATGATTTGCTATATACTTTTATTGTAGTTGTGGCTTCATATACTTGCCTTTCGGTACATCTCAGACATGTACTTTCATGATCCTTTTGAATTCAAGCATCCTTGTCACCATCTGACTCATAGACCTTCGGTGCAACGTGACAATGGACATGGTCCCAAATGGACTTCCAGCAATTTGATACAACCTAGAACTCAAAATCATCTTTGAAAATTATATTTCAAACATGTAACTTTCCATCGATTAGTGCCACCCTGAAACCTTTGACTTCCATTTCCAAGATGTACACCAGGTTCTTTTTGCGATCAGGTACATAAAGGTGATTCAGGGGTTTCCTTGCTTTCTTGAAGAGATGGCCTTATCCTTGATGACCTGCTTTTCTACCATTCGGACACTCCTTCACATAAGGGTCGAACTTATTGTAACCAAAGCATATGCTTTCCTTCCATCCTTAGATGCGAACTTCCCATTGAAGAAATTTCTGTTGCGCCAGTCTGATAATATTTTCTGCTTCGACTTCACCCTGCGTGAATTATGAGGAACCCATTGATCCTTTTGTCTTGTCCCAACTGTCTTCAGTGATTGCTCTTTCACTCTTTCTTGGGAATTGTCTTTGCCTCAGCTCTGATACCATGTTAATTTTAGGTATGTTCTATGCTAGAGCAATTTATTTAATTTCTTTTGCATATTAGCAATCACATCAACATAAAGTAAACTGCAGATAGAACATAAATATAAATCACAGAAGACAAGCCAAGACAAGAGGACACAAGATGTGGCACTAGCCAGGGACAAACCCCACAATGTGTGGGGAAACCCTTGATCAATTCTTCTTTTATGTTCTTCAGAGTTCAGCACAGAAAGAGAGAAAGAGAGATAATACATTTACAACAGAAGTCAACACTTTGACTTATCTAGATCTAGCATAGATAATTTCGTATAATGATGAGATCAATTGAAGACATTCTACTTCAACTGATTCTCCAAGGTGACTCCTTCACCTATCATCATTCTACATCTCGTCCATGAGCTGCACCTTACCGTGTAACACCATCATGCTGCATCATGCGTCATCATGCTGCTCATGATCTCATACATCACGCTGCCCATACATCATGGTGTCCATGATCTACTTCATACTGCCTATATATCTCATGATGTGCATATTCTATATAGAGTGTCTTCCATGCGATGCCATGCCATGTCATTGAATATGCTGACACAATTCCACTGAACAAGACTGTGTTCAGCTGACATGACAACACATCTCCATGTTATGTGTATATCATGACTGCAATACTACAACATGTATTTTCCAACGTATATATATTGTCATGACTTCGTTACACATAGCATGTATGCACATAGCTGTGTTATTCAACATAGTATATATGCATTGCTATTTATAGTAGCATGACTGCGTTACACTAATGTCATGACCGATATTTTAATGCCATGACTGCATTATTCATAACAACATGTATGCCCATAGTATAACCATTCATGAAGTTGTTGTGTATCCACCTGCATGTATTACTGTGCGTATATATATTCTTTGTGTTGCTGCATATCCACCTGCGTTGAGCGTATATCACTGTGACAATGATATATGCCCTGCGGTATATATTCCACGTATCTCTACCACGCTGCAAGATCCAAGGTCTGCCTATATGTTGATGCATACATATTCCAAGTATCTCTACCACGCTACCAGATCCAGGGTCTGCGTGTATGTTGATGCATACATATTCCACGTATCTCTACCACACTGCCAGATCCAGGGTCTGCATGTATGTTGATGCATACATATTCCACATATCTCTACCACACTGCTAGATCTAGGGTATGATAGTGTTCCATACATATGATTGTGTTCTTCAACCACGCTGCTAGATCTAGGGTATGACAGCGTTCCATGATTGCATTCCACACCCAAACATATGATTGCATTCCTTTTATCTTCATGCGTGATATGTCTTCTGGATAGCGTATTACTTCTCTTTAAGAACAACGTATGATTTGCTATATACTTTAACTATAGTTGTGGCTTCATATACTTGCCTGCCGATTTATGATTGTGTTCTTCATTATATTAGGCCAACGTAATCCATAGTGTATCTCCTTCTCTAAAAACCCAAGACGTGGAGAGGAGATCACTTGAGGTGTATACCAAATGACTTAAAATCCTCTTCTATTTATACTAACATGTAAGTGATGAATAAACAAATCTATTGGGCTTCTGAGCCTACTCAAGTTGCTAGTTGGCTAGATGATAATTCCATAATCTGAATAAATTCAAATCTCCATAAATACTTATCAGAATCGGATGATCTTTAGATCAATCCTACACCTCTCGATGAGAGGGATCGAATAAAAATATCAGCTGCCATAAATAAGCTGACCCACATGGATTTTGGCCCTAGTTTCGAATTTAACACTCCCTCTCAACTAGGGAGAACTCCATCCGCTGATCTATATGTCTAACTGTACTATCTCTACCATCAGTGCCCTACACTACTCTGCCTAGCTCTGCTCAGCTCTACTCAACTCTGTTGGCTCTGCTCTGCTCTGCTCAACTCTGTTGGCTCTTCTATGCTTTGCTCAGATCTACTCAACTCTGTTGGCTCTACTTTTATCAGCTCAGCTATGTCGGCTCTGCTCTACTCCTCTCAGCTTTTCTCTGCTCTACTGGCTCTGCTCAACTTAGCTCTACTGAATTATGAAGAAGAAGAATTGATCGAGAATGTCTCATACCATTCTCCACTGACCCGAAGTCAATCTCAGATTGCGTACCACTAGTCCCAGACTAGTCTCAACCGACCCAAAGTCAGTGTCATAGTGGGTACCACTCCTACCACTGGTCCCAGGCTAGTATCGCAGGCTCAGAGAGTGTACCACTAGTCCCAGACTAGTCTCAACCGACCCGAAGTCAGCGTCATAGTATGCACCACTCTCACTGGTCCCATATCAGTCCTGCAATAACACAAAGTCAGTCTCATAGTATGTACCACTGGTCCCAGACCAGTCTCAACCAACCTGAAGTCAGTGTCACAGGGGGTACAACTCATACCAATGGTCCCAGACCAGTATCATTGATCCCAGATCAATGAAGGTCATCCTAGCGTAGGGAGTAGAGTAGATACAGCGATGCATCCATCGGTACTACTATGGTCCCTATCTTCATTTCCCTACTCGTTGATCAGATGAGAGGTACTTCCCATGAGTCCAAGACTGCATGGGTAGGATGCCTCAACAAGAGAACTTAATCAATCCCATCCTCACAGGACCCATCTCACAGGAGAACTAATCATCCTGCTACAATCGCCATGGATAACACATCATCCAGGCCTCACAGGAGAACTAATCATCCTACTACATAGGAGAGTGAATCACCCTGTTCAACAAGAAAGCGAATCATCTTGTCCCACAACAGAGCGAATCATCTTGTTCACGGGAGAGTGAATCATCATGTCCACAGGACAGCGAATCATCCTGTCCATAGGAGAGCGAATCATACTGTCCCACAAGAGAGCGAATCATCTTGTTCACAGTGTGCACCACCACGGGAGGGTGAGTCACCCTATGGTTGTATGTTGCTCTAGTAAGAACCGCAAGCCCCCAGAGCTCCCAGAGCTGAATGTATGTAATATGCAGGACCCTTGTACAAGGGTCTCTAGACGGCTCCAAGTCATTCGGGAAAATCACAGATTTGATCTCCCCCCGCCCCTAGGGCTTTAGCGACCTGTACATCATCTCAGTGCGATGGAGCCTTCTTGCTCATCAACTTACCATATCCTAGATTAGGTAGTATCTAATGTCTATCTGCTGGAGCAATCATCGAATACAGGATTCCTCAATAGTTGAATCCCACCTCTGGTTGTTACAAGAATCACCGTGGTATTCATCATGTGTACAAATAGCTCACTGAAGAGCTTCCCCAACCATGCAGCTTCATATGAGATCTCACTCATAGATATGTATTTGATCTTGATGGTGCTTACAACAACCGACTTCTGCTTCCTGCTCATCCATGATATCAAAGTAGAATCCAAAGAGAAACAAGACTAAGAAGTGCTCCAGTGATCCTTCACACTGCTTTCCCAATCAACATCCGAATAATCATGCAGTTTAAATTTCTGGTAGTGTATCTCAATCCATGATAGATTGTGCCCTGAAGACATCTTAGAAGATTCTTGGCACCAATCTAGTGAGGCTCAACCAAATATGAGCTCCCCCTGCTAACTACAAAACATATGTCCGGACGCAAGTTCACCAAGAACTTTCCCAAGTCTAGTCCGACATCACAACTATATAACTTCCTCGAGGTAGTCACAGTCTTACAGTTTATCATTTCACATCCAGAATCCAACTCCCTCTTACTTCTGCAAGTGAGAGGGTCTGCATAGATTGTCCTCGTAAGGTGATGGTATGAGAGGTCTATCATCCACAACCTTTGGATGGTTTGGATTCATTTCATTCCTAGTGAATCTCGACTTTATTAGACAACTATCGATCCTCTCATACTATGCCCGAGGTGTTTAGCTTCAAGCTATAGAGGGATTTATTCCACCTGCATATGTGAGATTCCTGATTATCAATCTCAAACTCCTTGGGTTGTTCCACACCTGTGGACCTGCTACATGAGGGGAATGGTCCCCTTGTAAGATTTTCCTTCGGTACATCTCAGACATGTACTTTCATGATCCTTTTGAATTCAAGCATCCTTGTCACCATCTGACTCATAGACCTTCAGTGCTACGTGACAATGGACATGGTCCCCAGTGGACTTCCTGCAATTTGATACAACCCAGAACTCAAAAGCATCTTTGAAAATTCTATTTCAAACACGTACCTTTCCATCAATGAGTGCCACCCTGAAACCTTTGACTTCCATTTCCAAGATGTACACCAGGTTCTTTTTGCGATCGGGTACATAAAGGTGATTTAGGGGTCTCCTTGCTTTCTTGAAGAGACAGCCTTATCCTTGATGACCTGCTTTTCTGCCACTCAGACACTCCTTCGCATAAGGGCCAAACTTATTGTCACCAAGGCATTTGCCTTTCCTTCCATCCATAGATCCGAATTTCCTGATGAAGAAATTTCTGCTGCACCAATCTGATAATATTTTCTACTTCGACTTCACCCTACGTGAATTATGAGGAACCCATTAATCCTTTTGTCTTGTCCCAACTGTCTTTAGTGATTGCTCATTCACTCTTGCTTGGGCATTATCTTCGCCTCAGCTCTGATACCATGTTAATTTTAGGTATGTTCTATGCTATAGCAATTTATTTAATTTCTTTTCCATATTAGAAATCACATCTGCATAAAGTAAATTGCAGATAGAACATAATATAAATCGTAGAAGACAAGCCAAGAAAAGAGGACACAAGATGTGGCGCTAGCCAGGGATAAACCCCACAATGTGTGGGGAAACCCTTAATCAATTCTTCTTTTATGTTCTTCAGAGTTCAACAGAGAAAAAGAGAGAGAGAGATAATACATTTACAACAGAAGTCAACACTTTGACTTATCTAGATCTAGCATAGATCATTTCATATAACGATGAGATCAGTTGAAGACATTTTGCTTCAACTGATTCTCCAAGGTGACTCTTTCACCTATCATCATTCTGCATCTCGTCCATGAGCTGCACCTTACCGTGTAGCACCATCATGCTGCTCATGATCTCATACATCACGCTGCCCATACATCATGGTGTCCATGATCTACTTCATACTGCCTATATATCTCACGATATCCATATTCTACATAGAGTGTCTTTCATGCCATGCCATGCCATGTCATTGAATATGCTGACACAATTCCACTGAACAGGACTGCGTTCAGCTGACATGATAGCGCATCTCCATGCTATGCGTATATCATGACTGCAGTACTACAACATGTATTTTCCAGCGTATATATATTGTCATGACTACGTTATTCATAGCATGTATGCCCATAGCTGCGTTATTCAACAGCGTATATATGCATTGCTATTTATAGCAGCATGACTGCATTATACTAATGTCATGACCTTTATTATAATGCCATGACTACGTTATTCATAACAGCATGTATGCCCATAGTATAACCATTCATGAATTTGTTGTGTATCCACCTGCATGTATTACTGTGCATATATATATTCATTGTGTTGCTGCATATCCACCTGCGTTGAGTGTATATGACTATGACAATGATATATGCCCTATGACTGTGACAATGATATATGCCATGCGGTATATATCCCACGTATCTCTACCATGCTGCCAAATCCAAGGTCTGCGTGTATGTTGATGCATACATATTCCACGTGTCTCTACCACGCTGCCAGATCCAAGTTCTGCGTGTATGTTGATGCATACATATTCCACATATCTACCATGCTGCCAGATCTAGGGTATGACAGCGTTCCATACATATGACTGTGTTCTTCAACCACGTTGCCAGATCTAGGGTATGATAGCGTTCCATGACTGCGTTCCACACCCATACATATGATTGTGCTCCTTTTATCTTCATGTGTGATATGTCTACTAGACAACGTATTACTTCTCTTTAAGAACACCGTATGATTTGCTATACACTTTAACTGCAGCTACGGATTCATATACTTGCCTACCGATTTATGACTGCGTTCTTCATTATATTAGGCCAGCGTAATCCATAGTGTATCTCCTTCTCCAAAAACCCGAGATGTGGAGAGGAGATCACTTGAGGTATATACCAAATGACTAAATCCTCTTCTGTTTATACTAACGTGTAGGTGATGAATAGACACGTCTATTGGGCTTCTGAGCCTACTCAAGTTGCTGGTCGACTAGATGATAATTCTATAATCTGAATCAATTCATATCTCCATAAATACTTATCAGAATCGAATGATCTTTAGATCATTCCTACACCTCTCGACGAGAGGGATCCAATAAAAATATCAGCTGCCATAAATAAGTTGACCCGCATGGAGTTTGGCCCTAGTTGCCAATTTAACAATCATAGATTTGTACAACCTCTGATCCACATCCTTAGATGAGTCATCTATGCTCAATTTGCAACCTATTACCATTGGAGTAAGGACGAGTTTGCAATCTTCCATTTTGAATTTCTTGAGAATTTCCTTGATGTACTTGGCATGACATATAAATATTCCTTTCTCTTGCTAAGATATTTGAAGCCCTAAGAAGTATGTCAACTCACTAAGTAAATACATCTCGAACTCACTTTTCATATTTGTAGAAAAGTTCTTACTTAGTCGATCATCATTGCTACCAAAGCTTATGTCATCCACATATACCTCAACGATTGTTAAATTATCTTTATCTATTTGTACATAAATATTGCTATCAGCAGTACCTTTCTTGAACCCTTGTTGATGTAGATATCCATCAAGACGAGCATACCATGCTTTGGGAGCCTGCTTGAGACCATACAGAGCCTTCTTTAACCTGCAAACATAGTCTTAATTTTTTGATAGTAGAAAACATTTAGGTTGTTCGATGTAAACTTCTTCTTCTAATTCGCCATTCAAAAATGTTGACTTAACATCCATTTGGTAGAAACATGCATAGGCGAGAAACATCCAGATGGCTTCCATTCTGGAAACTGGTGAAAATGTTTCTTGAAAATTGATTCATTCAACCTGTGCATATCCTTTGCAAACTAATATTGCCTTGTTCCTGGTAACCTGTAATCCTTCAACTGTTTTGCTCCACCTGAACCTTTAATGAAACTACCATCTTGCTCAAACTACCTTCCTGTCAATCGTAGACTTGTGCCATATACTGCTACATAGAATCCTCTTGTACAAACATTAAGGAGTCAACAAGCCAGATTGTTCAAAATAGTGAGTCACCTAATGGGCCATCTTGACTTGAGTCATTATCTGAAGCAACTGCTAATTCCTCATGATCTTTTGCATTTAAAAATCCTAAAAGCATAATTGTTGAAACCTTGTTATCTGATTTGTCTTCCTATACATGTTTCCTTTTCCAGACCTTCTTATTCCTGCAATCTCGAGCAATGTGCCCATAGTTATGCCACTTGAAGAATTCAATGTTGTCCATAGGCGATTCCATCTGATATCTGCAACGGCGAGTGCTATGGCCATAGTTATGGCATTTGAAACATCAATATTTGGTCAATCTAGCACGTATTCTCTTATGACAAAATCATCATGGAACCTGTCTCGTGATCCTGCAAACTTGCTTCTAGGGTTTTGCAGATAATGATTGTACTTGTCAAAAACTTCACAATCCTTAGCCATATGTCCATAGTTAGCACATAAAAAGAAATAAACATTAAATAAATGAACATAACTAGAATATTTTTCATTCTTCTTTGGAGGCGGTGTTGTAGTTTGTTGTGGTCCTTTGTTCTTGATTTCTTTGGTCTTGTTCTTTGGAGTTGCAACGTTCTTCTTTGGCTTTTCACTTTGATAAACTTCCTTATTAGAATCATCCTACGAAGCTATGGAGCTTGTACCTTCATCAACTGGAGCTTTACCATCGTTAATTGCCTTCATTTTTGCTTCTTCATCTGTCTCATCTTGTAAGTGCTCTTTTTGTGATCCCTTGAGTTTGTTGATCTCATCACGGGTTGCATCAAGTTCTTCTTGATTTTTATCAAGATCTTCTTGAAACCATCTTTTCAAGATCTTTGATCCAGATTTAAATAGGAACGCAAAAAATTACAGGGATAACCATAAATACAGAGATGCAGCGGAAATAATACTTCATTTCATTTCTGTCAAATACTGAAATATGCTTACAAACAAAAATGGAAATAAACTAGCTAGGGCGATGGTAGCTTATTTCTAAGAAGAGATGTGGCAGCTACATGCCTTTGAACTATGTTACAATGAGGCTCGAAGGCTTATTTATTGTTGAGAAACAATGGAAAACCCTAAACATCCAAAAACCTAACCCTATGAGATGAAGCGCCAAAACTATGGGCCCCGTTTCAGGTAAATTGGTACATCAACTTCCCGAGGTCATAACTTTGGCATACGATCTTTGTTTGATGTGCACAATAGCTTGTTAGAAATATCTATCCAAGGAGTACAACTTTGGGAAGAGAAACATCTGTCCATGACCCATGTTGCTCCTATATTTCCCAAAAAAACGTCGTTTAGGGCCTCAAAACGTCTCTGGAAAAACTTCTAAAAATAGTAAATTGTGCTACAATTAAGGAAACTGAAAAACTGAAAGAGACAGTTGTGGGGGTCCAAGTGGGATAGGTGGGTGGCCACCAACATCCACCTGGATCATTCCTCCCCCCTTAGGAATCAATGGTCCCCATTGCGTTGAGTTCCTCCCTCTGTTGAACTTGGTCCCTAGTGAGCTATTCTGCAATCTCTGATGTGTCCAGTAATTGTGGGAAGCATGGTATAGGGCGGTCCACATTGAACACTCGGTGCAAGCGAAGGAATGGGGGAATTTTGTGCTCCAAAGCATTATTCCCCATAGCCTTGGTACTAGTTTAAGGACCATGTTCCTTCTTGTACTTGTCATTTTTCAAAATGGAGCGGTGATATATCGACCTGTTGGGTAGACGTGCTCTGGGAGTCATATCGAATGAATGCTTGACCTGACAATGAAACGGTACCCATGTGGGTGAGGAGAAGATGTTCTTGTGTTCTTTCATGACCGCATCCATCTATTGTTGTTGTTGCGTGGAGGAACCCTTCAGGGGGGCTCATGGATGTGGCGTTGATCTTCCCCTTACTTTGGGAGCGAACCAGACAAAAAATGAATTTCCTAGTGTGGGAGACAATCTTGCTGCATTTCTTAGCAGATATCAAAGAGGTGGAGGTAGGTGTGGCTACCTCCATTATCCTGTATAATGAATTACCCAAAGTAATAATAACAGTGCAAGGCCTTGGCTCATACACAACATGTTGCCTCCACAGGTATGGTTGGCCTAATAATACATCACAAACATCAAGAGGTTCAACATCACACAATACCTCATCTGTGAAGGGCTTGATGCTGTAGGGAAGGCGACACTGCTGGTGGACTCGAAGATCTTGTCCTTGGTGAAGCCACCCGATACTGTATAGTTGCGGGTGTGGTGTAGTCGGTAGGCCCAACCGCTTCACAACCTCTGCTAAAATGAGATTCTTCTGGCTCCCACTGTCAACAATGAATGGCAGCGGTGAACCCTTCACCCACATTTGTGAGTGGAAAAGACGCTCCCCCTCCTTTGGGTCTTCAGGCTCATTCTTTTGGATCTTGGTAGTGGTAGCAATGATGTTGGGCTCCGCATCAATGATCCGCTTCCCTTTACCATTCCCCTTGTCGAGTTTTGACTCAGGGTCGGAACATGCATCTGATTCTGAAGCCTTCAACTCGGCCACCAACAACTGCTTGGTCTAACACTCACTTTTGTTGTGAGTGGGGCTCTTGTGGAACTCACATCACTTCCCTGTGTCCTTCGACTTCGTGGTGTTGTTCTTTTCTTGTGGCTTCGACAAGTTGTCTTGGGTTTCCCCGTCTTGGCTTTGTCCTTGGTTCTGCAATTTGGGGAAGCCTTTTCCTTGCTTCGGATTCGCAGATCCAAAGTCTCACTTCTTCTGTTTAAACTTTTTCTCTATTTTGACAGTGTATCGGTATGTCATGCCGAGCAAGGAGATGTTTAGGAACTCCATCTCTTCCTGAATGTATCTATGTAGGCAGTTGCAATATTTGAGTAGAAAATGCAGCTCAAAGTCCTTGATACCAAACTGTGTATGAAGGGTATGAAAAAATTTTGTGAACTCTGGCACATCTTGGTCCCTTCCCTGTCGCAATGTGGTCCACTTTGTGTATTTGTCCTCATAGCCCTTGACAGGGTAGTACTACTTCTTGATGGCCTCCCGGAATGAATTCCAAGTAGGTGCAGTTGAAAATAGTGAGCCTGTACTTTCATCCTTCTGCTCGCAGTAGGTTTCCCCCCAGTCCTTGACATGGGGGGTTGCTTTGAGAAGAGCGAAAACAATCTTTTCCCCACTGGAAAATTCATGAATAGAAAAATACCCTTCTAGCAGATTTAACCATTTATCTACGGCATCTGTGTCTATTTGACGCTTGAAGATGGGGATTTCAAAATGAACTTGTACCTTAAAGGGTGTGGCTTTTCCAGAGTAGCTGTTGGAAGCCAATGCATCGCCTCTGGGTAGCTGCTGAAGGATCTAGGCAAAGTTATCCATCATCACATTCCTTTGTCGCTCAAGGGCTTCTTCAGGCAAGATTTTGATAGGATCTCCTGCCCCCTCATCTTTCTTTTCATCCACCATGGGAGGCCATCGGGATTTGCGAGGCTGGTCTTGCAAAGGTTCGACTAGTTCAAGCCCTAACTCCTTATATCCCGACCTCGTTTGGGACATGCAAAGAAAAATAGAGAAAGAGCAGACCGCTCTGATACCACTGATCTGGATTTAAACAGGAATGCAACAAATTATAGAGATAACCATAAATACATAGATGCAGCGGAAATAATACTTCATTTCATTACTGTAAAATACTGAAATATGCTTACAAACAGAATTGGAAATAAACTAGCTAGGGCGATGGTAGCTTATCTCTGAGAAGAGATGTGGTGGCTACATGCCTCTGAACTATGTTACAATGAAGCTTGAAGGCCTATTTATTGTTGAGAAACAATGGAAAAACCTAAACATCCAAAAACCTAACCGCAGGAGACGAAGCGCCAAACTATGGTCCCCATTTCGAGTAAATTGGTACATCAACTTCCTAGGGTCGTAACTTTGGCATACGATCTCCGTTTGACACGCGCAATAGCTCATTAGAAAGATATATTTGAGGAGTACAACTTTGGGAAGATAAACATAGGTCTACAACCCATGGTGCTCCTATATTTCCCAAAAAATGTCATTTAGGGCCTCAAAACGACTCTAGAAGTTCAGGACCCGAAAAACTTCTAAAAATAGTAAATTGTGCTACAATTAAGGAAACTGAAAAACTAAAAGGGACACTTGTGGGGGTCCAAGTGGGATAGGTGGGTGGCCACCAAAATCCACCTGGATCAATCTTCCTTCTTTTTTTGCCTCCTCAACCTGTAGCTTAAGAAGAGTGGTCTTCTCTACTTCTCTATTGAGAACCTGTATCTGTTCCTTCTACTTCTCATTTTCAATCCTGAGCCTGCTTATTTCTATTGAAGATGTTTCTAATTCATTTTGCTTTTGGTCAACAACGGATATGTATCTTTGATCAGATTCCTTCCTTTCAATTTCTAATTCCTGCATCTGTTGTGTGATCCTGCTAATCTCTGCAAATGTTGTGTCGAGTTCTTGTTGCTTCTGTTGGACTTCTCTCTTGAGGTCTCATGTCAATGTATTATTGATTTCTTCCAACGCCCTTCAGTTGTTGACATAGTTTTGGATAGTATTTCCCTTCTTCACTTCCTTACGCAACGAGACTACCTTGGCTTCTAATGCTTCCCTTTCTTGGTTGCTTTCTTCCAACTTCTTTTGAAGTGACTCTTCAATACATTTTTGTTGTTCAACTTCAATTTTGAGACCTTGAACTTGTTCTTCAAGAGTATTGGAACATATATTCTCAGCCTTGAGCTCTTTTATAAGCTTGATTGCCTCCTTAGAAAATTCTTCTATGGTCAACCCTTCTTCTTCATTATTTGATACCTCTTGTTTATTATGCTTGGCCATGAAAATTACTCTCTCATTGGCTTATTCTTCATTGTCACTGTCTTCATCGGATGATGAGCTATCTTTGGCATTTGAGTCACCTGCATATATATTATCAAGCTTGTCCCATACATTTTTGGCGGTTTTACAACCCAACAACTTATGATAAGCAGATTTAATAAGTCCATTGATAATAATATTCTTTGCATTTGCATCATTTACCAAATTATTCTTACCTTGTTCATCTGCGGTTGGTGTAAAGCCGCTTTGAACAGTGTCCCATACTTCGTAACCTTACGCCAAGAGATAGACCTCCATTCTTCCTTTCCAGAGTGCATAATCATTTTCATTGAATAGAGGTACATCATTCTTGGTATGCTCCATGATCTCCTTCCAGTTGTTAAACTACTATTGAAGGAACCAAGCTCTAATACCAATTTTTGGAAATACTGAGAGGGGGGTGAATCAGTGTTCCTTAGCAATTAGCACTTTTAAATATTTTTAAAGCATTAGTTAATATTTAATTATTATTATTGTTTTTTCAGCAATAACAGTAAATAAAAGAACACAGTAGACACAAGAATTTTAGGTGGAAAACCTCCTCCAGGTCAAAAACCACCAAACACTTTTCTAATAAATTCTTTAATATTCAGCCCCAACTGAAATGAAAGCAACAACTTCCTAGAATTCTAGAAAAGCATTCTTCTCCAACTCCCACTGGAAGGATTCCCCAACAACCTGGTTTCTTCAGTAGTCAACTAAATCGATGGCCCAACATCCTAGACCAACCTACCACCCTGAAGTGTTTACAGGCTCCAACCTGTAGGCGACTTCATGTACCTACCTAGCACCACCCTACCACCCTATAGAAGTATAAAAGAAGAATGGACTCTCGTACCAGGGAAAATGATCCACTTTACAATGATATAGAATGATGTAGAAGAAGAAGACACACTAGACCATAACCTCAACTATGACACAACCACCTAATGATGATCCTAGACCTCTCGACACTGCCTCTTCAACTCTTGTTATATAGACACTTGTACAACTTTTACAATGATGTTTTTACAATGACTTTGTACAATGATACTTTTACAATGACTGTATGCAGTGCTGCCCACTTGAAGACTTCATGTGGTGAACTTCTTGTTGTTGTTCTACACCTTGATTTTTTCTCTTGTCATGCTACCCTTTCTCACTCTTCAAAACATTAGATTATGAATTAAGTCTTCTCTTGGTGAATATATAATGCCTTCAAAAATTCTTCAAGGAAATACCCATGACATGATAATAGCAAAACTTACCTCATTCTGCAGAGCTTATGTCAGTGCTAAACAAAAACAAAAAATTAGAATACAAATAACCTAATGCAATTAAGAGATGAACATGAATATATAGAATTTTCTTACCTGGATCTTACCTCTACTGCATCATTTTGTTGCACCTTGCTCTTTTCTGCCCTAGAAAGTCTAGTCCTTTGCACCCCTTGACAACACTTGATCTAGTTTTTTTTCTTGCCTTCTAGGAGCATGATATTGAATCTAATGTATCTCTGTGATTTCAAATCCCCAATATTTGATCTTCAGTCTTATAGTAGCCCTTTGAGTCTTATTTCCAATTCCACATGTCTGACCCGATTTGGATTATTCAAGGCAAAGTTATGCCCAATCTCTCACAATGACCTAATTATGGACTAGTTCAAAAGAGCAAACTTGTACGGCATGCCACGTGTCACTGTTTCCTCCTTCATATTTGAACTTGATACGCATAAAACTACAGTCCATGCACTATTTTCACTTTTTACATAATTACAATCCGCTTCTCAAAGAGAGAGTTATGATGATTTTCCCAAGGTCACCTCTTTGAGATGAAATTCGGGAGCCTGCAAAAACCCTAAATTCCACAGATCATATCTCCGAAAATATAACGAACCAAAATCTTAAATTCGGTCACAACGTTCATCAAGATTTCAGCTCAAATGGGTTTTAATTTGAGCATCTAAGAGTTCGTAGAAATAAAGTTATAGCGACAATTCCACGATCACTACTTTTGGAGGATATATGAGATCTCTTTTTATAGAGTTGAGAGGGGCTTCTATAGAGAATGTTGGTGGGATTTTAGGAGCTTAAAAAATTATTAATTATTGACTATTCAATGACAAAAATCAATGATAAATGTCATGCTACAACCCCATGGGGTTTTATCCCACTAACTGGGGTTACTAACTTCAATCTTGAGTAACTTACAAACCGTGAGGAATTACGAGGGGAGCTATATACCGATAGAAATATATTTTTGAGTAGAGTATTCCTATAATGGTTATGAGATGAGAAACCATGAATAATGATGCCCAATTCGCCATGTAAGTTCAGGTTCATCCTTGGTGCTGCTTGGGTTGACATCAATGACAACCTTAGATCATCTTTAGATCAACACTAATGGGTTGGCCCCATAACCTTTTAGAATAGGGAGTCTGTGAACAAAAACCATGGTAGTAGCTAACTACCAAGAGGAGAATTAGGACAATCATTGATTTTTATTCCTACTCCTCCCTCTCCGAGGACTTGGGTTACTGATCTTTGAGATGCTTTCCCCTCTCCTACTTTTTGGGCCAACCATGTCCCTAGGATATCATCCTCATCATATTGTTATCATGCACTTTCTATTGAATTATAAATAACTTAAACCTTGATAAAATTTCGTCGTAAGGAACCTTATCTACTCTATGGTATAATCTTATTCTTTGCTCCCATCTTGTCAATTTGACTACCTTCTACATTAATCAAAGAGTTGTTCAAAGACTTAACTTATTGATAAAGGAGTCATTCTAACAGTTACCTCATTAATTAGGGAGTCATGATCATATTGACCTTACCGAGTAATCAGTCATTCTACATACTGACCTCATCCAGAAAGGAATAGTTCTCCATATTGACCTTGTCGATGAGGGCAAGGTCAAGGAGGCAACTCCATTCAGTTGAAAAAAGCAAGCCCAAGGAGAAGGTAAGCAATGGCTAAGATCCTGACTTGAGGGTAAGTCTCTTTGTTTCTATTAGTGTCTTGTTGAATATGGATCCTGTTGGGATAAGTTGAATTTGGATCTTGAAAAATCTGTTCTTTTTGAGCACAATGAAATTCTAATTCCTTCCCTTTGGTTGGCAATTCTTTGTAAACAAATATCAATTTGTCCCACATAAGCATCGTCACTCACTGATTCAAATTTAAACAGGAGCGCAATAGATTACAAATATAACCATAAAGACAAAGATGCAACAAAAATAACACTTAATTTCCTTAATATCAAATACTAAAATATGCTTACAAACATAATGGAAATAAGACTAGCTCGGGCGATGGTAGCTTATCTCTGAGAAGAGATGTGGCAGCTACATCCTCTGAACTATGTTACAATGAGGCTCAAGGGCCTATTTATTTTTGAAAAACATGAGAAAACCATAAACAACCAAAATCCTAACCCCAATAGATGAAACACCAAGAGTTTATGGGCCCCGTTGGGGTTAGTTGGGCAGCCAACTTCCCGGGGTTGTAACTTGGTCATATTATCTCTATTTGGCATGTACAATACCTTGTTGGAAAGGTCTCTTTGAGTATTGCAAGTTTTATTGCAGACCCCTGCCCATAGTTATGGGCCTGTAATGGACCTCAAAAAAATTTCGTTCAGGAGGTCAAAACTACTCTGGAATTTCAAGACCTAAAAAATTGCTAAAAATAGTAAATGTTGAAATAAACAAGGAAACAATTGAAACCGGCTGGAGGTCTAACTAGCCACCAATATCCACCTAGATCATTCCTCCCCACTTAGGAAGAAGCGATCCCCATTGGGTGCAGATCCTCCATGAGGTGAGGAAATTTATGTTGAACCTGGTCCCTAATGAGCCACTTGCCTTGGTGCAGGAGTTGGCTAGATTTGACAACCCAATATAGTTGGATCTTCTACTAGCAAGTTTTCTTGACCTGTGTGTCCATAATCTGATCAGTTGGGGCTGTTCCATGCAGTTTGGATTTAACTTTGTTGGTGTGAGTTGTTCTGCAATGTCTAATGTGTCCAATAATGTTGGGAAGTATGGTCGAAGGCGATCCACATTGTACTAGGTGCAGACCAAGGAATGGGGGAATGATGAGCTCAAAATCATTGTCTCCCACAACCTTGGTAATGGTGTAAGGACCATATCGGAGTGGTCTTAGCTTCCGATGGCTCCAATAAAGCATTCTTTCTGCAAATGCAATCAGACTTTGTCTCCCACCTGAAATTTTCGTGGCACCCGATGTTGATCATGTCGCTACTTGTACTTGGAATTTGACTTCTCCAGGATGTCATGAACCTATTGGTAGATGTGTTGGATGCATTCAATAAATCTGGTCACTTCATCCACCTTGGACGATACATGTGTGGATTTTGTCTGTGTATTCGCCTGAGGCATGGCAACATTAATCGGACACAATGGTTGAAATCCTAGACCCACTTGAAAGGGACTGCGACCAGTTGAACTATGGAGATCTCTATTATAATTGTGTTGCACATGTGGAAGAATCTCATCACAAGTTTGAGGATGCTTGGAGTTGTACATGTGGAGTATGTGCACTATCATCCTGTTGATGACCTCTGTCTGGCCATGTGCAATATGTGCACTATCACTTTGTTGACGACCTCAGTCTGGCCATCAGTCTGGGGATGGAAGGTAGTCGACTTGGTGAGTTTGGTGTCCAATAGCGTCTAGAGGCTTGACCAAAATGTGCTCAGAAACCTACTATCCTGATCTAATATAATGGTCTACAAGATCTCAAAATGTACTCGTTCAAAGAAGAGTTTGGCACTGTCCTCTATTGTGATACTCTTCTTGTAGGTTGCCAATATAGCAATCTTAGCAAATATTTCCACAGCCACAAATACACAGTCATTGCCATGTTTCATAGAAGGGAGGACAAACATATAGTCCATGCAGATGGATTCTCACAGCTCGTTAGGAGTAGGCAGAGGAGTGTAGAGGCCTTGATTCTTGATGGATGGCTTGGCGATGGTGCAGGCAGTGCAGGATCTGATATATTTCCCAACATCCAGTTAGAGTTTGGGCCAATAGAAGTAATTTTATAGTATAGCCATAGTTTGCTCCACCCCAAAGTGTCCTATGATCTGACCATAATGCACCTTCCAAATCAGTCTGGCACGCTCGCTTGAAGGAACAAAAATGTGGCCCAGGTAGCATAATAATGTGTCTTGTAGGTGGAAATCAAGAACTTGCTTCCCATCTACTAGCATATGGTATGTGGAGGCAAACTCTGGATCATTTTTGTATAGTTGCGGCCATCCAAAGGTCTCGTGACCACAACAGTTGAGAACAGTAGTCAGTGCTGGAACTAGGGGCCAACTGAGGCTGTCTACAACATGATTGGTGCTACCCATTTTGTATTTAATGTTCAAGTGGAATTATTGCAGATAAGTAGACCACTTCTAATGGCGATCATTCTGCAACTTCCCGTGTGTCTGTATGAACTGAAGAGGTTAGTGATAAGATTGGATGACCGTCTCCTTCCCCAGAATGTAGTGCTTCCACTGTCAACAATCCTGCACAATGGAATACATTTCTTTATCATAGGTGGGGTACTTCTGAATTGTATCGGAAAGTGTCTCACTATGATAGGCCATTGGATGCTCGTGTTGGGTGAGGATTGCACCAATAGCATAGTCTGAGGTGTTTGTCTTGATTTTGAATGGTTGTTGAAGGTCTGGCAGTGTGAGTACTGATGCAAAGCAGAGGAAATGCTTCAACTCAATGAACGCCTTCTATTGGGACTTAGACTAGGGACACTTTGCTTTCGCCATGACCTTAGTAATCTGACTCAGAGGCCAAGTGATATGGGAGAATCCCAACATGAACCTCCAATAAAAAATTGCAAGGCCCAAAAAGTTGTGAAGCTCCGTTGGAGTCCTCAGGGCTGGCCAATCCCGAATGACTTGGATCTTGGTCGAATCCATATGCACGCCACGCTTATCTATGATGTACCCCAAGTATTGGAACTAGCTCATGCCAAAGGTGCATTTCTCCAAGTTGGCACATAATTTGTGTTGTTGAAGGGTTTGAAGGATCTGCCAAATGTATTGCAAGTGTTCTTCCCAACTCTTGTTGAAGATGAGGATGTCGTCTCAATAAACCACCACAAATGAGTTGGTGAAGGGCCGCAATATGTCATCCATTAGCCTCATAAAAGTAGCAGGGGCATTTTTCAACCCAAAGGGCATAACCAACCATTCAAAAAGGCCTTCCTTAGATCTAAAGTCAATCTTCCATACATCTGTGGGCTCTATTGGAACCTGGTGATAACTAGACTTCATATCGATCTTACTGAATGTAGAAATTTTCACTTGTAGAAAAAATCGATATATGAAATGTCCTAAAGCATAATACTTGTTCTACTTCTACAAAACATTAAGAGAAAGCATAATCGAATTCATGAGTAACATCAAGTAGAAACATGCATAACTGATCAAGAGAAATAATCACACATAACACAAGATATATCCAGGGGAAAGCACCAGCATAAAACCCCAACCATGTATTATTAATCAAGTGGAAATCCTCTTCATAATACAAAAAGAA
The DNA here is from genome assembly GCA_031772625.1 of Pinus tabuliformis. Lineage (NCBI taxonomy): Eukaryota > Viridiplantae > Streptophyta > Pinopsida > Pinales > Pinaceae > Pinus > Pinus tabuliformis. The sequence continues at coordinate 1,914,884,981 of CM062816.1, forward strand.
TCAGCTCAATAACTATCCTGCTCTCTCTGTAATCAAAATATCCTGATGATCTTCAATCAGAAGATGAAGATCATAGACTACCTAGGCCTCAATATATAGGCCACAAGTCCTCCAAACTCCTATAATACATATTACTCTTGGAAATAGATCCTTCTCCATGCAAGGAATACTTACTAGAAGTATCCAAGAATCTGATAGTACACTGTCCCACATCTGATCTCAACTGGGTCTCTGAGAGAACTGACATGCAACAGTTATCCTTAAGTGAATTCTCAGTTATCTAAAATAATAGTTGTCACATGCATGCAAGCATTAAAAAACTATATTTTATTATTTTAACAACTTGTTAAAATAATCTAACTGGACTTGACTAGTTAGAACTAAGTCAACTAATTCTCTCATTATAGAACTCATACTTATTCCCTCAATCAATGGAGGAAATTAAGGATAAATTCCTCAATCAGTGGGACAACTCATGTGCATGCTCACAAAGACTTCAAATTCGAATTTCCTTAACTAATTAACTCAACTGAATTAATTAATCAATATTTCCAACTGCTGTTAAGACCAAAATTAATTTTACTTCCTATAGATAGACTAGGGACTGCTATAAATATGAAGGGACCCAGAAATGTTATTCATTAGAACTTTATGTTTTTAGCAGTTTCACCTCTCACCCAATGTGGCCAATGACCTCACTGGCTAAATTGCTATTTTTAGACATGTTATTTTTAGCAGGTCTATTTTTAGCACATTCTAAATTTAACATTTCTTGTTGCACATTTTTCAATACTCCCTCTCAACAAGAAAGGCTTTCTCTCGAACCCGATCCTATAACTCTGGAATGTTCTGCATGCAACACATCTACCCGGTCCACTTGCTCCAACAACACTTGGAACAAAAACACTCCCAACTAACCACTCTGTTGGGCTAGGAACATACTCTGATACTGAAGCTCTACCTTCTGCTAACAAGTGCTCCCTCTCTGACATATGTGCTACTGCAACATCTCCATGCATCTTGCACCATTGCACACCTCTCTGTGCCACCTAGCACTATGCAAAACACTTGTGCCTCTCGCATTGCTGCAGCCTGCTAGCTACGCGCTATCCTGGGATTCCCTGCACTGTCGCTCTCTCTGCGGCTCCATCCGCATCTGTCTCTACCCAATCAGTCAGTTCCTGCTACTCCACATCGAGGCCCCTATAGCAAGGTCTCATCCAAGAGGTTGGGTACCTCAAGGATCCTGCCCCTCCTCCTTGGGATGATCACTCTATATCACCCCACCTCCTACCTAGAGGTATGGCTGCATGTGATCCCTCAGCCCACCCGGATCGAAGTTTCCCCCTACTGGAGGTCTCTGCATGAGTAGATGTCTCTACTTGATCTCCTCTCAGCTTCCCTTGTTGTGGCTACTCCACAACCTCCTAAAGTTGATGCACCAATCGTGGCTCCTCCACTATCGTCCAAGACTTCTTCTAGCACTGCATGTTGAGAGTTAATATACCCTCCCTCTCAACCACCAAGTCTCCATCAGTTGCCTTGCTGCTCAAGGCTTGGCATGCATCTTGAACCTCAAGAGCATATAATTTCTTGACCCGTGAACCAATCTGCTTCACCTGTCTAGTGATGATGTGTCTAAGGAAAACCTTTCCCTTACTGAAGACTACATCATAGCCTCTATCTTCTAGCATTGCGATCGACACCAAGTTTCTCTTCAGTCCTGGTACATACTTGACATCGGTCAAGGTAAGGCGAGCTCCATGCTCCCTTTGAAAAATAACTGTACCTACACCTAAGACACTATACTTCTCATCATTACCCATCGCTATGAGTATATGGAGATATTTCTCCTCCAAAGTACTGAACAAACTCTTGTCACTGGTCATGTGGAAAGAAGCTCCACTATCAAGAAACCAACCACTTCCCACCATGGATGAAACCATGCATGTGAAGAGTGCGAAATCCAACTCAAACTATGAAGCAAGTGCCTCACCTTCAGATCCTTCCCTGGATCCCTTCTTGGATTTCCTCCGTGGACAATTTGCAGCATAATGGCCCACCTCATGACAACGAAAGCATCGCACTTTCGATTTGTCAACCTTCTTCCCATCATTGGAAGAACTGGATTCGGAAAGAGAAACCTTCTCCTTCCCCTTCTTCACCTTACTCGCTAAGGCACAATTCTCCTCATCATGCATGGATGAAGAACTGTCTCTAGTGCTCCCTCTGATCTCCTCCTGCATCAAATCCAACCATAATTGTTCCCAATCTAGCAGTTTCTCCCTTCCATTCACCGATTCCTGGTAGCTATGCCAGCTCTTATGAAGGCCAAGGAGTGCTAGACTCACCATATCCTCATCTAATGTCACGACCCCTACACTTGCAAGCTCATCCCTGCATGTGATGAGCTTGGTCAGATACATATAGATCATCTCATCCCTTTCACACTTGATCTTTCAAATTTTTTCCTTCAGTGCCAGCTTCCTCTGATCACTGCTATTCTGATATAAATCTTTCAATGTTTTCCACATTGCATCCGGAGTCTCCTTCCCATGGAGGCTCAAAACAATGTGATCTCGTACTCCCTCCAAGAGAATTCTCCTACCTCTAGCCACACACTTCCTCCATTCTACCTGCTCAGTCTTGTCAATAGGCTTAGGAATTTCTTGATCAATGAAATCCTTAAGGCCATTATCTTCCAAAACTGCCTCCATGTGATCCTTCCAAGCTATATAGTTTGAGCTGCCATCAAGGGCATAAACTTGAGATCTATATCCCAACTAATATACTTCGAATTTCTCCTGCTAGTATACTATTCTTCTTTGATCACCTGTGCTCCGATACCATGTAGAAATTTTCACCTGTAGAAAAAACCGATATATGCAATGTCCTAAAGCATAATACTTGTTCTACTTCTACAAAAAATTAAGCGGAAGCATAATCGAATTCATGAGAAACATCAAGTAGAAACATGCATAACTGATCAAGAGAAATAATCACACATAACACAAGATATATCCAGGGGAAGGCACCAACATAAAACCCTAACCATGTATTATCAATCAAGTGGAAATCCTCTTCACAATACAAAAAGAATCAGCTCAATAGCTATCCCGCTCTCTCTATAATCAGAAGATCCTAATGATCTTCAATCAGAAGATGAAGATCATAGACTACCTAGGCCTCACTATATAGGCCACAAGTCCTCCAATCTCTTATAATATGTATTTCTCTTGGAAATAGATCCTTCTCCATGCAAGGAATACTTACTAGAAGTATCCAAGCATCTGATAGTACATTGTCCCACATCTGATCTCAACTGGGTCTCTGAGAGAACTAACATGCAACAGCTATCCATGAGTGAATTCTCAGTTATCTAAAATAATAGTTGTCACATGCATGCAAGCATTAACAAACTATATTTTATTATTTTAACAACTTTTTAAAATAATTTAACTGGACTTTACTAGTTAGAGCTAAGTCAACTGATTCTCTCATTATAGAACTCATACTTATTCCCTCAATCAATGGAGGAAATTAAGGATAAATTCCTCAATCAGTGGGAAAACTCATGTGCATGCTCACAAAGACTTCAAATTCGAATTTCCTTAAATAATTAACTCAACTGAATTAATTAATCAATATTTCCAACTACTATTAAGACCAATATTAATTTTACTTCCTATAGATAGACTAGGGAATGCTATAAATAGGAAGGGACCCAGAAATGCTATTTTTAGAACTTTCTATTTTTAGCAGTTTCACCTCTCACCCAATGTAGCCAATGACCTCACTGGCCAAACTGCTATTTTTAGACATGCTATTTTTAGCAGGTCTATTTTTAGCACATTCTAAATTTAACATTTCTTGTTGCACATTTTTCAACACTGAAATACTTGTCCCCCTTTGAATTGGTCCAACAGGTCATCAATCCGTAGGATTCGATACCTGTTCCTGAAAATGATTTTGTTTAATGACCACTAATCAATGCAAAGCCTCCAAGTTTCGTCCTTCTTATGTACCAGTATAATTGGGCTCCCATAAGGTGAGTAACTTGGTTGAATGTGCCCTTTTTGCAGCAACCCCTAGATTTTTCATTTTATCTCTTCATTTTCCAAAATGGAGCGGTGATATATCGACCCATTGGACAGAGGTGCTCCAGGAGTCAAATCAATTGAATGCTTGACCTGACAATGCAAGGGTACCCCTGTGGGTGAGGAAAAGATGTCCTTGTATTCTTCCACGACTGCATCCACCTACTTCTACTACTTAGAGGAATCCTTCTTGGGGTCCATGGACATTGCTACGACGCTCCCCTTACTTTGAGAGAAAATCAGAAAGAAAACAAATATCCCAATGTGGGAGATGACCTTATTGCATTTCTTAGCAAAGATCAAAGAGATGGTGGTAGGTGGGGCTACCTCTGGTATCATGTATAACTTAATACCCAAATAAATATTAATAGAGTTTGGTCTAGACTCATATATAGCATGTCACTTCTATAAGTATGGTTTTCTTAATAATACATCACAAAGTTCAAGAGGAGAAACATCACATAGTACCTCATCTGTGAAGGGCTTGATGCTGTAGGGAAGGCAACACTATTGGCTAACGTGGAGATCTCATCCTTGGTGAAGCCACCCAATGGTGTACAGCTTTGGATGTGTTGTAGTTAGTAGGCCCAGCTACTTCATGACCTCTACTTAAATGAGGTTCTTTTATCTCCCGCTGTCCAAAATGAACTGCAGTGGAGAACCCTTCACCCACATCTATGAGTGGAATAGGTGCTCCCCCTCTTCTAAATCTTCAGGTTCCATCTTCTAGATCTTTGTGGTGGCCATAATGGCACTAGGCTCCGCATCAATGATCTACTTCCCTTTGTCATTCCTCTTGTCATTTTGTGACTTAGATTCGGAACATGCATCAGACTCATAAGCCTTCAGCTTGGTCACCAGTGACTGCTTAGCTCAACACTCACTTGTGTTGTGGGTGGAGCTCTTATGGAACTCACACCACTTTCCCATGTCCTTATTTGTCTTCATGGTGTTGTTCTTTGCTTGTGGCTTCGGCGGGTTATCCAGGGTTGCCCCGCCTTGGATTTTCCCTTTACTCTTCGATTTGGAGGCACCTTTCCCTTGCTTCAGATTCGCAAATCGAAAGTCTCGCTTTTTTTGTTTAAGCTTCTTCTCAATCTTGACAACATATCGGTACGTCGTGCCAAGCGAGGAGATGTCCAGTAACTCCATCTCATTCTTGATGTACCTGTGTAGGCAGTCACGGTACTTGAGTACCAAATGTTTCTTAGAATCCTTGATACCCAACTTTGTGTGAAGAGTATGAAAAACATTGGTAAACTTTGGCACATCTTGGTCCCTTCCCTATCGTAGTGTGGTCCATTTTATGTATTTATCCTCATAGCTGCCGACAAGGTAGTACTGCTCCTTGATGGCATCCCGGAATGAATCCCAAGTGGGTGCAGCCGAAAATAGTGAGGTCATGCTTTCATCCTTCCACTCGCAATAGGTTTCCCACCAGTCCTTGACGTTGGGGGCAATTTTGAGAAGAGCAAAAGTAATCTTTTCCTAGCTGGAAAAATCATGAATAGAAAAATATCCTTCTAGCATATTTAACCATTTATCTACAGTTTATGTGTCTATTTGGCCCTCAAATATGGGAATTTCATAGTTAACTTGTAGCTTAAAGGGTGTAGCGCTTCTAGAGTAGTTGTTGGAAATAGATGCGTCACCTTTGGGTAGTCGCTGAAGGATATGGGCAAATTTTTCCATCGCCACATTCCTTTGTCGCTCGAGGGCTTCTTTAAGAAATATTTTGGTAGGATCTTCTGCCCCCTTGTCTTTCTTTTCTTTTGCCCTGGGTGGCTGTCGAGATTTGTGAGGCTAGTCTTCCAAAGGTTCAACCAGTTCAAGCCCTAGCTCCTTATATCTTGATCTCGTTGGGGACATGCAAACAAAAACAAAGAAAGAGAAGACTGCTCTAATACCACTGATCCAAGTTTAAACAAGAATGCAACAAATTACAGATATAACCATAAACACAAAGATGCAGCAAAAATAAAACTTCATTTCATTGATATCAAATACTGAAATATGCTTACAAACATAATGAAATAAGACTAGCCCGGGCGACGGTAGCTTATCTCTGAGAAGAGATGTGGTAGCTATATCCTCTTAATTGTGTTACAATGTGTCTCAAGGGCCTATTTATTATTGAAAAACATGAGAAAACCCTAAACAACCAAAACCCTAACCTCAGGAGATGAAACGCCAAGAGTTTATGGGCCCCGTTGGGGCTAGTTGGGCATCCAACTTCCCAAAGTCGTAACTTGGTCATATTATCTTTGTTTGGCGCATACAATACCTTGTTAGGAATATCTCTCTGATTACTATAGGTTTTGATGCAGGCCCCTGCCAATGGCTTTGGGCCTGCAACGGACCTCAAAAACGGTCATTTAGGGGGTCAAAATTGCTGCGGAAGTTCAAGGCCCGAAAAACTGCTAAAAATAGTAAATGCTGAAATAAACAAGGAAATAATTGAAACCGGCTGGAGGTATAGGTGGAATGGGTGGGTAGCCACCAATGTCCCCTTGGATCACTCACTAACACCAAAGCTCCAATATCTTCTGTGTCTGTTATGCATGATTCGCTCATCTGCATTGTCACTCACCACCTCCAAAGCTCCAAGAATGGGAACCTCCCTAGAAGAGCCCCGAATTTATCATTACAGTTCAATAGAGTCCAGGAAACAAATCCAAGGAAGTAATTCCCAACAGTAGAGGTTAGAGCTTAGGGCACATGAACATAGAAAATAAATGGGAAAATAGAAAATAAAAATAATCGAAACGAAAACAAATAATAAATGTTCATTTTTCATAATAGATGTGATTATCGATAATAAATAGTGGATAGAACATAACCATATTGATTATTTTCCCGTCTTAAACTATTGAGCTTACTCCCATTTTCGAGTCATTTATGAATCTGCGAATAGGGAAGAACTCAAGCTTTGTTTGAACTTGGGACTTGATATCACCAATATCATCATAAGCGCATTGACCAACCATCGAAATGTTATTATTTCTACCAGATCTATTGAATTCCATTAACTTTTAATCCATTACATAAATGCATATTTTAAATCCACTATATTAATCTAAGGGAAATGCCAAATTTGATAAGTACCGACATTTTAATTGCTAGATAACAATGCAATGGATCCATTTGTACCTTACTTTCCAAACCTCATGCAAGAAGTTTTAGTGTATGATCCACGCTGCAAATTCATAAATTTGAATTATATCTTAAAAAATTGGGCAGTTGGATCTCTTTCCCATTCCAGTTTTTCTTGGAATTTCTAGTTGCCTTTTTTGTTGTATTCCTAGATTATATAATATGAATTTCCCTAATCTCATAATTTGCAACAAAATTATGTTTATTGTTTGGTTTTTCTCCTTTTCTGTATCAATGCAAAATCGTTGTTTTCCCTAGTGGTCGGGTTTAAATATTTTTGCATTCTCTCGCATGAACACATAATCATAATTCTTTTATTTTTTCATTTTCTAATTGTTGAGTTTGACATTTTTTTTTCATGACAAAAAATGGTTATGTTGTCATCTATGAAATGTTGAGGACAATCATATGTGTTTTTCACATAATGAGGTACCATTATATTAATGTGTTACATCCTCAATAAGAAATATTTTCCTAATTTCAATTGTGATTTCATCTTGCATGGTGATATATGGTTGCATCCATTAATTATTTCAATATTCATTATTCCTTCTTGATTTGCTACTATTACTGAATGGGTCTGCCATTTCTTTGAGCTTCGTGTCCATGAACAATATGGATGCCATTGTTGCAGTATCAAGGCCGAAGATTTGAGATTGAGGAGAAGAGGACGAGATTTCCACGACTTCTCTAGTGGAATTCATGATTTTGTGATCTTTTACATCTTTGATTTAGGGCACTATTGGGCCTTCCAAGAGGAGCGGGACTACATTAGGTTGGTGGTGGGTTGGTGATGATACTTGATTATGTTCATGTTCGTGATGGAGAAAGATACTAGATTTTGTTCTTTTCCAATGCGGAGGAAGAGGATCCACCCTAATGAGGAGGCGGCGGGGGAATTCTGACATAGTGTTGAACGAAGAATATAATGTTGTTATGACTCATCATCAGCCCCAAACTTGGTCCACGCTCCTCGGCCTTCTATTCTCATTCCATTCTCAAGTGCAGCATGATGGGGAATTATGATGTGGTGTTGAATGACCATTTTTTATCTCGATTTCCGATTTTCTGAATATTCCACAATCACATGGTCATGGGTGCGATTAAATAATTGACCCCGCCCATATTCGTCTGATTGTCGAATATTCAGGGAATTGGAAATCGAGATAAGCTCAAAGGTGTTGAATGAAGAATATAATGTTGTTATGGCTCATCATCAAACCCAAAACTCAGTCCACACTCCTCTTCCTTCCATTCTCGGGTGCAACGTCGAAGCCATGCCTACTGCATGTCATATTTTAGTTGGATGGAAGAAGACAAAAATAGAGCTTTGAGATTGGTTAGGATGAGCAATGTTTTCCTAGCCCAACTCAATAGAGTAAATATAAACAAATTGGTTTTTGTAAATGATTAGTAGCAAATTAATAATGATTTCTTTAAAGCTTTATGTTACCCATACCATATTTACATAAATATTTTTTATTAATATAAAATTGAATTAGTAACTAAATTATCATAATAAATAAATATTTATTACCAACCGTGTTAATTGAATGATCATAGCCTTAATATTACTAAAAATATTGCCACCTTGTTATAGAGAATAATTAAGAAACTAAACATTTCACAATCCCTCACATCTCATTTATAGGCCATGCTAAAAATATAAATGGGTCGGTTATTGTAAATGGTTAATAGTGAATCAATACTTAAGTTAATTATGTTTTAAAGTTTTGTATGGCTTATACTAAATTGTATAAATATTTTCGTTAATGAAATTTGAAATTAAATTACTCTTTAATTTATTGAAATTAATATGTATATTTAATTTGTAATTTGTTTTAAAATATATTTTGTATTATAAACTAATCACTAACCCCGAAGTGGGTGGATGAATGGGAGCAATAAGGGGAAGGGGAGGTGAACCTCCCACACTTTACAACGATGACACGTGACGAATGAAAGGACAAGTGGTGCAAGTGATGAAGCATGCCTCGAAGTTTCAAGAGGCAAGTCAATGAATTTATAGTTTGGACAATGTTTCATTTTCGGCAACTATTTTTTTCTGGCTATGGGAGATTTGGAAGGTGGTAGGGCAAACGTTGAGTATGCACAAGTCGCCACCATATGCATGCCCATTAAGGATAATTCAAGCTAGATGGGTTGGTGCTCTAGCGGCAATAATGTGTTGAGTCAGAGGGTTTGGGACCCTGGAGAGCACCAGGATGGTGGGTCCTTATGTGGATAGTCGAACGTGGTGAGGTTGAGAATTATATTGCAGTAGATCAGTGTGGAAGCTCAAAGGGTGTGGTTTTATTCTCTTATTGACTTAGTAGGTGATATGACTCTAACTTTAGGTCTTAGGAAATTCTTTGTAATTAGATATCTAGGTGCAGGGGAAGTCAAGCCTTTCTAGTTTTTCTCTGTCTTTTATTTTGTGGAATTTACTAGGGCCCTAGAGTCTTTTGTGATTTACGTTGTGCATTTTTGTTGCTATATTGTCTTGGGGCTAAGAGAGGTTTTTGGCTCTCTGCCTCTACCCATGGATAATTAGTTATTTGGTTGCTTGGGGTACTGTGTCCAAGAGGTGTCTTTGGGTACCTGGGGGTTCATGTATGGTGAAATTGGTGGAAGAATATGTAGGGTATGATAATTGTTATCTCACTGAGTTTCCAAGTGGGATTCCACTGTCATGTCATGGAACTTGGGTAGTCGAATTTAATTGGTCTTGGTGCTATGCCTTATTTAGACAGATGCTTAGAGAAAGGGGGTGTGCCCGGTGAGGTAGGGGACTTCATGGACACCTAGAAGGCTGTAGCGGGTGGGTGGGAAAAGTGGAGAGTGATGGGGGCGTCGAGGCTATTTTTGAGGGTGAATTAGCTCATGAACATGTGCCATCACCTAGCCATGCGGACTTGCCACCATCTTTGGAATCTCGAGACAGGAAAATGAGGAATGTTATTGCACTCCTGGTGGAGCTGAGGCAATAGAAGCACGATGATCGGAACAAGGTGATAGTGTTCATGAACGACTTACAACATAATCAATTGGAAATGTTGGATAGGATGGCTTCGCTTAGACAGAGCTAAAGACGAACTCATGAGTGATTAGATCATATTGAGGGCAGGATTGACCACCTAGAGTTTCATGCACACAAGGGCCCTAGACCCCCATATCTTCTTAATGTTGGATAGACACTGTCACCCCGTCATAATCCTTGATGGCAGTGGGTTGCATATGTATATTCTTTGTGTTTTGGATGCTTTCTACATTTTGTTTCCGAAGATGATGTAGATTCTAACACTTTGTTATCAGCTTTTGTATCTCTCTCCTGGCCAACAAATATTGTCAGAGTGAGGTCAGGAGAGAAGTGAATCACATGCAAATCTTTTGTATTGTTTTGAAGTTAAAATAAGATGTTTGATCGAAAAAAAGAAAAAGAAACAATATTATAAACTAATCACCACATATACAACTTAAATATATCATATTATTTTTTAATTATATTAATACTACTACTGCATATTTAAATAAAGTTGAGTGATCAAAATATTTAACTTCTACACATTTAGGAGAGTTTGTGCACCTAAATAAAGAGAATGCTTACCATAGAGAGATTTCCCAACTATTTATACATAATTCCTACCATGAGATTTGTAGTGCAAATTGTGTAATGTATACTTTAAAATGAGCTTTTATGATTTGGTTATAGATATGTATTTATAATCAGAGCAATAGGGCGTGAAAAATTCTTTCTTATTTGTTCATCCAATGAAATAAATATAAACAAGTGGGATAAGTTTCGAAGTAGCTAGTCCCTATCTCTTTGGATAATTAAAGAATATTGTATAGTGTGACATGTTTTAACAAAAATTATCGGGACAAAATTTTGTTAATTCAAGAGATTCATAATTCACTATCTCTTAACACATGAGGATCGATATTAAATTTAAACAATGTTATTGGAATTTTTTCCAATTTTCATTTCCAACCACAATCAACTCTTCAACCATCACACACTCTCCAAAATTAATAGTCCTTAGCACCAAGGTTTATTGACAAATTGAGCCACAAGACTAGGCACTATGACCTACTACTAGCCTAAAAAGGGTTATGGGTCTATAGGACCTGACAATGTTTACTTGTCCTTTCATGATTAAACCTAAAATTCGTAAATACTTGACAAAACCTCAAATTCCACTTACCTTGCACTTACCTCACTTTACTGTGTATACGATCTAGGGTTGGTGACCAGGACCATTAAAAAAGTTACTAGGTAGCACTAGGCATCAGATCACTAGGTGATACCATGTGTTATACTTTCACCCACATTTGAACCTGATTTGATTGACATCATCGTGATGTAATATTTCACAAAACTTGATGGAAGTCCCTCCATTACCTGCACTTGACAGATCTTGATGAAATATTTTGGGTCAAGGAAAACATCTTAGAACCACTATGTTATTAGACACCTATAACAACATACCTTCCCAAGGTTTGGATACTAAGACAAAACTTGTAACATATAGGAATATGTTTGTCTCTTGGATCCATTATTTGACATATCATTCATTGGATCTCATATCAGGCTCGTTCTATGTCAGACTTCTGAGAACCTTTACTCTTCAAAGATCCCAAGACTGAGAGACAAAATGCAACTGATAGGGAAATCAACTTATCAACTTTGTTAGTTTATGGATCGAACATCAAAATCTTGGCACCAAAACAATTATCTGATAGTCTAGGAGTTGAGAGATGGAAAAACTTCAACATACAAGTCAATCACACCATCAATTGCTAAAACTATAAAGGCTCTAGTTCTTGGTATCCTTTGTGTTATAATGTTTTTCTCCTATAAATCCAAACTCCAATTCCCCTCATTTATAAGCCTTGTAATGTGAGACCCTTCAGGAATGACAAGAAAGGTGCCACCCTAATTTTTTAGGCATGGACTAGTTACTTTGTAGTTATCTCACTTAAGGGATAGTAGGTTGCCATATTATTTGATGTTATCCTTGTCAAGCAAGGATAGGAGACAATCTTCTCCTCCATAAGTAAGTCCCTTACAAATGTTGATGTAATTTGTTCGTAAGACTTATGAAAATTTTGTGGGTATGAACATGCACACATAGTATAATAGGGATGTTGTCATGCACAACCAAGATAGAAATTTGAATTTACTATGGTTTGATCTTTCAGATAGATTATGTTAAATAAATTAATACGTGAAGTGAATAAACCATGTTGGTTGAATATGTGATATTTTGGTTTGTCTTTTATGAATGATATGGGTTCACTCCCTTCTCATTCATTAGTTGGCCATGTATAAATATTTAGGTATAGCCATTTACATCATGTTTCAATTCATTCATGACCTTGGTAGTGGATAAAGCGTTAAGTTTTCTTGTATTCCAATGTCATTCGTTGGACATCCTCCTCTATGGTGTGGTGTAGACTAAATTATTTAACTAAAGTCTCGTTATTCACATTTCTTTTATGGTCCAATTCCAATCCCATTAAAGGAAAGTGTCCCGTATATAGCAGTGATATGATATACACAATCTTGTGTTAATGTCATATAACAACATCAAATAACCTTAAACTTATAACCCTCCATAAATCGACCTTTAATTGTGTCATTAACAAAACTGACTCATCCACAACTTAACAATGGTGATTGCCATTATCACAATTTGAAAAGCAAATATTTCAAATGTCAATAAAAATTAGGTATCAAATCTCTTATTTGAGTTCTCATTATTATTATTTATAGTTCCATGTATAAAGTTGTTGATATGCTTTCTCGACCTATTGTTAGTGCAGCTACTTTACTCGAGCATAATTCTATTTTACATGAAAGTTATATTAAGAAATATGCATTAGATAATGACTTTAAAGATGTTTATGCAAGCTTGAGTCAAGGTAACCAAGTAGAGGAATTAGATTATCATTTGCATGATAACTTGTTATACCATCTTGGCAAGATTTGCATTCCACGAAGAGAAAGAGTTAACATCATAAGAGAGGCACATACTTCTCTTATTGTTGGTCATTTCGGGGTAAGTAAGATGATGGCACATCTACAGAGGTATTGTTATTAGCCACGTATGCTTGAAAGTGTGTCTCATTTTATTAAAGGATGTTCATTATGTATAATCAATAAGCCTAGTAATAGGAAGTTATGATTGTACACACCACTTCCGGTTCCTTCACGGCCGTGGGAGAGTGTCGCTATGGATTTTGTAGGAGGTATTCCATTGTCAAAAAGAGGTCATGATTATTTGTACGTAGCTATGGATAGGTTCGGAAAAATGTGTATTTTGATGCCATGTAAAAAGCAATTTACAGCTGAACAAACTGCTTAGTTATTCTTTCAGAATGTTTGGATGTGTTTTTTATTACCCACATTCATTGTTAGCGATCGAGATTCTTGCTTTGTTGTGAATTTGTTATCAAGATTGTGGGGATACATGGATACCAAATTTAAAAAGAGTATAGATTTTCATCCACAAACAGATGGTCAAACAGAAGTGGTGAATAGAACAATGATGCATCTTATTCGTGGGTATTGCAGCAAGCATCCTAAGTTGTGGGATGAACATTTGCACTATATCCAGCATGCGTACAACTGATCCAAGTACCCTTCCACTAAAACTTGATCATTTGAGGCATGCATGAGATACTTGCCTAAATCTCCTTTGGATTTTATTTTTGGAAAAGATGTTTCTATTGAAGTTCATAGCGACATAGACAAAGAAAGAAAGTTCATTGAACAAATCCAATTAGTGCACCAAAAGGTTCAAGAACAGCTTAAGAAAAGCCAAGGCAAGTACAAAGAAAGGCACGAAAAGCATCATCAAGATCACAAGTTCCAAGTTGGTGATGAAGTTTGGCTTCACATTAACAAAGAGAGGCTCCAAGGAGAAGGTAAAAAGATAAAACCAATTAGATATGGTCCATTCAGAATTTTGGAAAAGATTGGTAACAATGCCTTTAGGTTGGATTTGCCTTCAGATATACAAATTTATGTTGTTGTTAATGTTGAGAATTTAAGGTTGTATGAGCCTCCTTTGATTGAAGATCGAGGAGAGAATATTCAAATTCTTTATATTGAAGACTTTTCTCCAGAATTCCTTTATGACCTTCAACAAGACACTATACTTGACAGAAGAACAAGGACATCAAAAAGGGGAAGTATCGATTATCTTCAAGTGGGGATCAAGGGTACAAATCATTTAAAATCCAAATGGATAGAGGTTGGAAAGGTGAGGGAACTGTACCCTCACCTTATGGACAATTGAGAGTGATCCTTTTGGGGTCCAAAAGGCTTCCAGTGGGGAGGAGTAATCGGTGCTCAAAATTAGTCTCAAAACTCAGTGTCAAAATCTTGCTAAACTCAGCTTCAGATCGAAGAGCTTGTCATTCTGATTCCAATGGTGTGAAAGGCACTCGAATCTGAGCTCATATGAAGAAGTTAGAGCAAGTCAAAATTCAAGTTTGACTTGGATAGATGGCAGGAAAAGGTGATGTGGTTAGGTCCTTCAGCGAATGGGGAAGTGCCAAGTTACAGGTCGTCATTGGCCCCTGCATTTCGCAAATCGCATATCGCAAGTGGTTCATGTCAAATAATCGGCCCCAAGTAAAGTCAGGGTTGTGATGCGATAAATTGCAATCGCACTTCACAACAGGGAAGGCATTGCAGAAATCAGCCCCCAACGTACCCGAGTTGCGATGCTATAATCGCAATTGCACACCACAAAAGGCAAAGTCCTGCATTATGTTACCCGTCGGTTCTTGGCCGATTGCGATTTGCGAAAGGATCCTGGATGCGATGAGACTAAGGGTTATAGTTAATAGTATTTTTGGGTCTTCCATATCATAATTGCACATTGCCCCACCGCATGCACAAACCATAAGATCGTCGGTTCTCGGCCATTGCGATTTGCGATGGAGTTGTTGAGAGAAAGCCTTAATCGCCAGACCTAACCACCATGTGACCACTCGGCCTTAACCACGAGATAGGTAGGGAAGTTGGCGGGACCACCAATTTTGGCAAAACTACCAGAATTAGCTCCAGATAATGAATTTAACTGGCAGTTAGCCAGATTTAGAGGAGGAAATTGTGGAAATACTGACAGAAGTCATAACTAAGGCATTTTTCGACCAAATGAGGAAAAAAATAGGTTGGGGTACCATTTTTGGACATTCTAGACTGATTGGAGCAGGTTTCAGAAGCATTTGAGCATTGTAGACACCATTTTTTTTTACACTTTTCAGCATAATAAAGGGACCTAAGCCATTGGAAGCTAGACCAAGGAGACATAGCCCATGAGGGGTGAACTCCTTTATCATGTGCTTGTTGTAATGTGTTTTTGATGATGTTCTAGACATGTCTATGTTGTTGTTCAGTTTCTTATTTATGTTAAATTTCTTATAAAATTAACATATAAAAAAAAAACCCTCTTCATTTTCACTTGCAAAAATGCATGAATCCTTAAGTACAAGGAAAGAATTTTGTTTATAATCTGAGGAGGAGGATCTTAGCACTACAATCTAATACTCTAAATCAGATCAATTTGGAAGGAAATGTGGGCATTACATATATGTCATACACTGGAGAATCATATCAACTGTGCAGTTGTTGTGATGAATAAATGCAGGGTTGGAGGTGAGGCTGAGGTTGGGGCTCTATTCATGGCAATGTGATTTTCTATTAATAAAATTGTTTTCTTTAACATAATTTTTTTTTAAGATTTAACACAAAGAAGTAGTAGAGATGAAATATATATATACAAACTAATAAAGCATGCTCAAATCTTATACAAGGAAATTAATATCCAAGGTGAATAGCCCAGACTGAAATATTAAACAAGTTTCGCATTGCAGATGCCATACCTATCATATAAATAGATAGATAATCAAATATTGAATCAATTATTTATCAAGGGTCGGACCAGCTGACGAAGGAAATGGATTCATTTGGAAAGGATTCATTGACAGTGAGGTTCATACATTATGTGTTTATCATATTTTTTAAAAAGGTTTATTAGAAGTTTTGCTTTGAATATAACCATAATGAATATTTGTTATTGTTATACTATTTCTAAAAGGAGAGGCCATTGTGCAATCCCCAATGTTTTTATCCTAGTAAAAACCTTTTCAACCTATTAAACGATAATTTTTCTTCCTAGTAAATACCTTTTCAACCTCTTAAATGAAAAATTGGAATTGTTTATTTTGAGATATTAAGTGAAGAGAACATTTATATTGGATGTTTTCCATTTTTATACTTACAAATTGCTTGGACGTAATTTTATTTTGTGAGAAGCATTACCACAATTCTGGAAAATATCATATACAAACAGAAACAATGATGCCATCTTCACTTCAATACAGTGAGGAAAGTGCTTGTGTCTATAATTATCATAATATACTAAGTTGAAAACTCTATTGTGTGGCATCAAGAACCAATTTCTTATGAGAATGATTACTTTTGATAAAAAGATATTGTATTTTCATCAAATAAGAAGCATATGTTATCCATGTTTATGTTATGCAAAAAATAATGGTAAGTTTTTACCTGCAGCATAATCAAATTATCAGCCCCACTACTAGATTCAATAGAATGAATGAACTATTAGGGATACTTTCATTGCAACAACTCCACATGACACTGCTAACGTGATTGTACTCTGCCCTCAATTTATTAAAATAAATATATTAAATATGTGTTTATCCTAATATTACTTACCACATGTCTCATACCACTTACCACTTGTTATTCAATATTTATGTGTTAGTTTCATGTGTTTGATATCAATTACCACATGTTAGTCAATATTATAGATGCCTACTAGCAACTCTCTATCGAGTCTACAATTACCCACACAAGCAATTACTAACTTGAGTAAACCGCCAACTCTATTAATTGGCCTCCCTTAATGGCCATCTGTCACAGACTCCATTATATCTCTTTGTCATTTATACATGCCACATCTAGAGACCGATCACTTTTATCCTATACCCTACCCAGTCCCAAAATTTAGTACCAGTCAAAAAAATTAAGCATCCACTTACACCCATAATTTTGATTTCTCTAACTCGAGAGTTGAGGAAACCATTCATCACTTATTTCTCTCATGTGAATTCTCAAAAAATTGTTGGCAAGCCTTGGTTAATCCTCTTCAAGTTCAAGTAAATTTTGAGCTTCACATCTTTGAATTCTTTTCCAAATGGAAATCTGGTTATCCTCAATCTTTCAAAAAAAAAATTGCTTAAGTGGTTTTGGACTAGTCTCCCAATGTTCTTATGTTGGCAACTTTGCTTAGTTAGGAACAAACATATTTTCCAAAATAAAAAGCCAGAAAGTAAAAAGCAAGAAAGTAATGGTTAAGATTTGGATTCTCCCCAGAGAATTCATCTTCTCAAAAGGAAACTGTAAAATCGATATTCAATCCTTGCAAATTCAAGAAAGGCTATGGTTCAGTTTTGTTCTTGACAAAATACCCCACAATCTCTGCTTCCCCTTGAGAACTCGACTCAGCATAGTCAATTGGAAGGTGAGACTAAAAGATAAGAAATTTAGGGAATGGCCTAATCTGAATGGAAAAAAGCATCAACCCATGGTATTCATCCACCCATGTTATTCATCCACCCATGGAATTTACCCATGGTATTGTAAGTGGCATCCACCCATGATATTGTAAGTGACATCCACCCATGGTATTCATTCACCCATGGTATTTTCCCATGGTATTGTGACATCCACCCATGGTATTCATTCACCCATGGAATTGACCCGTGGTATTGTGAAATCCACCCATGGTATTCATTCACCCATGGAATTGACCCACGGTATTGTGATATCCACCCATGGTATTCATTCACCCATCGAATTGACCCGTGGTATTGTAACTGAAAAATACCATAAGTAACAAGTCGCATTTTGTAAAAGGACAGATTGTCCACCACAATGTAGTCCCTACATTTATTATTGGTTTTAATAAAAAAAAATCTTTGTGGTTTTGTTTATTGGGCATTCTACTCTTTTTCTTCTGACATTTCAATTTTTCAGATCTTGGGGGCCTCCCTCCCAAGATCTGAATTAGTGGTATCAGAGCAGGTTACGATTCCATGAGAATGAGGGCTTCATGCATATTTTAGTTTCAAATTTTTGCAGCAATATTCAACAAACTTCAGGCACGTGTTGCAACCTCCACAGAGCACTTTCTTGGGCCAAGCAAGAAGAATTTTTCTTTTTGTGGGAATTTGTTTTTGGGTGGCGAGTTTGTAGATCATATCTAAAAAATTTGGTGCAATATTAAAAAAAAAAAATAACAGATCATGATTCCTTGCAAAAAAAATACCAAAATTCAAAGAAAAAAATAGCCGAACCGAAGTCTGGATGAGGGAGATATCGGTGATTTAAAATCAGCTATGTTGTAGAATTTTTTTCTGACAACAACTAGTGGATGACAACTCTCCTATCATTTTTTGAAGTATTTTATGCAGAATTTCAGAAAAAAGGATTGTAGATCTCAGCTCCTCTTGAAAAATCACCCAATTTAAAAAATAAAAATAAAAAGGGTCGAATCGGAGATCAAATGTGGGAGATATCGTTGATTTAAAATCAACTGTTTTTTCAGAACTTTTGTGGCGGCGGAAAAATTGCAGCACGAATCTGAGATTCTATAGTGTCTCGATAAGGATTTCCAACACATGGGAAGATGAAAAATCGTCCTCTACTTCCAAAAACAGGTTATAATAAATATTTTGAGTTATATTGACCGAGTTATGTCCATTTTAATTCTAGAGCAGCATTCAGAGCGGGTTCCTAGTGCCCTCCCACCCCACTTTGGTAGGTACCTGCTTCACATTCATCAGTTTTAGCATAGCAGAATTCGGCTTGGGTTATTTGGAGACGTGCCCTCCCACCCTAGGCTATGTATGCACCTGCTACTTCATCAACAACCAACATCACGGTTATGGGTTAACCGCACAAAATCCTTATCATCGAAGTCCATTTGCTAGGCCGCACATTGTTAGTATCATAATTGGTCACAAGCATTACAAGGTATCTCTATCCTCGGATCTTCGTTTGTCATGGTTATGGGTCATCCACAAACCCACACTTCATCAAATTCCATTTGCTAGGCCGCACACTGTCAGTATCATAGTTGGTCAAAAGCATTACAGGGTATCTCTATCCTCGGATCTTCGTTCATCATGGTTATGGGTCATCCACAAACCCACACTTCATCGAAGTCCATTTGCTAGGCTGCACACTAACAGTTTCATAGTTGGTCACAAGCATTACAAGGTATCTCTATGCTTGAACCTTCGTTCATCATGGTTATAGGTTAACCACATAAAACCCTTCCCTTCAGTGGCTCTTCATATTCAACAAAGGCTTCACAAGAGGGAAATTCATGCAATGGGAACCATTGCTTCTTAAGGAGGGAGGAATGATCCGTAAGGAAAATGGCGTCAACCCATGGTATTCATCCACCCATGGAATATGGTATTGTAAGTGGCATCCACCCATGGTATTTATCCACCCATGGTATTGTAAGTGACATCCACCCATGGTATTCATTCACCCATGGTATTTTCCCATGGTATTGTGACATCCACCCATGGTATTCATTCACCCATGGAATTTACCCATGGTATTATGAAATCCACCCATGGTATTCATTCACCCATGGAATTGACCTGTGGTATTGTAATTGAAAAATACTATAAGTAACAAGTCGCATTTTGTAAAAGGACAAATTTTCCACCACAATGTAGTCCCTACAGTTATTATTGGTTTTAATAAAAAATTCTTTGTGGTTTTGTTTATTAGGCATTCTACTCTTTTTCTTCTGACATTTCAATTTTTCAGATCTTGGAGGCCTCCCTCCCAAGATCTAGATCAGAAAAGTACATAATCATCCTTGCCTTTTCTTTCACAGGGTATCCAAACTTAATCCTAGATAAGCTGGAGCAGGAGGATTAATCCTCGATCACAAAGCAACAAAAACAATGTCCTACGAATGGGGATTGGGAAATGAAACAAATAACAGGATATAGGCTTACGGTTTCCTTTTGGGCGCACAAATCCTCCTTGAGTTAAACTATAAAAATCCAATCATAATTGGGGACTCAACCATTCTCATTCAACAGATGGTCAAAGGAATGAGCCCCACTAATGCAGACCTTGGGAAAATTATGATTTTAATTCAACAACAGATGAAGCATCTAGGATTTTAGTTCAACAATAAATGAAGCATCTAGGAGAGGCCTCATTCTTCCACGTCCTCAAAGAAAACAATGAAAAGGTTGACGATTTAGCAAACAAGTCCTATCGTAGACTCCATGGAGAAGCTAGGATCAATGAAGAGGTCCTTGTCAAGCATATTCCATGAAATGTTATCAAATCACATGCAAGAAAGGACATTAGAAGTTGTCATTCCAGATCAACTCCCCCAAAATGACGATAGGAATCACTTCATAGATCATCATCAAATCTCTAAAGGACAAATTTCCTATCCCCATGTGGATCAGCACCACCAAGTAAGATTCCTTGTTCAACAAATTGTATTCTCCATGTTTAGAAAAACGTATACAGAGCAATAATTCTTATGATCATCCTCAGAGATCATATGTTTGAGACCCTCTCCCCTTGTTCTCAGAACTCTTCAAATAGACTCCACAGCATCCCATTTCTTCACAGCGAATTGCTAAGTTCATTATTGCTTCTCCCTCTCCTCCCAGTGTTATTCCTTCCTCCCTCCACTACACATCTCCTCTGTCTTGTGGTGATTTATTTCTTCTTTTCACCTCTTCACAATGAATTTCTAAGTGCAATGTTGCTTCTCGAACTCCTCCTAGTGTTATCCCTTTCTCCCTCCACTGCGCATCCCCTTTGTACCATGGTGATCTATTCCTTCTCTTCCCCTCTGCCTATTCTAAAAGCCCCCAATCGATGGTATCGAACCCAGATTTTCCTCACTATAAATCTCTCAAATCAGAATTGGATCAAGTCAAAGCATTGCAGAAAGAGTGGAATGAAAGTGATCAAGTCAAAGCATTGCAAAAAGAGTGGAATGAAAGATGCTCATCAGAGATGAGATTCATATACTACCAAGTAGCCTCCCTCAAAGGATCACTCAATAATATTTTCTAGCATTGCTCCCACATCAAGCAAAGCTTATATTCATTGCATGAAATGGTCTAAAAGAAATTTGCAAAGAACTCTTGCTCCAATAATCACAGCATCATGCATCCTCAGAATGAAGAGATACCCATCATTCAAGAACAACAAGAATAGAAAGGTTCGACTCAGCAAAAGTCACCAAAGGGCCTTGCTTTCAATCAAAATGGTTATCTTTTCCTTTGCGGTCTTATATTTCATTAAAGTGATCGATGAAATGTAAATGTATTTAATTTTTGCACATTTTATCATATTTTACAAAGTAAGTGTCATAGGATACGTAGGATTTAGTTTGCCTTATGCAAAAGCGGGAAAATATAGACAAAGGGACCTAGCTATAGATTCCTTTTCCAAATAGCAACAAGCCTGTATCAAGGCTCTTAGCCTTCTTTTTTGGAATGAATACAAGATAACCAACTTTGTTAAAAAAATGATTCCTCTAACGTTGATTTACCTATATTCTTTGATTTCACACTATCGATCATTATAACCAATGCATCTCTCCAGTCTATGTTCTACACGATTCACTCATGCAAGTGGGTCAGTTCCCTCCCTCTCTCTTTCATTGTGTTGTTAGGCAAGCTCTCCTTCCAATACCAGAGTCTTTCCTCAAGCACAAAGGCTCTACAATGGTTCAATGGGGTGAAC
The DNA here is from genome assembly GCA_031772625.1 of Pinus tabuliformis. NCBI lineage: Eukaryota > Viridiplantae > Streptophyta > Pinopsida > Pinales > Pinaceae > Pinus > Pinus tabuliformis. Next base: position 1,914,907,079 of record CM062816.1, read on the forward strand.
AAGTGAGTGATAAACCACAACAATGGGCATTTTCATTCGTTTTCTCACAAAACCCCTTTTAGGAGTGGTTCTATCAAGGCCCTCTTTATTCCTATTACTTTTAAGTACACACTTTATAGAATCCTCGTTGCTTTAGGTATTGTAGCCTTTATTTCTTATTGCTTCTATAATTAGATCAGCTACTTCTATTGTTGAGTGAGAACCAAAATCAATGCTACTGACTGTATAATGGAAGGATCTAAAATTGGATTTGTAACTATAAGAATATGTAATAAGATATGGATATGGGTGAGGTGGTGGAGAATCTAGGATGGGAATCTAACTCGTATTCATTGACCGCAATAGGAAACATGTATAACCTGCTTGACTCGGCATATATTTCATCATCCAAAACCGCTCTAATTCTTTTCTTTAGCTCACAAACTATAGTATGACGGTCGTGGCAGGAATATAACTTCGGACCTAACGGGTTGGCCTCGTAACCTTTTAGAATAGGGGGTCCACGAAAAACAACCACGGTAGTAGTTGAATATCAAGAGGACAATGAGGACAACCATTGATTGTTGTTCCTGCTCCTCCCTCTCCAGGGACTTGGGTTACTTATCTTTGAGGTGCTTTCCCCTCTCCTAATTTTTGGTCCAACTATGTCCCTTGGATATCGTACTCATAATATTGTTATCATGCACTTTCTAATGAATTATAGATAACTTTGAATCTTGTTAAAAAAAAAATCCATAAGGAGACTTATTTTCTCTATGGTATAATCTTATTCTTCACTTCCATCTTGTCAACTTAACTACCTTCCACATTGATAAAAGAGTTGTTCAAATAATTACCTTATTGATAAAGGAGTCATTCTAATAATTACTTCATCAATTAGGGAGTCGTGATCATACTTACCAAGTAATCAGACATTCTACATACTGACCTCATCCGAAAAGGAATAATTCTCCATACTGACCTCGTTGATCAGGGCAAGGTCAATGAGGGAATTCCTTTCAGTTGAGCAAAGCAAACTTGAGGACAAGGTAAGTAATGGCCAAGATCCTGACTTGAGTGTAAATCTCTTTGTTTTTATTAGTGTCCTGTCGAATATGGACATTGTTGGGATAAGTTGAATTTGGATCCTGAAAAATTCTTTCTTAGTGAGCACAACAAGATTCTAATCCGTTCCCTTTAGCTATATATTCTTTGTAAACAAATATCATTTTATCCCACATCTGCATCGTCACTCACTGCCACCAAAGCTCCAAGATCTCCAATCTATTTTGTGCATGATTCGCTCATTTGCATCATCACTAACCACCTCCAAAGATCCAAGAATGGGAACTTTGCCTAGCATAGCCCCAACTTTATCATTACAGTTCAATAGAGTCCAGGAAACAAAGCCAAGGATTAAATGCTCAGAAAGCAGAGGTTAGATCTTAGGGTGCATTAACATAGAAAAAATGGGCAAATAGAAAATAAAATTAAAATCGAAACCAAACAAAATAATAGATGTTCATTGTTCACAATAGATGTGATTATCGATCATAAATAATGGATAAAACATAACCATATTGATTATTTGCTCATCTTCAACTATTGAGCTTACTCCCATTTTTTATTCATTTATGAATCTGCGAATAGGGAAGATCTCAAGCTTTTTTGGAACTTGGGAGCTGAGATCACCAGGATCATCATAAGTGCATTGACCAACCATCAAAATGTTATTCTTTTTTCTTAGAATAAAAAATATGCTATGTTTTATATATATAAAAGAGAGTACATATACATAGATCTTAGTTTTTTCTGATCTTCCTTATTCTTGCATAGGAACAGACTTTTCAACACTATCACTAGCAATGGCATGTTGGTACCAAAAGCAAAACAAAATCCAATCACTTATATTTTGTCAAATGATCTTTCAAAATAAATAAAGCAGTTATAGATGAACAGTCCTACCAAAAAGCATATTAACTCTCGAATATTCAAAATCTAAGTTCAGAAAAATTAGAAAATATGAAAGCTTCCAGAGTCGACCCTGTTGTCTTGTATATATGAAGCGTAGGAGATGACCCCAGGTGTTCCAGTCACACCTCTTTTGGAAAGCATATCTACAATATGGTTCTGCTCCAAGAAAATGTGTGCAAATGAGATGTACTGAAAGGTGTGCTCTGTGTATTGAATTCGCTTCATCCAGTATGACATCATTGGAGGTTGAAAGAAATTGAGAAATTTGATCCAATCAATGTAGCCTTTTCAGTCCCTAAATACCTGAATATTTTTTATCTTGAGCCATTAAGCCGAGTATAGGAGACCCCAAAGTGCAATAATTTTTGCCTAATTATTGGTACCCCTGCCAGCTTCCCACCAGAAATGAAAATAATGTCCAGGTTCCCTAACAATGAGGGAACCGCATCCACACTGAGTATTTTTTCATGCGCCATCAAAGAAACCAATTGTAAACTTCCTCCATACATCCTATGTAATGAACTGTCCCAGTTCAATGACACGCTTAATGGGGCTTATCTCAGAAAAATATACCGCGATCGCCAAGACAGATTGTCTAATTTCCACCTTCTTGTGTTCAAAGATCTTGTTATTCTTGCATCTCCATATGCCCCAAATGATATAAAAAGGTAAGGAACATAACTCCTGATGAGTAGTAAACCATAATTTGAAGCAAGCCTCCAAGTTGAGATGCATCCAGTGTCCATCAATCTAAAATAAATGAAGTACAGAATGCCAAATTTCTGTAGCTATAAGATAGTCGATAAAGAGATGTGAAACATCCTCCAAATAAAGCATACAAAGTGAGCAGATACCAAGTCTGGCATAGCTAAGAATGGTGCTTGGCACATTGCCTCTTTAAGATGTTCAAAGGCCTTGGTTGCTTTTGGAGTCAAAGAAAATGCATATTTCTTTAATAATGTTGTTATAGGTTCTATTATTCTTCCATGATTCTTAACAAACTTACGATAATACCTTGTTAACCCAAGAAACCCTCAAAGATGCTTTATGGTTATGCGGGTTTTCCATTCCATAATGGCTTTAATTTTTTAACAGTCTACCTTAACACCCTCATGAGATACAATATGACCCAAATATTCCACCTCTTGTACTCCAAAGAAACATTTGGAGGTTTCTTAATATAATTGTTTCTCCTCCAATAGTTTGAGCACCCTATCAACATTTTAAACATGATCCTTCCAAGACTTGTTGTAGATTAGTATATCATCAAAAAATAATAGCACAAAATTTCTAAGGAATGGTTTGAAAATGGAATTCATCAAACCTTGAATCTAGAAGGTGCATTAGTAAGGCCAAAAGGCATGACCAAAAATTCATAATGACCCTCATTAGTTTTGAATGTTTCTTTCGAAATGCATTTAGTCTTTAATAGTGATCTTGTTGAGCTCCCTACAATTTGGATACATACGCCATGATCCATCCTTCTTGTGCACTAATACTATTGGAGCAGAGAAAGAACTTTGACTAGGTTGAATTATACCATCCTCTAGCATTTTTGCAACCATACGTTCAATTTCACTCTTTTGGGCATAGGGATATCTGTAAGGTATGATGTTTGGAGGAACACTTCCTAGAATCAAATGAATAGAATGATCATGATCATTAATAGGTGGGATGCCTTTGGGAGTCTCAAATACCTTAAAATGATTGTCCAAGACTTTTGGAGATCTATAGAAATAGATGATTTCGATGTTTGAACCTCTAGTGAGCATAATTGTGCAATTATTCCTTATTGTTCTTTATTCGAAAGATTTGTCATGCCATTAGAGTTGATTATCTTTCCTAGTTTCCCTAAGATACTCCTTAATTCAACTTCCTTTCCTTCCCAAAAAAAAAATTAAGAAAAGTCCTTGAAAATTAAAAGTTATCATCCCCAAAGATTGTAACCATTAGACTCCTAATACAATATCAACACCAACCATTGGAATGGAAAGCATTGTACTATTCAATACATATTCCCCCATGGTTAGCTTGATATTATGACACTTTCCAGAGCAATTTATAGTTCCTATGTTTTCAACCATCACTTCACACTCTAGTGTTGGATATATGAAGCAATTCAATTCCTTGGCTATCTTACAGTGAATAAAATTATTGGTACTACATGAATCAATCAACTATTACCTTTTTCTTCTTGATATATAGTTCTATCATGAGAGTTTGAGGAGGGGTAATTCCTTCCAATGCATTAAAAGATATGATCATATTCATTTCTTCTTTCTCTTGGGTTGGTTCCTGGTGTATATCCTGCTCTTTTGATGATTCTTGTTCATTTTCTTCCTCCTATTCACAATCTATGTAGAATAATTTCTTCTCAACGCACTTATGACCTTTAGTGTACTTGTTATCACAATTGTAACAAAACCCTTTTTTCTCTTTTTTCCTCCAATTGTTGTGGTGTCAACCTTGTAGGTTGTGGAAGGTTGGGAGTAGTAACACTTCCATCTTTATAGTTGTGAGTGATAAACTTCCTTGTTTCCATGATTTTTCTTTCCACTTTTCTTGCCACCCTAAATGCCTTCTCCAATGAATCAGGTTCCCAAAGATGAACCTCATGTTGGATGTTATCCTCTAAAGTCCCTATGAATACATTAATCCTATGCTCCTCTAGAATATCAATTACCTCGATATTCAATTTTTGGAAGTCCTCAATGTGCTTCACCATTGAACCGTTTTGTTTGAGATTTATCAATTGGATAAAGAAGGTGTTTCTCTTTGCATCCTCATAATGTGCTATCAGTTCCTCTGTAAAACTTGACCAAGTCACAAGTGGTTTAAGAGAATAAAGTCATCGATACCATACAAAATGATTGGGTTCTAAATATAAAGATGCAATGTGTACCTTGTGTGTGTGTTGCACATCATGGAGATCAAAATATTGCTCCATCTATAGTATTTTTGTTATCGAATCCTTGCCATCAAACTTACTAATATCATTCTTTCGAATGTGTTGGTTCTAGTCTCTAAAATCATAATTCATATTCATTTTTTCCTCATCATGATTTTCATGGATTACCTTGTCAACATTGGGAAGCCTTTCTTCTAGCAAATTTTCCAAACCTTCCTTCAACCCTTCTGATCCGTAAACTGTTGTGGATATTCCACCACACAGTTCATCACAATAGATCTGGTAATATTATATTAAAAATCTGAGATTACAGTTTTATTTAATTTCTAGATTTGTAAAATTAACTGTAATTAATGCATGCATCTAAAAGTAAATCAAGAAGAAAAGTAGAGAATGACAAAATAAGATCACACACGCATAATGCACAAGATATGATCTCTGGGAAACCCTTTCAGGAGAAAACCCAGCTGGAAGGTGAGGTCACTTCACTATCTTTCTCTGTCTGGAAATATGACTACAGATACAAAGAAGTAATATCTGTGGCCCATGGGCTGCTATAGTGCACAAATCCTCTCTGTGTGCTCAACCTCCTACCTCTCCTCTCTATCTTTTCTCAACTATGGAACAAAATGCTCTCGAATGAATGGAATGCCTCTTCCTCCTAGTGGCCCGGTTATCTAGTGGTTAAGTTTGACTACATCAACTCTTAACCATAGTTAAAAAATAGACTCTTCTAGAGTATTTTACATCACAAACATGTGGCTAGCCCCTTTCTATGAATAACGGGGGCTAACGCGGCATCCTCCGAACTATAGATGTGAAAATTGGAAGGTCAACTTCTGAGTGTCATAACTTTTGTAACGGACTCCGATTGATGTCATTTGATGCCTCAAAATGCTCCCAGAAGGTTTCAGACCCCGTTTTACCAAACTAGATCCCGCTGGTAAAAACAGTCCTGTGAGATGATTCCTCCACTTTTTCCACTACAAATGCATCGATATGGATGACAAACAATATAATGATCCAATTCGGATCACACCTCCCCATTTTGGGAGGCTTTTGGTCCCCAAAAGATTTTACTGAATGAGGTGAGGAATTTTTTCCTCCACCTTCTCTCTAGTGTACCATTTAGCTTTGCTTGGAAGTTGTCCCTTCAACCCAATCTACCAAAGGTCTTGTTTCCCTTGTCTTGTAGTTTTGGGCCTCTTCTACAAAACTGTATCTTTTGTCAATTTTGCTTGAGCGTCTAGTGGAAAATCCTCCACAGATGGTAGGACTTGTTCCTCTTCCTGATATAGCATGGAAGGCTCATAGAGTTACAAATTCTCTGCATTTACCACTGAGTAAATGCGCATATATGGTGGTAAACTGAGTCGATAGGCATTATCACCCACCTTTTCCAGTATCTCAAATGGATCATACCTTAGAGCCTTGATTTTCTTACCAGGCCCCTGCAGCCTCTCCTTGTTCAACTGTAGGCATATTCTGTCTCCCACCTTCAATGATTTCTCTGTTCTGTGATGATCATGCCTAGCCTTATACTTCACCTGCGACTTTTGTAGTGTTTCTTCTACCTATATATGGATCTGCATGATCTTCTCTATAAATTTTTCATCCCTCAAAGCATCTCCTTTAAGGTATTCCTTCACTCTTCCTTGTTGCCCATATGAAATATCCAAAGATGAAGGTGGAAAATATCCAAAACAGGTTTCAAATGGGGACTTTCCTATAGAAGTGTGGACTGCTCTATTATAAAAATGTTGTATATATACCAGATTTTCATCCCAGGCCTTCAGATGCTTATGGTTGTAATCCCTCAAAAGTTGCACCAAATTCCTATTGACTACTTTTGTCTACCCATCTGTCCGTGGATGGAATTTTATAGATCTCTTCAAATTTGTCTCCATCTTCTCCCATAATGTAGTCCAGAATGCACTGAGAAATTGTGTATCCCTGTCTAAAATGATTCTCCTTGGTATCCCAAAGTGTACCGAGAACTGTATAAAGAACAAGTTTTTTGCTTCTTGTCTGTTGATGGTCTTTTTACAGGGCATTAGAACACACATCTTGCTGAACCTGTCAACTGCCATGAATAGGTAATCATGTCCCTTCCTGGTTGTCGGTAAACCTCCCACAAAGTCCATGGAAATGCTTTCCCAACGACGAGTAGGTATAAGTAAGGGATGATAAACACATTGTTTCGTATTGCTAAGATTGCTGGTACAACAAAGCATTGTTATAGACATTTTTGGGCATTGCAACCCAATCATAAATGTCCATAAACCAAGGGCTCTTAAGTCCCTAAAAGTGTTGTTCCAACCTCTAAAAGAACAAGGTCAACTGATTACATCTTCTCCCAGAAGTTCTCCATGAAAAATTGCTTAGAACTGGTCAAAACTAGACCATCTCACCTACTCCATGGTCAAAGTGCGCTGCATCCCACCTAAATACACACAGGAGGTGCGATGCATCTTGAAAATCCCTTCTATGGGGTGCGATGGGCGAGAGTGGTCAAATGGCAGGGTCAATCTGCAGGGTGGAGGATCATGGAATCTTCTAGAAACTTCTTCTGTGACACTTGCCTCTCTGCATTCACCCAGGGATGAGTAAGAGATCATCAATCTCCAAGTGGAATCAAGAACTATCAGAGAGAGGACACTAATCAAATCTCAAAAGCTAACTCACCCCCCTTGCAAACATCTATATATGGATCCCTCATCCCAGAGATCCAGAGGCTGGAATTTTGTATCTTGTAAGGAAGTGTTGTTGGTTGCTTGGTGCAACATCATAGTGTTGGGTGATCTAAGCTTTTCATGGGGTGAAGAAGGGCTTTCTTGCTCAGAGGATGATTCTGGGTCAGAATAATTGGTTGTAATCCTCTTTGCTCTTTCTTGATTATCAATAAATATATTCAAGTTTTCCTCCACACTCTTGTATGATTGATGTTATATGCTTGTGTGGTCAATATATATCTGGTCCTATATTGTTTATGATAATAGATCTATGTTCTTGGATAGTGTTATGCTGCTTTGATTCTACAGGTGCTCTTTGAAGCTGGGTAGAAGAGGAAGGGAGTGGCAAAGCTCTATCAGAAGGGAGAGGAATCAAGCAAGGAACCAAGCGCAAGACAAAGGTTGGTCTCCTTTATTCCCCTCTTATCTATTTCTCATAAAGGAAAATGAAAGTAGTTTTAGTTTGTTTGTTTCTAAGGTAGCTACCAGCCTTAGTGGGACTAGCAGCTCTACATAGACACTAGATTTCCCGATAAAAAAATGGCGACTCCGCTGGGGAGCGAATAGATTGTTTGTTTATCTACATTTGTTTGCTTTATAAACTTACAGACGGAGCCTATAGCCTTCGAACTTCATTTGCTATGCAAGTGCAAAGTAGATCAATGCTGCTTCAGCCTTTCTCCGGGTTTTGTTTATGAACTGAACAATTTATTTACAAGCTCTCTAATTGCCCTTGTGGTGGCTCTAGTAACCTCTTTAGATATACTCATGTGATTGATTTACTGATTACCACTTGCTTGGCCTAAATCCCTAAACTGAGCTGCAAACTGTGACCCAGAACCCAGTTAAAGTCTCGTCCCTGGTCCAGCGCACTGTCTCTTCTGTGAATTCTAGATGCATCGCACTTCCTGAGTGTAGTAGGTGCGCGGCATCTCTTCTTCGCTGTGTTACAGGTGCACTGATCAGACAAGGCCTTTCCTGCTCCTAGATTTGGTTTCTGTGTTCACTCTTTTCAGCTCTATTCAAGAGTTTTGCTGCCTGTAGTCAGTACACCTCTGTTGAAAACCCCTTCCTTTCCATTATTCCACCTCCATTGTGCAAAGGACTGTAAATGTTTTTATGTATTTTGAGCCATTTTCAGTTCTCTTTTACAAAGGAGTAGCGTAATCGTACTGCCGTTTCTTGATTTGAAAGTGTCGCAAGTGTCGTTTTCAGTCATAGAAGAGAATCTGATTGTTCTTGATAGTCGATTACACTATTACTCTTGTATTTGATTTGAATTAGTATTTTTTCAAGTGTCGAAAGCAAGTTTTCATTTCCAAATCGCAAAGTGTCGTCATTGTCCTCATTTTGTCTTGAAAAGAAACTTGTTAGTAACGTCGCTTTGAAAAATAATTCAGATTTGCGCTTAGCTTTCTTTTTATCATTCACACATTAAGAAGGCTGAAAACAAATACATGCACGTGCATTTTTCATTTAGATTGTTTGTCGGTTTGATTTAGGACAGTGCATATAGTGTGTGCTCTCTGCTCTATGCTGAAAGAACGCCATCTCTCTTTCCTTAGTAGCTAGGATTTTCATTGCAAAAAGAAGATTAAACGACTGTTTATCATCTTAGATTGCATTTTAGGAATTGTACATCTACATCACGTGGTGAACCTGAAAGGCAAATTTCTTAAGCAAGATCAACTGTAAAATAAATTTAATGAATCTAAAAATGCTTTGGAACCTAATGCACAACATTTAGAAGTCTAGGCTAGAGACATATTCCAGCGTCGTAAAGCCTGGTAACTGTTGTTTTCATTGTTGGTTGGGTGATTCCTCCACCTTGAGACGATAAGTGCCAGTACGGACTTATGCTCCCACGTACTGTCGAGTATATATTGGGAGACCACAATAGGCTTTATCCTTTATCCATAGGAAGCCATGACTACCACCCTATCAATCGCAATGCACTGAACACAACGTTCAGGAAGATTGACTGTCGTACCGTAAAAAGTATTCTGCATTTTTGTGATTGGTTTGGTAATCCCTCTGTCTAGATTTCCAGAGCAGTCTCTTTCGTTCCTTTTCAGACTCCTTAAAGGAAAAGGTCCATCTGAGCACTTGTCACTTCAGGCTCATTAAAAATCGAAGGCGACTAGAGTCATCTTTTGTTTTTTCTCGACTCTTAAAAATTGAAAAAAACAAGTTGTGTCAAAGCGTCTAAAATTTATTTTAATCGGAATAAATATCACCTTTCCTACGTTGGTCTTCGGTTGAGAAAAATGGAGCCCACCTACCAAGGAGTTCCCCTTGGGGGAAATCCTAGTCCCTTCTCCTCTTGGGGAGATGTTGGTGCGCCCCATATGGCCACATTGTCACTTCCAGGATTGACAATCGGATTGCCCGTATGGCTCTTCTCAACCTCTGTCGTTCAGAACACCGTGATTCCTGAACAATCAAGTTAGCAACTAAACTATACCAGAGTTACCCCCCAACCTTCTACTTCGTCAAATTCTTCCTCTCCTCCTTCCTCTTCGCTTGATGAAGCTGGTAAAGCCAAAAATCAAGTAACCGAGAAGAAGGAGAAGAAGAAGGAGGAGCCAAAGGCGAAAAGGGGCGACCAGGCGTCGTCTAGCGAAAATCCACACACTACACCATCCAGGCCTAAATCGCCATGTGTCATTTGCAAAGGAGACCACTATCATCGATATTGTCCTTGCATCCTTCCGATATTAAGGGACTGGTCTCCTCGTTTGCACAATCTAGTGTCATCAACCTCTGATGGTCATGTTGAAAGTACACCGTCAACTAGTGAAAGTGAAGCCCCTGGAAAAAAAGGAAGATGTAGATTTCCTTGTAAACTGTGTGAAGGCGATCACGCCGTCCACCGTTGTCCCTTCTTAGATGAGGCTAAAAGATTTTTGGACGACCATCCGGTCTCATCGTTACGACTTCCTCCTGGATATAAGAAGCCCTTTCCGAGTCCGTCACTAGTTGAAAATCCAGCTGACACGCCCTTGTGGTCGGCCAAAGCGTCTATCATTGAAGATAAGCCATCTGAATCCACACCAGACGAAAGTCAAAAGGTCGAGGCGGCAGTTGACCCGGTCTTGCCTTCAGAGGATCCATCTTCAGATGATACAGTCACCGAAGAGAACAAGAACGACACCGTTCAAATTCTCTTCGTAAGCACAGACTCCGATGAACATAGGGGCAGTCTACCCGTTCCTTTACCGCAGGAAGGAAGTTCGTCAGAGTCATACACAGTCGTCTATTCGGTCCCACCTCCAAGCAACCTAGTTGTTTCCTTTGATTGGAATCTACTAGGCAGACCCTGCTTGTCGGCTAGTGTACCATTTTGAATCATTGCTCAAATATATAGAATGGTCATGGCTGATACCATCATAGATGAAGGGGCTTCTATGAGTATCCTTTCCTCAACTTCTTGGAAAGCACTTGGCTCGCCATCGCTTTTGCCTGAAATGAGAAATCTAACAGGCTTTGACAAAGGAACCAATCGACCGTTAGGGATCCTTCCCAATGTGCCGATAACGTTGAGAAGGAAAACCGTTCACATGAACATAATGGTAGTCCAAGGACCCCTGGATTATAATCTACTCCTTGGACGAGACTATATTTATTGCATGGGAGCCATTGTCTCCTCACTCTTTAGAGTAATGTGTTTTCCACATGAAGGAAGAGTGGTCAAGCTCGTAGACCAGCTTTCATTCCCCGGTTCACACATAGCAAATAGTCATATACCAACCCTGAATGGTCTTTTCACGCAAGGAATGTCTCATCAATCCCCAGTCCGTCCTCCTGATGAGCGCGAGTGATTCGGAGGATATGACTGAAACCCAGGGGGCATGCACCCTGGCCTGTTTCGACAGGAGAACCTTGGGTATAGGGTAGGTTTCCGTAGGCAATATATGACTGGCTGACACACCCGTCCATTTTGGAAAATGAGATTAGACTGGAATAAGATACTTCTGTTAAGGTAGGCCTTTCCCGATAGAACAAATGTTTTGTCTGCAAATTGAGGGGTAACCTGGAAAAGGTAGGCCTTTCCCAATAAAACAAGTGTTTTGTCTGCAAATTGAGGGGTAACCTGGAAACTCTACTTTGCTATACCTGAGGGCATGCAAACCTTTTGGCATGCAAGCAAAGAGCGACCATTTATTTTTTAAATTTATAGGTCCTCTAACCTTTTAAACTCGTAGGATTGGTCGTTTCCTAACTTGCATAAAGAAAGGATGCAGGGAAAAGCTTTGAAAAAATGTCGTTTTTATATGAGACATCCTTATTATACGACTGGATTAATCGAGCAGTTTTAACGCAGAATTCAAGCTCGTTAAAAAATAAACATAAGCAATGAGCAAATGTTCCCCCAGAGTTTAAGCTCATTAAAAAAGGAACCAATTTCAGTAAATAACCATCATGAATGTATTATCACCAGCCTTTGAAGCCTTGGTCGTGTTCTCATCATCACCTCCACTTTGTATTGGTCGATCATTCACCTCCATTTGATTGTTTACCCTTTTTGAGGAACAGTTGCGAAGAGTTATCCTGTTAGCCATCCTTATGACACTGCCGTGATTGGAAAATTCCAAACCTTACCTAGAATCAGCTGCTACCCGAATTTATCACTCGTTCCTCAAAAAACGAGTCTCCTTTAAGCTCTTTTCAACTGACTCGTAAAATATGAAAAGATTGCCGAGCAATTGGCCTCTCCAGCTCGTTAAAGGGACCGGAAGTGTTATCCCTCCTTTAGATTTTAATCTTTTTGGACTTGAGGGATTATTACACAAAAAGATCGAGTGCTTGTTTTGTTCGGCTCGTTAAAAGTACCGAAAATTCATCCCTTTTGTATTGTTTTATACTTTTTCGGACTCAAGGGATTATATGAAGAAAAAGGATTATTGGAGTTTTCTTTACGTCCCTTTTTCAGACTCTCTAAAATTGAAAAGGACTGAGTTATCCTTGTCGTTAAACTCGTTAAAACCGAATAGCGACAAACTTGTCCATACAGACAAGAATGAGTTTCACTATCGCTAGGCTCGTTAAAACATAGCGATGGGTTTGCATGAAGGGCGAATTATAGAACAAGCATATGTTATCCTTCTCAAGCTTGAAAAAAAATAAAGAGGTACTAGTAAGCAATGACTGGGGAAAAATTGGGAAGAAAACTTGAAGAAACTTTATCGGTAGCAAGTCGCTCTTGGACATGACACTTTCACTCCGCATCCGAGTCGGGTTGGGTTGTTCCATTCACTGGTCACATCACCATGGTTCCGTCACACCATCCATATTTGGGGTTAATGCTACTGATCCATCATGTCAGTGTCAGCGATATGTTTAAGAGAAGTCGCTCAGAGAATTCACCTGTGTCTCACCCACTGCAATACATTTACGCTCCATTCTTTTATGACTGCCACCCTGAACCTTATATCACCAAATCATTTTCACCTCCATTAAAATCATTTGCTCCGTTCTGTGTCATTGATGTGGGATTCATTAAGGCCCTCCTATGACGGATCGCTTCTTGTCGACGTCAACTCATTATCCAAAAAGTCGATCTAGGAACAACCCTTTCAGTACTTTGAAGCTTGCATGCCTCAATGGTAAGTTTCTCACTTCCGGCGACAGGTTTACATCAATGGCCTTCGACCGAAAGACTTTGCATGGTGTTCTACGCCAAGTCCGTTATTCACACCACGTGAATTGTACTGTAGTACCTTGAGGGTCATCATCATTATCGGTGATTCCTCTCGCGCCTATTAACAGCTTACATCATTGGCTGGTAATCAGGCGATGTCTTTCCATGTTCGACTCTAGAACATCTCTCACATGGATTGACTTGTACTTTGAGTGAATATCGAATGAGATTGAAGACCTCAGATCTAGTTTCATCCATCCGGGCCGCGATATATATTCAGGAAAATAAAGACATCAAATGTACATCATTACTGCACAGATAATCATCCAACCTAAGGGATGATGGCTCTACCAGAATCATCAGTCTACACTCAGACGATTGTCTGTCTTATGTACATGAAAATGAATTTATAAAGCTGAGCATGGGAATGCCTGCCTCAGCTAGATCATGAAAATATTATGAAGATAATGTATTGTATTGTATCTTATTACAGGTCGCCTTCCAGCTTGAAAGAACTTCAAATCCTCCTGATAAATCATTTCCCGACATCAACAGATTAACGACCTCATGCTTTAGGGGGCAATTGTTATAGAAATTTTTGGGCACTGCAACCCCAATCATAAATGTCCATAAACCAAGGGCTCTTAAGTCCCTAAAAGTGTTGTTCCAACCTTTGAAAGAACAAGGTCAACTGATTACATCTTCTCCCAGAAGTTCTCCATGAAAAACTTCTCAGAACTGGTCAAAACTGGACCATCTCACCTGCTCCATGGTCAAAGTGCGCTGCATCCCACCTAAATACACACAGGAGGTGTGATGCATCTTGAAAATCCCTTCTATGGGGTGCAATGGGTGAGAGTGGACAAATGGCAGGGTCAATCTGCAGGGTGGAGGATCATGGAATCTTCTAGAAACTTCTCCTGTGACACTTGCCTCTCTGCATTCGCCCAGGGATGAGTAAGAGATCATCAATCTCCAAGTGGAATCAAGAACTATCAGAGAGAGGACACTAATCAAATCTCAAAAGCTGACTCACCCCCCATGCAAACATCTATATATGGATCCCTCATCCCAGAGATCCAGAGGCTGGAATTTTGTATCTTGTAAGGAAGTGATGCTGGTTTCTTGGTGCAACATCATAGTGTTGGGTGATCTAAGCTTTTCATGAGGTGAAGAAGGGCTTTCTTGCTCAGAGGATGATGTTGGGTCAGAACAATTGGTTGTAATCCTCTTTGCTCTTTCTTGATTATCAATAAAAGCTATTCAAGTTTTCCTCCACACTCTTGTATGATTGATGTTATATGCATTTGTGTGGTCAATATATATCTGGTCCTATATTGTTTATGATAATAGATCTATGTTCTTGGATAGTGTTATGCTGCTCTGATTCTACAGGTGCTCTTTGAAGCTAGGTAGACGAGGAAGCGAGTGGCAAAGATCTATCAGAAGGGAGAGGAATCAAGCAAGGAACCAAGCGCAAGACAGAGGTTGGTCTCCTTTATTCCCCTCTTATCTATTTCTTATAAAGGAAAACGAAAGTAGTTTTAGTTTGTTTGTTTCTAAGGTAGCTACCAGCCTTAGTGGGACTAGCAGCTTTGCATAGACACTAGATTTCCTGATAACAAGCATGCATCCTCTTATGAAACTAGCTACTTGCTCTTACATCTTGGTCCAATACACATACCTCTGCAAGTTAGTCAGGGTCTTCCCTACACCAAAGTGCCCTGCAACATTAGAGGTGTGAGCCTCTATAATTAGTTGCAAACACTCACCTTTAGGAACACACAGCTTATCCAGACTATAGAGTAACCCATCCTGGAGATGGTATTCAACGGTGTTGTCGCCATTATTGTTATAGATATATTTGTGCATTGCAACCCCAATCGCATATGTCCATAAAACCAAGGGCTTCTAAGTCCCTAAAAGTGTTGTTTCATACCCTAAAGGAGCAACGTCAGCTTATTACATCATCTCCCAGAAGTTCTCCTTGAAAAACTACTAAGAACTGGTCAAAACTGGACCATACAAACTGCTCAGTGCTAAGGGTGTGATGCATCTCACCTGCTACATGCAAAAAGTGTGATGCATACTGGAAATCCCTTTTTTAGGGTGCTATGAGTGAGAGCAGACAAATGGCAGAGGCAGTTGGTTAGGTGGAAATCCAGAGAATCTTCTAGAAACTGCCCATTTGACACTTGCCTCTCCAAATTCAACCAGGGATGAGTAAGAGATCATGAAATCTCCAAGTGGAACCAAGAACTATCAGAGAGATGACACTAATCAAAATCCCAGAAGTTGACTCACCCACCTACAAACATCTATATATGGATACCTCATCCTAGAGATCCAGAGGTTGGAATTTTGTATTTTGTAAGGAAGTGCTATTGGTTTCTCTGTGTAACATTGTATTGTTTGGTGATCTAAGCTTTTCATAAGATGAAGAGGGCTTTCATGCTGGGAGGATGGCGCTAGGTCAGACCAATGGGTTGTAATCCTCTCTTCTACTACTTCTATCAATAAAGCTATTTGAGTTTTCCTCCATATTCTTGTATATCTCTGAATCTTTGTATTGATATATGCATTTGTATGGTTAATATACATCTGATCCTATATTGTTTATGGTTATAGATATCTATGCTTTGATGGTATTATGCTACTTTGACTCTACAGGTGTTCTTTGAAGCGGGACAAGTAAAGAAGGAGTGGCGAAGCTCTGTCAAAGGAGGGAGGAAACAAGCAAGGAGCCAAGTGAAAGACTGAGGTTGGTACTCTCTGCCTCTCTCTCATCTATCTCTCATAAAGGAAAACACAAGTAACTTTTGTTTGTTTGTTTCTAAGATAGTTACCCATCTCAGTGGGACTAGCAGCTCTGAATGGACACTAGTTTTCCCGATAACAAAATGGCGACTCCACTGGGAATCGAATAGCTTGTTTGCTTGTTTATATTTGTTTTCTTTATAAACTACAGACGGAGCCTGAAGTTAAGCCAGCTAGCCTTTGAGCTGAATTTGCTATGCAAGTGCGAAGTAGATCAATGTTGCTTCAGTCCATCTCCGGCTTTTGTTTATAAACTGAAAAACTGAATTGCAAACATCCTAAGTGCCCTGGTGGTAGCTCAAGTAACCTCATTAGATCAGCCCCTATACTTTATGTTTACTGCCTATCATTAGCTCAGCCTAAACCCTTGAACTTAGCTGCAAACTGTGAGAAAAAACCAAGCTCAGTCTCGTCCCTGGACCATCGCACTGTCTCTCATTGGTAATCTAGATGCATCACACCTCCCGTGTGCTGTAGGTGAGATGCATCCTTGTTTCCCTGTGTTATAGGTGCGATGATCAGATAAGACAATTTCTACCTCCAGATTTTGGTTTTTTCTTCATTTTCTTTAGCTTTATTCGGTAGTTTTGTTGTTTGTGATTAGTATATCACTATTGAAACTCTCTTCCTTTGCATTATTCAGCCTCCATTGATAAATAATTGTGAATGTTTTTATGTATTTTTTGTCATTTACAGTTCTCCTTTGCAAACAATAGCTTAATAAAACTATCGTCTTTCGATTTGAAAGTGTCGCAAGTGTCATTTTCAGTCAAAGAAAAGAGCATTCCTCTTTTAGATAGTCGATTACACTTTTGCCATTGTATTTGATTTGAATTAATAGTATTTCAAGTGTCAAAAGCAATTTTAAATTCAAAATCGCAAAGTGTCGTCTTAGTCCTCCTTTCGTTTTTTGAAAAGAAAATTGTTAGTACTGTCACTTTGAAAGA
The DNA here is from genome assembly GCA_031772625.1 of Pinus tabuliformis. Classification (NCBI taxonomy): domain Eukaryota; kingdom Viridiplantae; phylum Streptophyta; class Pinopsida; order Pinales; family Pinaceae; genus Pinus; species Pinus tabuliformis. Next base: position 1,914,924,077 of record CM062816.1, read on the forward strand.
AAAATAATTCAAATCTGTACTTAGCATTCTTTTTGTCATTCACACATTAAGAAAGCAGAAAACAAATACATGCATGTGCATTTGCATTTAGACTGCTTGTGGAGTTGATTTAGGAAAAGTGCATCTAGTGTGTGCTCTCTGCTCTATGTTGAAAGATTTCTATTTCTCTTTCCTTAGTAGCTAGGATTTTCATTGCAAACAGAAGAGTAAACGACTGTTTATCATCTTAGATTGCATATTTAAGAATTGTATATCTACATCACGCGGTGAACCTTAAAGACAAACTTCTTAAGAAAGATCAATTGTAAAATAAATTTCAATGAACATAAAAATGCTTTGGAACCTAACGCACAACATTTAGAAGTCTAGGGTAGAGACGTATTCTGACGTCGTAAAGCCTGGTAACTATCGCTTTCATCGTAGGTTGGGTGATTCCTCCTCTTTGAGACGACAAGTGATAGTACGGACTTGTGCTCCCACGTACCGTCAAGTATATATTAGGAGACCACAATAGGCTATATCCTTTATCCTTAGGAAGTCGTGTCTGCCGCCCTATCGATCGTAATGCACTGAACACAGCATTCGAGAAGATTGATTGCCGTACCGTAAAAAGTATTCTGCAGTTTTGCGATTGGTTTTGTAATCCCTCTGTCTATATTTCCAGAGTAGTCACTTTCATCCCTTTTCAGACTCCTTAAAAGAAAAGGTCCATCTAAGCACTTGTCACTTCAGGCTCATTAAAAATCGAAGGCGACTAGAGTCATCTTTAGGTTTTTCTCAAATCTTAAAAATTGAAAAAGCAAGTTGTGTCAAAGCATCATAAAATTCATTAAATTCAGAATCACATTTTCCCCTTTTATTTTGAGTTTATCAAGTAATCCATAATCATGGAAGAAAGTCAATCAAAACCCCGTCGTTCACAGAGACTAACGAGTCAACCATCTTTGACTCCGGAAACGAAACCATTCCGGGCCAAGTGAACTCGTTTAACTAGGTCAAAGTCTCCTGGTTTGTTTGAAACTTGTGTTTCAACATCCTCAAAGACTCCAGTTACTCCAACTATTTCTGGTATCCCTACCTCTACAGAAGAAGTTCCGCAGTTACAAGAGGACATTAGAACTGATCCTAGTGTAACGGTAAACACTTCTATTCCTAAACCAGCTCCATCTAGGATTGATTCGAAAGGTGTCACCCCTCCAGCATCTGTCATTGCAGAGTCTATACCTTCTTCGGCACCAGAAATATTTCACGGACCTAACGGTCTACCTCTTCCACCTGGATTGATTGCTATAGAAGAGATTATGGAGGATCTTCCATCATGTACTCCATTGCATTTTGGAACTGGGATCCACCTATATCATTCTACTTCAGAAGTTAGTCTCCCTTCATCGCAAGTTCCTGTAGAATTGCTAGGAAATATTTTGGATAGACTCGAATTGCTAGGAAATATTTTGGATAGAATTGCTAGGATTGTGTCATCTGACACAGCAGCAATAGAACCTCCTGCTGCTACTGCTGCTACTCCAACAATGTTCGTTGGTATTCCATTTGTCCCAACTAGTCTCAACCACTAGATGGAGTCCACTCAGGGACTATTTCGACAGTATGGTCTGTTCCCATTTTTTCATCCAAAACCTTATCTGGAATCTCTTATGTTGAGTCTCAGCAAATTGATCCTTCGCAACAGTATCAATTTGGGCAGTCCAGTCTCCAAAGGCCAATTTTCCCTTTGAACACTAGATTACAGCAATATGGGGGGCAGTATGCCTTTTCATTGTTCCCTCTGGGAGAACAACCATATGATAGTTCACAACAGAATTCGGGTCAGGCCAGAATCACATACAGTGGTTGGATACCAATACTACCTCAACAACCAAGAGTTGTATATTCCATACAACCAAGTCAACTTGTGTCGAATATTCCCACTACACTGGCTATTGTGACAGTATCACAAGTACAAGCGCTGCCTGTTATATGTCAACCTCCAGTTTCTCGAGTCGTAATACAACAACCTCTTGTCTCCGCGACTCAATCACAACCACCGATTTAGGAGGAGGAGGAATGGAAAACTCTGGTCTAGGAGCATCAGGGATTTTGTCATAGAGCGTGCCAGATTGAGTATAGATCAAGTCTAGATATTGCGCATGAGAAATGACTTACTCTTTAGTGACAACCCCCCCTTTAGCCACATCTTCTGTAATAGAAGGCAACACAGGCTCAAACGGATACTATAACCCCTCATCTTGGTCAAACATCCAGTATTGGGCAACAGCAAATGGTCTCACAGCCATGGCTGGTGCAATATCAACAACCTCAATTCCGGCAAGCTTACCAAGGACCTGAGCAACAAAGATATGCAGGTAATGGGCAGCCGTATATTCAAAACGGGTCACCATCAATCATATCCAAATGGTTATGCCCATCAACCTTATCAAATTTATCAACATCAAATACATTATGCTGGTATGCAAAGACCCACTGCTCAAGCGATTCCATCCTATCCTGGGTATGCTTCGCCAAACCTGAATCAACAGTTGTCTTTTGTTGCAACTTTAGAATTACCAGATCTGAATCGGCTAACAAATGATCCAATTGCTTACGCCCCTTGGTGACCTACGATTCCTCATAAACTTCCGTCAGATATTCCTAAATTCAATGGAAATCCAGGTGAAGATCCATCGAATCATATGATGACCTTTCATTTGTGGTGTTCGTCCAACACTCTCAATGATGATTCGATTAGGCTTCACCTTTGTCAGTGAACGTTAACTGTTTTGGCAGCAAAATGGTACATCGAATTTCCTAGAGCTTCATTCGATAACTTCAGCGCCCTTGCCACCACCTTTTTAACCCATTTTCAGTTACCAATAAGGTACGAAATAGGAACGGAGCTTCTTACCAATTTTAAGCAGACGATAGCCACTCACATATCTGATCATATTCATGAGTGGCGACGTCGTCGTCGAATGGTAAAAACATATGTTCCTGATCAGCTGCTAGCTGAATGGTTTATTAAGTCATTGTTACCTTCTATTACAGAAGATGTGGCTAAAGGGGGGGTTGTCACTAAAGAGTAAGTCATTTCTCATGCGCAATATCTAGACTTGATCTATACTCAGTCTGGCACGCTCTATGACAAAATCCCTGATGCTCCTAGACCAGAGTTTTCCATTCCTCCTCCTCCTAAATCAAACAAAGACTCTCATGCCGGCGATGGCGTGATAGGTACGACCAGCACGAAAACCACAAAGGCTACATCTAAGAAATCTCGTACAGTTTCTGGTCAAAATGCAAATGAAGAACTTCTTGCCTCAGAGGTTAATTCCATGTCGACCGACAAAGGCAAAGAACCGAAGCAACCAGGGGGCAAGAAGAAATGGAAAAGCAAAAAGAAGAAATAGGATGATTCGTCTCCTGAAAAATCTTCTGCAAACCCTTCTGGGCAAAAGAAACCTCCTTCGGCATGTCACATATGTGATGAAGACCATTGGACGAAGGACTATCCATATAAAGCTGAGATTAAGAAAGTCTTTAAGAGTTCAAAAACATCAGTAGTATTGACCAATCCGTTTCCAAACCCAGAAACCAATCTAATTGCTAGCGATGATACTTCCCCATCCCAAGTGCTTATGTTGTCCATTTCGAAACAACAAAATGATGCTTTGATATTGACAAGGAATAAAGCTTACGGGAATCCATAGTTGTCGAACAACAAGGCTGCAAATCAACCTAATAGTTCGACAACAACTTCAACCGAAGTTGTGCCACCTATCATTCCTAAGCTAACAATAAAGCCACCAAAGGGATTAGTACACAAATCGACATTTAATCCTCGTACCCGAGCAGCACAGAATTTTAAGATAGTAGAGGATCTGGCCCAATCGTCATCCGCTATGTCAACACTTGAAGTACTGCAAAATTGCCCCTCCCAAAGGTAGGCTCTATTATCAGCAATAGGTGGGATTGGCCAAGCGGATTCCAATCTTGTGGCCTTTAATCATAAAGGATATGAACCTCAGTTACCAGCTCAACTCGATTTCCTCATACAAGTGAAATCCCTCAGCAAAACTGTTCATCGAACAATTATTGATGAGGGGGCATCTACCTGCATTATGTCAATGAGTTTCTGGAAAAATTTAGGCTCACCACCCTTGTCGTGATCATCAATGAGATTAAAAGCATTCGATGGATGGACATACACCCCGTACGAGATTTTAAGTAACTTGCAAATTGAACTAGGGGGAAAACAATAGAAATTGATGTTGAAGTTATCGATGCAAACCTCGATTACAACATCCTACTGGGAAGGCCCTAGATTTATGCTATGGCTATTGTTGGGTCAACATACTTCAGAAAGATTCATTTCCTTTTCAAGGAGGAATTACAATCGTTGATTAACAAACCTTCCTCCCCAACAGTTCACAAGTTACGGGAAGCATTCCAATGATCCATGGAAGATCTTATTCACTTCAAAATATCGGAGTAGGCCTCCTAAAAGACCCTACTTTAATGGGTACTTTTGCCCTACTGCCTCCGAGTAATCTGGCGGAAGTGGCCACGGTGGAAACCTGCAATATGATATCTTCTATATCTAAAAGATTCAGAAGATACCCGAAATTTTTTTCAAAATGGATCATCACCAAGGATTGCCCCCAAGCCCAATAGAAATATTGTAGCAATCAATTTTCTTGGCCTAGGGGGAAAATCCAAATCAATGCTCATCGAGTGTTTGGATAGATAGTTCTAAGGAATATGGCACCTATTCAGATCCTTGGTTGCATGTACATTCTACAGACGCAGGAATCATTTAGTCAATGATGATAGGAGAGGCACCATGGGAAGATTACCACCATCGTTCCCATCTTCCGGATTACCATGAAAATTATTCCAGCGACCTTAATCATCCATCAGTTTTGATTTTCTATCAAAACTGTAAATACGGTGGATTCCGAGGACGGTTCCTATCCTGTGTCAACTTCATTAAAAAATGAAACAACTCCCTTTCCAAATCGAGTCTTTGATTATGTTCTCGTAAAATCCAAGTCGATTCTTTCAAAGATCTCGAAGGTAAACCTTCATTCCAACCACTGCATTGAATGCAATGAAGCTTGGGTGGCATTTACCTCGATTTGCATCATTATGCTAGGGGCATGCAAACTTATAACAAGCATAGTTTTTCGTTTTAAGCTTGTGTAAACATGAAACCGAACATGAGCAATTTTACGCGAAGTTCAAGCTCGTTAAAAAATAAACCTAGCAATGAGCATATGTTCCATTATAGTTTAAGCTCATTAAAAAATGAACCCACCTTCGGTAAATAACCATTGCGATCGCATAATTATCAGAGTTTGAGCCTTGGTCATGTTCTTACCATCACCTCCACTCTTTTTTAGCTGATCATACGCCTCCATTTGATTGTTTACCCCTTCTGAGGAACAATTGCAACGAGTGATTTTATTAGCCACCTTCTTTACACTGTCGTGATTGAAAAGTTCCAAACCTTACCTGGAACCAGCTGCTATCCGAAAATACCACTCGTTCCTCAAAAAACGAGTCTACTTTAAGCTCTTTTCATCTGACTTGTAAACTATGAAAAGATTGTCGAGCAATTGGCCTCTCCAACTCGTTAAAGTGATTGGAAGTGTCGTCCCTCCTCTAGATTTTAATATTTTTGGACCTGAGGGATTATTACACAAAAAGATAGAGCGCTTGTCTTATTCGGCTTGTTAAAACTATCAAAAAGTCATCCCTTTCGTATTATTTTATACTTTTTGGACCTAAGGGATTATATTACGAAAAAGGAATACAGGAGTTTCCTTTCCGTATCTTTTCAGACTCTCTAAAATTGAAAAGGATCGAGTTATCTTTGTCTTTAAACTCGTTAAAACAATAGCGACAAACTTGTCCATGTAGACAAGAGCGAGTTTCACTGTCGCTAGGCTTGTTAAAACATAGCGACGAGTTTGCCCGAAGGGAAAATTATAGAACAAGCAATGTTATCTTCCTCAAGCTTGACAAAAATAAAGAGGTACTGGTCAGCAATGACTGGGGAAAAATTGGGAAGGAAACTTGAAGAAACTTTATTGGTAGCAAGTCACTCTTGAACATGACACTTTCACTCCATCACCATGATTGAGTCAGGTTGGGTTATTCCGTTCACCAGTCATATCACCATTTTTCCTTTGTACCATCCATTTTTGGGGTTAACACTACCAATCCATTTCAGTGTCGCCGATATGTTCAAGAGAAGTTGCTTAGAGAATTCACCAATCCAGCTTATGTCTCATCCGCTGCAATACCTTCATGCTTCATTCTTTCATGACCGCCACCCTGAACCTTGTATCATTAGATTGTTTTCACCTCCACAAAATCATTTGCTCTGTTTCGTGTCGGAGATGTGGGATTCATTAATGCCCTCCTACGATGGGTCACTTCTTGTCAACATCAACTCATCATCCAAGAAGTTGACCTAGGAACAACCCTTTCAGTACTTTGAAGCTTGCATGCCTCAATGGCAAGTTTCTCACTTCCAGCGACAGGTTTACATTAATGGCCTTCAACCGAAAGATTTTGTGTGGTGTTCGACATCAACTCATGTATTCACACCACGTGAATTGTACTGAAGTACCTTGAGGGTCATTATCATTATCGGTGATTCCTCTCACACCTGTTAACATCTTACATCATTGGCTGGTAATCAGGCGATGTCTTTCCATGTTCGAATCCATAACACCTTTTCACATGGATCGACTTGTACTTCAGGCGAAGATTGAACGAGTTTTGAAGACCCCGAATCTAGTTTCATCCATCTGGGCTGCGATATATTCAGGAAAAATAAATACATCAAATGTACATCATAGCTGCATAGATAATCATCCAAGCTAAGGGACGATGGCTCTACCAGAATCATCAATCTTCCACACAGACGATTTTCTGTCCTATGTACATGAAAATGAATTTATAAACCTGAGCATGGGAATGCCCGCCTCAGCTAAATCATGAAAATATTATGAAGATAATGTATTGTATTGTATCTTATTACAAGTCACCTTCCAGTTCGAAAAATCTCGTATCCTCATGATAAAGCATTTCACCCAACATCAGAAGATTTATGACCTCATGCTTTAGGGGGAAACTGTTATAGACATATTTGGGCACTGCAACCCCAATCACATATATCCATAAAACCAAGGGCTTCTAAGTCCCTAAAAGTGTTGTTTCATACCCTAAAGGAGCAAGGTCAGTTGATTACATCATCTCCCAGAAGTTCTCCATGAAAAACTACTCAGAACTGGTCAAAAATGGACCATACAGACTGCTCAGTGCTAAGGGTGCGATGCATCTCACCTGCTACATGAAAAAAGTGCAATGCATACTATAAATCCCTTCTGTAGGGTGCAATGAGCGAGAGCAGATAAATGGCAGAGGCAGTTGGCTAGGTGGAAACCCAGAGAATCTTCTAGAAACTGCCCATTTGACACTTGCTTCTCTGAATTCAACCAGGGATGAGTAAGAGATCATGAAATCTCCAAGTGGAACCAAGAACTATCAGAGAGATGACACTAATCAAAATCCTGGAAGCTGACTCACCCACCTGCAAACATCTATATATGGATCCCTCATCCTAGAGATCCAGAGGCTGGAATTTTGTATTTTGTAAGGAAGTGCTATTGGTTTCTCTGTGTAACATTGTACTGTTGGGTGATCTAAGCTTTTCATGAGGTGAAGAGGGCTTTCATGATGGGAGGATGGTGCTGGGTCAAACCAATGGGTTGTAATCCTCTCTTCTACTACTTCTATCAATAAAGTTATTTGAGTTTTCCTCCATATTCTTGTATATCTCTGAATCTTTGTATTGATATATGCATTTGTATGGTTAATATACATCTGATCCTATATTGTTTATGGTTATAGATCTCTATGCTTTGATGGTATTATGTTGCTTTGACTCTACAGGTGTTCTTTGAAACGGGACAAGTAAAGAAGGAGTGGCGAAGCTCTGTCAAAGGAGGGAGGAAACAAGCAAGGAGCCAAGCGAAAGACTAAGGTTGGTACTCTTTGCTTCTCTCTCATATATCTCTCATAAAGGAAAACACAAGTAACTTTAGTTTGTTTGTTTCTAAGATAGCTACCCATCTTAGTGGGACTAGCAGCTCTAAATGGACACTAGTTTTCCCGATAACAATCATGCACATGACTCTGACTCTGAAACTGCTGATACACCTCCTTGAAGTCATCGTCTTCTGAATATGCCTCTATGTATGCATCATGGGTGAATGGCTCCATGTGCATAAGAGCCCCAAAAGTTGTAATCTTTGATGTGGGTGGCCTTGAAAGCATATCATCCAACTTGTTTGCGCTACCTTTGTTATACTTGATCACCAAATGAAACTACTGTAAAAAAACCCATCACCTTGTAATGCCTGGTCTGTTGTAGTTTATTCTGGCCCTGCAAGTACTATACGGGCTAGTGATCTATGTGGATTATTGTCTCCTTTCCCATCTGATAGTGCTTCCACTTCTTCACAGCTTGCACCATGGAATAGAGCTCCTTATCGCAGTTAGGGTCGTGAAGAACTACCCCATGAAATATTTCAGAATGGTAGCAAACAAGCCTTCCTCCTTGCATCAAGACGGCTCCCATAGCATACCCACTCACATTTGTCTCCACTTCAAAGGGTCGTTGCAAATTTGGTAATGATAGAACTAGTGCTTCATTGATCTTCTTCTTTAACTCATCGAAAGCCTTTTGCTTCCCTTTTCCCCACTGGAAAATATTTCCACTTGTTGTTATGGCGTGGAGCAGTGTTGCTACCGCTGAAAATGAGGCTATGAATTTCCTCAGGTACTGTGTTGATCCAATGAAACTCCTAACCTTAGTAACATTAGTAGGCACCGGCCATTTCATGATGGCCTCCATCTTGGAAGGACCTATCTTCAATTCTCCTCCACAAATCACATATCCCAAACACACCAAGGACTGCTACACAGACTCACACTTCTTGAGATTCGCTAGCAATTGGTGCTTTTTCAATTTTTCCAGCACCTATGTCAAATGTGAAATATTCTCCTCCCATGTAGCATTATATACCAATATATCATCTAAATATACAATAGCAAATGAATATATAAAATGGTGCATTACATCATTCATTAATCTTGTAAATGTAGTTGGTGCATTACATAGGCCAAATGGCATAACTAACCACTCATACAAACCTTGCTTGGTTTTGAAGGCAGTCTTCCATGTATCTTCTTCTTTGACTCGAACATGGTGATATCCAGACTTCAAGTCTAGCTTGGTGAAATACTTTGCTTGTTGCAGTTGATCTAATAGATCGTCTATCCTGGGTAGGGGGTATCTGTTCTTGAGCATGATTTTATTCAACGCCATGTAATCTATACACATCTGCCAAGTCCCATCCTTCTTTGTCACAATGATGATGGGTGACCCACATGGTGATGTACTTGGTCGAATGAAACCTTGTTCCAACAATTTTTGCAATTGTTTCTTCACCTCACTTTCTTCTATAACAAACTACCTATAAAACCCAATATTTGGCAAAAGGGAGTCTGGCAATAGCTGGACCTCATGCTCCACTTCTCTCTTTGGAGGTAACCCTTTTGGCTCTCGGAACACGTCCTTGTATGCCTATAACAACTCCTCCAATTGATTTTTTTGTTTCTTAGTACACCCCTCTAGGGATGCCTTGCCTCTTATTGACTCCTCTACATGCTGATTTTCTCTTAAAAACAATAAAACATACTTCTTGCTAGAACTGATCAATTTCTTGGCTTGGTTGGCACTTACCAGTGAAATTTTCGACTTGCCCTTTTGCACACTAATGATGAATGATTTTCAATCCTTGATAAGTCGGTTCTAGTTAGCTCTCTTCATGAATATTGCATCACGCATGTACATGTATGGACTCCCAAACACAACCCCACATACATCAAGGGGAACCACATCGAGATCTACTTCATCAATAAAATCAGCACTGGTAGCAAATTTAATTTTACACTGTTTTGTTACCTTTAGCTATGCATCCTTATGTACCCATCCCAATGGATATAGGTTTGGATGATCATGAACTTCCAGCGCCAACTTCTCGACCAGATCTGTTGCAATGAGATTTGTCTACGATCCTGAGTCAAATAGAGCATCAATATTCGTCTTCTTGACCTATATATTTACATGGAAGAGTTTGGTCATTTCTTTCTCTTCTTGTTGCTTAAGGCTACTCGGATTCACCTCTTTCTGCACTGATGTATAGATGATCTTCTCAACCATGTCTAAGCTTCTTTCAACTTGGTTGCTCGAATCAGTGGCCATGAGATTCTTCTTCTTATTATCTTTCTTCTTGTTCTTTGGGTTTAGCTCTGGATGCAACTTCCAGCACTTCTCCTTTGTATAGTCATCAATGTTGCAGTGGTTGCATTGGTTGCTAGGATCTTTGCATTGGTGCATTGTGGTTGTCGTGTTTTTATCTTTCCCCCCTTTTTGTTCTTCTTCCCATCCTTAGAAGCATATTTTTTATCCTTTTACTTTGATCCACTTGATTTTGTTCTTTTCGGACCTATGTTCTCCAAGTATTGTGCCTGTACACAAGCCTTGTCCACCATTTTGGGCTTGAACAACATCACTTTCTCACGCAGATGGTGGTGCAGACCCCCAAATACTTGAGGAGTACATCTGGGTTCTTTGGAGAGATACCCAACAATATATCCACCTTTATGAATTATGTGGTGTACTCCTGCACGCTTTGGCCCAACTTTCGCCTGAAGTAATGCAATTGAATCCACTGGTCTTCCACGTACCCTATGGGATAAAACTATGACTTAATGAGGGTTTTGAAATCTTCCCACTTAATCACTAGAGGTTTTCCCTCCAACCTTAGGGTTTTCGTGTGGCTCTCCCACCAATTCAGCGCATGGCCCTCCAATTTCAACCACATGAATGAGATCTTCGGCCCTTCCTCGATTTGATGGACACTGAAATAAACTTCCAGTTGCTGCAACCAATGGTTTAGTTTCAGAGCATTGATCTCATCGTGGTATGGCTTGATATCGACTTTTGCTTCCACTTTAAACATGGATTGGTTCATGACACTCGAACTACGTTGATGTTTTTCGGGTTCTTTCTTCAGTTTGTTCTCTGCGTCTTCCTGATCTCCTGATCCCCCTTCTGATTTGTCTTTTGCATTTGAACCCCCTTCTTCTCCAAATATCCCCAACTTATTTCTTAGGGCCGCCATGAGGATGTTTATATCTACGACTTCTTCTTCGAGTCGCGAAAATCTCACCTCTGCAGTATCATGAGGTTCATTTACATATTCGTCCCCCATGATTAGGGTTTTACGATTTTTAGCCTCGCCAATCTAGATCCCTGCAATCTCCAAAAAATACCCAAAGAAACCTGCTCTTATACCAAATGTTCTGTAAACTATTGTGGATATTCCACTGGAAAGTTCTTCACAATAGATCTAATAATATTATATTAAAAATCTGTGATTCTACACTATTACAGTTTTATTTAATTTCTAGATCTGTAAAATTAATTGTAATTAGTGCATGCATGTAAAATTAAATCAAGCAGAAAAGTAGAGAACGAAAAAATAAGCTCACACACACATAATGCACAAGATATGCTCTTTAGGAAACCCTTTCGGGAGAAAACCCAGCTAGAAGGTGAGGTCGCTTCTCTCTCTTTATCTATCTGGAAATATGGCTACAGATACAAAGAAGTAATGTTTGTGGCCCGTGGGCTGATATAGTGCACATATCCTCCATGTTTTCTCTACCTCCTATCTCTCTGTTAAAGCCTCGAAATTCATTGCGACAACATGGGGGATAACCACCCAGTCGAGGACTTGAATATTGTCCCTTATCCATTTGGTTTGATGGCTCTGACTGGATTTATGGGACCAGTTTCCCAATCTGAAAGATGGTAGGATGTTGTATGCGTTTGATTATCAAAGCTAATTTGGTAGATGAGGGTGGATTTAATAGAAAAAAAAAAAAAAAAAAATTATATATCTATATATATATATATATATATATATATATATATATATACACGGGCTTAAATCAATATTTGTGCCATCTAGATAAATGACTACCTTGATTGATAATGAACATTATTCAAAGAGAGAAGTATAAAACTTTCATAAAAAACAATTATTTCGATTAAATAGTTAATTGAAATGGTTGACTGTAAAACGTATCTCATCAAATATCTAACAGAATTTTTCTTATCAAAAATAAAGAGGATAACAACTTAGTTATATTTCAAAAATGAAAGAATAACACGCCGCATTAAAACATAATTGACAAACAATGTACATATAGAAGAAACATCTTAACAGGTCATAACATAATCACTACGCAATGATAAAAGTACCCGATGCAAGATGATTGATCAATAGACAATAAATCTGCAATCCATGCATTTTCTCCAATATCGATCACAAAAAAATAGAAGTGCAATTCGTAGCAAACTTTCTCAAATAAACTTTCATGGACTAGATCTTCAAAATTGAAGAAAAACTTTAAAAAGTACAAAAGTGTATGTTCTTTAAAGAGTCTTGAATAAAATTGTCAGACCCCTTTCTAAATACATGAAAGGGGTTTAAATATCAAAAAATATTACAAAAACAGCTAGGCACTAAATTCTGAGGAGTGAAACGACTCTCCTTAGAATCAATGCCAAAAATGTAAAATTAAACTTGATTTAAAATTCAAATATCTGGGCTTGATTGGTGTTGGCTCCTTATTTGTTTCCATTGCTCGTAGATATCAATCATAGCGTGAACTCCTGGAGGTTTCCTTATGCTTATCTTCACTTGTCCCGCATAAACTGTATCTGATGACAATGGCGTCATATGGATGATAGAATTGGTTAAGCATCATAGGGCCATCAATTGACTATGTGGTTTTACCAGGTATGCCCAATAAGCTTCCCAATTTAAATGCAACAGTTTTTTGATCCGTTGTTCTTTTGTTGCAAGACTTTCATGCCAACTTGATTGCAAATCATCGATCTCGGGCAGATTTCCTGGTGAACATCTTTGAATAAAACCTGCATACCAAATATTATCATTAATAGTTTCTATCATATTGTTTGATGTTTTGCTTGCACTAGAAACTTCCCTTTCAGCCTGTTTTATTTGGATTTCCCAATCAATGAAGAGAATGTCCTTGTGAGATTCTTTGATCTTTGGCAATTCTGTTGTCTTTCCCTTTGAATTGTCTTGCCATGTGATTAAGTTTGAAATCTTCTCATCTATTTCCTCAAAGTTGATTTTAGCATCTGTGAATTGACTCACTAATGCATCAGCTTCTTGGCATAATGGACTAATCTCTACTAATTTCTTACAAAATATTGATTGTTTCTTTGACAGAAACGCATTGATCTCTAAAGCTTCTTTAATGAATTCATCAACTTTTGGGTAATCTTTTATCTGATTTGTAGTAAATCGCAGTTGTGTGATTTCAGTGTCTTTAGCATTTAATTATGCCTGGCTTTGAAGTCTTAGGTTGTCGAAACTTTGTTGCATTTGTTCAAGTTGTGATTTAATATGTTCATGTGTATTCACCTTTTCTTTTGTGAGTTGATCTTCCAGCTACTTTATTATTCCCTCCTTTCCTTTGATCAATTTTCTTACTTCTTCGGCTTTGTCAATTGTCACAGAAGCATAAGCTCGTGCAAAATGAGATAATTTGGTCAAATTTTCAGATGGATCTATAGGTGTATCTTTCCAGACAACGTCCATTGGCTCGTTTCCTGGCAAGCTAATAATAGCATGGTCAATTTTTCTCTTTTTCCTTTGTCTCTTCATGACCACTTGATGTTTGGGACTATAAAAAATATCTAAAGGAGGAATTTCTTCCTCTTTCAAAACAATTTATGAAGAAGGAAAAGTAGGAATAACTTCGATATCTTCTGAAGTAGTGAGAGATTTTTCTGAATATTTCTCGGGAGGTTTTGGTGTTTCGGGCAAAGTTTTTGTTTGACTCGTACCACCTTGTGGTTCATTGATGATCTATTCAAACTGCCCCCATTCTTTCTGCATTTTCTCCTGATCAAGTCCCTTCTCAATACTCTTCTTGTTGGAAGGTTCTTCTATGTCTTTCTCTATAGCAGACTCCTTTTGTGATTTAGCATCTTTGGATGCTTTATTTGCATCCTTTCCTGATACATTAGTAGAAACCCTTTCTTCCTAAGATTCTTACAGGATTATTTTAAGTAGATTGAAAGGCACGTGCGTTAACCTTTGATATTTGTGCTCCTTAAATTCTGTTAAGTTAGTTGGATTTAGTCGGAGGGTAGCTAAACTCTGTACCTGTGAAAATTGTTTAGATGCTTCAAAAACATCGTCAAAATGATCGTCCTCATGAATAAATGCCTTAACTTTAACAGCCGAGGTAAAATCATACACGGCCTTAATAGGGTCATATTGCCTTTCTCGAAACTCAACAAGATTCAAATTGTGAATGTGTTTGACTTCAACCTGTGCATGTCTGAAGTCGTTGAAACAATAAACACCACACCAAAGTGGAAAAGTGGGCCAAAGAGATTTTTTAGACTCTTTGAGAGACCTGGTTACACCTTTGTAAACTATCTGGTATGCAATTCTCTGGCTAAAAAAATATCAGGGACATACCACAGAAGTACATGTGGTGGAGCGATGCTTCCAAAAACTTTGATATATATAAATAGTTATTCTCCAAACCATCTCACCATAGGTTGAACATCACCCTTGGCTTCTTCTAATAACCTTGGGGCTTTCTTGTCAAAGACAGCCTAATGAATAGGGAGCATAACCCCCTGAAAAATATGATAGAAATGTTCATTGAAACAAGATTTCCAAAGGGATTTATGACACACATGATTTGGCATGGGATCCTGAGGAGTCCACCTCCATCCCATAATTGGAAAAGGAAAAACGAAACATACAGCGTCCATGATGTAGGCACACATATAAAATGGAGGAATGGTTCTTGTAGTAACAAAATGGTTCTTCCTATATTCTATGATATGGCGGGCTAAGTTATTTGACAAAATTGTGGCCCAATCCATTACTATAGAATTACAAGCGGCATCAATGAGAGGCACCCATTCAACAGAAAACTTGGTAGTATTTGCATACCGAAATAATCTACATAACATTGTGGAAATGTATAACTAAGGAGCAGCAAGAGAGGCTACCGAATACATACCAATTCTATCCATTTTGTGCTTGATAGGATTTGACCTCCATTGCTTTATAACTTCAGAGGGTTCTTCATTTTCAGTGGCAAATTTCTCCACAAATGCTTGATCATAAACCTTGTGCGGCTGAGGTAAATGGTATATTATTATGATATCCTCTAGTTTAAAAGAGCCGATGACCACTTGCCTTGAGGTCATGAATTCTCTGTCTTCAATGTTCACATTTTCAATAACCCGTTTCACCATATCAATGTAGGGTAATAATTTTGGCCTAGTTGTTATCTTATGCAAAACAGAGCATGCAAGCTCAACATAAGAAGCCTCTGAGGATTTAATATCATCTATCATCACTTCCTTAAGTATTTCCTTCTCAAATATATCATAAACATTTTCCTAGGAGCCGGCACCACACTCTAGTAGGCAAGTTGTATCAAAAAATAAAGGTGATGATTCCAATACATCTTCAGTCGTGGACTGTGTAACCTGACCCTTATTCATCTTGACCATCAAGTCGAGTAATTAAGTCTATGTTACAGTCTTTTCAACACAAAGAAGATGAGGGTGATAGTGCAGAGGATGAGAAATTGAACTATAACAGCATGCAAATACGAAAATCTTATTCAAGTTAATGAAACTGAAACACTTAAATGCACTTGTAATGGTGAGAAGACATCGAATTTCTTGAGCCACGAGATCATAAATATCCATAACCTGAAATGATATCCGCGTAAGATTTAGATTAATTCACATTAATGTAGTCTATTGCCAACGATCTTTTCGGAACAGATCATTAAAACTTGTTAACGTACCATCCTTAATACGTGAAATACAATTTAATGACGTGTCAGTGTGTCCGGATTCTCTCAAAAATCAGCTATTCACAATGCCACATAATAAGTTTGATTGTCAGTTTTACGATTTGCGAGATTGTGATTCGATGGATGCGAACATGTTTTGATATTACAGCTAATTTATTTGTCAGATCCATCTTTATATCGTAATACGTAAATGAAGGTTTAACATATTTTATTCCCTTTTGCGATGCGAAAAGTCTAACATGATTTGACCGAAAAGGAATATTCCAAGATTTTGTGCATATTGCAAATTAGTGATGTTTCAAATGATAATGTTAAATGTTGCACACAAGACTTTGTGAAATGTGAAATGCGATTTCACTATGGAGCGGGGTTCTTGGATTTTTATTTAGATTTTAATGAATTTTAAATCAAATTATTTTCTAAAGTGTCCCCATTTGTTATCTAAAGGATTTTATCAAATGGGGGGTTGTTGTACAACACAACACTCTCTTGGCTATCTTTGCTCAACTATGGAACAAAATGCTCTCAAAAGAATGGAATAACTCTTCCTCCTAGTGGCCCAGTTATAACACAGCCCGTTAGCCTACTAGTGGTTAAGTTTGACTACATCAACTCTTAACTAGAGTTAAAAAATAGATTCTAGAGTATGTTACATCACAAACTTATTGTTAGCCTTTTTTATATGAATAATGGGGCGTGACGCGACATCCTCCCGATCTATCGGTGTGAAAATAGGAAGGTCAACTTTTGAGTGGCATAACTTTTGCATATGGACTCTAATTGACGTGATTATTGTGTCATTGGAAATCTTTCTGTGTGTAGAATAACATGAAAATATATTGCACTTAAGCAACACCCCTTTTTGTAACTTTTTGTGAGACCTAAATTTGTTCCACTTGGTCTCGTAATTTTGATATATCATGTTGCATTTCTTCCTCTTCTTCATGCATCATAAAAGAGCTTTCTAGTTTCTTACTAAGTGTATCCATTTTTTCATTTTGAGGCATTTTTTAATCAAACAATGATATACATGCTTCACTATGCCCTTCGAATCTCTTCAAACTGAATTTTTCAAACAAAATTTATGAAAAAAAAAAAAATTTACACACCTTTTTCTTTATTTTTAGGATCTCAATATTGAAATTGTTGTACCTCTGTAATTCCAGATCTCCAAGGTCTTAAATTTTGTCCGATGGTAGCCCTCTGAGTCTTCTTTCTAACTCCACAAGTCATACCAAAGTTTGATTCTTCAAAATAATGTCATGCTCAATCTCCCACGATGGCTTGATTATGGATTCGTTTAGTAGAGAGAAATTGTAAGGAATGTCACGTGTCAGTGTTTCAACTTTCAACCCTGAAAATGATACACAAAAAACTACATTTTGTTCACTTTTTATAAAATTCAAATCTGATACTTGTAGAGTTAGTTATGATGATTTTCTAGAGATCATGTGTTTGAGACTGAATTCTGGAGAATGAAAAATTCCTTAATTCTTTGGACCATATCTCATAAAATATAGCAAACCAAGATCTGAATTTTATACAGGAAGTTCATCAACATTTCAGTGCCACTTGGTTGCAATTTGAGTATATGAACCTTCATAGAAAAAAAATTATAGCGAAAATGTCAAGATTTCCTGTTTGCAATAGTGAAACCCTAGAATCCAAAGCTTTGATACCAAATGTTATGCAGCCAGCTTACAAAGTAGAAGAAAATATAGATCAATGACTTAAAAATTATCCTCTTCGAGGGGGAACCTCATTTACATTACATAAATGAACAATTCTTGGATGATACAAATGATAATACCTCCTTGGTATATATAGGAATCTAAGGGGTCACAATATCATTAGAGCCTACATAACAATAATAATGTAAGATCACAATAATAACAATAGTGGGCTTCTATGGAACACAATAATAACAACATGAAGGATACATGGGCACAACAATAACAATAGGAGGATACACCAATAATAACAATAAGGGGGATACACTGGTATTATAGGGACCTAACGCAAGCTTTGGAACCCAAAAACAAGGAAGGTTCTATATAATCAAGATGAGGTGTTTAATGAAGTGAAATATGTTATTAAACATGAATTCCTATCAAAGGAAATGGAACCAGTGAAGATAGAGTTTGAACTGAACGAGAATGAATCAAACTCTACAGAATAATAGGATTTAGAAGAGGAGGAACCACACACTTTAATTTTAAGGAGATCAATTTGAGAGAGAAGGCGGCTAGAGAGGTATATTCCATCTACTTTATGTTCAAATTTTTATTTATTTATTACTAATGATGATCCCAGAACTGTCAGGGAGGCAGTGGATTCAAATGATGGAAAACTCTGCTAAAAGGCCATGGTTGAAGACATGGGATCCTAGGAAAAAAATGAAGCTTAGGATATGGTGGAGTTGTCAGCTAGAAGGAAACCCATTAGCAGTAAATGGGTGTTTAAGAAGAAGATGAATGTAGAAGGAAAGGTGGAGAAATACAAATTTTGGTTGGAAGAAAAAGGTTATTCCCAAGTGTTGGGAATTGATTTTGGTGATATGTTTTCTCTTATTTCCAAGTTAGCTTCAATTGCATTACTTTGATTTGTTGTTGCTGCTTTTGTCTTTGAGGTAGAATAGATGGATGTGAAGACAACATTTCTTCAAAGGGATCTAGAAGAAGAGATCTACATGAAGTAACCAAGAGTCTTTGCAATGAAGTCTAAGAAAGAACTGGTATTCAAGTTAAAAATGTCTTTATATGGGTTAAAGCAGTCATCAAGGATGTGGTATCAAAAATTTGATACATATATGTGGGGACCTAGCTTCACAAGAAGCAAAGCAGATCTGTGTTTATTTTAAATTAATTGTTCATCATGTTATTAATTTTTTCTTGTATTTGGATGCTATTTTGTTGTTTGGAAATGTCAAAGAAATTTTTCGGGATTTGAAGACCCAATTATCCTCTAAATTCTACATAAAGGATCTTGGTGCTGCAAACTATATTTTGGGCATAGAAATTAAACGAGATCATGGAAAGAGGAAGCTTTGGTTAAACCAGAGGAAGTATTTCAAGATGATATTGCAGAGGTTTAATATGCAGGATAGTAAATGGGTGAATGTTCCTATTCCTATAGGTGTAAAGTTATATGTTGAACAATGTCCCAAGACACGGGAAGAGGAAGAGGACATGTCTCATGTTCCATATGTGAGTGAAGTTGGTATCCTAATCTATGTAATGGTCTATACCAGACTAGACATTTCACATGCAGTGGGAGTATTAAGCAAGTTTATGTCAAAACTAGGTAATGAGTATTAGATAGTAGTGAAGCGAGTTTTCAAGTATTCACATGGCACTAGTGATTATGATTTGTACTACCAAGGAAGACTAAGATTGGACATAGTGATGGAAATATGTGGCTTTGTTAATGCATATTGGGTTGGAGATCTGGATCAAAGAAGATATACAAGTGGGTATGTATTTAACCTATTTGGAGGAGTAGTCAGTTAGATGAGCAAGAGACAGTCTATAGTGGCACTTTCAACTACAGAGGTTGAATACATTGCAGCCACTCATGCAAGCAATGAAGCAGTTTGGTTACAGAGATTGTGTTCAGGTGTCGGATTGGCCCAGCGAGCTATAAGAATAAACAATGACAACCAAAGTGCAATTTTCCTTGCAAAGAACCTTGATTACCATTCGAATGAAAAGCATATTGATGTTTAGTATAATTTTGTAAGGGATATGGTTGAAGACAATAAGGTGTTACTAGTAAAGATGCACATTTTAAAGAATGTTGTAGATGAATTGAAAAATTCTATGACCACTGAGAAGTTTTCTTAGTGTAGAGAAACAATGGGCATTGTAGCCTTGGATCAATGGCCATGCACTCCTGCAACTCCTTGTGTGGAAAGAAAACAATAAGTGCAAGAATGTTGGTTATGTGTTATATTATTTCCACGACTAGTCACACATGTTGTTACATTGCACCGGGCATAGCGGGGGGGTCGTAGGGGGGCGACAACCCCCCTACTGGGTTTTTGCAGCGGGTAGTACTCCCTACACCCCTTTTATTTTTATGCATGCCCAATAATAGTTGGGAAGACCCAAGGATGAGGGGAGGACCCACCCATGGTTTTACACATGGTTTTTTTGGGCATGATCATTTTGCCCATGGTATTTGTATATTTGGTCAAGGGAACTACAATTATTTTCTAATCCAAGGTTAATGGACTGGGGTTTATGAATGCTTCAACATGCATATAATATATTGTAACTATTGTCACTCACTGCAAAATTTGTTTTCAGCAGAACAAAGTACAAAAGAACAGAAAATTTGGTATCCATCTTCCAAACTGCATAAGCCCTCAAAGCTAAATCAAACCCCCTCCATTGGATAGTGCTCTGAATTATCTTTCCAATAATATATGGGACTCCTCAAATGGACTCCGGAATCAAAAGTTAGACAGATTGAGGTTGCCCAGTTGAAAACCAAAAAATAAGGAGAAAATGCCTAAGGGTAAAATCCTGGGTCCCGACATATTGGCGATCTCAGCATATCAGTGATCGGAGGTTGTAGCGTGTGTGCATCAAAATGAAATTGTCGATTGAAAAGCTCTGATTAAGGGGATCTAATATGGGGGTTGGCCTATGGTCATGCGGAGTGTGAAAGGACCAAGGGTTAAGAAAAAAAGGTGATTGGCATTCATCGGTCGGAAAAGTGAAATTTTGTGCACCAAAGTTAAATCATCGATTGGAATTCACCGATAGAAGAGCTTCAATATAAGGGCTGGCCCACAGTTAAGAGGAACTTAAAGAGCCAGGGGTAGCAAGCAGTTTACAAAGGAACGATACCACCCAGCAGGAACAAAAGGCCTTAGCACCTTAAGGCTAAGCACCAGGTCATATCCCTTAGTCCTATCGTTAGAAATGTGGGAAGGGCTTAGTAGAAGGGGCTTGTCATATCGGAGGTCACTAATCAGTAAATTTGAATACTGCACCACTGTGAAGTATGAGATATGGAATCACCCAGATAAGGAAGTATAGCACTTTAAAGGCATATGGGTTGGTAGTTGCAGTATTAAAAGAAGGCATGGAGCAGTTGGAAATCAATATGGGCTAATCCTATGGAAGCCCTTGGGAAAAGAAACCAAGGACGACATGGGAAACATAAATAAATTAGACTAATTCGTGCACACCTCTTCATGGAGTAAATGGATATATGGGGACTCGGGAAAACTTAATGGCTCAGCATGGAGCTCCACTCAAACATACAATGAAGAACTGTCAATACAATCTCTTCTTCTTCTCTATGACAAGCCACCACAGTTGACTACTACCAACTCTAGAGAGTGGTGAAGTCAAGCAGTTAAGACGAAAGCGAAGGGAACCGGTCAAGCAGCTAGAGGGACACATTGTGGCAGAGACATGGCCTGATCAAGGGCCTTCATAGGAATGACAGAAGGATATTTTCCTCAGTCATATTTCAGTTTTGCTTATTTCTGTTTATTTTGTAATTTTTGTGTATTTTCAAGAAAGGAATCAAATCCTTGGTAATCATTTTAGGCAACAAAGCTATCGCACACCAAGACAACTAGTCTATCGGACAACTAGCCCTTGGCTGAGATATTTTGTAACTGATTCAAAGCTCCCCCTCTCCTTATAAATAGGGGGAAGAAACACTTAATAGAGGTTCCATAATTCTACACCCAAGGGGTCCAAATTTTGTGATTCCACTTTTGGTTCTATTTACTTGTTCAGGAGGGACTTGAGCTATGTAATGCTAAATGTAAATGGACTGGTGAATTGGACTCATTTTGAAGGATGAATGAAACTCTTTGGTGATTCCAATCAAATAAATGTGCAGTATGTTTCCCCCTTTTTTATCACTTCATGTATGTTTTTCTCCCTCTAAAATAGTGTAATGAAGCTGTCGGTTTCACTCTTATTCATGGTTGTATATTTTTCTACTAAGTAGTAATAGTACCTGTGGTAATTACAGATTTACTTGTGTTATTCGAAAGCCTACAATGCATGTATGAGCACAAATTTACATATGTTAATTAGTAACAAATGTATTCATGATGTATAGATCTTGGGACCTTAATTAGATCTCCATTGTTTATATCATTCCACCTCTTCAGTCTTCCATACTTCTACTGGAATATTGTTGCTTAGGATTATGTATTATTCCCAGCCCTATGCATCAGATTCCTTCCTTTCTCTCCTCCTCTTCATTTTACTACAACTCCAATATTAAGCTGCATATTGTTGTGTGTCGACCACCAGAACCAGACAATTCTCTCTGAGTTTGGCCCGATTTACCCCCTGAGCATTTGGATCAATGTATTGGCTTGAGTTCACCCCTATGAAGGCCTATTGAACCAAGCCCCACTTTATTATCTTTTCAAACTACGTGAAAATTGGAGTATTGCAGAAAGCCCGATTGATAATCTTCCAAATCACTCATCTCTTTAAGATGTCCTAGGCACTGGTATACAATTAATCCAGCGGCCATCTCTAGGAATCTTTCATATCTCTTGAAGCACTTGTGTTGTAGGTGCTAGAAAAAATGACAACATCTTTCTGGCGCCATTTTCGGGGAATGAATTAGAATACTTTTCGCTAGGTACGACAATTTTTTACATTCCCTTTGTGAGGTGAGCAAGGGAAGTTTGGGTTGAAGACTTCTCACCTTGGCGACTCCATTGTTTCAATCTTATGGTAAACATCCTAGCGACTCCACTGTCTATATCTTATTTGATCATCTTATCTTTCAAGAGGCCTCATACTCGCTATGATGCTAAACAGCAAAAAACTTCCCCCACATATAAACTTGAGATTACTCACCTAAAGGGGTTTTCAAAATGGCCATTCCTGCATTCTTTGCCAACAAATTTGCCCCACTGGATTTTTATTCTATTGTTGGTTATCCCAATCATGTCCCTTCATTTCATGAATGGAATACATATTTTCCTAGATTCAGTGGAAACGCAGATAGAAGGTCAGACCAGCACCTCAAGGACTTTCATGAATGCATGGAACAATGGGGTATTGTTCTGGAAGATGTTCAAATAAAATTGTTCATGTATTCTTTAGACGAGGATGCTACATTTTGGTATAGAACAATACCTCATGGTAGCATATCTTCCTTAAAGAACTTTCATATAGCATTCAATCATTACTGCAAAATATTATATCCACCGGGTGCTTTGTTTGAAGATCCTTGTGCACATTTTAATGTTGAAAATATTCCTGAGGTTAATAATCCTGTTGGTTATGTTTGTGGGGCTCCTCTCCAAGAATACATATACCAACATCAAGAAACATCACCCAGTGATCAAGAAAGAGAAGAAGGAGATAGAATCGAACTGCAAATAACCCTCAGAGATCCTATTCAGTCGAATTTTATGATTCTCCTTCTTATGATGTGTATGACTTCGATGTAGAGTCAATTGATGCAAAACTACAACAGTCTCAGTTATGGGAAGTTGCACAAGAAGAGGAGGCCCACCAAGAGGTTAACAAAGAGGCTCCAGTTTACGATTCACATCCTTCACCTAGAGAACAAGTTCAAGAATATCCTCCGATTTATGATTCATATGATTCAAAGGAGGATGAGAAGGTCATGGATTTTCAAAGGGATATAATTGCAAACAAGTGGGGAGAAGGCTTCTAGCAACAAATTTTTCAAGAAGATCCCAAAGCTGAAGAGCCAAGCATTGTCTATGGCTGGCTTATGCGGAAAGATTCATTCCTGCAAGAGAATGAAGCAGTCGCAATTTTCTCTCGTCAGTTCTATGACCCTGTAGCTGACTACATGACGACATTCTTAGATCAGCAACAAAGATTGTTTCTGGAGCATGTATCAATTTTTTTGTTTGAATACATTTTGTGGTGCGTACTTTTTTTATTTTTAAATTTCAGTAGCATGAAGGAATTAGGTCTATCACCCAAATGTTGACTTAGTACCATTAGAGGGAAGAACTCACTTAGGTGAATTGATGTCCAGTACATAAGTAGGAGTTGCATATAAATAAGCTCACTAGTTGAGCATTTAGTTTCCAGTTGGTAGAATTTTTATTTCTGCATTTCAGTTCTATGAGGAAAAGGCTCCCTACAATGAAAGTTGCATAAATATTTTCTAGTTTTATAGATTCATTATATTTTTAAACTCCATGCCCAAGGGTGAAGGCTATTGGTATCTAGATTCTCAACACCTTGCCAGCAAGGCACTGTCCCCAGTTGGAGCCAATGTTGTCACTCACTACAAAATTTGTTTTCAACTAACCAAAGTACAAAAGAACATAAAATTTTGCAGCCATCTTCCAAGCCACGGAAGCCCTCAAAGCTAAATCGTACCCCCTCCATTGATATTGCTCCAAATTATATTTCCAACTGTATACAAAACTCCTTAAATGGATTATGGAATCAAAAGTTAGAGCAGCTTGAAATTTCCCTATTGAAAACTAGAAAACAAGGAGAAACTTCCTAAGGGTAAAATCCTGGGTCCTAGCATATCGACGATTGGAGGTTGTAGCGTGTGTGCATCAAAATGAAATCACCGATTGAAAACCTTCTATTAAGGGGCTCTGATATGGAGGCTGGGCTACGATCATGAGGAGAGCAAAAGGACAAAGGGTTAAGCTGGAAAGGTGATCGACATTCGGCGGTCGGCAAAATGAAATGTTCTGCACCAAAGTTAAATCGTCGATTGGAATTCGTCGATAGAGGAGCTTCAATTTAAGGGCTGGCCCATAGTCAAGAGGAATTGAAAGAACCAAGGGCAGAAAGTAGCTTACAAAGGAATGATAGCCCCTGGCAAGAACGAAAGGCCTTAGCACCTTAAGGCTAAGCACCAGGTCACAACCCTCAGTCCTATGGTTAGAAATGTGGGGAGGGCTAAGCAAAAGGGGCTTGTCATATTAGAGGTTGGAAATCGGCAAATTTCAATACTAAACCACTAAGAATTTTGTGATATGGAATCGCTCTGATCAGGAAGTACAAAGCTTTAAAGACATATGGGTTGGCAGCTGCGGTATTGAATGAAGGCATGGAGAAATTTGAAATCGATATGGGATAATCTTGTGGAAACCCTAAGGACAAGAAACCAAGGACTACAGGGGTAGCAGAAATGAATTAGACTCCTTCGCGCACATGTCTTCATGGAGTAAATGGAGATATGGGGACTCAGGAAGACTTAATGGCTCAGCATGGAGCTCCACTCAGTCATACAATGAAGGATTGTCATGACAATCTCCACTTCTACTCTGTGACAAGCCACCACAGTTGATCGCTACCAACTCTAGAGAGTGGTGAAGTTAGGTAGTTAAATCGAAAGAGACAAGAACCGGTCGAGCAGCTAGAGGGACACATTGTGGCAAAGACATGTACTAATCAAGGGCCTTCACAGGAACGATAGAAGGATATTTTCCTCATTCATCTTTTAGTTTTGCTTATTTATGTTTATTTTGTAATTTCTATGTATTTTCAAGAAAGGAATCAAATCTTTGGTAATCATTTTAGATGGAAAAGCTATCATACATCAAGACAGCTAGTGTATCGAACAACTGACCCTTGGCTGAGATATTTTGTAACTGATTCAAATCTCCCCCTCCTTATAAATAGGGGAAGAAACACTTAATAGGGGTTCCATAATTCTACACCGAAGGAGTCCAAATTATGTGATTCCACTTTTGGTTCTATCTGCCTATTCAAGAGGGACTTGAGCAATGTATTGCTAAATGTAAATGGACTAGTGAATTGGAATCATTTTGAGGGATGAATGAAACCCTTTGGTGATCAAAATCATAGAAATGTTCAATATGTTTCCCTTTTGTTTATCACTTCATGTATGTTTTTCTCCCTCTGAAATAGTGTAATGAAGCTATCGGTTTCACTCTTATTCATGGTTGTATATTTTGTTGCTAAGTAGTAATAGTACCTGTGGTAATCTGGACTATGACCGCACATATGTGGAATCTGGGAGCCGAACACTAGCGCGGATTCTGGTCCACCTGGACACCCGCGAAGGACTTGAGGAACAGATCACGTTACAGTGGGGGAGGTGCATCAGAGTGCAATTACTGGACTACGAAGGAGTTCCCTTCCGATGCAGACGATGCCACAAAGTGGGGCACCTTGCGAAGGACTGCCCTCTCAACAAGAAAGCAGATGATACTCCGAGAGGCACCCCGGCATCCACCAGGACGGCATCCCCCATCATCTCACGCCCTCCCTCCGTGGGCCCACCCCCTCCAGCTTCATCTCCCATGGACGATCCAGGAATGCGATGAACCTCACCTCCAAAGACCAGGGCTCGCTCGGCGGCCGAAGCGGGTATGCATTCGGGTTCTCTTAACCCTTCTTTGTATTCTCCTTTTGATATTAATCATGATAATGGATCCACCTCACAGCCCTCTATGATTCACTGCTCATTATCATCATCCCCTCTTATTTGCAACACTGATCCCATCATTTCCACATCCACCCATGTGGCTCGTTCCTCCCCGCTCCCCCAGGGATCCTCCCCTCCTCATTCATATTTCCTCCAGTCTAGGAACCCGGCCAAAGAGCCATCAGACAATCATTCGAGATTGGGCATTGTTATACCTGAGGGGGTTACATTGAATACCAGAGGGAGAAAATCCCATCTCTCAAAGGCCATTAAACAAGTTGGGGCAAAGGTGGTCTCTGGCCGACAATCGACCATTGACGAGGTCCTTAGAGCAGGACACACCCCGAGAGGTGTTCCCCCATGAAGTGTCTATCCTTTAATTGCAGAGGACTGGCTAGTTCCTCCAAGAAACTAGCCATGAAGCGGCTCATAGAATCTGAGCCTATCGACATCATCATGCTCCAAGAGACACTCTGCTCAGCAGATCAGATCACTCGAGCCCTGCAAGCCTTGGTCCCTGCCTGGAGCTTCCATGCCATTGATGCTGTGGGACGATCTGGTGGTCTTGCCATTGGTATCAACCCTCGCTCCATTAAGATGGACTCGACCTGGGGGGGTGCGGGGTTCATTGGGATGGACTTTTTCTCTGCTGAACTCGGCATGAATCTCAGAGTTGTTAATGTATATGCTCCCTGCTCCCAGAGAGAATCGTTCTGGCAGCACCTACTTCATCTCTCTATGATGAACGAAGACCGGGTTATTATTGGAGGAGACCTAAATTTCTCTCTGGGGTTCAGGGAGTCATGGGGCTCGGAAGCACAAGTCGACCCCATTACTGATTACATGACCAATCTGCTTGAGCAAACAAATTTCTTGGATATACCTATGCAGCGCATTCTTCCTACATGGAGGAATAGAAGGATAGGGGATGCTGCACTTGCTCGCAGACTAGACAGATTTCTTATGAAGGGGACTCTCCAACAGCGCTTACATCTCTTCAGACAGTGGGTTGGCTCGGGGGGTTTATCGGATCACAATCCTATATACCTGGAGATTCAGGGTCCTTTCAAGAAACCTAAGGCACCCTTCAAATTTAATCACACCTGGTTGAAGGACCCAGCATATGTCAAGATGATAGCGGATTACTGGATCTCCCACCCTATCAATGACACAGAATCCCTCGCCAAAGGGTTCTGTAGGAATCTCTCTGAAATAAAGCATATATCTATTCAGTGGGCAAAGGAGAAAATGGATCGTGAATCGGCCCAGCTCATTCAAATTGAAGCTGACTTAACCTCTCTCACCGACGATAGAGGATTGGGGTTCATAACAGCTGCAGACAAATGCAGATTAATTGACTTAGAGAATCAAAAAGCAAAGAT
Organism: Pinus tabuliformis; assembly: GCA_031772625.1. Classification (NCBI taxonomy): domain Eukaryota; kingdom Viridiplantae; phylum Streptophyta; class Pinopsida; order Pinales; family Pinaceae; genus Pinus; species Pinus tabuliformis. Next base: position 1,914,951,883 of record CM062816.1, read on the forward strand.
CCTCAAAGAGAGGGAGGAATCCATTAGATTAAGAAGTCGGGCTATATGGATCCAAGCTGGGGATGACAACACGAAGTTCTTTCATAATTTCGCTAAGTGCAGGAAAGTATCAAATACTATTTGGAAGCTCCCCTCCCCGGATGGCGACTTTGCAGATAATTTTAATAAGCTCGCTCACCTGGGCACCGCCCATTTCAGGAATCTTTATAAGAGTCCCCGGGAAGCTAACCTACTGGATATCATCAATGTGGCAAACCACTTCCCGAGATTCGTGGAGGAAGATGATGTAGAGGCTCTGAATAACCCGGTCACGGCAGAAGAACTGGAAGGAGTGCTGAAATGGTTCAAAAAAGACAAAAGCCCTGGCCCGGATGGATGGACCATTGAATTCTACTTGGCCTTCTTTGATGTGCTGGGACAGGACCTGCTGAGGGTGGTCGAGGAGAGTAGGACCACGGGCACTATATACAATGCCATCAATTCTACTTTTATTGCTCTCATCCCAAAATCTGATTCCCCGGCATCCTTTGATGACTACAGGCCCATATCATTGTGTAATTGCCTCTATAAAATCATATCTAAGACCATTGCCAACCGTCTTAGACCCATCCTCTCCCGATCCATTGCCCCGCAGCAATTTGCTTTCCTTGAATCTAGGCAGATCCACGAGGCCATCGGACTCGCCCAAGAAGCATTGCACTCCATCTGGTCGAAGAATCTGAAAGCCATCCTCCTCAAAATTGACCTCTCAAAAGCCTTCGACCGAGTCAGCTGGCTATATATAAAAATGATCCTCATCCACCTGGGCTTCCCCCACGCTTACATCACTTGGATCATGGCCTGTATAACCTCCCCTTCCTTCAGTATACTCATCAATGGCTCAGCCTCTCCTTTCTTCCACTCTGAAAGGGGCTTGAGACAGGGGTGCCCCCTATCTCCCCTTCTCTTCCTCTTGGTCATGGAAGGTCTCAGCCGCCTTATGGACTCTGCAAAGCGGGCTGGAGATATTGGGGGCCTTCGCATATCTGATCTATGCTATCTTACACACCTACTCTTTGTGGACGATGTTCTTATTCTACTTGATGGCAGTGTACGAGACTCTCGGACCTTCTCAAAGATCCTGCAACTATTCTCAGCTGCTACAGGTATGCTGCCAAATCAGTTGAAATCTACCATCACTTGTGCACGCACCTCTGTACAGGAGACCCGGACGGCCCTACAGGCCTTCCCCTACTCTGTCCACCCTCTGGATAGAGGTCTCAAATACCTGGGGTTCAATCTGAAGCCAACATGCCAAAGGATAGCTGATTGGGTCTGGTTGGTTGCCAAACTGGAGAAAAGACTTACTGGCTAGAGCTACAGATATCTCTCTAGGGCTGGCAGATTGGTGCTCATTAAATCTGTGTTAGAGGCTACCCCGGTCTACTGGATGGCACTAGCTTGGATACCGAGAAATATACTTGGGCGACTTCAGCAGCTATGCAATCGATACCTCTGGAATGGGAGTCAAGACAAGAGAATTTTTGCATGGATCAGCTGGAAGAATATATCTCTGCCCAAAAAATGGGGAGGATGGGGCCTCAAAGAACTCCCTGTTTTCGCCATGGCACTGGCCGCCAAGATGGGATGGACCTTACTAACCAGCCAAAATCTATGGACTCAGGTATCCTATCACAAATATATTTGGCCCCAGAACATTCTGGATTGGGCTCGACTACCTACTTGGTCATCCAAGGGATGTTCATCAGTCTGGAAGGCTATGATACATGCCCTTCCCCTCATACGAGACAATCTTGCTTGGCGAATCAATGATGGCTTGACGGGCAGGATTGGCTTGGATCCATGGATCAATAGTGGGGGCAGACACATTCTCAGTCCGGATCTTATCACTCACCTACAGTCCCGCGACATCAGGCATTTCGCTCAAATCGCAGATCAGCAGCACACTGACATTTTCTCCCAAGCATGGAAATCGGCCCAGCAACTGGATCTTCCTCTTCATTGGCATCAGGAATGGCAACACTATACTGAGGCTTTATCAGAATCCCACATTCGCATTAAACAAGGTCCGGATGAACTTGTTTGGTGCCCTGCGGATCATGGTATATACGCTCCTAAGTTCGGGTACAAAGCTCTCATATCCCACAGAATACCTGATCCGATTCACCCGTGGTGGCATACCATTTGGAAGCTTAAGGCTCCACCTCGCACCAGACTATTTTTCTGGTGTGCACTTAAAGGCATTGTCCCCACAGGTGACTATCTCACTCGTAGATCCATCTATGGACCATCCTGGTGCATATTCTGTAAGGCCGCATCAGAAAACTCAGAGCATATATTTCTACACTGCCCTGTTATACACACCCTTTGGACCAACATCCGCAATCAATTGGGCACTGCTGGGAACTGGACTGGGAATGAACTATCGGACGCATGGGAAGCTTGGACTCACAGTCATCCGGGTGCAAAACTATTAAATCTCCCCCTCGTCGCAATATGGTATACCTGGCTTGCGCGAAATCGAGCTGTTTTCGAGGATCGATTGGTATCTTGGAGCCGAGTAGAAGCCACCATTATCGCCGCCTATCATGAGCTTCCCGATCCGCCTCCACCTCGGCCCAGAATCATACAACCCATGCCCAATATCGACAGAGCCACCCCGTGGGCCTTCTTCGACGGGGCAGCAAATCAAACAGGGTGCGGAGGGGGCTTCGTCCTGCATATTAACGAACATCACCGATACCTTGCTAAAATGGGATTCGGGAATGGATCAAATAATTATGCTGAACTTTCTGCCATCCGAAATCTATTACACTTTACTTTATCGCATCAACTCACAAATATCAATATATTTGGGGATTCAATGGTGGTCGTTAACTGGATCAATAATGTCACCACATGTCATACACACACACTCAGCAATATATTACATGATGCTCTCACTCTCAAAGCAGCATTTAATCATTTCTCTTGTTTACACATTTACAGAGAGCATAACAGCGTTGCTGACAAATTATCCAAAGAGGCCTCGTCACTTCCCAGAGGCGAATGGCTAATTGTGGAGCAGAATGGAATCGAAGAGCACCGGTATTACCACAGGCCATTCATAGACCAGAGAGAACAGAGGGACAACAGTCCCGATAACTGACAGTAATGGAGGCTATTTTGATATGATGAATTCTGTTTTGAACTATGGCTATTTTGTATACAAAAAGGACCTTTTTGTGATAGATATTAGGCTTGAACAACCAGACATATGTATGTATCCAGCACAATTTTGTAACTACTCTCTGATACAACACCTTGCGAGGTGAATTTTGTATGAACAACACAGTAATGCCATGGCATCTGCTATATGTAATTTTCTAATATTAATGAAAATTACTGATTTTTCCAGTGGAAAAAAGTACCTGTGGTAATTACATATTTACTTTGTGTTATTCGATAGCCTATAGTACATGTATGAGCAGATAATTACATATGCTAATTAGTAACAAATGTATTCATGATGTATAGATCTTGGGACCTTAATTAGCGCTCCATTGTTTCTGCCATTCCACCTTTTCATTCTTCCATACTTCTGCAAGAATATTGTTGCTTAAGATTTTGTATTATTCCCATCCCCATGCATCAAATTCCTTCCTTTCTCTCCTCCTCTTAATTTTATTACAACTCCAATATTAAGTTTCCTATTGTTGTGTTTCGACCACCAGAACCATACATTTCTCTTTGAGGTTGGACCGATTTACCCCCTTATCATTTGGATCCATGTATAGGCTTGAGTTTACCTTGATGAAGGCCTAATGAACCAAGCACCCATTTATTATCTTTTCAAACTACGTGACAATTGGAGTGTAGCATAAAGCCCCATTGATAATCTTCCAAAGCACTCCTCTCTTTAAGATGCCCTAGGCACTGATTTGCGATCAACCCAGAGGCTATCTCTAGGAAGCTTTCATATCTCCTAATCACTTGTGCTATAGGTGCTAGAAAAAGCGACAGCAGTAACATTGAGAGGAATATAATGAAAAACAATCTAGTTTCCCCGCTTTTGGGTTCCAAGAGAAAATATTTGTGTATATTTTTATGTTCTTGTCATTGTATATTTTTTCTTGTTTTTAAGAAGTCATAAGGTAGTTTTTGTACAATGTTAAAACCTACAATTAGGGCATAGAGCTCCCTACTATAGGTATGGTAGTTGAGAACCCCCCCATGAAACACTTCAAATTGGTAGCATACAGGCCTTCCTCCCTACATCAAGATAGCTCCCATAGCATACCCACTTACTTATGTCTTCACTTCGAAGGGCTACTACAAGTTTGGTAATGTAAGAACCGATGTTAAATTGATTTCCTTCTTCAATTCTTCAATGGCCTTTTTTTGACCCTTCCCCCACGAGAATCTATTGCCAGTTATTGTTATGGTGTGGGGTGGTGTAGCTACTACTGAAAATTAGGATATGAATTACCAAGAGTACTGTGTTTCACCAATGAAACTCTTGACCTCAAAAAAAATTGTAGGAATACCTCATCATGATGGCCTCCATATTGGTAAGATCAATTATGAGTTTCCCTCCACTAATACATAGCCCAAATACACGAAACACTATTGAACAAGCTAGAATTTCTTGAGATTTTCCAACAATTATTGCTTCTTCAAAATCTCTAACACTCACATCAAGTGTGATATGTGCTCCTCCTAGGTAGCACTATAAACCCATATATCATCCAAATAAACAATAACAAATGAATCTAGATAAGGTCACAGTACATCATTCATTCATCTCATGAATGTAGTAAGTGCATTACATAGAAGAAATGGCATGACCAACCACTCATACAAATTTGTATGGTTTTGAAGGTGGTGTTCTAGGTATCTTATTCTCTAACTCGAACCTAATGATATTGTGATAATTGCTTTATTTTAAATCCAACTTAGTGAATTATTTTTCTTGTAACAACTAATCCAACATATTATCCATCCTCGATAGGAGGGTGTATGTTCTTGACTATAATTTTGTTTAACACCTTATAATCAATGCACATTCACCAAGTCCCATACTTCTTTGGCACAATTATGATGGGTGACCCCAATGGTGAAGGATACACCTTGTTCCATCAACTATTACAATTTCTTATTCATTTCACTTGCTTCTATAGTGGATTGTTTATATATTCTAATATTTGGCAATGGACAATGTGAAGGTAATTGGATCTCGTGCTCCACTTCCTGTTAATTTTTCATAGGGCTACATTGTTCTTTGCTTTGATAATTGCATTTATTCATTAATAAATTAAGTTCACCCCATATCATCATTATATTATTCAGATCTACACCATTATTCATCAGTATATGCAGTTATATAGAAAGAGCATCATCATCATCATCATCATCATCAATGAAGCGGAACATAAAGGAACAATAGAAGAAAATCATGCACACACATAGAGACACTAGGATTGGTCTGAGACCAGGGAAAAACCCACTATGGGGAAAACCCTTACAAATCTTCTTCTTCTTAGATCGTCATCAAATGATTCAGCAAAAGAGAGTACAATGATCCATAACTTTATCTATGCAACAAAACAACTATGATATCCATGAAACAAATCTAAGCATGCTTATAATCAAAACTATTATTCTAATGCCTATAATGTGTTGTCACTAACTATAGTCAGTTGTTGGATACTAATGAACATTGTTGTCACTGAGAAGAATCATCATAATACAAAAATCTCATCTATGAGTCTCAGACATGGGGAGGAGGATTTGTACGAGTGTCTATAGTAGATCTGGACGCTCTCTGCATAATTAGATCACTGCATCCAGAACATATCTGGATGCTCCTAGGTGAACTTGATGAGTGAATTTAGGGTACAACATACCCATACCTACTTCAAGCCCTAGACCCTCTCATAAGGTTGTTGTATGAGTGTCTATGGCAGTTCAGATGCTCTCAGGACCACTATATGCGAGCGTCAGGGGACTAATACAGCCCAATCTAGCCCTCAAGCCCTAGACGCTCCCATAACTCATTGTGCCAGCATCCAAGGCTCTCTTTGGACATTGTCAGGACCAATGTGTGCCAACGTCTAGGGACTAAAATTTCTTGTTCTGTGCCAGGTCCGAACTCTAGAAAACCCTAGATCAATGTGAGCTTCGACCCTGAGATTTCGGACCCTTGTGTGAACTTTCCTCCATCGGACGTGTGTGAACCAAGACAATAAGAGAAGAGAAGATGGCTTGATCAAATGTGTCCAAATTATCTTGAGGTATCTTCTATTTATAGGCTTTCATGATGTTCCACTTGGGATTGAGGCCGACCTAAGCAGTTACACATGTGGTTAGGGTAGACCCATTCCATAATACATGTATGAATAAAATAATTCAAAAATCAATTTCCACTTTTCCCAAATAAGGTGATCTTTAGCTCGATTTTGGTCCTCTAAAAAAGAGGAATATAATGCAATCATCATCTCATTCATTTGAGTTTTCCAAGGTGGAATTTGATCGCATTTGCGAAAATTAACACTCCCTCTCAACTAGGGAGAATTCCACCTGCCAATACTTTTCCATCAATCAATATGTTATTATTTCATCTTCAATTGTCATCACGTATCATCACAGATCATATATTTCATGTGGTCATCATTCCATGTCCATATCAAGTGTCTCATCATCATGAATCATCATTATACATCTCGATATATCCTTTTCCTATTCCTGCTTATCTCTTGATTGTTCTTGCTCGTATGCTAAACATTCTCGAATTTAGAAGAATAATTTGTTACCAGTGGGGAGCTTAAGCTACCACCCTATAACCATAAGGATTATACCTGGAATCTCCACCAGTGGACTGCTACCCAGAATATCATCATCAATCATCATCGAAGAGCATATCATCAAGGATCACATCTCAACCTAGAACCACATCAGGGAGCACATCTCGACCTAAATCTCATGGGGGAGCTATACATCTACAACCCCATATCGAGCAATAGGATATCTAAACAAATAGGGGAGCACATCTCAACCTTGGGATCTCATCGGGGAGCTCAATCTCAACTTGGAATCGCATAGGGTTATCTCAACCCACCCTATTTCCTACTGATCTTCCCATTGATGACCCTATTGTCTAGAGTTCCCTCTGTTAGTGTAGGTTGGTCCTTTTAGTCACCAGTGATCAAATATGCTCTTACAAAGTTTTTGATAGGCTCCTACTGCAAATTTTTATGGTTTCAAATAGGTTTTCAATAAAAATTTGGTCGTTGGTTAGGTTAGGTAGGTCATCACTACTCCTTTCACCTTTATGATCAATGGACATCATCATGGTCAAGTCATCCCTTATTGAAATGGTGTCATAGTCATCAATGTCATCATTCATCTCATTCATTCATGTAGTGTCATCATTAGGTCATAGGGTCAAAAGCATGAAAATAAATCATTTCACCACCAAAATCATCATTTGAAGGAGTAGTGATAGGGAAAAATATTCAATAAAGGTTCTAAAGTGATTTTATATCTCCATTATGATGTAATATATCCTAAAAGGTTCTAAAGCTATAGTTTCAAAATAAAATGTGAAAGGACATGGTGGGGCCACTACACCATCAAAGGAGGCAAAAAGAGAAAGATAAACCTGAATTGCTAGCTGAGGCCTCCTTCCTTTCTTGACATTTCATTTTAGAGCTTCATGGACCAAACTTGAATCAATTTTGAAGAAATTTTGAACAATTTTGAGTTTTTGTGACTTTTGGCTTAAACAAGAAGAACAGTTCAGCCAAAAGCACAGCGCCAAGGGGCTACGCTTTTTCCTCAGACCTCCAAATGCCAAAAGTTTTATATGGATGGATAGATAATGACCTATAAATTCCAGCTATCCACTTTTGGTACCTTATCAACAAACAGGTTTGAATAAAATTCCCAAAACATGTCAAAAAATCACTTTCTGCCACCTTACTAGACTAGGCGCTGCACTTTTGGTGTAGTTGTGAGAGAATGAGATTTTCTTGGTCTTAGAGTGTCCATTTTTCTTGCTTGAGGTGTCTAATGACAACTATGCATCCCAAGATTTCCATTGGTATATTCAAAGCTAGATTTGGAGCAATGGAAGGCCTTCAAAAACCTCCTCAAAGTTGGTGTTGCGCTTATGCTTGATGGTGCTACACTTTTGCAGGTGGCATTGCGCTTTTACTGGTTTGTCCAAATTTCAAGTTTTATTCAGCCAAAATTGGATTTTATGATGTAATTCCTCATGTTTTGAGTTTAATTGATGTAATAGAAGGTAAATGAGCTTGTTAGAGTGATTTTGATGTAATTTTAGGCCTCATTTATGGGAAAAAGTTCAGTCAAAGTCTAAATGGAGGGTTTGTTCCAACATCCCTAGTCATTAGGTTTTGGTTGAGAAATTCATGTATGTTGTTCCTATACTGAGGGATTCAACCCCTAAGAGTGGGGAAGTTGTTTTTTGGTCTATATGTATCTAGTTTTTAGTCAGATTCAGGGTTGGACATCAAAGAGTGGAAATCTTGTAGCTTATACTTCATCATATTTTTAGAGGAAATTAAAGGTCGAGTTGTAGCTATTATTTAGGAGTTCTTGTGGTGTGAGTTTGTGGTATTTTTTTCTCCTGTTAAACATTTATATGAATGATAAATTAGTTTCATTTCCATATCTATGCTTTTCAATGATTTTCCTAAGTGGTATTAAACAGAATTCTTGTAATTAAGCTTTATTTTGCTAGGAATCTCATTTTATGTGCTCAATCTTCTAATATATGAATTCATGGTTCACATGGTCATCTTGATTTTCTTACCCATTCAACCCTAAAATACATCGACCAAATCTGAATCTATCACAAAAGTATGCCTACCTTGATCCTTTATATCTCATGCAACTGCACCTTTGAAGGCCTGACCTAGTTCCTTGATTTGTACCTCTGATCCACCAAACCCTAAATCTACAAAACCTTACTGTTATAATAACTAGCTTAACATCCTTTCCCACTCCAGTCATCATTGGTTTTGATCTCATAGAGAGATCCCTCTCTAGTTTAGCAGGGCTAGTTGCTAAACCCTAAGTGGTTTTAGGTTACCTCCGTCAATCTACTTTCTCAGCCTTGGGACATTGTGGAGGATAACACCCTCAACCCTAGGAGCCCTCCACCTCAATTACTAACCCTGGGAGCTCAGATAGGGAAGAAGATTTGGCTTAGTGTCCTCGATCAGCGCTTCTCTCATCATACTCAAATCTAGTATCAGCTTGTCTCAATAGTAGTTGTTTCTTATTCATACAGGACATCAAATCAAATATCATGTCATAACATAAATAATCATATAAATCACAAAAGGATAAAATAATCATCCTCTCTCTCAAGGAGATCCCAACCACAAGCCTAAGCTTGTTTCAAACAACTGCATTGTCTCAATATATGAGAATATCTCGGTCTCGGCTATAAATATGGGACTTTCTACTAATTGTATCACAATGTATCAATGTCATATTTATATCCAAATCATGCTCAGACAGCTCCCTAAGGATGTTTTTCATCCTACCTCACAGCTAGCCATGCTAGCAACATCTTGTTTAACCTTGGTTATGCTATGGACCTCTCATCCAAGATATCATGGAAGATCTCATACCAAAGCAACATCCAAATGTGCTTGTTAGCAATAATCTCAAATATCAGCAATACATCCATGTAGTCACATATCATAGGAGAAATATATTATTCTAAAAAATAGAACACCTCATGTAGATATTACAAAGGATGCTTGGTGGCAACTCTCTGTGAGTGAAGTAGCTCAATCATGAATTTATTCGAGTTCTATGCACATCATACATATACAGATGGATGTCCAAAATGGAGCATCAATGCTTTAATCAACAGTCAGATGCCATGTCAAGTTCAACAACATCTTGAACTTCAAATCAGAGTATCAAAGGATTTTCATTTTCATTATTAAAAAACATTTTCCAATAGCTTTTCAATATGGAATTTCTTTCCCAAATTCCAGAAATCGATTCATCATGCCATGATACATCATTTCGGGCTTCAAAATCCATCTCCCTCTTATTTAGATCATCATAGGCTTATCACATGTCAAAAGTATATCATCAGGCTATAAAACCAGAACCATACTCTAAATCAAATCCATACCTTGGAACTCATCATCCTGACTTCATCAAATGATTGTCCACTATGGACATATCTTGATCGGGGAGCTTGCTTCATGCAATGCTCTCTACAAGCATAATGTTTTACTAAGCCAACATAATCAGTCGTACATACATCAATGTTGTATCATCACATCAACAAAGTCAACTCATCAAATTTTAGAGGTCAGATCACAACCGTTATCAAATTCATCAACATCATAGTATCAATTCTTTCAACCAGGAGACAGGTGGTGCTCATATCAAATGGTGACTTCATTTATTATAATGTTAACAAGTTGTAATCAACCATGCAATATCAATCAAGTCATTCTCATAATCATAATACAAGTCATTTATGTCAAAAGATGCAAATGCATACACCAAGGATGAGTCATGTGGGTTCCATGTTCATGCTGAATCACAGTTATCAATACCTCAATCGTACAAAATCATTTTTCTAAATACCCACATAAGCCATTATGCCCACATAGCATAGACATCAGGGAAAATCAACAATCATCAAATCAGATCATTAGTCATTAGGTCACATCCAAATTTTCTTTCGTAAAGAGATTTATAGTCAAAACATATCTCAATCATCAATTCAAACTTATTGTCAAGCGTCATGAAAAAACATTGTTCATATATATCAATAAGCCAAATCATGTCAACCTCTTGCAGGACAAACATAGTGACATATCTATATGTATGTCCCGGTCACCTGCAAACACACATTCAGTCTGCATGTTCATGTTATGGCAAACATTCAAGCTTTTCCTGTTTGCATATCTTGCTATCTACAACACATCTGTGGAACTGACATCTTCCAGGTGACCATCTGATTTCATGCATAATACTTCAACTTTATGTAATCAACAATTTAACCCAACAACTTCATAAATCAGATTACAGTAGCAGAATATGTCAGAGACACCTTGATTCAGAGTTCAGCCATCTTCAAAAAGCTTCAGATGATGGTCAACTGTAGTCAAACCCCTGGACGCTCCCTTTAGTTTAGCATGGGAGCATCTTTAGCTACCTAGATGCTCTTTGGGACTTAGCATGCATTTGTCCGGGGACGAGATCTTCCGTTTTTGTGACTGCATCTAGAACAGAGACCCTAATTTATGTACAAGCTTCAAATCTGAGATTTTGCTGCAGATCAATAATGTCAGATGCACACAAATCATATTTCAATAGTACATAATGCAAATAGTGGTTTGAGAAGAGATTCTCCCTCTGACTAGGGATCTAATTCATTCATCTTCATTCATGTCATCAACCTGTCTCTACTAGAGTCAGGCAACAACAGATCTGTTAGATCATAAACATATATCTATCATGGTTATTAGCATCTTGACATAAATATTTCATCAAAGGTTAGACTCCAAGAAGCATATATATGCAACATCATATCTCAGAGATTATGAGCATAATAACACTTTCTATCAGGTCACTCCATCAAGTTAGGGCATTCATCTTTACCAATATCAAGTCATGACCATTGGTAGTAGGAGATCTAGAATATCAATCTCATAGTTATACCTCTAACATCAAGGTTACCATGCTTATCATGACAAATAAGATCAAGTAAGGCCATTCAATAAAACTTTACCAGAACAATGAGAGTGTCAATATCTCTTTCCATATGCTTTCATCATTCTTATCACAAGCATTATCAGCAAACTCATCTATAAGAGTCAATGAGCTATCCTTCTACATGAAATCCATCATAACAAGTATCAAGAGTATCATTTACTAGAGTCAAGGAGCTATCCTTCTTTATAAGATCAAGATGTCCAACAGGTGGATGTTAGCCAATCATCAAGTGTATCAATGTATCAACATTATATAGCCTCATAGAATTCAAGAAGATCAAAATGTTCAACACTAAGTGCATCATTTCATCATAGGAAACATATATCCAAGTCACTTTCATATGCATGTATGAGCCATCAAAGAAAGAGACATTCTCATCATACCTTATGGCTTACCGAGCCATTAGTTGAAACACAACATACCATGCATACCTTATGGTATTAAAATACCTGTGCGCCTTCTCATTAGATATAGGTAGCTTGTGTAACCTATTTATATAGTGCCTCTTTACCCTTTCCAGCTCTAGCCATCCTTCCTGCGTTTCAAATGATCCTCAAGAAGGATTCACTCATCACCTCTCATCAAGGAGGTTAGAAGCATCTATATACTCAAATACATATGCAGGAAGTATAAGCAATAAACGTAATCATCAGATCCAAAGGTATAAACAAAAGTAAGAGGCATTATAAGTTGAGACATACTTATCTTCAATGAGAGTTGATCCTCTCCTTCTTTAACCAATCTGCAAGATCCATCAATGTCCTTGGTCCATATACCAATGTTTCCTTTAGTTATCCAACTGGGCCTGCTAGGGATTATCCCATCTAGGGCTTGAGCATCTTCACATTGACCAACTAGGTTCCATACCTCATATTATTTCCATAAACCAGATTTTTCTCTCCAACCCTAACATCATAGAATCCATCAAACCCTAATAGTCAAGTTGCCTAGGGTTTTCTTCAAACCCTAGAATTTTTCTAGGTCTCCACCATCCTCTTCTTGCTTCCATCAAAGGTGTCATCATCAAGGTGATCTCCATGGATTTTCTTCAACCCAACTCTGATACCATGTTATTTTTTCATAAGGCACATTGTTCTTTGATTTGATAATTGCATTTCTTCATTAATACATTAAGTTCATGCCATATCATCATTATATTATTCAGGTCTACACCATTCTTCATCAGTACATGCAATTATATAGATAGAACAACAACAACATTATCATCATCATCATCAATGCAGCGGAACATAAAGGATAAATAGAAGAAAAGCATGCACACACACACAGACACTAGGATTGGTCCAATACTAGAGCAAAACCAACTATGGGGAAAACCCTTGCAAATATTCTTCTTCTTAGATCGTTATAAAATGATTTAACGAAAGAGAGTACAATGATCCATAACTTTATCTATGCAACAAAGCAACTATGATATCCATGAAATAGATCAAATCAAGCTTATAATCAAAACTATTATTCTGATGGTTGTAATGTGTTGTCACTGACTTTAGTCAACTGTTGAACACTAATGTCTATCATTGGGTAGAATCTTTGGAATACATAAATGTCATCCATGAGTCCCGGATGCAGGGAGGAGGAGTCGTGCTAGCGTCTATAGTAGATTTGGATGCTCTCTGCATAACTAGATGACTACATCCATAACACATCTCGAGGCTCCTAGGTGAACTTAATGAGGGCGTCTGTGGTCAAACATACCTAGACCTGCTTCAAGCCCTGGAAACATTGATAAGGCTATTGGGCAAGCGTTTATGGCAACCCAGATGCTCTCAGGACCACTCTGTGAGAGCGTCCAGGGACTAATACAGCCCGATCTGACCCTCAAACCCTGGATGCTCCCATAACTCACTCTTCCGGCGTCCAAGGCTCCCTGGACATTGTTAGGACCATTATGTGTGAACATCTAGGGACTGAAAGGTCTAGTTTTGTGCCAGCGTCCGAGATCCAGAAAACCCTAGTTCAGTGCGAGCTTCGACCCTGATATTTTCAAACCCTTGTTTGAAATTTCCTCTATCAGACCTGTGTGAACCAAGAAAATAAGAGAAGAGAAGATGTATTAATCAAATGTGTCTAAATGAGATTGAGGTATCTTCAATTTATAAGATTTCATGAGGGTCCACTTAGGGTTGAGGGTAACCTAAGCAGATACACATGTGGTTAGGGTCGACCCATTCCATTATACATGTATGAAGAAAATAATTCAAAACTCAAATTCCTCTTGTCCAAATAAGGTGATATTTAGTTCGATTTTGGTACTCTCGAAAAGAGAAATCTAATGCAATCATCATCTTGTCATTTGAGCTATCCAAGGTGGAATTTGACTGCAGTTACAAAAATTAACATGTCCCTCTTGAGTGGTAGCCTTTCAGGCTCATGTAAAACTCCTTTATATGCATGTTTCAACTCTTCTATTTGCTATATATGTTCCTTAGTGCACCTTTCCAAGGATTACCTTACTCTCATTGGCTCTTCTAGATACTGATTTTCTCTTAACAATAATAAAAGAAATATTGGAATTGATCAAATTCTTAACTTGGTTGGAGCTTGCAAGTGAAATATTTGACTTGTCCTTGTGCATGTTGATGGTGAAGGATTTTTTGTCCTTAATGAAGTGGTATTGGTTGCCTATCCACGTGAATATTTCATTGTGCATGTACACATAGAGACCCCCAAACACAAGTCCACATACATCAAGTGGAAGTACATATAATTATACTTTATCAATAAAATAAGTGTTAGTGGTAAATTCATTTTTACATTATTTTGCTACCTTTATCTTGTTGGGTTGTGTTATATTCTTTCCACAACTAGCCCACGTAGTTACCCGGGGGTTAGAGGGGGGGAGGTCACAGGGGGTTTGAGGGGTACCCATAACCCCACTTTATGGGGTCCAGGGCAGCGCCCCGGAAAATTTTGGTTTTGGACCCTATGTTAGGTTGGGCAGACCCACCTATGGTTTTGTGCATGATTTTCGCACATGGTTTTGGACACGATGGTTTTCGGTCCATGGTTTTGGATGTGATGGTTTTCGGTCCATGGTATTGGATGCTTCATCATGTATAAATATGTATTGTAACATTGAAAGGAATATAATGAAAAATCAAGCTGGTAGTCCTTGTTTTGGGATCTAGGGGAAAATATCTGTATATATGTGTTTTGTGTGTTATGCTCTCACATTGTTTATTTTATGTGTTTTAGAACTCGTATGCAAGTAATTTATGTACAGGGTTAAAACCTATATTTCATATCAGAGTTGTTTTGGCTTCAAGGGGATGCCTTTGTCGGGCTTGTGGTAGACCTTGTTCAGTGGGAGATCTGTGAGATCGATTGTGGTGGTGAAAGAAGATGGCGAGCAGTGGAAAGATAGAGATCAATAAATTTAATGGTCAGAGTTTTGAGTTGTGGAAACTCAATATGGAGGATCTGTTGGTGGATAAAGATCAGTGGATTGCGGTAGATTCGGGTACTAAACCAACGGGAGTGTCCGATTAAGAATGGAAGAAGTTGGATCGGAAGGCAAAGAGCACAATACAATTATGTGTCTCAGATTCAATATTGCTGAATGTATCAGGGGAAGCTACAGCAAAGGCTTTGTGGGACAAATTAGGGACTTTGTACCAATTTAAGTCTCTAGTGAATAAACTGTTCCTGCGGAAAAAGTTGTATAACCTGAGGATGAAAGATGGAGACTCAGTGACAGAGCATCTGAATGCATTTAATACTGTGGTAAGTCAGTTAGCATCTGTTGATATTAAAATTACAGATGAAGATAAGTGCATCAGTTTGTTGTGTTCTCTACCAGATTCGTGGGATAGTCTGGTTAATGCAATAGGTAGTAATGCAACTGCCTTGAAGTTTGATGAAATAGTCTCATCATTGCTAACGAAGGAGATGAGACAGAAAAATATGGAGAGCCAGAATGGTGATGCCTTGTCTGTATGAGGATGGTCCCAGAACAAAAACAAAAGTAAGTCATCAAGTGGGAGATCTAAATCTCCAGGAAAAGCTATAAAGGTGGTGTGTTGGAAATGCAAAAAGGAAGGGCACTACAAAAGGGACTGTAAATCTAAAGCTCCTGATAAAGGAAATGGATCCGATGATGCTCCATCTACAGAGGCAAAAACCACCTCAGATGAAGGTGGGGATGTGTACTTGGCTTCTTCAAGTACACATGTAGATCATGAGGCATGGTTAATTGACTCGAGTGCATCCTTTCACTTCACTCCCCATAGAGAGTGGTTCTGCGAGTATGAGAAATACGATGGTGGTGATGTCTTCTTAGGGGATGATAGGAAGGCTAGAATTGTTGGTCGCGGAAAAGTAAAGTTGAAATTACAAGGTGGAAGAGTTAGAACACTTCCAGGTGTTCTGCATATTCCTGCATTGGCCAGAAACCTGATTTCTATAAGCAAGCTGGATGATGCAGGTGTAAAAATAGTGTTCGAGAAGGATACCTGCAAGATGATTCAGAGAGCACTGGTATTGATGTGGGGAGTTCGGATTGGAACTCTGTACAAGCTACAAGGTAGCAATGTTATTGATGGGTGCAACAGTTCTCTGGTTCCTAAAAGTGGAGCAAAAAATCTAGTGGTCTCTGGAGAGAAGACCATGTTGTGGCATCAAAGGCTTGGACATATTGGAGAGAAGGGCCTTCGAATACTTCATGGTAAAGGTATGGTAGAAGGTATGAGTAATAGTTCTCTGGATTTTCATTTCTATGAAAATTGTGTATATGGGAAGCAGAATCGGATGAGTTTCCCCTCTGGTGATAAGAGGGCGAAACAGATATTAGAGCTTGTGCACAGTGATATGTTTGGACCTGTGAAGGTTCCATCATTGGGTAATTCTATGTACTATGTATCATTTATAGATGACTTCTAAAAGAATACATGGATATATTTCCTTTAAGAAGAAATCTAAAGTCTTTGACAAGTTTAAAGAATTTAAGGCTCTCATGGAAAATCAGACAGAGAAGAAGATAAAGGTGCTGAGGACAGATAATGGTGGAGAGTGAGCAATGAATTTGAAGAATTATATAAGAAGTGTGGTATATCATGATAGAATACTACTCCATATACACCTCAGCAAAATGGAGTTGCAGAAAGAATGAACAAGACGTTGATGGAAAGGGCAAGAAGCATGCTCAGTGGTGTCGGGTTAGGACAGGAATTCCAGGCAGAGGCAGTGGATACTACATGTTACCTGGTCAATAGGTCACCTTCATCAACGTTGGAGGATAAGACTCCACAAGAGGTATGAACTGGTAAGAAACCCTCTCTTTCACATCTGAGGGTATTTGGATGTGATGCATATGTACATGTTCCAAAGGAGAAACGAACCAAGTTGGATAGTAAATCTGAAAAGTGCATCTTTATTGGGTATAAGGATGGTTTAAAGCGTTATAAGCTTTGGAACCCTGTAACAAGGAAGGTTGTGTACAGCCGAGATGTGGTGTTTAGAGAGGTGAAAGATGTTATTAAACATGAAGTTCAACCAAAGGAACCTGAGAAGATAGAGTTTGAGCTAAAGGAGGAAGAATCAAACTCTACAGTAGAGGAGGAATCAAAAGATGAAGAGACACAAACTCCAGGTGTGAGAAGATAATGTTTAGAGAGGTGAAAGATGTTATTAAACATGAAGTTCAACCAAAGGAACCTGAGAAGATAGAGTTTGAGCTAAAGGAGGAAGAATCAAACTCTACAGTAGAGGAGGAATCATAAGATGAAGAGACACAAACTCCAGGTGTGAGAAGATCAGTTCGAGAAAGAAGGCAGCCAGAAAGGTATAGTCCATTTGATTTTTGTTCAAATTATGCTTTATCTATTACTGATGATGATCCCAGAACTGTGAAGGAAGTAATAGATTCAGAGGATGGAAAAACTCTGGAAAGAGACCATGGTTGATGAAATGGCATCTTTGCACAAAAATGAGGCTTGGGATCTGGTGGAGTTGCCAGGTGGAAGGAAACCCATTGGAAAAAAATGGGTGTTCAAGAAGAAGACAAATGCAGAAGGAAAGGTGGAGAAATACAAATCTCAGTCGGTAGCAAAAGGTTATTCCCAGGTGCCGAGAATTGATTTTGGTGATATTTTTTCTCCTGTTGCTAAGGTAACTTCTATTATATTACTTTTATCTGTTGTTGCTGCTTTTGATTTTGAGGTAGAACAGATGGATGTGAAGACAACATTTCTTCACGGGGACTTGGAAGAGGAAATCTACATGAAGCAACCTGAGGATTTGCGGTGAAGGGTAAGAAAGAACTGGTATGCAAGTTAAAGAAGTCTCTATATGTGTTAAAACAGTCACCAAGGATGTGGTATAATAAATTTGATACATTTATACAGGGACTTGGCTTCACCAGAAGCAAAGCAGATCACTGTGTGTATTTTAAATTAGTTGGTGACCGTGTTATTTATCTGATCTTGTATGTGGATGATATGTTGTTAGTTGGAAATGACAAAGAAATTATCCAGGATTTGAAGACCCAATTGTCCTCCAAATTCGACATGAAAGATCTTGGTGTTGCAAACTGTTTTTTTGGCATGGAAATTAAAAGAGATCGTACAGAGAGGAAGCTCTGGTTAAACCAGAGGAAGTATGTCGAGACAATACTTCAGAGGTTTAATATGCAGGATAGTAAACCAGTGAAGGTTCCTATTCCTATAGGTGTAAAGTTATCTACTAAATAGTGTCCCAAGGCACAATAAGAGGAAGAGGACATGTCCCGTGTTCCATATGCAAGTGCAGTCAGTAGCCTGATGTATGAAATGGTTTGTACTAGACTAGACATTTCACATGCATTGGGAGTATTGAGCATGTTTATGTCAAAACCAAGAAAGCAGCATTGGACAGCAGTGAAGCGGGTTTTCAGGTATTTTCTTGGCACTAGTGAATATGGTTTGTGCTACCAAGGAAGACCAGGATTAGACAGAGTGTTGGATATTCGTGGCTTTGTTGATGCAGACTGGGCTGGAGATCTGGATCAGAGAAGATCTACAAGTGGGTATGTGTTTAACCTATTTAGAGGTGTAGTGAGTTGGATGAGTAAGAAACAATCTGTAGTGGCACTATCAACTACAGAGGCAGAATACATGGTAGCCACTCATGTAAGTAAGGAACCAGTTTGGTTGCAGAGATAGTGTTCAAGTATGGGGTTAGTGCAAGGAGCTATAAGGATAGACTGTGACAACCAAAGTGAAATTTTCTTGGTAAATAACCCTGCATATCATTCAAAGACAAAGCACATTGATGTTCAGTATCACTTTGTGAGGGATATGATAGAAGACAAAAAGTTGTTTCTAGTAAAGGTGGACACTTTGAAGAATACTGCATATGCATTGACAAAATTTGTGAGCTCTGAGAAGTTCTCTTGGTGTAGAGAAACAATGGGCATTACAGGGCTAGATAAATGACTAAGCTCTCTTGTGACCCCTTGTGGAAAGAAAACAACAAGTGGGAGAATGTTGGGTTGTGTTATATTCTGTCCACGACTAGCCCACGTAGCTGCCCAGGGGTTAGAGGGGGGAGGTCACAGGGCGTTTGAGAGGTACCCGTAACCCCACTTTATGGGGTCCAGGGCAGCGCCCCAGAAAATTTTGGCTTTGGACCTTATGTTAGGTTGGGCGGACCCACCTATGGTTTTGTGCATGATTTTCGCACATGTTTTTGGACGCGATGGTTTTCGGTCCATGGTTTTGGACACGATGGTTTTGGTCCATGGTATTGGATGCTTCAGCATGTATAAATATGTATTGTAACATTGAAAGGAATATAATGAAAAATCAAGCTGGTAGTCCCAGTTTTGGGATCTAGGGGAAATCTTCGTATATATGTGTTTTATGTGTTATGCTCTCGCATTGTTTATTTTATATGTTTTAGAATTCGTATGCAGGTAATTTATGTACGGGGTTAAAACCTACATATCTCCACCTCCTTGTTGACCCATCCAAATAAATATGGACTAGGGTTTTCATGACCCTTTGATGCAAGTTTGTTGATAGGATCTGGAGATGTGAGATTTTCCGATGAACCTAAGTCAAACAAAGCATAAATCTTTCTCTTTTTTAACTATTTCTTTGTCCTTTATTCTTCTATATAGAGAATTTTTTTCATCTCCTCTTCTTGTTGATCAAAGATACTCATATTCACTTCCTTCTACATTGAAGAGGTAGACAATTATTTCATACACGTCAAAGCTACTTTTCACCTGATTGCTCACATATGTGGTTAAAAGATTCTTGTTGTCCCTATCCTTCTTCCATTTATTTGAGTTCAACTCTAGATGCAATTTCCAAAACTTCTCCTCTATGTGGATATCAATGTTGTAGTGGTTATAGTGGTTGCTAGGACCTTTGTTGTAATGTGCAGTGGTTGTTATCTTCTTATTCTTGCCCACTTTCCACTTCTTCTTTCCCTTACTGGAAGCTTCATGGTGTTCCTTCTTATTTGAACCACTAAATTTGTAACAACCCTAGTAAAAAATCCATGTAATAAAGTTAATAAAGGCAAAATAATAACCATGGTAATGGGACACGTATTCCAGACAGGATGTCGAACAAAAACATAGTGATGGGGAGCACTTGTGATTAATTAATAGATATGGAAATTGGCAAAGGCAATGGCAAAGGCTTTGGAAAGACATGAGACATTTATTAGCATTTTATTTATGAAAATAATGGAAATTAGGAGAAAAGGAAGTTGAAAGGTCACATGTCGCATGTGAGGAGGAAAATGAAGGAAAATAATGGAAAATTGAAGAAATTAGAGGCCTCATTAATAAAAAGGCTCATGAGGATTGTTACACAGTATTTTGTCACACCTCCTGCACTTCCCTGTGACATACCCCGAAGTGCCCGAGACATGACCATAATGCAGTGTGCTCATTCATATATGCAGTTCAAAGCCTTCCTAAGACATTGATTGGAAAATGGCTTGAGCTTCCCCTAAAGGAAATAGCTCTAAAACCTTAATTTAAGGATCATTGCTCTTGTGAGACTGAAAACCGTGATGATTACATGTTGCATTATACTTGACTCTCGATCGCATTGCTCTGTTCCCTTGCCTACCCGCGATGATCCCAAAGAGGTAATTTTCCTAAAGAGGATGATAAGCTTTGTGATCTAGAAGCTTCCAGAGCGACGAGCTGGAGGTTGTTTGGCATAGATGAGGTCGAATCCTCCCAACTTAGCCTCTTGGTATTATCCCTATGAGCTACCTCCTTGAGATGAGGGCCTAATCCTATCTTTGGAGAGGTCCTAACTCCCTTTCCCAGCTTATAAATTCATCCTCTCCCATTCCCAAATGGTTGGTCTATGTCTATTTGCACCCTTATGCTAAGATTGTGCCTAGAGGCTATTCATTTGACTTGGAGGAGTGCTTGGAGAGTTCTTGGCTTGGACTTGGATTACCACTCAAGGAGAGCCTATCATCATCAAGGCTTTGGTTGTAAGCTTCCCATTATTTTCTAATAATATGCAACTTCTGGTTCATCTTCCCAAAATGTATATGTTCATGTATCATTTAGCTTGACATTCCTTGATCAGTTAAGTAGGTTGCTATTGGATTTGGCATGCTTTGTTGTGTCTTGATCACTTGTGTAGGTGCACAAAAACTGAGAGAAGCAGGAACAATCTTGTGACACAAATAGTCTAGGGTATTCAACAAAGGAAATCAAAATAGCATCAGAATGAGGTAGGCCATCTCCTTCGTTCTTCTTTTCAATTGTAATCTAGGAAAATGTCTAGTTGATTGTCACTTCAGTTGCTATTCCCAATCATTGGGATAGAGGGATCGTCTCTGTCCATAGAGAGGATTAACCTTGTCAACAAAATGGTGACTCTGTTGGGGAGCCTATTATCCTTTCCATCCAATCCTTCACCCTGATCTTTTGACTAGTTTGACCAACCGTCGATTTTTCGGCTTGTCTGCATTAGTCTAGGTGTATACCCTCGCTAATTACTACCTCAAGTGCTAAGTCTGGATTGTTTCTTGGAATATTTTTAGTTTTTCCCTATATTCCTCGCCCATCATGGGTTTAGCCTTAACAGTCACAATGGCATCAAGGTTTTTACCTTTACAGTCGAGATGAATTTTTTTTTTTGTTATTTGGTCGTGCTGAAATCATCACTACTTTTGCTATACAAAGTAGTGATGCCATCGCAGGTTCGCCTATGCAAAGTAGCAATAATTGTAGGTTTGGGTATATAAAGTAGGAGTGATCCTTGAATGTGATAACTTTTTAGGTTTCTTCCTAAGAATCCAGTGTGTCTTGGCCCCCAAGGTCTTTTGCCATTCTATAGGCTTGGATTTGTCAATGTTTTGATTGATTGCCTTGATTAATTTGCAACATTTATCTTGTTGGCTTTTGATCCAGGTGGATGTTGGTGGCCACCCACCTATCCCATTTGGACCCCCACAACTGTCTCTTTCAGTGTTTTCAGTTTCCTAAATTGTAGCATAGTTTACTATTTTTAGCAGTTTTTTGGGTCCTCAACTTCCAAAGCCGTTTTGAGGCCCTAAACAACGTTTTTTGGGAACTCTATGGTCAACATGGGTCCATGCACCAATGATTCTCTTCCCAAAGTGGTAGTGCTCAGATATATCTTTCTAACGAGCTATTGTATGCGTTAAACGGAGATCGTATGCCAAAGTCACGACCCCGAAAAATTGATGTACCAATTTACCCAAACGAGGCCCACAATTTGGCGTTTCATCTTCTAGGGTTAGGTTTTGGGATGTGAAGGGTTTTCCATTGTTTCTCAACAATAAATAGGCCTTCAAGCCTCATTGTTACACAATTCAAAGGCATGTAGCCACCACATCTCTTCTCAGAGATAAGCTACCATCGCCCTAGCTGGTTTATTTCCATTACTGTTTGTAAGCATATTTCAGTATTTTACATTAATGAAATGAAGTATTATTTCCACTGCATATCTGTGTTTATGGTTATCTCTATAATTTGTTGCATTCCTGTTTAAATCTGGATCAGTGGTATCAGAGTGGTCTGCTTTTTCTCTATTCTTCTTTGAATATCCCCAACGAGGTCGAGATATTAGGAGTTAGGGCTTGCATTGGTCGAACCTTTGCAAGACCAGCCTCACAAATCTCGACAGCCTCCCATGGCGGATGAGAAGAAAGATGAGGGGGCAGGAGATCCTATCAAAATATTCCTTGAAGAAGCCCTCGATCGACAAAGGAACGCGATTATGGATAGCTTTGCGCAGATCCTTCAGCGGCTACCCAAAGGCGACGCATCGGCTTCCAACAGCTACTCTCGAAACGCCACACCTTTTAAGGTACAAGTTAATTTTTAAATCCCCATTTTCGAGGGTCAAATAGACATAAATGCCGTAGATAAATGGTTAAATCTGCTAGATGGGTATTTTTCTGTTCATGAATTTTCAAGTCGGGAAAAGATTGTTTTCACTCTTCTCAAAGCAACCGCCCACGTCAAGAACTGGTGGGAAACTTACTACGAGCAGAAGAATGAAAGTACAAGCTCACTATTTTCAGCTGCACCCACTTGGGATTCATTCCGGGATGCCGTCAAGGAGCAGTACTACCCTGTCAAAAGCTACGAGGACAAATACATAAAGTGGACCACGCTGCGACAGGGAAGGGACCAAGATGTGCCAGGGTTCACAAACATTTTTCATACCCTTCGCACACAGTTGGGTATCAAAGACTCTGATCTCCATCTAGTACTCAAATACCGTGGCTGCCTACACAGATACATCCAGGAAGAGATGGAGTTCTGAACATCTCCTTGCTCGGCATGGCATATTGATACGCTGTCAAAATTGAGCAAAAGTTCAAACAGAAAAAGTGAGACTTTGGATCTGCAAATCCGAAGCCCAAAGGACAAAGCCAAGGCGGGGTGACCCAAGACAACCCGTTGAAGCCACAAGAAAAGAACAACACCACAAAGCCAAAGAAGGACACAGGAAAATGGTGTGAGTTCCACAAGAATCCCACTCATAACACAAGTGAGTGTCGAACCAAGCAGTCGCTGGTGGCCGAGTTGAAGACTTCAAAATCAGATGCATGTTCCAACCCTGAGTCAGAACCCGACAAGAGGAATGGCAAAGGGAAGCAGATCATTGATGCGGAGCCCAGCGTCACTGTTGCCACCACCAAGATCCAAAAGAATGAGACCGAAGACACAGAGGGGGGGGAGCATCTTTTCCACTCATAAATGTGGGTGAAGGGTTCGTCGTTGCAAATCATTGTCAACAATGGTAGCCAAAAGAACCTCGTTTCAGCAGAGGTAGTGAAGCGATTGGGCCTACCGACTACACCACACCCACAACCGTACAATATCGGGTGGCTTCACAAAGGATGAGATCTCAAAGTTCGCCAATAGTGCCACCCTCCCTGCAGCATCAAGCCCTTCACAGATGAGGTATTGTGTGATGTTACAACTCTAGATGTTTGCGATGTACTATTAGCCAGCCATACTTGTGGAACCGACATGCTATGTATGAGTCAAGGCCTCGCGCTATCATTATTTCTTTGGATAATTCATTATACAGGAGACCAAAGGTAGCCCCACCTATCGCCACCTCTTTGATCACTGCCAAGAAAGGCAGCAAGCTCATCTCCCAAACTAGGAAATTCATTTTCTATTTGGTTCGCTCCCAAAGTAAGGGGAAGAATGTTGCTACATCCATGACCCCCGCAAAGGGTTCCTCCACGCAGCAGCAGCAGCAGCAGCAAAGGGATACGGTCATGACTGAACACGAGAACAACTTCTCCTCACCCATAGGGGTACCACACAAGTTTCAGGTGGGCAATAAAGTTTGGTTACATTTGCAGAGAGAACGCCTTACCAGAACCCATCAGAAACTCAAACCACTCCGACATGGTCCTTACACCAGTACCAAGGCTACAGGCAACAATGCTCTGAAGCACAACATTCCTCCATTCCTTCGCTTGCATCGAGTTTTCAATGTGGACCATCGTCGACCATGCTTCCCACCATTTCTTGACACATCAGGGATTGTAAAACAGCTCACCAAATACCTAACTTAGCAGAAGCTTCCTCATGTCAAGGAGGAACTCAACGCATGGGAACCATTGCTTCCTAAGGGGGGAGGAATGATCCAGGTGGATGTTGGTGGCCACCCACCTATCCCATTTGGACCCCCACAACTACCTCTTTCAGTTTTTTCAGTTTCCTAAATTGTAGCAGAGTTTACTATTTTTAGCAGTTTTTTGGGTCCTCAACTTCCGGAGCCGTTTTGAGGCCCTAAACGACGTTTTTTGGGAAATCTGGGGGCAACATGGGTCCATGGACCGATGTTTCCCTTCCCAAAGTGGTAGTGCTCAGTTAGATCTTTCTAA
Source organism: Pinus tabuliformis (assembly GCA_031772625.1). Lineage (NCBI taxonomy): Eukaryota > Viridiplantae > Streptophyta > Pinopsida > Pinales > Pinaceae > Pinus > Pinus tabuliformis. The sequence continues at coordinate 1,914,977,002 of CM062816.1, forward strand.
CGAGCTATTGTACACATCAAACAAAGATCGTATGCCAAAGTTACAACCCCGGGAAATTGATGTACCAATTTACCCAAATGGGGCCCACAATTTGGCGTTTCATCTTCTAGGGTTAGGTTTTGGGATGTGAAGGGTTTTCCATTATTTCTCAACAATAAATAGGCCTTTGACCCTCATTGTAACACAGTTCAGAGGCATGTAGCCACCACATCTCTTCTCATAGATAAGCTACCATCGCCCTAGCTGGTTTATTTCCATTACTGTTTGTAAGCATATTTCAGTATTTTACATTAATGAAATGAAGTTTTATTTCCACTGCATATCTGTGTTTATGGTTATCTTTGTAATTTGTTGCATTCCTGTTTAAATCTGAATCAGTGGTATCAGAGTGGTCTACTTTTTCTCTATTTTTCTTTGCATGTCCCCAACAAGGTCGAGATATAAGGAGTTAGGGCTTGAACTGGTTGAACCTTTGCAAGACCAGCCTCGCAAATCTCGATGGCCTCTCATGGCAGATGAGAAGAAAGATGAGGGGGCAGGAGATCCTATCAAAATCTTGCACGAAGAAGCCCTCGAGCAACAAAGGAACGCGATGATGGATAGCTTTGCGCAGATCCTTCAGCGGCTACCCAGAGGCGACGCATCAACTTCCAATAGCAACTCTGGAAACGCCTCACCTTTTAAGGTACAAGTTAATTTTGAAATCCCCATCTTCGAGGGTCAAATAGACGCAGATGTCGTAGATAAATGGTTAAATCTGCTAGATGGGTAATTTTCTGTTCATGAATTTTCGAGTCAGGAAAAGATTGTTTTCGCTCTTCTCAAAGCAGCCCCCCACGTTAATGACTGGTGGGAAACCTACTGCGAGCAGAAGAATGAAAGTATAGGCTCACTATTTTTAGCCGCACCCACTTGGGATTCATTCCGATATGCCGTCAAGGAGCAGTACTACCCTGTCAAAAGCTACGAGGACAAATACATAAAGTGGACCACGCTGCGGCAGGGAAGGGACCAAGATGTGCTAGGGTTCACAAACATTTTTCATACCCTTCACACATAGTTGGGTATCAAAGACTCTGATATCCATCTTGTACTCAAATACCACGGCTACCTACACAGATACATCTAGGAAGAGATGGAGTTCCTGAACATCTCCTCGCTCGGCACGTTGTACCGATACGCTGTCAAAATCGAACAAAAGTTCAAACAGAAAAAGCAAGACTTTGGATCTGCAAATCTGAAGCCCAAAGGACAAAGCCAAGGCGGGGTGACCCAAGACAACCCGTCGAAGTCGCAAGAAAAGAACAACACCATGAAGCCAAAGAAGGACACAGGAAAGTGGTGTGAGTTCCACAAGAGTCCCCCTCATAACACGAGTTGCTGGTGGCTAAGTTGAAGGCTTCAAAATCATATGCATGATCTGACCCTGAGTCAGAACCCGACAAGGGGAATGGCAAAGGGAAGCAGATCATTGATGCGGAGCCCAGCGTCACTTTTGCCACCGCCAAGATCCAGAAGAATGAGCCCGAAGACCCAGAGGAGGGGGAGCGTCTTTTCCACTCACAGATGTGGGTGAAGGGTTCGTCGCTGCAATTCATTGTCGACAGTGACAGCCAAAAGAACCTCGTTTCAGCAGAGGTCATGAAGCAGTTGGGCCTACCGACTACACCACAATTGCAGCCGTACAGTATCGGGTCACTTCACGAAGGACGAGATCTCAAAGTTCGCCAACAGTGCCACCTTCCCTACAGCATCAAGCCCTTCACAGACGAGGTATTGTGTGATGTTACACCTCTAGATGTTTGCGACGTACTATTAGGCCAGCCATACTTGTGGAGGCGACATGTTGTTTATGAGTCAAGGCCTCGCCCTGTCATTATTTATTTGGATAATTCATTATAATGGATACCAGAGGTAGCCCCACCTACCGCCACCTCTTTGATCACTGCCAAGAAAGGCAGCAAGCTCATCTCCCAAACTAGGAAATTCATTTTTTGTTTGGTTCGCTCCGAGAGTAAGGGGAAGATCGTTGCTACATCCATGACCCCCGCAAATGGTTCCTCCACCCAGGAACAACAGAAAAGTGATACGGTCATGGCAAAACACAGGAACAACTTCTCCTCACACATAGGGGTACCACACAAGTTTCAGATGGGTGACAAAGTTTGGTTACATCTGCAGAGAGAATGCCTTACCAAAACCCATCAGAAACTCAAACCACTCCGACATGGTCCTTACACCAGTACCAAGGCTACGAGCAACAATGCTTTGAAGCACAACATTCCTCCATTCCTTCACTTGCATTGAGTGTTCAATGTGGACCGTCGTCGACCATGCTTCCCACCATTTCTGGACACATCAAAGATTGCAGAACAGCTCACCAGAGACCCAGCTCAGCAGAAGCTTCCTCATCTCAGGGAGGAACTCAACACAATGGGGACCATTGCTTCCTAAGGGGGGAGGAATGATCCAGGTGGATGTTGGTGGCCACCCACCTATCCCATTTGGACCCCCACAACTGTCTCTTTCAGTTTTTTTAGTTTCCTAAATTGTAGCACAGTTTACTATTTTTAGCAGTTTTTCGGGTCCTAAACTTCTGGAGCCATTTTGAGGCCCTAAACGATGTTTTCTGGGAAATCTCGGGGCAACATGGGTCCATGGATTGATTTTTCCCTTCCCAAAGTGGTAGTGCTCAAATATATCTTTCTAACAAGCTATTGTACGCGTCAAACAGAGATCGTATGCTAAAGTTATGACCCCGGGAAATTGATGTACCAATTTACCCAAACGGGGCCCACAATTTGGTGTTTCATCTTCTGGGGTTAGGTTTTGGGATGTGAAGGGTTTTCCATTGTTTCTCAACAATAAATAGGCCTTCGACCCTCATTGTAACACAGTTCAAAGACATGTAGCCACCACATCTCTTCTCAGAGATAAGATACCATCGCCCTAGTTGGTTTATTTCCATTACTGTTTGTAAGCATATTTCAGTATTTTACATTAATGAAATGAAGTATTATTTCCGCTGCATATATGTGTTTATGGTTATCTCTGTAATTTGTTGCATTCTTGTTTAAATCCGGATCAGTGGTATCAGAGCAGTCTACTTTTCCTCTATTTTTATTTGCATGTCCCCAACGAGGTCAGGATATAAGGAGTTAGGGCTTGAATTGGTCGAACCTTTGCAAGACCAGCCTCGCAAATCTCGACGGCCTCCCAAAGCGGATGAGAAGAAATATGAGGGGGTAGGAGATCCTATCAAAATCTTGCTCGAAGAAGCCCTAGAGTCAAAAAGGAACGCGGTGATGGATAGCTTTGCACATATCCTTCAGCGGCTACCCAGAGGCGACACATCGGCTTCCAACAACTACTCTGGAAATGCCACACCTTTTAAGGTACAAGTTAATTTTGAAATCACCATCTTCGAGGGTCAAATAGATGCAGATGTCGTAGATAAATGGTTAAATCTACTAGATGGGTATTTTTCTGTTCATGAATTTTCAAGTCGATAAAAGATTGTTTTCGCTCTTCTCAAAGCAGCCCCCCACGTCAAGGACTGGTGGGAAACCTACTGTGAGCAGAAGAATAAAAGTACAGGCTCACTATTTTCAGCTGCACCCACTTGGGATTCATTCCGGGATGCCATCAAGGAGTAGTACTACCCTGTCAAAAGCTACGAGGACAAATACATAAATTGGACCACGCTGCGGCAGGGAAGGGACCAAGATGTGCCATGGTTCACAAACAATTTTCATACCCTTCGCACACAGTTGGGTATCAAAGACTCTGATCTCCATCTAGTACTCAAATATCGTGGCTGCCTACACAAATACATCCAGGAAGAGATGGAGTTCCTGAACATCTCCTTGCTCGGCACGACGTACTGATACGCTGTCAAAATCGAGCAAAAGTTCAAACAGAAAAAGCGAGACTTTGGATCTGAAAATCCGAAGCCCAAAGGACAAAGCCAAGGCGGGGTGACCCAAGACAACCCATCGACGCCGCAAGAAAAGAACAACACCATGAAGCCAAAGAAGGACACAGGAAAGTGGTGTGAGTTCCACAAGATTCCCACTCATAACACAAGTGAGTGTCGAACCAAGCAGTCACTAGTGGCCGAGTTGAAGGCTTCAAAATCAGATGCATGTTCCGACCCTGAGTCAGAACCCAATAAGGGGAATGGAAAAGGGAAGCAGATCATTGATGCGGAGCCCAGCGTCACTGTTGCCACCGCCAAGATCCAGAAGAATGAGCCTGAAGACCCAGAGGAGGGGGAGCGTCTTTTCCACTCACGGATGTGGGTGAAGGGTTTACCGCTGCAATTCATTGTCGACAGTGGTAGCCAAAAGAACCTTGTTTCAGCAGAGGTCGTGAAGCGGTTAGGCCTACCGACTACACCACACCCATAGTTGTACAGTATTGGGTGGCTTCATGAAGGACGAGATCTCAAAGTTCGCCAATAGTGCCACCTTCCCTACAGCATCAATCCCTTCACAGACGAGGTATTGTGTGATGTTACACCTCTAGATGTTTGCGACGTACTATTAGGCCATCCATACTTATGGAGGTGACATGCTATGTATGAGTCAAGGCCTCGCGCTGTCATTATTTCTTTAGATAATTCATTATACAAGATACCGGAGGTAGCCCCACCTACTGCCACCTCTTTGATCACTACCAAGAAAGGCAGCAAACTCATCTCCCAAACTAGGAAATTCATTTTCTGTTTGGTTCGCTCCCAAAGTAAGGGGAAGATCATTGCTACATCCATGACCCCCACAAAGACGTAGCAGCAGCAGCAAAGGGATACGGTCATGACAGAACACAGGAACAACTTCTCCTCACCCATAGGGGTGCCACACAAGTTTCAGGTGGGCGACAAAGTTTGGTTACATCTGCAAAGAGAACGCCTTACCAGAACCCATCAAAAACTCAGACCACTCCGACATGGTCCTTACACCAGTACCAAGGCTATGGGAAACAATTCTTTGAAGCACATAATTCATCCATTCCTTCACTTGCATCGAGTGTTCAATGTGGACCATCATCGACCATGCTTCCCACCATTTCTGAACGCATCAGAGATTGCAGAACAGCTCACCAGAGACCCAGCTCAGTAGAAGCTTCCTCATCTCAGGGAGGAACTCAACGCAATGGGGACCATTGCTTCCTAAGGGGGGAGGAATGATCCAAGTGGATGTTGGTGGCCACCCACCTATCCCATTTGGACCCCCACAACTGTCTCTTTCAATTTTTTTCAGTTTCCTAAATTGTAGCATAGTTTACTATTTTTAGCAGTTTTTCGGGTCCTGAACTTCCGGAGCCGTTTTGAGGCCCTAAACGACGTTTTTGGGAAATCTAGGGGAAACATGGGTCCTTGGACCGATGTTTCCCTTCCCAAAGTGGTAGTGCTCAGATAGTTTTTTCTAACGAGTTGTTGTACGCATCAAACGGAGATCGTATGCCAAAGTTACAACCCCGGGAAATTGATGTACCAATTTACCCAAACGGGGCCCACAATTTCGCATTTCACCTTCCAGGGTTAGGTTTTGGGATGTGTAGGGTTTTCCATTGTTTCTCAACAATAAATAGGCCTTCGACCCTCATTGTAACACATTCAGAGGCATGTAGTCGCCACATATCTTCTCAGAGATAAGCTACCATCGCCCTAGCTGGTTTATTTCCATTACTGTTTGTAAGCATATTTCAGTATTTTACGTTAATGAAATGAAGTATTATTTCCGCTGCATATCTGTTTTTATGGTTATCTCTGTACTTTGTTGCATTCCTGTTCAAATCTGGATCAGCTTCGAAGTGAAATCTGACTGAATTCTAGGGTTTCTGGTCAATATTCATTGCTTACTGCTTGTTAATGTCATTGAGATGCTTGTTTTGCTAATTGATTGAGTGTTGTTTTCTGTAGAATTCGTTGAAAACATCATTTTGCATTTGTTTTAGCCTGTATTTCGAAATTTACTTTTCATGAAAATGCATTAGATTAATTGCATTCAAAAGTTATTTTTTGAAATTCATCATTGAAAATAGATCACATTCTTCGGTGATTGAAAGATAAAAATTGTATTAGGTGCATCAAATCATTCAAAACGAAAAGAAAATCATAATTCATCTAAATGCATCTTAGTAAATTAAAACCATTTTGATTTCAAAAAGGTTGCATTTAGGATGGTGAAAACTGAAAAATCATTTTTACTTTTGGCATTGTGTTTGGAAGACGAAAGTGAAAGTTAGTGGAAGATGTTTTGCATGATGCATTTTGTTTGATGCATTATTGATCGAAATTTCTTCCCTTGGTTAGTCTAGCTTTAATTGAAAAGAAAGGTTTTCTTTTTCTTATATGGTTGCATCTTAAGTGTTCAGGTAACATCGTTAAGGCCTTGAAACCGAAACATAATTTCAAGATCAACTTTAAAATCTATCAATTAATCTAAGGATCATTTGAAAGATTAATGCTCATACTTAGTGGTCTAGGCTAGAGACGTGTTCTGACGTCTTTAAAACTTAGCAACTGTCATTTTCTCTTGCATTAGATAATGCTAGCACAGACTTGTGCTCCATGTACCGTCGAGTATATAAAGGGAGACCCTCATAGGTTGCAAAGCTTTATCCATAGGAAGCCGAGTCTGCCACCCTGTAAACATGATACACTGAACACAGCATTTGGGGAGATTACCTGAAAGTATGTCAAGTCCTTGGTAAATTTATTTGTTGAGGTGTATATTGCAGTTCACAGTTACTTGGTACTCTTTTTTCCTAGATTTACCTGAGTAGTCATTTCAATCTTTTCTGACTCTTTAAATTTGAAAATATTTTCGAGCAACTTGTCCTTTCAAGCTCGCTAAACCATCGAAAAAGACTAGAGTCACCTTTTCGTCCTTTTCTCGACTCTTAAGAAATGAAAAGGCAAAGTTTTTGTTTCAAATTCTAAAATTAATTGACTGCGAAACAACATCCTTTCTGTGGAAATACTCCTTAGTATATCTTAGGTTTATACCAATGGAAACATTTCCTAAGTCTACCAGTCAAAGAAACCCCTCTGATGGGAATCCTGGTCCTTTTCCTTCTTTTGGAAATACTGGTGCTCCCTATATGGCAACATTGTCCCTTTCTAGATTGACCATTGTTCTGCTAGTTTGGTTATCTTCGACCTCGATGGTTCCAAGTGTCGAAACAGATTTTCAAACAAGTTCTCCTCCACCTGAACAACATAAACCTCATGTTGATCCTAAAGTTGACCCCTTGCCTTCTTCGCCTCTTTCTTCACCTTTTTCTTCCTCTTCGCCTGGTGAAAGTCTATATTCTAGTAACCAGGAAGCTAAGAAGAAGAAGAAGAATCAAAATAAGCAAGAGGGCAACCAAACAACTATTTTTATCGATGAAACTAATGAAGAATATTCTTCCAACCAGCCTCGGAAAGTAAAATTCCTTTGCATGTTATGTAAGGGTGACCACCTTCTTCGAAATTATCCTAGTATCCCCAAGGTCCTAGAAGTGTGGTCCATAGGTTCACATCGACCTTTGTCATCAGCCTCTCTCATTCATGCTGGTGACAAACCTTCAACTAGTAATAGTAAATCCCATGGGAAAAAAGGAAAAGTAAAATTTCCCTATAAGTTATGTGAAGGTAATCATCCCATTCACCTTTGTCCTCTAATGGATGAAGCTTCAAAAGAGTTGGAAAACCTTACAGCTTCTCAACCTTGTCTTTCAACTGGATATCAAAAGCTTTCCCTTGATCCTTCACTAGTTGATCCAGGGATTGATCAAAAGTCATATTTGGTCAAACCCACTCTCTCTGAAAGTGAGTCTCGTGAGTCTGTTCTCGACCAACCATTGGTTGAGAAAACAGTAGACTTGAATCCACCTTCAGTTAACTGTAACTTTTAGGTAGAGAGTGAACCCCATATCGCTCAGGTTCTTATGGTTTCTTCAGTTTCGAATGAACTGGAGGGAAATCCTCCCGTTCCCAAGGTGCATGAGAGCAGTTTTCCTTTTCCCATAGCGAAAGAGGGCAGCTCTCACGTTCCTATGACACCCCCTCCAAATAGTTGTGTCACTTATTTTGATTGGAATCGACTGGTCGGATATCACCTTCCATCTTGTTGAAAATAGCAACAAGAAATGTTTAAAATAGAATCGAAAATATTCCAATTTTAATTTGTCCTTGAATTAAAATTGTGAATTAAAATTCGAATTTAGTCTCACCAGCTGCTTGGAAATAATTAATTAATTCATTATGGATTAATTAGTTGGAGAAATTCAAGTTAGAAGTCTTTCTGAAGTCATGCAACAGTTATCCCTTTTATTAAGGAGATTATCCCTTAATTAAGAAGATGAGATTGAGTTATATTTGAGTTGTAATTAGTTAGCTTAGTCTACTGAGTTAAGTCTAGTTAAATTAGTTTCAAACTATTTGAGGAACTAATTGTGAGTTACCAATGAGTTGATGTATGCATGCACTCAACCAGTGTACTCCAGATAACTGAAGATTCCCTCATCAGAAACTCATGCATGTCTATTCTGAGAAAGACCCAGTTGAGATTAAAGACAAGGACAGTGTACTATCAGTTGCATGTGTTTTCCTATAAAGGAAACCAATGCATGAAGTCAAGGTAAGGTTCCTTGAGGATTGCATAGTTCTGACAGTTTGTTAGAGCAATGTGTGAGAGCAGTGTTCCACTGGGTGAAGGAGATCATCCCAGAGGAACTGCGCAAGGAAATAGGAGCTTGGAGGGCAAAGGAGAAGGCTTGTGAGAAGCTTTGATTGCCTGTGAGCATCTAGGAGGATTGTATTGAGAGCTGGCTAGCTGTGAGAGCTAAGGCTTTGTATAATTTTGATGTATTTCCACCTTGTATGATAATAGATATAGTGGGGTTTTTAGCTGAGGCTTTCCCCAAAGTATTTTCTATGTTTCATGTGCATTGATTCTTCTTCTTCTAGTTATATGTGTTCAGCTCGATCTTGCTCAATCTTTAAGCTTCTACAAATTGATAGTAGAAGTAGATTATAGTATTTTGCTTTGGTATATTGCATTATCAGGTTAATCTACAGTCAGATTTTCTACAGAGATCTTAGAGGTAGATTTGTAAAGAATTTGTAGAATTTCTACATGGTATCAGAGCCTAGTTTATTGAAGCTATGAAAAGTATACGTAGAAGAGAATTCGAAGTTTGAAGTTCGGGGTTGCAGGTGCAAAATCAAATTCTTATCATACTTCAAGGTTGGCCAATGGCGTTCTATGGCTTGAGACTTGAGTATGCCTTGGAAGGCAGCTTGAATTACATAGCATGGAAAGATCGCATGGAGGTTGTATTAAATCACAACGGCTTGAAGGAATTCGTTGATTAAGAAATCCCAAAGCTAGGTTCAACTAATGCACAAGAGTTGGCTGAGTGGAAGAAGTGTGTGCCGAAGGCGAGATGGATCATCCTTGAGGGAGTTCGAGACCATATTTTCTCAAATCTCCTTGGGAAGGATACTCCACATTCAATGTGGAAGACATTGAAGGACCTCTACCAGAATAGTAGTGACCAGAGGAAATTGGTGCTCAAGGATAGGCTTCAAAGAATCAAGATGGAGCAGGGCGATACTATTTCCATATATCTAAAAAAGCTCACCACCTTCATAGATGAGCTTAGTAGTGTGCGAATAACTACTACGAATGATGATATGATGAGCCTTGCTCTCCTTGGCCTTCCAAAGAGCTGGAATAGCTACCAGGACTCTATGAATGGAAGGGAGAAATTACCAGATTGGGAACGACTATGATCGAAACTCATGCAGGAGGAGATCAGGAGGAGCACTCGAGAAGGTTCTTCATCCAAGGATGATGATGAAGAAAATCTTGCCTTAGCAAGTAAGGTAAGGAAAGGGAAGGGGAAGGATTCCCATTCCAAATTGAATTCTTCTCATGGAGGGAAGAAGGGTGACAAGTCTAAAGTGATATGCTTTGGTTGTCACGATATGAGACATTATGTGACTAATTTCCCATTGAAGAAGTCCAAGAAGGGATCCTTGAAAGGATCAGAAGGTGAGGCATTAGCCTCTCAGTTCAAAATGGACTTTACTCTCATCGCATGCATGGTTTCATCGATGATGGGTTGTGGTTGGTATCTTGATAGTGGAGCCTCATTCCACATGACGGGCGATAAAAGTTTATCCAGTGCCTTGGAGGAGAAAGACCTCAATATTTGCATAGAGATGGGTGACGATGAAAGGTATAGTGTTTCAGGAGTGGGCACGGTTGCTTTTAAGAGGGAGCAAGGAGCTCCTATCACCTTGACAGATGTGAAGTATGTGTCTAGACTGAAGAAGAACTTGGTATCGATCGCGATGTTGGAGGAAAAATGCTACAATGTTGTCTTCAGTAAAGGAAATGTGTTCCTTAGACACATCACCACGAGACAGGTGAAACAAATTGGTTCACGAGTCAAGAACCTATATGTTCTTGAGGTTCAAGATGCATGCAAAGCTTTGAGGAGCAAGGCAAATGTTAGAGACTTGGTGGTTGAGAGGGAGAGTAAATCACCTCTCAACATGTAGTCCTAGAAGAAGTCTTAGACAATTGTGGAGGAGCCAAAATTGGAGAAGTGGGCAAAGGGATCGCATGCAGCCATACCTCCAGGTGTGAGGTGGGGCGATGTGAAGTGATAGTCTCAAGAAGGCTAAAATTGGGCAGGGTCCATTGAGAGGTTTTATCTCATGGATCGTACCTTGCTACGGGAGCCCAAAGTACATAGTAGCAGGACGAATCAGTGGGATTGATGTAGTCAGAGATCAAAACGACAGAGGCTACAGTAGTCAGATACTGAAGAGTGTAGAGAAGGATTGACAATAGTGCAGAAAGGTTGAGTCTGCAGAAGCGCAAAGTTTTTAGTTGACAGAGGCAATAGCAGTCAAAGACTTTGATGACAGATGCATCATACTGATTCAGGTTGGATGTTTTTTTTTGTTTCTAGAGTTCCTAGAGAAACAACACTAGAGAGAAGTGTTGCATGCATAACATTCCAAAGGTTGATGATCGGGATCGAGTTGAATTCCTTTCTTGTTGAGAGGGAGTGTTGAAAATAGCAACAAGAAATCTTGGAAATAATTAATTAATTCATTATGGATTAATTAGTTGGATAAATTCAAGTTAGAAGTCTTTCTGAAGTCATGCAACAATTATCCCTTAAATTAAGGAGATTATCCCTTAATTAAGGAGATAAGATTGAGTTATATTTGAGTTGTAATTAGTTAGCTCACTTCACTAAGTTAAGTCCAGTTAAATTAGTTCCAAACTGTTTGAGGAACTAATTATGAGTTATCAGTCAGTTGATGCATGCATGCACTCAACCAGTGTACTCTAGATAACTGAAGATTCCCTCATCATAAACTCATGCATGTCTATTCTGAGAAAGACCCAGTTGAGATTAAAGACAATGACCGTGTACTATCAGTTGCATGTGTTTTCCTATAAAGGAAACCAATGCATGCAGTCAAGATAAGGTTCCTTGAGGATTGTGCAGTTCTGACAGTGTGTTAGAGCAATGTGTGAGAGCAGTGTTCCACTGGATGAAGGAGATCATCCCAGAGGAACTGCGCAATGAAATAGGAGCTTGGAGGGTAGAGGAGAAGGCTTGTGAGAAGCTTTGATTGCCTGTGAGCATCCAGGAGGATTGTACTAAGAGCTAGCTAGTTGTGAGAGCTAAGGCTTTGTATAATTTTGATGTATTTCCACCTTGTATAATAATACAGATAGTGGGGTTTTTAGCTGAGGCTTTCCCTAAAGTATTTTTTGTGTTTCATGTGCATTGATTCTTCTTCTTCTAGTTATATGTGTTCAGATCAATCTTGCTCAATCTTTAAGCTTCTGCAAATTGATAGTAGAAGTATATTATAGTATTTTTCTTTGGTATATTGCATTATCAGGTTAATCTACAGTCAAATTTTCTACAAAGATCTCAGACGGAGGTTTGTAGAGAATTTGTAGAATTTCTACACATCTTATTTTCCTTTCCAGATTACAGTATAGGCTTACCATATGGCCGTGCCTAGCACAGTCATAGACGAGGGCGCATCCATTAGTATTCTATCCTCAACTGCCTGGAAAGCTCTAGGTTCTCCTTAGCTTGTCCCCATCATGTTAGCTTTTAATAGAGGAACTAGTCAGGCATTAGGGATCCTTCCTAAGTTACCTATTACTTTGGGAGGAAAGACTGTCTATATAGACATTATGGTTATCCAAGGCCCTTTAGATTTTAATATACTCCTTGGTCGTGACTATGTTTACGTCATGGGAGCTCTTGTTTCCTCCCTTTTTCGAGAGATGTGTTTCCTGCATGAAGGAATAATTGTGATCATTGAGCAACTTGCATTCATTGGTCCTAAATCAACTCCTAAGCAACCATCATCCCTAAATGGTTCTTATGTGCAAGCGGTATCACCCCCGCCACAGGTTAATTACATGGCCACCTATTCCATTCCCACATCTACTGATGTTTTAATAGATGATGTAGTACACCACGTACTGGGGGCATTAGAGCTCGCTTTTTCATTTGGATCCCTGGACATGTATCCCTTCCAAAGTGTTGTTCTCCTGTCTAATGAGAAACTCTTGGAAGCCATGGCCACTTTTGGTCTGTGATCAAAGATCATGGAGAAGAGTTCATTGTATTGTGTCAAGCTTGTTAAAAAATGAAACAATGACCATGAGCATAGTTGTTTTACCTGTGTCAAGCTTGTTAAAAAATGAAACAAATCCCCTTCCAATTTGAATCTTTGATTAGATCTCGTAAAATATCAATCGAGTCTTTCACTTGATCTCATAAGTGAACCTTCATTCCATCCACTTAGGTGAATGAAATTAAGCTTGGGGGGCATGTTCCTCAAATTGAGTCACTATGTTGGGGGCATGCAAACTTATCTCAAGCATATTTTATCTTTGTTTCAAGATTGTGTCAAAAAGAAACCAAACTCAAGCATAGTTTGTTTTCATTTCAAGCTTGTGAAAAAATGAAACCGATCTTCAAGTATACTCAAGCATAGTTTCTAATGTTTCAAGCTTGTGTAAAAATGAAACCATTCCCACTTTACATCTCGTGATTTCCATTTTATCGGCCTGTTTTTGCCAGATGAGCCTCAGTTTTTTCATTCCATCGTCACCATCTCTTTGGCCGATCATATGCTTCCACTTGATTGTTTTACCCTTGCCTGAGGAACATCTACAATGAGTGGTCTTATTAGCCAACCTCTTGACCATTACATGTTTTGAGAAGTTCCATCATTACTAGAACCACTTGCTATCCTTTTATACCACTTGTTACTCCAGGTGGAGTCATCTTTCAGCGCTTTTCTGACTCTCAAAAAAGAAAATATTGTCGAGTACTTGTCGTTTAAAACTCGTAAAAGTAAATGAAATGATGTCTACTTAGAATAAGTTTAACCCTTTTTTAGACTGAGATATACTATTGTATGAAAAAGGAACACCTTGGTCGACATGGTCAAGAGGTTCTCTTGAATATTTTTTTCTACCTTTTCGGGTTCGAGAGAGAAATTATGAAAAGGGACATGATGGAGTTTTATTTTCCATCTCTTTTTCAAACTCTCTAAATATGAAAAATACACTGAGTTACTCTTTGGTCAGACTCATAAAAATTAAACAACAAAAGACTCGTCACTATGACGAGCCCGAGTTTCTCCTTCCTAGGACTCAAAAAACTTACTAGGATGGATTCATCTGAAGGGTGAGCTTATACAATAAGAATATGGTATCCTCTTCGATATTGTGTAAAAATAAAGAGGTAATCATTAGAAATAGTGGGGAAAATGAAGATGAAACATCTTTTGTATAGGTAGCATGTCGCTCTTGACAATGACACTCATTTGTTTCTCGTGTCGGGTTTGGGACATCCTCACTTAGTCACTTGTCCTTCCGGGTTTGGGTGATCCATTTTTCCTCTCATATGACTATTCCACTTCATCATTATGACCCTTGGTCCTATGTTGAGTCTAATGCTGCCACACTCTGGAGTCGTGTCGTCAATATGTTCAAGAGAAGTCCTATTTGCAGTCTATTACCTATACAATGTTTGACCTTTTGCTACAATCTTGGATCTTATTCATTTCATTCCACTTTATTCCTTGTTTCACGTCAATGATGAGGGAATCATTATGACCCTCCTTCAACGAGTCACTTCTTGTCAACTTCAACTCATTATCCAGGATGATGACTTAGAAACTCCCTTTCAGTACCTTATAGCTTGAATGCCTTAATGGCAAGTTCTTCGCATCCAACGACAGGTTTTCACTATTGGCCTTCGATCGGGTGATTCCACGAATGTTGGAATTCAGTTTTGTTATCACATTCATAGATTATACTTTCATACCTTGAGAACCATTGACATTATGGGTGGTTCCTCTCATGCCTGTTAATGGTCCACATGAATGGCCAGTAATCAGGTGGTTTTCTAGCATATTCGACTTCCACACATTTATTCCCATGTTAGGATTGGTACTTTGTTCGGGTCAGGATGGAGCGCAAGACCCTAAGTTTTTTCTGATATAACTCAGGTTACATGGAGTTATATGTTATTCATGATTGTACACATGTTTCTGCTATACTGATTACTGTGACCATACTGTGGGAACTTTACATTTATGATGATACTTCTATATCGGATGGCTACTCCCATTCCGTAGATTCATGTCTTGCTCTCAAACATGTATATGTATATGTGTCCTTGATTTGCAGGTCTCTTGACAGTGTGTGTCCTCGTCCTTGCAAAATCTCATAAAGCATCTCAGCCATCACTCTTCATTCTACCTTCATGATTTAGTGGGCATCTGTTACACAGTATTTTGTCACACCTCCTGCACTTCCCTATGACATACACCGAAGTGCCTGAAACATTACCATAATGCAATGTACTCATTCATATATGTAGTTCTAGGCCTTTCTAAGACATTGATTGGAAAATTCCTTGAGCTTCCCCTGAAGGAAATAGCTCTAAAACCCTAATTTAAGGATAATCTCTCTTATGAGACTTAAAATCGCAATGATTGCATGTTGATTATACTCGACCTGTGATGGCATTTCTCTATTCCCTTGCATACCTGTGATGATCCTAAAGAGGTAATTTTCCCAAAGAGGATGAGAAGCTTTGTGATCTAGAAGCTTCCAGAGCGATGAGATGGAGGTTGTTTGGCATAGATGAGGTCGAATCCTCCCAACTTGGCCTCTTGGTCTTATCCCTATGAGCTACCTCCTTGAGATGAGGGCCTAATCCTATCTTTGGAGAGGTCCTAACTCCCTTTCCCAGCCTATAAATTCATCCTCTCCCATTCCCAAATGGTTGGTCTATGTCTATTTGCACCCTTATGCTAAGATTGTGCCTAGAGGCTATTCATTTGACTTGGAGAAGGAGTGCTTGGAGAGTTCTTGGCTTGGACTTGGATTACCACTCAAGGAGAGCCTATCAACATCAAGGCTTTGGTTGTAAGCTTCCCTTTATTTTCTAATAATATACAATTGTTGGTTCATCTTCCCAAAATGTATATGTTCATGTATCATTTAGCTTGACATTCCTTAATCACTTAAGTAGGTTGCTATTAGATTTTTTATTTGTTTTGGAATGATTTTTTGTGTCTTGATCACATGTGCAGGTGCATAAACATTGAAAGAAGCAGGAACAAGCCCGTGAAACAAGCGGTCTAGGGTCTTCAACAAAGGAAATCAGAATAGCATCAAAACGAGGTAGGCCATCTCCTTCGTTCTTCTTTTCAATTTTAATCTAGGAAGATGTCCAGTTGATTGTCACTTAAGTTGCTAGTCTCACTAATTGGGCTAGAGGGATTGTCTCTGTCCGTAGAGAGGATTAACCTTGACAACAGGATCAATTGACAGACTTTTGTCAGTTTTAGCTTGCAGCTCTCTATTCTACTCTCTCTCTCTCTCTCTCTCTCTCTCTCTCATACTCTTGAACACTTAGAGTTTTCTTGGAGGAGTGTGGCATACTTGGGATTTGGATTGAGAAGGAAAAGGAAGAGCAAGAAAGTGCAAGAGGACATTGGGATCATAAGTTACAACGGGTTCTTCTTGCAGGTACCGAGTTGCATGTATGATTTCCTTGCTAGTTTCAGCATGCATGGAACATGCATGTGGTTTCTTGGTCATGATCTATCATTGGCATGGAGGATTGCCTGGATTGATAGTGGATTTACCTAGCCTTGTCATTTCCCTAATAGCTATGGTGTTGTGGATGCCTTTTATTTTGTTTTCTAGTTGGTTCTCACGTTCCTTATGGTTGTGGTTTGAGTTACTAGTTCCTAGAAGCATTGGTTGGACAAACACTTTAGAAGCTCTGTAACAGCTTGGGTTGAGTTACTAGTCATGGAAGCCTTGGCTATAAAAATGATCTAGAAGCCCTTGGTGGGTTGATTTACTAGTCCTAGAAGCCCTTATTGGACAAACACTTTGGAAGCACGACAACAGTTGTGTGTTGAGTTTCTAGTCCTAGAAGCCCTGGTTGGAACAAATGCTCTAGAGCCCTGCACAACTTGGGTAGAGACCAATCTGGTGATGGTTAGTGATGCCTGACTGTGAGGTGGAAGAACGGGTTGAGGGTTGAGGTGGTTTTCTCTCTGGAATCCCTGGTTTGGTTTTGTTGGATTTGTTTAATGAGATCCCACTTTCATGCTTGGAATATGGCACAGGGGTGATTAGCTGAAAGAAAGATTTGGTTCATCCAATCTATGGTCGGGTGGTACGTGGAAGTCCCAGACCTGGTTGCATTTTTCATGTGTTAATAGTAGTTTCTTTCCTATTGTATTTGATGGGTAAATATACTTGTCCATATGTGGTTTTTATGGCTATTATATCTTTGTTGTTTTTGTTGAATATATGTCAGTTATGAGTATATTTTATGATAGTCTTTATGTATGGCTCTCATCATGTTTTGATTAGAAAATGAATTAACAATGAAAATATTACCTTATATATGATAATGTAATTATTGTGATAAGGCATCAATACTTACTTATGAATCTCATATAAGTATGAGAACCATATGCCCAGTTATGTTGTTATGACCTGTAGATTACATATTTGTGATATGTTCGATGAAATGCCTATCATGGCTAGAAGGGGTCCACTCAAATTGATGATCAAATATTTGCATTAGTACCCTTATTTATATGTTATTTATCATTTATGGAAGTTTCATGAAGTTTTGGGCAGTGGCCCGGGCCCTAGACCTGAAAAAGTGGCACAGAATCTGGGGTCGTTGACATAGAACTGCCTGAAAAAGGCCATAGTCACATGGATGCCTTATTGTGGGAATGATTGGAGGGTCCCATTCGTATGCATGCCTTGTCATGTGAGCGAATGAGGCTTTAGGGCAGTGAAAAAGCAAGTTGCCTCAGGGGTTGGTCACCTGGTAGGGTTGGTTGGCTCCTGAAGGTTTTGTAGCATGTGTGGAAGGTGAAATTGGTCTTGTCATGTCAGTTCCACTTCCTTAATTGTACTTAGGGAGTTGAATGATATCATAGTAATTCTTTATCACGTGTTTACCCCAGTGGATTGGTTAGTTTGGGTAAATGTGGGAGGAAGTTGTTACAAAGTGGTACCAGAGCATGGTTCACCCCTTAGACTGGATGGGCGGTGTGTTTTAGTCATGAATACATGTTGATTACATATGTGTTCCTTATGCTTGTGGTCTACGTGCTTGTTTCATATGCATGGCATTGTTCATATTTGTAGTGGTGTCGCCATGTGGAAATTTGATGGTGTTGTTGTTGGATGTGGTCATCATGAGTGCATGTCAGTTGTGCATTGGTCATGCATGTTAGTGTTTATATGTTGTTATGAATACATTGACATGGTGATAGTTGTCGTGCATGAGGTCATGGTATGTGGTTGGTATGGTCATGCATTAATGATTGGATAATGGTTGGAATGATGATTAAATGTTGATATGATTATGCTTATATATGTATTGCTCTAATATGGTTGGTCTTGCAGACGAGATATCCTCCCCTAAACTAAACTAACATACGTTGGTTTGTTTAATTTGGTTTAGCTGACATGATATACCTTGCAGGAAGAGAAGATCAAAGATGACTAGCAAGATGGTAGACTACAACTCATGAGATTCTCCCTATAGATTAGATGAGCAGCATGGTGATGGATATTCTCTTGACATATTAGAAACTTTGAGAAGAGTGAAGGTAGAAGTAAGGAGTTGCAAAGAATATAGTGGTTGAATCATTCAATCACAAGAGAGACTTGCTAGGGCACAGGAGAAACAAACAGAAGTCAATGCAGTGATTCTTCAGAGCTTGTCAAACTTGTAGAGACAAGGACCACTTAGAATCAGTCATGGACAGGAGGATAGGACTAATGGAGCATATGGTAGTAGGTCACATGGTGGGCATAGGTTGGATAGAGATGACACGGTTAGAGATGGCATATTCTTGGATACACCCGATAGACAAGGTAGTGGACATGAGCTTTACTATAGTTATGGTTCAAACAAGTATCATGGTCATCATCACTATCATCCTAATAGGAAGAGTGACATGGGATATTTATCAGATGATTTCAAGAAATAAAAGCCGCCTACATTTTATGGGGAAATTAAGAAGTCACAGGATGTCGAAGCATGATTTCTTGGGACGAATAAGTTCTTCAAGTTGCATGATTACTCAGGGAACATGAAGGCTAGTATAGCGACATTTAGTCTTTAAGGTAAAGTGGATATTTGGTGGGAAGATGTAAAGAATGTTAAAGGTATTCATGAAGATGATTTTACTTGGAGTGAGTTCAAGAGACTATTCAAAAAGAAGTATTTATCGAAGAGATACTATGACGACAGTGAAAAAGAGTTCTATAAGTTGAAGATGGGATCTATGACTGATTAGGAGTACACTAGAATATTCTTGGAGCTATTGAGATATGTGCCTTACCTCAAGGAGGAGAAGGCCAAGATCCAACAATTCATCAGTGAGTTGTCAGTAGTATTCAAGGACAAGATTGAGTTTGATGAGCCTAGGTCATTGGAGGAGGCCATCTAGAAGCTAAAGCATTGTTTTTAGCAATCAAAGCACATATCTGAGGTGAAGTCGAACTGGAAAGGTAATGCAAAGAATAAAGGAAAATGGGATAAGAAGCGAATAATACCTCAAGTTACAAGTAACAAAGAGAATGTGGCACTGCATAAGAATTTCAATGCATCAAATAAAAGATAGGGATTTCAGTCTTAGGAGTAGAACAAGGGTGCTAGTTGGAAGCATTTGTAGTGTTGGACTTGTGGTGGAGATCATTGTAGGAGAGATTGTCCACAACATCAGGGTGGTAGACCATAGATCTACAGTGTGTAGGAGGCACAAACAATGCGGGATGTTGGACAGTGTGTTCCACGTATCTATGTAGCATTGGAGAACAGGCCAGCAGATCACCAACCGTTTATTATCGAGATGGATGGTAAGATTTGTGATCAAGTTGTTTCTATTTTGATTGACCTTGGATATAAGTATAGTTATTTTAATCCTGACCTGGTGGATAAGTGTGGTATGAATAAAGAAGTACATGCATAATCTTGGTTAGCGTAGTTGGTTATAGGTACAAGGAAGAGAATTCATCATTGGGTAAGAGCTTGTGCATTCGATTTAAATGGTATGCCTACTTCATCACATTTGAATGTACTTCCATTGGGATCATATAATATGTTTTTGGGTATGGACTGGTTATATCTTCATTGATCCAAAATGGATTTTTGGATAGACTCCTAAGTCTAATTGTTCCTCACAGAGGAAAACTAAAGGTACAAGGCAGTTCCTAGAACTAGCCCCATTGCAGAGATCGTCTCATTCTGAATCTACTGCAACTTGAATGGGAAAAAAATGAGTTAGGATGTAGAAGTTATCATAAAATGAAACTGCCTCTATCCTTCGAAAAAAGGAGCAAAATCCCATAAAAAGGGATCCTAAAAACCCTCTAAATCTTCAAATCTTCTAAAAATCCAAAAATCCATCGCAAAAGGAGAAGTTTTAGACTTGAAGGATAACACTATCGGGAGGCAAAAAAAAAAACATGAGAAAACAGCGAAAATCGAGCCTATCGGAGGTCAACAAAGCAATGAATAGGAGCCGTCAGATCTGACTGATCAACGGTCCAGATCCGATCAGAAAATTGCATCACATGAGGCAAAGAGGAGGACTTAATGTCGGGCGAAAGGCACCCTCGATAAATTTATAAAGTTGAGCATGGGAATGCCCGCCTGAGCTAGATCATGAAAATAATATGAAGATAATGTATTGTATTGTATTTTATACAGGCCACCTTCCGGTTCGAAAAAACCTCGGATCCTCATGATAAAGCATTTCACTCGACATCAAAAGATTTACGACCTCATGCTTTAGGGGCAACTATTATAGACATATTTCGGCACTTCAACCCCAATCACACATGTCGATAAACCAAGGGCTCTTAAACCCCTAAAAGTGTTGTTTCACACCCTAAAGGATCATGGTCAACTAATTACATCATTTCCCAGAAGTTCCACCTAAAAAACTACTCAGAACTTGCCAAAACTGGACCATACTGACTGCTCCTTGGTCAAGGTTCGATGCATCTCACCTGCTACACAAAAGATATGCGATGCATACTGAAGAGGCCTTCTATAGGGTGCGATGAGCAAGAGTAGACAAATGGCAGAGAGAGTTTGCTAAGTGGAAACCCAGAGAATCTTCTAGAAACTTCTCATATGACACTTGCCTCTCTAAATTTGCCCAGGGATGAGTAAGAGATCATGAAATCTTCAAGTGGAACCAAGAACTATCAGTGAAATGACACTAATCAAAAACCCAGAAGCTGACTCACTCCTCTGCAAATATCTATATATGGATCCCTCATCTGAGAGATCTAGAGGCTGGAATTTTGTAATTTCTAAGGAAGTGTTGTTGGTTTCTCTTTGATACATTGTATTGTTGGGTGATCTTGCTTTACATGAGGTGAAGAGGGCTTTCATGCTGGGAGGATGATGTTGGATCAGACAGTTGGGTTGTAATCCTCTCTTCTACTTCTGCTATCAATAAAGTTATTTGAGTTTTCCTCCATATACTTGTGTATTTGTAATCTTGATATTTGTGAATGCAATTGTATGGTTAATGAATTTTTTATTCTGCATTGTTTATGGTATTATAGATCTTTGTGCTTTGATGGTGTTTTGTTGCTTTGCCTCTACAGGTGTTCTTTAAAGCGGGACAAGTAAGAAAGAAGTGGAAAGCTCTATCAAAGGAGAGAGGAAACAAGCAAGGAGCCAAGTGGAAGATTCATTTTGGTGCTCTCTGCTTCTCTCTTATTTATCATACATAAAGGAAAACATAAGTTACTTTGAATTGTTTGTTTCTAAGATAGCTACCCACCTTAATGGGACTGGAAGATCAAATAGACACTAGTTTTCTCGGAAACAAAATGGCGACTCCACTGGGGAGCGATTAGTTTGTTTGTTTGTTATTGTTGTTTGCTTTATAAACTACAAACAGAGCGAAGTTAAGCCAGCTAGCCTTCGAACTACTCTTGATATGCAAGTGCAAAGTAGATCAACGCTGCTTCAATCAATCTCTGGGTTGGTTTATGAACTGAACATCTGACTTGCAAACATCCTAAGTGCCCTTGTGGTAGCTCAATAACCTCATAAGATCATACCCCTGTACTTTTTTGTTACTGTCTATCATAGCTTAGCCTAAATCACTGAACTTAGCTACAAATTTTGAGCAAAAACCAAGCTCAATTTCGTTCCCTGGTCTATCACACTGTCTGTAACTGGCAGCCTAGATGCATCGCACCTCCCATGTGTTGCAGGTGAGATGCATCCTTGTTTCCCTTAAGGACAGGTGCAATGATTGAATGATATTGTTTTCCTCATAGGAATTTGGTTTTTTCTTCTTTGTTTTCAGCTCTATTCAGTAGTTTTGCTGCTTATGATCAGTATATCATTGTTGAAGCCTTCTTCCTTTACATTATTCAGCCTCCATTGATCAGGAATTATGAATGTTTTTTATGTATTTTTCATCATTTACAGTCCTCCTTTGCAAAGAGTAGCTTAATTGAACTGTCGTCTTTTGATTCAAAAGTGTCGTAACTGTCGTTTTGAGTCAAGAAGAAGAGTGTCATAAAGTCTTCCTCTTCTAGATAGTTGATTGTACTTTTGTCATTGTATTTGATTTGAATTGTCAATATTTTAAGTGTCGAAAGCAGTTTTCCATTCTAAATTGAAAGTGTCGTTTTATTCTTCCCTTCATTTTGAAAAGAAATTGTTGAAGTGTTGCTTTGAAGAAAATTGTTTTAATCTGTACTTAGTTTTCATTTTTGGCATTCTCACATTAAGGAAGCAGAAAAACACATGTGCATTTGAATTTAGACTGCATGCGGAAAATGATTTAGGAAAAGTGCATTTAGTGTGTGCTCTCTGCTCTCTGTTGAAAGAATCGTACTTTTCTTTCCTTAGTAACTAGGATTTTCATTGCTAAAAGAAAACAAACAACTGTTTATCATTTTAGATTGCATTTTTAGGAATTTTACATCTACATCACCCGGTGAACCTTGAAAGACAAACTTCTAAAAAGATCAGTTCTAAAATAAACCTCAATGAACATAAAAACGCTTTGGAACCTAACGCACAACATATAGAAGTCTAGGCTAGAGACGTGTTCTGGCGTCGTAAAACTTGGTAACTATCATTTTCATCGAAGGTTGGGTGATTCCTCCTCTTTGATACGACAAGTGCCAGTACGGACTTGTGCTCCCCGTACTGTTGAGTATATATTGGGAGACCACAATAGGCTGATATCCTTTATCCTCAGGAAGTCATGTCTGCCACCCTATCGATCAAAATGCACTGAACACAGCATTTGGGAAGATTCACTGTCCTACGTAAAGCCCTTGGTAATTTCTCTTTAATTTACCACCAAGGTGTATATTGCAGTTTTGCGATTGGTTTGGTAATCCCTCTGTCTAGATTTCCAGATTAGTCACTTTCGTTCCTTTTTGACTCCCTAAAAGAAAAGGTCCATCTGAGCACTTGTCACTTCAGGCTCATTAAAAATCGAAGGCGACTAGAGTCACCTTTAGCTTTTTCTCGACTCTTAAAAATTGAAAAAGCAAGTTGTGTCAAAGTGTCATAAAATTTATTTAATTCGGAATAACTTTTTCCCTTTAATTTTTGAGTTGATCAAGTAATCCGCAATCATGGAAGAAATTCAATCAAAACCCCATCGTTCATAGAGGCTAGCAAGTCAACCATCTTTGACTCCAGAAATGAAACCATTCCGGGAAAAACAGTCTCGTTTAACTAAGTCGAATTCTCTCGGTCTATTTGAAACTTGTGTTTCAACATCATCAGAGACTCCAATTACTCCAATTATTTCTGGTATATCTGCCTTTACAGAAGAAGTTCCGCAGTTACAAGAGGACATTAGAACTAATCCTAGTGTAACAATAAACACTTCTATCCTTAAACCAGCTCCATCTAGGGCTGATTCAGAAGGTGTCACCCCTCCAGTGTCTGTTACTGTAGAAGCTATACCTTCTTTGGCTCCAAAAATATTTTACGAACCTGACAGTATACCACTTCCACCTGGACTGATTTCTATAGAAGAGATTGTAGAGGATCTTCCATCCAGTACACCATTGCATTTTGGAACTGGGATTCACCTATATCCTTCTACTACAGAGGTTAGTTCTTTTAATCACCTTCATCGCAAGTTCCTGTCAAATTTCTAGGAAATCTTTTGGATGGACTAAATATGTCTGAACAACCATCAACATCTAGGACTGTGTCATCTGATACAGCAGTAGTAGAACCTCCTGCTGCTACTCCAACAATGTTCACTGGTGTACCATCTATCCCAACTAGTTCTCAACCACTAGTTGGAGTCCACCCAGGGACTGTTTCAATAGCATGGTCTGTTCCTATTTGTTCATCCGAAATCTTATATGGAATTTCTTATGTTGAAACTCAGCAAATTGATCCTTCACATCAATATCAATTTGGGCAGTCCAGTCTCCAAAAACCAATTTATCCTTTGCATACTAGATTACCGCCATATGGGGGGCAGTATGCCTTTTCATTGTTTTCTCTGAAAGAACAACCATATGAGATTTCACAACAAAATTCGAGTCAAACTGGAATTGCATCCAATGGTTGGATACCAATACTGCCTCAACAACCAAGAGTTGTGTATTCAATGCAACAAAATCAACCTGTGTCAAACATTCCCACTACACCTGCTATTGTGACTGTGTCGCAAGTACAAGCACTGCCTGTTTTCTGTCAACCTCAAGTCTCTCAGGTCGTAATACAACAGCCTCTTGTCTCCACGGATCAATCACAACCTCAGATTAGTGACTCCTTAATTGGAGCGACTCAGGCTCAAACGGGTACTATCACCCCTCATCTTGGTCAAACATCCATTATTGGACAACAAAAAATGGTCCAAGAACCATGGCTGGTACAATATCAACAACCACAATTCCAGCGAGCTTACCGAGGACCTAAGCAACAAAGCTTTGCAGGTAATGGGCAATCATATTTTCAAAACGGTTACCAACAATCATATTATAATTGTTATGCCCATCAACCTTATCAAAGTTACCAGCATCAGATACATTATGTTGGTATGAAAAGACCCACTGCTCAGGCGATCCCATCTTATCCTGGGTACGCTTCGCCAACTTGAATCAACAGTTTCCCTTTGTAGCAACTCTAGAATTACCAGATTTGAACCTGTTAACGAATGATCCAATTGCTTATGCACCTTGGTGGCCATCAATTCCTCATAAACTTCGCTCAGATATTCCTAAATTCAATGGAAATACGGGTGAATATCCATCAAATCACGTAATGACCTTTCATTTGTGGTGTTCATCCAACACCCTCAATGATGATTCGATTAGGCTTCGCCTTTTTTAGCGAACGCTAACTAGTCTGGCAGCAAAATGGTACATCGAATTACCTAGTGCTTCGTTCGATAACTTCAGCACCCTCGCCATTAATTTTTTAACCCACTTTCAGTTACCCATAAGGTACGAAACAGGAACAGAGCTCCTTACCAATTTTAAACAGACAACAGCCACTCACATATCTGATCATATTCATGAGTCACGACGTCGTCGTAGAATGGTAAAGACATATGTTCCTGATCAGCTTCTAGCTTAGTGGTTTATTAAGTTGTTATTACCTTCTATTACAAAAGATGTTGCCAAGGGAGGAGTTGTCACTTAAGAGCAAGTCATTGCTCGTGCAAAATATCTAGACTTGATCTATACTCAGTCTGGCATGCTCTATGACAAAATTCCTAATGCTCCTAGACCAGAATTTTCCGTTCCTCCCCCTCCTAAATCAAACACGGAAACTCATGCCGGCGATGGCATGATTGGCACCTCAAGTACGCAAACCACAAAGGCTCCATCTGGTAAGGCCCTTGCAGCTCTAGTAAAAAAGCAAATGCCAAACTTCTTGCCTCGCACGTTAATGTTGTGTCATCCGATAAAGGAAAAGAACCGAAGCAACCAGGGGGCAAGAATAAAGGGAAAAACAAAACAAAAAGAAACAGGAAGATTCGACTCCTGAGAAGTCTTCTGGAAACCCTACTGGGCGAAAGAAACCTAATCAGCCATGCTTCATATGTGATGAGGACCATTATACGAAAGATTTTCCACATCGAGCTAAGGTCACGAAGTTTTTGAAGACTTCAAGTACCTCGACGGTATTGACTGATCCATTTCCGAACCCAAAAACTAATATGGTTGCTATCGATCATGCTTCCTCGTCCCAAGTGCTTATGTTGTCCATTTCGAAATAACAAAATGATGCTTTGATATCGACGAGGAATAAATATTACGAGAATCCACAGATGTCGAACAACAAGGCTACAGATCAACCTAATAGTTCGACAACAAATTCGTCAGAAGTTGTGCCACCCATCATTCCTGAACTAACAATAAAGCCGCCAAATGGAGTAGTACATAAATTGACATTTAATCCTCGTGCTCGAGCAGCAAAGAATTATAATATAGTAGAGGATCTGGCTCAATCACCATCCACTATGTCGACACTTGAAGTACTGCAGAATTGCCCCTCCCAAAAGCAAGCTTTATTATCAGCAATAGGTGGGATTGACCCAACGGATTCCAATCTTGTGGCCTTTAACCACAAAGGATATGAACCTCAGTTACCGGCCCAACTCGCTTTCCTTATACAAGTAAAAGCCCTCAACAAAACTGTTCATAGAACAATCATTGATGAGGGGGCATCTACCTGTATTATGTCAATGAGTTGCTGGAAAAATTTAGGCTCACCACCCTTGTCGCGATCATCAACGACATTAAAAGCGTTCGATGGAAGAACATACATGCCATATGGGATATTAAGTAACTTGCAAGTTGAACTTGGGGGTCAAGACAGTAGAAATTGAAGTCAAAGTTATCGATGGAAACCTCGATTACAATATCCTACTGGGAAGGCTCTGCATTTATGCTATGGATGTTGTTGTGTCAACATATTTTAGAAAGATTGCATTTCCCTTCCAAGAAGGAATTACAATCATCGACCAACTAACCTTTTTCCCCAACAGTTCACAAGCTACGGGAAGCATTCCAATGATCCATGGAAGCTCTCAATTGCTTCAAAATGTCGGAGTAGGCCTCCTAAAAGACCCTGCCTTAATGGGTACTTTTGCCCTCCTGCCTCTGAGTAATCTAGCAGAAGTGGCCACAATGAAAACCTGTAATATGGTATCTTCTACATCAGCAAAGATTAAGAATATTTCCGAACATTTTGTTAGCATGGATCATCGCTAGGTATTGCCTCCAAGCCCCATAGAAATTTTGTAGCAATCAATTTTCTTGGCCTGGGCGGAAAACCCAAATCAACACTCATCAAGTGTTTGGATAGATAGGTCTCTAGAATATGGCACCTCTTCAGATCCTTGGTCACGTATACATTCTACAGACGAAGGAATCATTTAGTCAATGATGATAGGAGAGGCACCATGGGAAGATTACCACTATCATTCCCATCTTCAAGATAACAACGAAGATTATTCCAGCAACCTTAATCATCATTCAGTTTTTTATTTTCTATCAAATACTGTAAATACGGTGGATTCCGAGCGAAATCTATCCAATATTGAAGAAACTATCGCCATAAATATCTCGACTAAACCTAATGTTGTAGAGAATATTCATGTTGGAAAATCTTGTTCTCCTTCAAAACTGGAAATATATTGCACTCTCTTTCGTGAATTCAAAGATGTCTTTACATGGTCATATGAAGAAATGTCAGGCATTGACTCGAGCGAAATTTGTCCAATATTGAAGAAATTGTCGACATAAATATCTCGACCAAACCTAATGTTGTAGAGAATATTCATGTTGGCAAATCTTGTTCTCCTTCAGAACTGGAAATATATTGCACTCTCTTTCACGAATTCAGAGATGTCTTTGCATGGTCATATGAAGTAATGCCAGGAATTGACTCGAGCATCATTGAACACGAAATCAAGATGTATCCAGATGTCAAACTAGTACGACAGCGGCTTCGACAGGTTCACCCGAAGAAAGCCGCTGCCATCAAGGAAAAAGTTGAAAAACTTTTACATGCTGGTTTCATTTACCCTGTTCCTCTAACTGACTACGTATCAAATATTTTTCTTGTCATGAAAGCAAGGAACGATTAGAGTGTGCATTGATTACATGGATGTAAATCAAGCTTGTCCAAAGGACAAATACCCTACACCCTTCATCAACCAGATAATTGATGAATGCACCGGATGTGAAATCTTTTCATTCATGGATGGATTTTTCGGATACAATCAAATAAACATCCACCCACAGGACCAGTCGAAGACTGCATTTATATGACCGTGGGGCACATTCACATACCGTAAACTACCTTTCGGTTTAAAGAACGTGGGGAAAAATTTTCAAAGGGCAATGAACTACACCTTCCATGACATCAAACACATTGTTCAACCATATCTTGATGATCTACCAGCTCATTTGCGAAAGCGGACTGATCATCCGCAGCATTTGAGAGCTATATTTCTATGTTGCCAACACTACAAGATACGACTCAATCCACACAAGTTTGTGTTTTGTGTCGGTTTTGGTAGTTTGCTTGGTTTCGTAGTTTCTAAAGATGGGGTTCGACTCGACCCATTTAAGGTTCAGGCAATCATTGACATGCCTCCACCTTCAAATTTGCTTCAGATTCATAAACTCTAAGAGAAAGAAAACTTTCTAAGGAGGTTCATTCCAAATTACGCCAAACTTGTTAAAGGTTATACGCATCTTTTGAAAAAAGAAGTGCCCTTCAACTGGGATTAGGTTGCGCAAGCTTCTTTGATGCTTTAAAGGATTCCCTAAAAAAAAGCATCATTAATGTACACTCCTGACTATCAAAAAGAGTTTAACTTGTATCTAGCCGCAGCATATACAACCATCGCAATGGTTTTAGTACAAGAAGACAATGGAATTGAACATCCTATCTATTATTTAAGTTGAAACTTAAATGATACAGAAATCAAGTACTCCTATGTTGAAAAGCTGGCTCTAGCAGCGGTTCAAGTAGTACAGAGATTTCGACACTATATCCTCTTTTGCAAAACTACCATTTTGTCAAATTGAAACCCTATGACTTACATTCTGTCACGTCAATTACTAGGGGGCAAATATTCAAAATGGATAGCCATTTTGCAAGAGTTTGATCTGGAATTCATAAAAACCAAATCAAAGAAATCTCTAGTTTTCGCGGAGTTACTATGCGACCTCCCATCGTTGTCCAACGATTCAACATCTAAAGCATCAATCATGGATGAATCTTTGTTTCTGATATCGTCAAACGATCCATGGTATGGAGATATACTGATCTATCTCCAAACCCAAAACTTTAGGCCTAATACCTCTTGCTATGAACAATAGCGTACTCGATACCAAGCCAAAGACTACATGATCGTCGGTGATACACTTTACCGTCGTGGTATCGATACAGTTCTGCGAAGGTGCCTCACGCATGAGGAGGCCGAAAAAGTCCTGAATGATTGTCATTTAGGCGTGTGTGGGGGGCATCAATCTGGTTACGCTACGACACAAAATATCTTACAAGCAAGTTACTTCTGGCCTACTATATTCAAAGATTACATAATCGCAGTCAGAAGTTGCCATGCTTGTCAGATCTTCGACCGCAAAACTAGACTACCACCCGCACCGTTGCATCCAGTAGTTATTGTTGGGCCATTCGCCAAATGGGGCATAGATTTCATGACATGTAACCCCACCTTGGTCAAGGAGCATGGGTATATCATAGTCGGTGTCTACTATTTTACAAAATGGGCCGAGGTGATGCCTACATTAAACAATAGTGGCGAAATGGCTGCTCTTTTCTTTTTCAATCATGTAGTCTCTAGATTTGGTGTTCCACAAGCTATAGTCACAGATCATGGATTGCATTTTCGCAATCACATGATGCTTGAATTGGCTGCCAAATTAGGACTGTCCCACGACAGTTCTACTCCATATTATTTGCAAGCTAACGGACAAGTTGAGGCCATCAACAAGGTCCTGAACCGCATGCTACAAAGGATGATTGGAGTCCACAAACGGAATTGGCACTCAATTCTGTACTCAGCCTTATGGGCATATAGGACATTGGTGAGAAATGCGATCGGATTTAGACCCTTTCAGTTGGTGTATGGCCTGGAAGCGGTCTTACTGATTCAGTGTGAAATTTCAACTCTCAAGCTCGCAGTCGATCTACTTCCTGAAACTTCGGAGGAAGAGGATCGTTTCTTGGAACTAATCCAATTGGATGAAACCCATTGTGATGCCGCTTTGGCTAACGAAGTTCATAAGAAATGTGTCAAGGCGCAATTTGACAAAAATGTCAAACCCCGTGTCTTCTTAGAAGGTGACCTGGTCTTGCTTTACAATCAGGACTCCGATAAATTGGGAGCAGGTAAGTTCGAACCATTGTGGATGGGCCCCTACATTGTTAAAAGAGTATTAGAAAAAGGAGCCTACGAGCTAGTAGATTACGATGGGATTCCACTATCGCAACCTCGGAACGGGTTGTATCTTAAGCGTTACTATGCTTGATTAAGTGTAGTAATCTCTTTACAA
Organism: Pinus tabuliformis; assembly: GCA_031772625.1. NCBI lineage: Eukaryota > Viridiplantae > Streptophyta > Pinopsida > Pinales > Pinaceae > Pinus > Pinus tabuliformis. The sequence goes on from CM062816.1 coordinate 1,915,007,178, forward strand.
ATATGCTTTTGTTACGTTTTTTTGTTTTCGTCAAGAGTAATCATTTCTGTTAGGTAATCCACTTTGCATTTCTTGCAGATGCCAGACCTGTTGGAACCATTCATTGGATACGCCGACAGAGCTAGTTGTAGTACGCGAAACCTATCTTCTACAGCCTGGGCCATTTTTTATCCAAGCGGCGAGTTAGTGAGTTTCAGAGGGATATGTATTGGTTGATCAACGAACAACATCGTTGAGTACAGTGCATTGATGGAGCTTCTCTCTGATGCCATCGCACGTGGCATACGCCGACTTATTGTCAGGCTAGATTCACAACTCGTCATCCTACAACTTACTGGCATCTATTCCATTCGGAATCCAGCTATCTATCGTATGTTCCTAAGGGTCGGGATTTTGGAAAGACAGTTTGATTCTATTCAATATCAACACATTTTCATAAACTTAAACTCATTAACTAATTCGTTGGAAAATTATGTGTTAGATAGACATTTGCAGCATTTATAAAGAAAAAAGAATTTCAATTAACATTTGCATCGGGATCACATAACTTAATTGAAATAAAACTCCGAAAATCAAAAATATATAACTGTTTATAGTTTTTACAAGATGTTCTGTGTCCAGGACAAAATCATTCATACAACCCAAAAACTCAATAATGCATAAAAGCACCCTAGACTAATGGTGTTAATGATAGCAAGTCACCGCCTATGCGATCATACATAAGAGCCTAGTCCATCGACTCGGCACGCCAGTGGTATGGCGTTGTAATCTCAGAGGTAACTCATCAGTCCTCACATCCTGAATACCAAGGGTGAGACCCTCGATCTGATCCTGTAATACTACAAGGGCCTCCGCTATGTCCAAATCGCGAAGGATAGCCCTCCCTACAGCCTCTCCTGCTGGAACGTCAGCTGCCACCCTTAGGCGCGTTGCTGGTCGCACTGGCCCAACATCTGCACAAATATATGAGTTTGATTAGTCTTGATAACATTTAAAAAACACAAGAACATTATAAAAGCAATAAAAAAATATATGGTCAGATCATTTTACCCATAACACTCCACTGCTCGCCAGCCAATAACGCCAAATCTGGGTCACCTCGGAAATCCATCCCAACGTATGGATACTTGGCGAAGACCATCTCCTGATAGTCGAACCTGTTAGCGCTCAAATCTGCCTCAGGCTGAGGAAGGCAAAACTCAAGGCCACATCAAACCAAGCTCAGCCTCGTAGCTAACCCTACAAGGACAGGAGAGGGCTCTCTCCAGGTCTATCTCAGCGAAAGGTCTTCAAAGGGGCTGAGATGACTCAAAATTAATACTGATTTTAGGCTAGTAAAGAGATAGGAAATTTTTATTTAGATTTTTTAGTTTTTTGTTGGAGAAACGGAAAAACCAATTTTGGGTCCGGGGATAATGTTAGATCTTTGCAGAATTCGAGTTGGGGCGAGGTAGGCAGTAGTCTTGATGCTTTTGATCAAGTGTATGGATGGATCAGAATGACAAGGAGCTGAAGAGGGCAAAGGAGAACATGGATCCTCTCCAAACTGGCGAAAACATGTAAAACTAAACAAATTTAAAGGAAGAGCACTGTAAACAATGAGTTCAACCTCATTTACTCATTCATTTAGTTTCAGAAGCATAAGAAGGGTATGGCATACATTAATCATGAATAAACTTACAATAACTGAGAGATAACACCATCAAGAACTGAAAGCCACAAGAATCCCAACAGGTGTTGCAAAACCTCTTATCTTTCCTTAGCCAAAATATGAAAAATATGTACAATAGTGTGCCAAAATCTTCCCAAGAGTCCAACCCTTGCTACTGACTAAAAATTTACATATATAGATCAAGCCAACCCATTCCCTAACCTCTAGGCGTCTAGCTCCTCCTTCTAGGAGCAGTTTGAACAAACTCTAAACATGGAGCAAGAATCTAGGTGACCAAAACAACTTGCCTCTAAAAAGAAGGAAACTGATTCATTACATTAAATTTTTGCTATTTTGTGAATGAATCATCTAGAATAAGGTAAATAAGTGCCAAGTTACCTCATACACATCAAATTACATCAAGATGGGTCAAAAATCACATCAAGAAGTGAAACTGGTGAAAACTGGCCGAATTCCTGAACTGGAGGATGAAAATTTGACCAAAAACCTCTATGCGTAGCACCCTGATCTCTATGCGTAGCGCACATTTCAGCCTGTTTTTGGGGCACTTCCTGACATCAAAATCAAGCTCACAATAGCTGGTTGGAAAGCCCTGGATGTCTGTTATCTAGCCCAAGTGGAATTTACCAATTTGGAGCTCATTTTCCCCCTCAAAATTGCATTCTACCAGAAGTACTTCCTATTGTTGCAAAAGGTGGCAGCAAGGTGGTTTTCATGGTGTTTTTGGGCCTTTTGATTACCCAGAACTTGATGAAATGCTTCGGCAATAACTGAGCATGCATAAATTACCATGACAAACCCAAAAATACAAAGTTTCCCTCCAGCAAGTGTCTCAATCAAAAGTGAGCGCGTCGACGCGCTACTCGTATAGCTGAAAAAACTGTTTTTGGGACCAAAAATTTCAAAATGACAAAAATTTCTCCGAATTTGCTCAAATTCGGAGTGAAGACCCTCCATCATGTATCATGCCTAGCCTGCAAAGCCTTGGCCAAAACTCAAAGTGGATCCAGCCTCTTTCGCCGTTTTAGTGCTCTTCTCAACCTCCTTTTCAAAATCTTCATTTTTGCTTTGCCGACATGCATGCGAGCCCAATAATGATGTTTCATGTGACGGAGCATGTCCTTGTCTCTATTGGTCTTCGCCAACAACTCCTCCAGATGTCGATTGACTTTCTCAAGCCAAAATTTCTGCTCAACAGGTGTCAAATCGCCAGGTCTTTTTCGGGCCAACCTTCGGTCTTCACGGATTTGTCACAGCTCTATAAATGTATGCTAATCCTCTAGTTGATTATTGCGCTGCTCCAAATATTTGATCAGACATTCTGCCTTCAGTAACTTCTCATTCAAGCTGTCAATCTAAATCTTCTGCTCTTGGATGATCTCTTTCAATTTCGAGCTAGGAGAGCTCCTATCCACATCACTAAATGTAACATCAATATCATGACCTCCTGGCCCTCCTCATGTATTGACCTATTGCCCCTGTCTTGAACCTGTACCTGTACCTGTACTGAAGAAGAAGGCAAGACCCCTTCCACGCCATGTGGAGATAGTACTCGTCGTGTAGCTGCAAATAAAGCCCTGTGGCCTCGCTGATATGTCACATACACTGGAGCATTGATATGCTCGGTCTCAGGAATGTCAAACTAATGTGAAGGCTCTCCCTCATCATGAACTATCGCTGGAGGTGGATGTGGTGCTGTGAAAAAGTCACGAGAAATAAAATCCTCCCAAGTAATGCCCTGTTGTGCCAACTGATGAACCACTATGATCTTGATCAGCGCGTAATGATAAATACTTCTATGATGTTGTGTTGGGGTCTTCTTTTGTACAAAAAACACCATCCTCTCTATGTTGCGATACATGAAGTATGGAATGTTCATCATACGTACCCTTGTGAAATGCATCAACAAACGGACATGGTACGCATAAAGACGTGAGAATCTGCCCTCACAACTGAAATACCGAATGATGAGTTTCATCAAAGGTGCAAACTCATCACTCAGGTATTGGAAAGGAAAAACCCTGCTCAAGTGCCTCATATACCCAGGTTTGATGTATGGCTCATAGTAGGATTTCTCTAACTGCTGACATTTATTCCATTTTTCTCCAATATTTGGTATCCCAGTGGCCTGTGCAATAGTTTCTGGTGACAAAATGAAATCAACTCCGGCGAGGTTTACATAGCCATCATGTAAATGTAGAACAAACAAACGAGCTAGTTCACGATGATGCTGGATTTGTGAAATTAACTCACAATAGTGGTAGCATGACTGATAGCGAAAACAATCCATTGCAAGCGAGCAAGCCTGCAATTGAACCAAAGAACTAGGCTCTTCCCTGAGATGCTTACCACCTTTGCCACCTCTGCAAGGCCTTCATGGCACATTACCCTCTGTTGTGGAATCACTGTCATACTCCTGCTCATAAACTGAATCTGTGTCTGACATGGCTTTAAAAACAAGATGTCTGCAATATGTATGTTGATATAGGTGTGGTGAAATCAAAATTTCAATGTATACTCAAAACCCAAATATGTTACATATGTACCAAAGCATCATAGGAAACAAGCCACAATGGTAATAACTCTGTTTCAGTGGATTGGCATAAAACAGTCACTGTTTTGATCACAAGGAAATTTTGACAAATGAGAAAAAAGTGTAATGTGCAGCCTTTGTAATGCTGGCTAAACTTTGTCAAATGAGTATGGGACTGTATTTCATCAATGGAGAATGGGAAAACAACATGATAATGACCATAATGAAACAGTGGAAGTGACAGTGGTAATACAATGGCAATGACAGCAGTGGTAAAATGATAAATTGCAGCGTGAGGGCAGTGACACTTTGACAATAGATGCGTAGGTACCTATATCAACCATACAGGTTGGGAAAATCTTCATGAAGCCACCAACATGTCTTTAAAACCCTAAGGAATGAATCTGGTATGAGCATAGGGTTTCACCTCTCTACACCCAACACATTAAGTTTCCCACCTTAAACACACTACAAACATTTTAAAATTTATTGGGCAGCCATCGAAAACCTACTTGCAAGCTTTGGAGTCAATTTGGCAAGATCTGGACACACTAGCAAAAATTTGTTGGTGTTGTAACTGTGTGCGTAGCGCACGAACCCAACGCGTAGCGCACAGCAAGTGCGTAGCGCCCATGGTTTTTAACACTGGCTGGTGAGGCCAAGTGCGTAGCGCGCACTGTATGGGTAGCGCACACCCTGTATGGGTAGCGCACGCCTCCAAACACTGTCCACGGCTATGAAAACACGGCTTCGGCCTTCAAGAGCACAAACACGATTTCTGCCTTGAGATTTTTGAACAAATGAAATTGTTTGCCCCTTTTATATGTGAAGAAAATATCTCATCAAATCAGATTTGATTTAAATTTGTTTGCTAACCCACTTTATAATGTTTCAGCACTTTGACATTTGATCGTTTAATACAATGTTGCTCTTTGACTTTCTCTTGCTTTTTCTGAGTCTTGGACTGATAATACTTTGTTGACTTTTGCAGGGATCTGACATTTGGCTTTGGAAAAGATCAGAGGCTTGCTCTGAAACTTTTTGTGATGAAACAAATACAATTATTACAATGACAATTTCTAGTTCCAAAACAGAGCTTTGGACTAGAAATGTTTTCAAATGCTTTCTGAGAAAAAATATTAAATGAGAATCTTTTGAAACCAACCTCATGGCCTGCGGGCTTTTATTACATGTATGCAAAGGACTGAAAACCCTAGACTCTAGGACTAAAGACTTTTTTAAACGAAACTAATCATTTATGACGATGGATGCAATGATCATATACTTCGGTGATTTTTGAGAAATTTTTGACTAACCCTGCAGGGACAAGCATGAGGAAACACAAGACAACCAGACCCCCTTGTCAGTCAATGGCATGCCCCTAGCGAAATGCAACGAAGTGGAACGAGCGAGACACCTAAAAATGATATGCAAAAGCAAAAATATCTCTGACAGAAGGCTGTAAGGACCGACTCTAACAGAACCACTCAAAGAAGGCATTAGAGAATGAAATATGTGACTAACCAGCATGTCTGGCCATGAGATCAACCCATATCTGCATCTGTGGTTCCCTCAGTGCTGGCAATCCTAGTTAAATGTATTATGGCTGCATCAGTGGAATCCTCTCCAAGGTGAAAGCAGTCAGAATGGAACCATAACCAAAGTTATTCGATCTTCCATTCTTCACCTTGGATAGATGTTCTTTTATAACCAGAAGTACTGCCTCACACCAGTTGAATACCTTTGGTTCCAAGCATTCCAGGGCATACTGCATATAAGATCTGTTGGCCAAATGAAGAGCCACACTACCAGCCAATCTAGCAAAGGTGAATAAAATAGTCCTCAAGGACCGATCAGTGACATCTTGAATACTGATCTTGCCATCCCTGCTCGGCTGAGATCCATCTCTAAAAAACTGGCTAATATAATCCCTCACAGATTCACCCCCACGGGTGGATCCTGATAGTGAGATAGGGGCGCCACGCCTTGATAACCTAGTCAGAAATTAGATATCCTCGACTGTCAAAGGAATGGATTTGCCTCTAATCTAGAACACCTAGTTGGTTGGATCCCATGCATCGAGAAGATATTGCAACAAATTGATTTGTTGCTTCATGTTGGATATGCGGAAGAATTTGAGCAAGCCACAGTTTCGCAATGCAGTAACCGTACCCGGATCATGTAAGGAAATCATGTCCTTTTCTTCATGCTCGCATTCACGCCATGTAACGACCATCTTGATCCGATGAATCTCTGAAACACAAAAAAAATATGAATTAGGATCCTAATTTGGGCAAAAACAGGGAAAATTTTCATAAAAAACACTGCACAAAATTTCCCTTCTGTGCCCATCGCACCCTGGTTGTGTACAGGGTGAGATGCATACTGACTGGCCAATGGCCAACTCAGTATGCATCACACTTTTCGATGCAGACTAGGTGTGATGGGGAGAGAACGAACTCTTCAAACCCCTGGGGCCCAAAAGAAAGGGAAAGCTTGCTCTAAATCAGAAAAGGATGGAATGCAATTGAAGAGCTCAGGGTTAGCTCCTACCTGGTCCTAACAGCGCGGAGAATAGTCCACCGGATCTCCCAAAATCATCTGATGAAATTCGAGGGGGAAAACACCTCCAGAGCTCCAAAAATCCCAAATTTGAATGAAATGGTAAAAATGAGAGGTAAAACTGCTTTTATGTTACTATTCACATAATTCAAGTAAAATGTTGGTTTTTAACTCATTTTTCAGGCATGTATTTGTATTCCTAATCAATTTGATGGAGTAATTGAACAGGTTGTACGACCGTCAAAATAATATAGTGTTGATGGTAAATTGAACATATTTGACTATTATCATGAGCAATGTTTCCGCAGGGTTCAAGCTCATTAAAAAATAAACTTGCCAATGAGCAATGTTACCGCAGGGTTCAAGCTTGTTAAAAAATAAACCCGCTACTGAGCATAGTTTCTAAAGATTCAAGCTCATTAAAAAATGAATCTGCCCTCAGTAAATAACCTTCGTGATTGCCTTGCTATCAGCCTTTTGAGCCTTGGTTATGTTCTTACCGTCACCTCCATTCTTTTGGCTGATCATATGCTTCCACTTGATTGTTTACCCTTTTGAGGAATAGCTGCAACGAGTGATTCTGTTAGCCACCCTCTTTACACTGCCATGTTTGAGAAGTTCCAAACTTACCTGGAACCAGTTGTTACCCAAAAACATCACTCGTTCCTCAAAAACGAGTCTCTTTTAAGCTCTTTTTGGACTCATAAAATATAAAAAGATTGTCGAGCTACTGGCCTTTCCATCTCGTTAAAGTAAAGGGAAGCGCCATCCCTCCTCTACATTTTAATCTTTTTGGACCTGAGGGATCATTCCACAAAAAGATCAAGCACTTGCCTTATTTTCCTCGCTAAAGCAATCGAAAAGTCATCCCTTTCGTATTATTTTATACTTTTTCAGACTTAAGGGATTATGCCACGAAAAAGGACTGTTGGAGTTTCCTTTCTGTCCCTTTTCAAATTCTCTAAACATGAGAAGGACCAAGTTGTCTTTGTCATTAAACTTGTTAAAATGATAGCGACAAACTTTTCCATCCATACAAGAGCGAGTTTCATTGTCGCTAGGCTTGCTAAAACATAGCGACAGGTTTGCCCGAAGGGCAAATTATAGAACAAGCATATGTTATCCTCCTCAAGCTTGACAAAAATAAAGAGGTATTGGTCAGCAATGACTGGGGAAAAAGGGAAGAAAACTTAAAGAACTTCATTGGTAGCAGGTCGCTCTTGAACATGACACTTTCACTCCATCACCATGATTGAGTCGGGTTGGGTTATTCCATTCACCGGTCACATCACCATTGGTCCTCTGTACCATCCATTTTTGGGGTTAACGCTACCAATCCATTTTAGTGTCGCCAATATTTTCAAGAGAAGTCATTCAGAGAATTCGTCTCCCAGCTAACACCTCATCCACTGCAATACCTTCACTCTCCATTTTTCATGACCGACATTCCTGAACCTTGTATCATCATATTGTTTTCACCTCCAGAAAATCATTTGCTTCGTTTCGTGTCGTAGATGTGGGATTCATTAAGGCCCTCCTATGACAGGTCACTTCTTGTCGACATCATATCATTATCCAAGAAGTTGACTTAGGAACAACCCTTTCAGTACTTTGAAGCTTGCATGCCTCAATGGCAAGTTTCTCACTTCCGGCGACAGGTTTACATCAATGGGCTTCGACCGAAAGATTTTGCGTGTTGTTCGACATCGACTCATATATTCACACCATGTGAATTTTACTGCAATACCTTGAGGGTCATTATCATTATTGGTGATTCCTCTCGCGCCTGTTAACAGCTTACATCATTGGCTGGTAATCAGGCAACGTCTTTCCATGTTCGACTTCAGAACATCTTTTCATATGGATCGACTTGTACATCGGGCGAAGATTGAACGAGTTTGAAGACCCCGAATCTAGTTTCATCCATTCGGGCTGCGATATATTTAGGAAAATAAAGACATCAAATGTACACCATAGCTACACAGATGATCATCCAAGCTAAGGGATGATGGCTCTACAAGAATCACCAGTTTGCAACAGCGAACGATTGTTTGTCCTATCTACATGAAAATGAATTTATAAAGCTGAGCATGGGAATGCCCGCCTTAGCTAGATCATGAAAATAATATGAAGATAATGTATTGTATTTTATTTTATACATGTCACCTTCCAGTTTGAAAAAACCTCGGATCCTCATGATAAAGCATTTCACCCAACATCAGAAGATTTATGACCTCGTGCTTTAGGGGGCAATTGTTATAGACATATTTGGGCACTGCAACCCCAATCACATATGTCGATAAACCAAGGGCTCTTAAACCCCTAAAGGTTTTTTTTCACACCCTAAAGGATCATGGTCAACTGATTACATCATTTCCCAGAAGTTCCACCTGAAAAACTACTCAGAACTGGCCAAAACTGGACCATACTGACTGCTCCTTGGTCAAGGTGCGATGCATCTTGCCTGCTACACAAAAGAGGTGCGATGCATACTAAAGAGGCCTTCTGTAGGGTGCGATGAGCGAGAGTAGACAAATGGCAGAGAGAGTTTGCTAAGTGGAAACCCAGAGAATCTTCTAGAAACTTCTCATATGACACTTGTCTCTCTGAATTTTCCCAGGGATGAGTAAGAGATCATGAAATCTCCAAGTGGAACCAAGAACTATCAGTGAAATGACACTAATCAAAAACCCAGAAACTGACTCACCCATCTGCAAATATCTATATATGGATCCCTCATCTGAGAGATCTAGAGGCTGGAATTTTGTAATTTGTAAGGAAGTGTTGTTGGTTTCTCTTTGAGACATTGTATTGTTGGGTGATATTGCTTTTCATGAGGTTAAGAGGGCTTTCATGCTGGGAGGATGATGCTGGATCAGACAGATGGGTTGTAATCCTCTCTTCTACTTCTACTATCAATAAAATTATTTTATTTTTCCTCCATATACTTGTGTATTTGTGAATCTTGATATTTGTGATACCAATTGTATGGTTAATGTATTTCTGATTCTGCATTGTTTATGGTATTATAGATCTCTATGCTTTGATGGTGTTTTGTTTCTTTGCCTCTACAGGTGTTCTTTAAAGCGGAACAAGTAAGAAAGAAGTGGAAAGCTCTATCAAAGGAGAGAGGAAACAAGCAAGGAGCCAAGTGGAAGATTCAGGTTGGTGCTCTCTGCTTCTCTCTTATTTATCATACATAAAGGAAAACACAAGTTACTTTGAATTGTTTGTTTCTAAGATAGCTACCCATCTTAGTGGGACTAGTAGGTCAAATAGACACTAGTTTTCCTGGAAACAATGAGGCAAAGGCAGGACCCCGCGATATACACGACTTGTGATATATATGTATATATATAGATATATATCTATATATATATAGATATATATATATATATATATATATATATATATATATATATATATATATATATATATATAGACCCGACGGGGCGATAAACGACATTTGATATATTTTGAAGTCCGTTAAAAAGGCAGTTTTGTGTCTATTTAGCATATTTCGTTAATAAACGAAAAGCGAAGGAATGCATCGATCCGATGAAACCAAACTTGAAAGGGCTCCAAAATGCAAATGCATATTATTTTAAAATCTGACATAAGGCCATTTTCTGGATTTTTAATGTCTTAATGCATTTTATAAATACAAAGGGAAAGCCGCAGAATGGGAAATTGTGACTTGCAAGACCAATTATGGGAGGACCCGATAGGAGTTTAGGTCGGAATTCATAGCAATTGAAGTCCGCTGAATAGTATTTTCTGTGGATTTTTCCTGTGTTTGGTATATTTTCCTGTGTAAGACAAGAATGCTAAAATTTGGGGATTTCAAGCACCGATGGTTCCTTCCGTGGTAGCACAGGTGTCCACCATCCCTGAGGGCATTTAGCAATGATTGCTAATGCTCAAAGAGGGGATTTGAGCAGACCAAAACAGGGAGACAGAGAGCCCGAGAGGGAAAATGAACCAACAGCACAGAACGACAGAGACAGGGATTGTTGGTTGTTGTTGTTGATTATTGAGGGTTTGTTGCTGAAGGGGAAGCCAAAGCAGGAAGCTAAGGCAAAAGAGGCAGTGTAGAAGCAAAAGAGCAACCAAGGGAGTCACTTGGAAGCCAAGTGAAAATACAAGAGGGTTGTAAACTGATAGAGGGAAGAAAGAAGCCAGAGCTGAAGAGCCAAAGAGCCAAAGAGCCAGAGTCGAAGAGCCAAAGAGCCAGAGCCAGAGCCAAAGAGCCAGAGTTAGAGCTAAGAGCCCAAACCAAGAGCCAAAAGCCAAAGCCAAGAGCCAGAGCTTCAAGAGCCATGGGATAACATGGGGTCTGAACCCATTATTTCTATGTAAAACAGCAAAAGTTGAGCCAAGAGCTTATAAAAAGGACCTATACCATAATCCCAGAGAGCCTAGTTGAATTAACTAGAGCTCATAGAGATGTAGCCCAAGAGTTGTGGGTGAACTCCTAATTAAATTGTTGTTTTTGTGTGATTGTTTATTGCTGCATTGTTTACTGTTCTATGCATTTATATATCAGTTTAAGCACATCAACTTATAGCACAGACAATAGATTTTAAAGAAAATAATCAGTTGAAAATAAATACAAGCATACACCCATATTTTCAAGCACATAGTTAATTCTGCATTGGTTAATCATGAATACTTGGGAATATTTAAAGCTTTGGAAGTGGGAGAGGTTTTTGTAAGTTAGAAAAGAAGCCTAAGTGCCCCATTTTTAGATCAGGCGGTATCAGAGCTTAAGATTGATTAACTACACCTTTAAGAAGTTTATATCAAAATGCTTGATTGGCAGAGCAAAGATTGCTTGTCTGAAAGGTGTTTGGGCAGTCAAAGATTCAATGTCTGATTGATGTATGCTTGTTTGCAGACTGACTAATTTCTGAGTTTACAGAAGTGAAGGGAAAGCTATTGATAGCTCAGTCCAGGAAGGACAAGAAGGAAGAAGGGTTGAAGGCATTCTTCTATCCCAAAGGACCCCAAGGCAATCCTTGAAGCACAAGAGGTTTGTTGCAGAAGGTTGCTTGAATAAAGCTCTTTGTTATTTTTGTTTGAAGTTCTTTTGTTCATTGGCATAATGAAAACTTCTTCAAGTGAGTCCTCAAATTCTCCTTTCTTCACAAAAGTATTTGATGAAGACATGAAGCAAGACTTTCTCATCATGATGGATATGGTGAGAGAAATGTATAAGGATGGAAGGAAGAGCAGCATGCTTAGAGAGCAGTTGAATTCCATGAAGGAAGAGAAGCAGTTGCTTTCTGACAAATTGCAAAAAATGGAGAAGCAACTTCATATTGCAAATATGAACCTAAAAAGGATGCATGAGTTGGAGTCACAGCTCTTTGTTGCCCAAGAAGCCTTAGTCAAGTATCAACTTGAAGAAGAGGTAAACCATTCCAATTTGCCTTCAAATTCCTCTTAGAATGCTCATATTGGTTCTTTTAAGAAACATACTAGAGGAATAGGTTCCAAGCTAATGTCCAAGATGGGCTATGAAGGAAAGGGCTTGGGAAAGCATGCACAAGGTATTGTTGAACAATAATGGTTGAGGAAAGGCCTAAGTATTTGGGTCTTGGCTATGGACAGTCTTATGGAGAGAGTTCCAAAGCTTCCATGAAAGCCATTGAAACAGTCCCAAGAAGGAGTTTCATTTCATGTCCTCTACATTAGGAGTGCGAAGATTGTATTCAAGAGGAATGCAATAGCTTGAAACATCATTTGCAGGATGCAAGTGTTCAGAAGCACACACTTGAACCAGATAGTTTGGGAGACTCCAACAGCCTTGAAAAGATTGATGGTGTCCCAAAGGGAGCCACTTCTTCATTTGCTTCACCTCCCATGAACACAATAAAAGTGAAAGAGAAGGGTATAAATCTGGTTCTAAACATTTTCCTTTTGATTGTGTAAAGAATGATAAATTTCCACATAGAGATGGAAAAAGAATTGCTTGTTCCTTTTGTGGTTTGGATAGCCATAATGTTTCTAGATGTTGGAAGAGAATGGCCACACACAGGAAGCTTTTGAAGGAAAAGAAGCAAGAAGCCAAAGGTCCATTGGACAAGGCAAATCATGTTGTCAAGAGGATGCACATGCAGTGCACTTACTGCCATAAGCAAGGACATCTTGCTGCAAAATGTTGGACTTTAAATCCAGCAATGCTTCCACAAAAACTGAAGAAAGTAGAAAGAGAAGATGGCAGAAATGGAAAGGAAGATTCCATGGATGATGTGTCTCAAGATGATTCACATGATGATGTTGATGTGCAGACAAAGGTAGTACCTTTGAAAGGGATTGGTAAGAAACAGTTAGAGTTCTTATCTGATTAAGATTGCATGTCTATTGATGCATCTATTTGCATTTCTTTGTTAAGGGAATGCAAGTTGCAGGATGTTACCAAGTAGGTGAATGAAGAAGTGGAGCAGGAGACTCACTTTGTTGCTGCAACATTATATTTCATTTTAGCTTCAAAAGTACAGTGTGCTTAAGTGAAAGTTGAAAGATGAAATGTATGCATGAGCTTGATGTGCATGAACACAGGGATGTTGATGTTTTTCCTTGTATTTGAACATGTATGTGTAATTAACTTGCAGGGTTGATTGCTTTGACATGCATGTGATGCAATGTTGACTTGAGAGAAGTTAACTTGGTCTCCTAGATGGAGATAATAATGAAGTGTTTATTCTTTTGCAAAAGATTCCAAATGGTCTTTTTATACATGCTTGACTTGAAGGGGCATTTGTTTTAAGGGTATGTTTTGAAGGATTGTTGTTTAGTCCATCATTTGTATGCAGATGTAAGACATGGAGGTGTTCACAAGATGTGAAATCTGTTTCTTTTGTTGAAGCAGGAGTTTAGGCCATCCAGTTGTTGTCTGTATTTCTGTTGTTGTTAACAGTTGTTGTTGACAGCTTTTCAAATAGGTACAAATGAAAGTTTTGTGGAGCAAATGTACTTCACATTTGTTTGAGAACCCTTGGATCAATGATCAAGGTAGAGAAGCTCAAACTACCTTCTATAAACATTTTAGCATGAGTTCTGTAGGAAGACAAGGAGGAAGACAGTTCTTCCCAGGAAGACCAGCCCATCCAAGAAGGGAAGTGGTCAAAAGCTTTGGTTCAGAGGCACTATGAGAAGGCAAGTGTAGGGAGGTTGAAAGAAGAGGGTGAGTCACTCTCATTTACTGTTCAGTTCAGTATATCAGTCCTTTGGGGACCAAAGTTCTTTTAGCAGGAAGGCGTGATCCAAAATGGATTTTTGGATAGACTCCTAAGTCTAAGTGTTCCTCACAAAGGAAAGATTAAAGTCCAAGGAAGTTCTTGGAACTAGCCCCATTACAAATATCGTCTCATTGTAAATCTATTGCAACTTGAATGGGAAAAAACTGACTTAGGATGCAGAAGTTATCATAAAATGAAACTGCCTCTATCCTTTGAAAAAAGGAGTAAAATCCCCTAAAAAGGGATCCTAAAAACCCTATAAATCTTCAAATCTTCTAAAAATCCAAAAATCCATCGCAAAAGAAGAAGTTGTAGACTTGAAGGATAACACTATCGAGAGGCCAAAAAAAAAACATGAGAATACAGTGAAAATCGAGCCTATCGGAGGTCAACAGAGCAATGAATAGGAGCCGTCGGATCTGGCCGATCAACGGTCCAGATCCGATCGGCAAATCGCATCGCATGAGGCAAAGAGGAGGACTTAAGGTTGAGCAAAAGGCACCCCCGATCAGCGACCTCTGATGATTGGATCGGTGGGTCGGATCGGAGGAAGGCACATGTGATATAACATAGGGATCAGGCCGAGCGATATGTCGATCGCCGATATCGGCGGATCACAATCGGCGATGCCACGAGGCAAAGGTGGGACCCTGTGATACATGCGACTTGCGATATATATATATATATATATATATATATATATATATATATATATATATATATATATATATATATATATATATATATATATATATATATATGTATATATATATATATATATATATATATATATATGTATATATATATATGTATGTATATATATATATATATGTATATATATATATATATATATATATATATATGGACCCGACGGGGTGATAAACGACATTTGATATATTTTGAAGTCCGTTAAAAAGGCAGTTTTATGTGTATTTCGCATATTTCGTTTAATAAATGAAAAGCGAAGGAATGCGCCGATCCGATGAAACCGGACCTGAAAGGGTTCCGAAATGCAAATGCATATTATTTTAAAATCTGCCATAAGGCCATTTTCTGAATTTTTAATGTTTTAATGTATTTTATAAATACAAAGGGAAAGCCATGGAATGGGCAATTGCAACTTGCGACAACAATTATGGGCGGACTCGATAGGAGTTTAGGGCAGAATTCATAGCAATTGAAGTCTGATGAACAGTGTTTTCTGCGGATTTTCCCCGTGTTTAGTATATTTTCCTGTGTAAGCCGAGAATGCCAAAATTTGGGGATTTCAAGTGCCGGTGGCTCCTTCCGTGGCAGCACAGGTGGCCACCATCCCTGAGGGTGTTTAGCAATGATTTCTAACGCTCAGAGAGGGGATTTGAGAGGACCAAAATAGGAAGACAGAGAGCCTGAGAGGGAAAATGAACCAACAGCGTCGATTTGGATTAAAAGCCACAGAACGACAGAGACAGGGATTGTTGGTTGTTGGTTGTTGTTGTTGATTATTGAAGCCAAAGCAGGAAGCTAAGGCAAAAGACATAGTGCAGAAGCAAAAGAGCAGCCAAGGGAGTCACTTGGAAGCCAAGTGAAAAGCCAAGAGGGTTGTAAACTGATAGAGGGCAGAAAGAAGTCAGAGCTGAAGAGCTAGAGCTAGAGCTAAAGAGTCAAAGTCAGAGCCGAGAGCCAAAACCAAGAGCCAAAAGCCAGAGCTTCAAGAGCCAGGGGATAACATGGGGTTTGAACCCACTATTTCTGTGTAAAATAGTAGGAGTTGAGCCAAGAGCTTGTAAAAAGGACCTATACCATACTCCCAGAGAGCCTAGTTGAATTAACTAGAGCTCATGGAGATGTAGCCCAAGAGTTGTGGGTGAACTCCTAAGTAAATTGTTGTTTCTGTGTGATTGTTTATTGCTGCATTTTTTTTTGTTCTCCGCATTTATATATCAATTTAAGCACATCAACTTAAAGCATAAACAATAGATTTTAAAGCAAATAATCAGTTTAAAACAAATACAAGCATACACCCATATTTTCAAGCACATAGTTAATTATGCATTGGTTAATCATGAAGACTTGGGAATATTTAAATCTTTGGAAGTGGGAGAGGTTATTGTAAGTTAGAAAAGAAGCCTAAGTGCCCCATTTTCAAATCATTCATAGAACCAAGGTGGATTGTTATGACAAGGCTATTGAGTGTCTGGATGACAATGGGGAACAAAGAGTCTTGTAGGGTAAGAAGAAGACAACATCAGTTAGAATCGTGACAACTATGCAGGCGAAGTGCAGTCACAGGAAGGGGTTTGTGTTATTCAGAGTGCATATTTCTAGTGACAAAGGTAAGGAAGTTGAGGATGCAGATGTATTGAGCAGGTACCTGATTTTACAACAGGTTCAGGATGTGTTTTCGAAAAAGATTTAGGAGTTTCCACCTCATAAGGAAGTGGAATTTTTATTGAGTTGGTACCACGGGCAACACCAACATCAAAGGCACCTTACAGGATGAGCACACCAGAGCTGGTGGAGTTGAAGTTGAAATTGAACGAAATACTTGACAAGGGATATAATAGGCCAAGTATGTTGCCTTGGGGTGCACCAATGCTGTTTGTGAAGAAGAAGGATGGCACTCTCAGGTTATGCATTGATTACAGATAGTTGAACAAGGTGACCATCAAGAACGGGTATTTGTTGCTAAGGATTGATGACTTGTTTGATGAGTTGAAGGGTGTAGAAATGTTCTTGAAGATTGATTTGAGATCAATATACCATTAGGTACACATCAAATAAGAATACATCTACAAGAATGCTTTTTAGACTAGGTATGGGCATTATGAGTTTGTTGTAGTTTCATTTCATTTGATTAATGCTCCAGCTACTTTTATGTGCTTGATGAATAGTGTGTTGTGTCCTTATATGGACAAGTTTGTTATTGTATTTGTTATCACTTAAGAATTCTAATTCCCAAATTGCTCACATTAGTTTGATGGTAAAGGTTCGGTTGCTAGTCTAGGTTTGATTTTTTTTGTTTGCCTTAGAGTCTGAGTCTTAGGAGTCTTGATGATATACTTAAATAAAGGTCAGCTATTCATTCTCATTCATCACTGGTCTCATAACTCACACAATTTCCATGTGTCAGCTTTGTTCAAAGGTTATTATGTGCTACAAAGCTCTTTAGGTGATTTCGTAGCGCATAAATCATTTTTAGGTGTTTTTGCAGCGCATAAATCCTTTTTAGGTGTTTTCGCAGCGCAACATGCTTTAGGTGATTTCGTAGCGCATAATCCAGATTTTACACTGGTTGCGCTACGAAATCGGAGATTCATGCAATCCGTAGCAAATCTTTCCTAACTGTCAAATCTGTCAAGTTCAGTTATGGTTGCATCATCCACTGTCAGCTTATACACTCCACATATCATGTCCAACCGCTTATTTCCATTATTACAGTCATTAGATACCTTGGTACGCTCGGATTGCAAGTTCCAAGAAAATCCAGGTATTCACAGCCTTAATTATGATTGTATTCGTTGCATGAGGAACAAGTCTGCAAGTTTTCAATTTGAATTCATTGAACACCAAGCGAGGCAATATTCAAGCGAGGTAGTTATCAAGCGAGGCAGCCATCAAGCGAGACAGGGATCGAAGATTGAGCAGTGCTAGTATTTATAACCTTCATTACGCTGAAGTCTCATGGAAGGATCTACAGAAAGAAAAGAGCACAGGTCGGGGAGATGTTTGAGGAACTAATCTGAAGGTCTAGACCTTATCCTGAAGAACAGAGAAGTTGAGCACGCGTTCAAGCAGGTTGGATGTTGGAATTTTTGTGAGAAACTCCAAGGAGGTCATGCAAAAATCACCAAGGAATTTGCTTTGAATTTCACAGGACTGAATTCAAAGGTTGGGATGCTCGAATTGCAATTCTCACCAGAGGTAATATCCACAGTTACTGAGATTCCAAGGGGACAAGAAATTGGTTTAAGAATTTCAAATTGGATATGACCCCCTGTAAAGAATTTCTGAAGCCCGAGTTCATTGACTCAGATTTAAACAAGTTTGTGCCTAGAAATTATGTCAAGGACTCATATGCCAATTTGCTTACCTACATACAGAGGTACCTTACCTGTGAAGGGAGATACAATAAGGTGTATTCATATCATTTTAAGCTTCTACCGCATTTCACAGGAAAGATATATCTTGATTTACCTTTCTACTTATTTCGTAGCTTAAGCAAAATGTGTGACAAGGTGCAGCTAAGGAAAGAATCCAATGAGACCTCATTGTTTCACCACGGCTTAGTTAAGTTGATCGTACTGCATGAACTCCAGAAAGTAGGTAGGGACTGGCCCACATTCATGTTTATGTATGGTTTCAAGAATGAGATTGGTCTCAGTCCTCAAGCTACAAAAGAGTCTCCAAAAACAATTGGTCATCAGGCATAAACAAGATCCGGGAGGTGTTAGATACCTATACCAATAGGTTTCATATTTCATGATGGGCAAATAAGAGTTCCAAATATGCTCTGCTTTGGTGATGCAAAGATCCCATATTTCTGAGAGAAGACAATGTGTGTACATAAGCTTGATGTTGACTTAATTTTGGATGGGTGATCCAACAGCTTAATCTGGATCATACCATGTTTCAATTTCTTGTTATAGAATAGAGAAAGAAGTCTATCCAAACTGTCTAATCTTGGCAGACCACCAGTTAGGTAGAGAATTAAGGTTCCCAACTGCTTAATCTGGGGCCTTGGAAGCAATAAGGGTAGTTCTAGACAGAAAATCAAAAGAAAAAGCCAAAGGAAAAGAAAAGGCACATGAGGGTCTGCAAGTCGAAGTGCACCCTCCATGAAGAAACAAAAAATGCTAGGCAAGTAGATGGGTAGGTAGAGAAGGTTGCAGAAATGTCATTCCTTTCAATTGAATGTTGCTGGTCTAACATAAAGGAAACATCAGTGGATGGAGAAGTTCCTCTTCTCCATCATCTTGCAACAATACAAAGGAGCATGTCTAACTTCCTTATCTCCCCCCCTCACATTCATTACTAACATCCCATTCCCAGCCATGTTCATGAAAGTCAAGATCTTATGGTGGTTCTTGTTTCTTTAAGAGCCACATTTCTTGTCTAAAATTCTTTTCATTTTGATCTACTTCCTAAACTAAGTTGATTCCATATAAAGCTTAGAGTTTCCACTTCTCAATCCACCTCTTCCATATATTAACCCCTAACTTTTACTATGTAACTCCCTATACCCCCTATTCCCCCTATTACTATCTAAAATATGCAAAAAACCCCAAAAATACCTATGTATCCCCTTCCCCGAGCATTATAGCTCTAAGTTTGGTTCTAAATGGTTTAAGCGCTAAACCTTTGAGCGCGACCCACAGAGCGCCAAAAATTAATCCAGGGATTAATTCAAGATCAGCTTGGATTAATAACCTTAATCCGGCTTTGTCAATAAACCCGCGCATAATCATTTTGCCCGTAACACAGTCAAAAACCCACTTTTCTAAAGTTTCCGCCGGGCGCGCATTTCACAAAAAAATATTATTTTATTCTCCCGCCCGCTGCCGTATCGCCCTGACAAATTGATGACCCGTCAACCGTCGGATCCGGGAATCTTCATCCGACGGCCCAGATCCATATCGGGTCGATCCCAATGTACTGCCTTTATCGCCCGAGAAACTGTCAGAGGGTGACGTCAGGCCTCCGCCACGCGTCACCCCCAAATTCTCTCGAGTCGCCCTCTGACAAATCCACGACCGTATCAATAGCGGTCCGAGAAATACCATTTACCATTTCTGGTTTACCGCTGGTCCCGCCACGCCTACGCCATTGCTACGTCATGCCCACGTCAGGCCAACTCACCACGGCATCAGCGCCCCCGTCCGCCAATACTCTGACCTGTCCGCCACCTCACCAGCCCCCGTGGACCACTCACAGGCCGCCACGTCACCCTATGACGTCATGCTGACGTCATCCGACCCTGACCCCACCTAATGACGTCATGTTGACATCATCCAAAAAAAGCGCCAAAATCCCAAAAATTCCATATTTTCGCCGAAAATCGTGTTTTTTGTCACTTTTGTTAAAACAACTATTGCTCTGCTTTGCATGCGTTTTACGACCAATCCATCGCCAACCTGCAGAAATCGACCCAGAGACCGTGGGCGCGTCCAATCCACCTGCATTCGTAGCCATTACCGGTAATTGAAGAGGTATTTATTGATATCATTCCCTCCGCGCCTGGTTTTGTCCATGATTGTCCAAAGATAGCATAGAAAGAGTGAGAAAACACTGTATTTACTAGCAAACCTCCAGTAACCTGTGTCCATTTCCAACTGTTGGGTCCGAATTCCTCTCCAGAACCTGCATTTAAACAAATTTCTCGAAATTCAAAGTTAGTTCACGCATTCGTGAACTCAAGACCTAGCTGCTCTAATTCACTGTGAAGAGAGTTTTTTTAGGCCGAGCATTTGCTCTATCAGTGCTCTGTGCAGTATTTCAATTGCTGTCACTGCCATTTACCCTCTGTTCCTTTGTAATTCACCTCTCTGTTCCAAGAAATACTCCTCTGGGTTGCTCTGTTCAGTAACACCAGTTCATATACAAAACAAAGTCCTAAAGTAGCCATGGAAACACCAGTAGCCCTGAATATTCAACCTCTGAATGCTCCACAAAGAGAATTAGAATGGAAGGCCCTAGGGGATAAGGATTATCAGATGATAGACTCATTTCTAATGAATTCCAAATTTAACATCCATCTGCTGAATGAGTTAAAAGCCCAACACCTCAGTGGAGCTGATATATTAGGGATTTGGGACTCCAATTTGCCCATTTTTAACCTTCCTCAAGTCAATCCCCTTCCAGACTTGATCCATAGATGTTGTGAATGCTATGATCCATGTCAGAGAGCTGTTCTCAGTCCCACAGGCTCAGTCTTGTTTCATATTACCCCTGAGGCCATAAATGAGATGCTGCACTTTCACACTGCAAGACCATTGACTCCTCTCTCCATGTTAGACTTATTAAAGAAGGGGGGCAACCTGTCCAGTGCCCAGATCATCAAAATCAATCAGTTATTCATACAGCCAAGCTCTGAACCTGTGAGAACGCCTCCTATTGGGAACCCATACCTCAATGACTTGGGCAAAATGCTTGTAGATTTGATTAGCTATATCCTGGGCTACAAGGGAGTTGAAGATGTTGATGATACCATAATGGCCATGCTGTCCATATTTTCTCCTGGGAAGCCTCTTGCTGTGTACTATGACTATGCTGAATATATTGCAAACAAGATTCATGAGCAACTGATGAATCTAGAAAGGGAAAAGGTGTTCAGATACACCTCATACATCTATCATCTGTTCCTATTTTATCAACCTGACAGTTTCCCTATTCCTCTCAAGAAACTTGATGCCCAGGGAAATCGAAGGTCAATTGTGTTTTGGACTTCAGTTTTTCATCACACCTCTTGCTCACCATACACATACTGTGAATTCATAGACCTTTTCATTCATCCAGCTTTGACCTTGTTATATGTTGTTCCTCCTCCAAGATTAACTGATGAAATGCAAAGAATTCTCCACCTCTCTAAGTCCTACAGCATTGGTGATTGGTACTTTTACCAACACCACACAGTAATCAGAATATATGGCTGTGAGTTGGACCCTTATAGGCTGCCAAGATATGTCCCTATGAGACTATTGGCCTTGGAGTATTTCAGGCAGTTTGGAAATGCAGACATGATCCATTTCCATAGTAAAAACAAGAAAGTGCAGTTAAAAGTCAGGAACCAGCTAGGCCCTTTCCTTTACAACATAAGGGAGGAGGGATGGAAGGAAGCAGATATGATCCTAGAGGGCCTCCGATTAGAAACTAGTTTCAAATGGGTACCTTATGACCCTAATCATTTCATTTCTCTCAGGAGGATAAAACATAAATTGGGTGGCTATGCTCACATTAAATTGCCTCATATTGAGAAATATGCCAATCTGCTAAGTTGGAAAGAGGGCACCCTAGAAGAGCCAATGACTAGAGAGCAAATACTACAAAGAGAAGCAAAAAATATTGAGAAAGAGGCTGACTTGGAAACTTGTGGGCAGGTTTCCTCTTCATACCAAAGGCAGCTTGGAGCAGCTGCATCATCTTCAACAGCACATCAGCAAGAACAGCCACCTCCTATGGCAGAAAAGCAAGCAGAAAAACAGGTAGAACAGCAAGAAGGAGGGCGAAAAGAGGGGCAGCAAGTACAGCAAAGAACAAACACCTGAAGCCCCAATATCCACTGAGCAACAGGCTCAAGAGAATGTGCCCCCTAGGCAAGAAAAGACAGTGGAGGCTTCAGTGCTACAAACTCCACAACAAGAAGAAAAGGGAAAAAAGAGGGATAGAGAGCAGGAGACTCCCCTCACCACCTCCACAACTCATGGGGAGAAAAGGCACAGAATGAATCCCCTCTCTGAGGAAGAAATGCCTATTGGGCATTCTTTGGGCATGGGCCCACCAAGCATGGAAGCATCTGCAAGTTCCTTTCAGCAGGAACATGAAAGGACAGTTGGAGGAGAAGTCAGCTCCTCAAGCCACCAAAAGGGAGCTGAAGCAGGCATCAAACAACAGTTTATAGATATCAAAAAGAGGAATGAGCCACTCAAGATACAGCTCTACAACCACTTATTAAAGATGGCTCCTACAAACCAACAGAGGTTAATGTCTGCCTATGGTGTACATGAGGGAAAAATGGTAATGAGTCACTTCATGCCAACCATGTTGCAGCCACAATCAGCTGCAGACTACATAAGGACCAACCTTGAGGTCCTTGCAAAAGACATCCACCCTATGGATCAGATTGAATTACATAAGCAAACGGGTGAGATGGTGTATGCCACTCTTGCGGACAAAACATTGGTAAATCTTAGGCTGGAAAATAGCCTAAACAATACAGCTGCCCAACTTGAGTTGGAGAAAGCATCCTCTCAAGCAAAGGACAACCGAATCAAAGCTTTGGAGGATATCATCATAGAGCTTGGGCATGATCCCAAGGACATCAAGGCTATACAAGCACTGTTGAAATTAAGAGATGCAGATATGGCAGCATTAAGAAAAATGGTTAAGATCCCAGCAACTATTCACCCACAAACGGAAGAGGTTGCTCAGCTGAGACATGACCAAGATGCAGCAGCTATGCTGGTATCGTTATACAAACAACTGATCCAGACACAGGAGAAATTGGGAGAATCAGAGGCAGCACTGCAGGCAGCCCTACAACAGAGGGAAGTAGGCCAAACATCACAGCCCCCTCCACAAATAATCAACCTTGAGGAACCCCCTCAAACTAGTGCTCCTCCTACAGAACAGACAACTCAAGCAGCACCATCTACATCAGCACCAGCACCAACAACAGAGCAGGCTCCAAGCCTTGATATGCAGAAGCTGAAGAATGAAATTCAGGCCCTAGAAGCCCAAATGGCAGAGTTAAATGAAGCCAGGGAGAATTTGGCTAAGCTCAATGAAAGATATGACAAGTCAAAGCAAAATGTGGCAGAAAAAGGGAGGGAAATAAAGGCCCTTAAGGAGAAGATAAAGGAGCTGGAGAAGGAGCTCACCCTTGACAAAGTGGTGGTTGAACTTAGGACAGTTTTATGGGCCAACATTGGCCAATCAATCACAAATCAGTGGCAGTACATTGAGACTATTCATGAGCAAATCGAGCTCATAGGAAAAGCACACAAGGAAGTCCAAAGATCAAGGGCATCTCTAGGCAACATGCCTGAGGTAGCCAATAGAATGATTAATGTGCTCAATAACCATACAGGTCCTCAGCTGGCAGCAATGGGAATTCCCAACAGAACTGAAACCATTTTGCTGATAAAAAGGGTCCTTACATTAAGAAGCCTGGTACAAACACTGGAAAGAAGAAGCCAGGACATGCAGACAAAAGTAAACAGGTTCATGGACAAGTTTGCAGCACTACAAGGCAGAGGTCTTCCTGGCTTACTGAACAGTGCAGGTAGGCTACTTTCACATGAGAACTATGCAAAGAGGGTCAACACATTTGCTACAAATCAGATCACTGTAATACCAAGCACTTCAGAAGAAACAGGGCCAGCATCTGGGCAAAATCTCTATGATAGAGTAGAGAATTTATTTTTTATTATGAATGAGATCAAGCATTTGTTTGAAGTGCCTCCAAACTTCTACAAATATACAGAGGCAGATGAGACCTTGGATGCAATTTTGAGACATCAATTGCCCACACAAGAATGGTGGACCAAAATGATACAGTTGATATTGTAATCAAAAGCCTTTCATCAAATTTTTTCATCAAAAAACATAAGTCATCATGTACAGGAAAATTTGATGCGTTCAGTATGACTGAAGAAAGATGGACTGAGCCAACTCAGCAGAAAGATTCGGCCACCAAAGCAATACTGACAGCTGCAAATGACAGGGCCGAGGAAACTACAACATGACAAAGCCGTAAAGACACATCATCCAGCATTTATTCTGAACGCTCAACCGACTCAGTGGCCTCCAAAGGTCAAAAAGACTTCTAACAACATTAAAGAGCATTCATTTTGTATTTAAGAGCAGTAATAACTTCTTTATCTGCTATTGTGTAAAGTTGGTGAGCGTATTTAATTATCAAAATGACTCAGCGGTTCAGATATTTGTAGAACCGATTATATATATTCCCCCTGGCATAAGCTTGCAGGGGTTGTTGTTACTTGTTCAAAAAAGAGAACTCGGCTGTATTTTTGGAGAGATAATACAAAGGAGCTTTCGGAATTTCAGAGATTGTCTTTTCTGATGTATACTGTGTTGGAACCATTGAATGTTGCAGAATTCTAGTGCTATAGCTTGATACAATAAGTTTCTCTATCTCTGTCTATGTTTTATTTTTGTGTATTTCATTTCTCACATATGTGGTCTAATCTCAACAAGAAAGAAGAAGAATAACTCAAGATTTGTCCATGGAGACACCCTGAATTCAATCTTTCGTTGTTATAAATGTTTTCTTCAGGTTTATCTGTTAAATTGGAATTCTTAAATGCTCCAAATTACTATAAATCTTTGACAGTTTCTGTGCAGTAATTCTTAGATGCTACTGAACAGATTCTGCCCTTTCTCAGCTTACAGACACACTATATATAAGTTTCCATTTCACTCTGTCTCGTTTATAAACCAAAATTTGTATCATGAATAACTGTCTAGCTCTACAGTAAATCCTTCTCCATCACAGACATCAGGACCTACTCAATTTCTGACTCCATATGCCCAATGGACTAGAGATCCCCCAAACATTTCATGCCCTTCTCAAAACAACAGTTCACAACCAAAACATCAAACAAAAAACTGACCTCATAACTAGCCTAAAATCCTCACAAAACAGAGATAAATCTTAAAGAGAGAGCCCTCTCTGATTACAGTTTGGCTAGGATCTGTAATCCAAAGCTTGGTTAGTGGTTACCCCGGCCGTATTCCCTTGGGAGTCAAAGGGAACAACCTGGGTGTTAACATAATTGGCGACTCCGCTGGGGAACTGAGCATATTTTTTCAAACTGTTGTCTGTCTTTAGACAATGGTTCTAGAAACAGCTTGAGCAGTCCCTTGAAATAGTTCTAAAAATATCCTAAAATACCAAAAAGAAGTTCAGAAGCTGGATCCCAAAAGGAAGACTAGGCACACCAGGTTAAACCCTGACCCGAATCCTCCTCCTGTGTTCGACAATCCAAATTTGATCCATAAAACTCAAAAGAGCCAAAAGGAACCAGAGCAGTCTCCTGAATCTAGCCCTGAGGCAGTTCAGCATACCTTTATTCCTACCCCTTCTAAGCCAACCTTTCACCTCCATACAACCCATTCCTCCCCCTCTTCATCATCCACTTCACAAAACATATCGGCAACATCTAACACACAAATTGCTATTGTTGTTCCTGTTGTTCCAGTTGTCCCACCAAACATGGCAAATCGTTGTGCTCCCCTCCGGCTGCCTAACAATCCTGGGGCCGTGCCTCAGGATTACCAAGGAAAAATAACTTATTTTGAGGGAACTAGCACATACACTGCCTTACAACATACCAAGAAAATGCAAGATTACTTCGAAAACTATGAGATAGATGATGATGATGTGAGAATGAAAATCTTTGTACAAAGTCTGACAGGTGAAGTAAGAAATTGGTTCAGGGCACTGGCTGCAAATTCTATAGCTAATTCGGGTGCCCTTTACCAGTCCTTCCTAAACAGATGGGAAAAGAAAAAAGACCCTCTACACATTTTATCTGAATATGACTCCATAAAGAGAGGTCCACAAGAAACTGTATCGGACTATTGCACTAGATTCAATTCTGTCTATAGTGCCATTCCTCAAAACCTCAGACCACCACCTGATTTAGCATTAATTAAGTTCCCTGATGGATTTGATGTTGATATGGCATATCAATTAAGAGAAAGAGCCCCTGCAACTTTGGTAGACATGCAAGACATAGCAGTAAGTGTAGAGGCAAATTTGATTGCCAAGAGAAATAGGGCAAGAACTGAAAGAAGAACTACCTTTAAGGAAGAACCCTCAGCATTTGAGCAGAAGTTAGATGCAATCATCAAAGGTATGGATAGACTTGGGGACAGAGTGGAAACCATAGAAAGGAAGTCATCATGGGAAGGGCAAACAAGCAATGTAAGAAACCAAAACTTTAGAAAGAATCAAAATCCCAATGTTGGAAGAACTGATCCTGACCAACATGTCAGACCCCCTTTCCAAGAGAATTATGCTGAGGCTTCTGCATCTAGTGAACCCAATGAAGACCCTCACATTAATCTAATGGGTTTGGATGGTGAAAATCAAGTCTTTTTAACACAGGAAGATCATAAGGATGATGACATCAAGCAATTCCAAACCAAATCAGGTGAGTCATATGATTTTAAACAAGGCTATGATACAGTTGTTTTTTAAGTTCATAAACAATACAAGCTAAGGAGCAAAATAATAAATGTGACACAGCCTGAAAAAACAAAGGACACCCCACAGCCTAAGAAAGCTACTATCACAGAGCCAAGTGACCAAACTGGTCCAATTACAAATGAGGTAACAGTTGAGGAAATAACTGAAACATCTCCCTCAAATCAACAGCCAGTGGTGACATCATCCTTGCAGCATAAACCCAGCAATATTTCTCAAAAGATGAGTAAAAAGGACAAACCCCAAGATCAAAATGAGAATCAAGGAGAAAGCTCTAAGGAATCCATAGAAAGGGAAAAGGTTGTCAACCAGAACACCAAAACCCAATCTGAAAAACCTTTTGACTTGGAAGCTGAAATTGGAAAACTGAAAATAGCCATTCCTCTCTCAGAGTTGGCCAAACATGACATCTATAAACAACAAATTAAGAGATCCCTTCAGCTTACTCATAACAAAGATGATGTTAATGTGTTGGATGACACTCCAGAACTACTTTTCGGCCCAGAGGTTGATGGAAAGACAGCAGTTACAGGGATCTTACCTTTTTATGTCAGCCTGCATGTTCATGACAAGATATTACACAATGCAATGTTTGACTCAGGTGCCTCTCACAACCTGATGCCCAAATCAGTCATGGAAAGATTAAATCTAGATATTACAAGACCGTATAAGGACTTATTCTCATTTGACTCGAGCCAAGTCAAGTGTTTAGGCCTGATAAAGGATCTTTGTGTCTCACTTGTTCAATACCCTAATAAGACTATCTTGATGGATGTTGTAGTTGCTGATATCCCACCCAAGTATGGAATGTTGTTATCAAGATCATGGGGGGCTAAGCCCCAAGGTTCCTTGCAGTTAGACATGTCATATGCCACCATATCTGTCTTTGGGCAACCAAAAAGACTATACAGAGAAACACTGATGAAATACATGGTAAGCAGTGAAGAAAAACCTCAAAACTTCCCCATATATGCTGTCCATTCTGACATCGACTCCTATATTCTCTTCAATGATAATACAGGTTCTACAAAAGATGATGAAACTAAGACATTCAAACAAGATCAGGATATAAATGAACAAGCTACTACTCAGGAAATAATGGTTGAAAGGTCAACAAATGAAAGTGTTCAAGAAGAAAAACCAAGTGTAAGCCAAGATCTCAAGTTGTTGATGCCTAGCCCCATGGTGGTTGACATTTCCTCCCTTGACCAAGAAATCCTATGGTTCATTGAATTTGATGGGTCAGTCAACAAATTAGGGGCAGGAGCTGGGGTGTGGATTCATAACAAACAAAACAATCATGCAGAAGGTCGAGCCTATAGACTAAATTTCAGATGCACCAACAATATGGCAGAATATGAAGCTCTTTTGCTAGGCCTCAAACTAGTAAAATCCTTACAAGCCACAAAAGTTTCAATTATGGGAGATTCATACCTAATTATACAACAAGTAAAGGGGAATTTTGTCACTAATGACAAAAGATTGAGATCTTATAGGTCTGCTGCTGCTAAAATACTAAATTCCTTCACAGAATTTCAAATCACCAAAATTTCTAGAACCCATAATCTTCATGCTCATAGTTTGGCCACATTTGCAAGCACATGCAAACTACCTTTTGAACCCAAGCACTGCTTTACAACTGAGATTAAACACAGACCCTCTGTCCCAAACAATATCAAGGATTGGCAAGTATTTGAGGATGACACACAAATAAACAATTTCTTGACTTTACAGCAAGAATTTTCAGGACTAAACATTGATGCAGAGGCTGTAAGTGAGTCACAAACTATATGTGAACAAGACCAAATAGCGGTATCACCCAAAACAGCTAACCAAATGCTACATCCAACCATTTTTAACAAAGACAACATACAAGAAATTCAACAAATCAATTGTGAAGAAGTGACTGATGCTGAAGCTGAAGTGATACAATTGAAAGACAATTTTCTTCCAACAGGCCTAACTCCATTGGAGGATATTTTTGACTCAAATGATGTCCCTAGAAAACCAAAAATGCAGCCCCTTAATGCTGCCATTGAAGAATGCAACATTGGAACTGTTGAAAAGCCCAAGATAATAAAATTGTCTGCATCCTTACCTCCTGATCAGAAGCCTAAATACATTGACCTCTTCAAAGAGTTTCAAGATGTCTTTGCATGGAGTTATGAGGATTTAAAATCCTATGATACCTTTGTTATCCAACACACCATCCCTCTCAAGCCTAGTCAAAAGCCATTCAAGCAAAAATTGAGAAGGATAAATCCTATGCTTCTCCCTTCAATTGAGAAAGAGGTACAAAAAATGTTTAAAGCGAGTATCATAGCACCTATCAGGTTTTCAGACTGGATTTCAAATTTGGTGCCCACAAGAAAGAAAACTGGTGAGATAAGACTTTGTGTTGATCTAAGGAACTTAAACCAAGTATCCCTCAAGGACAATTATCCCTTACCCAAGATGGATCACATTCTCCAAAGAGTGGTAGGGGCTTCAAGGATTTCACTACTTGATGGATTCTCAGGTTTTAATCAAATCCTAGTACACCCTGATGATCAAGACAAAACCGCATTCACAACCCCATGGGGAACCTTCAAATATGTAAAAATGCCTTTTGGATTGAAGAATGCAGGGGCTACATTTCAAAGAGCAATGGATATTGCTTTTGCCAAAGAGATTCATGACTTCCTTGTTATTTATTTAGATGACCTCACACCTTTCTCAAAATCTGACCAAGAACACTTGAAGCATTTGAGACAGATATTCTTAACATGTAGGAAATACGGAATTTCCCTAAATCCTAAGAAATCTTTGTTTGGTTTAGAAGAAGGTAAGCTGTTAGGTCACATCATTTCAAAGGATGGCATTAGAATTGACCCAGACAGGATACAAGCTATCTTACAAATGCCTCACCCAAGAAACATCAAATAATTACAAGCTTTCTTGGGAAAAATCAACTTCCTAAGGAGGTTTATCCCAAACCTAGCAGAATTGATCAGATTGCTAAATAACATGCTTAAGAAGGATTCAAAAGTGAAATGGACAGTAGAAGCAAATCAAGCTTTCGAAGGCATAAAGTTGGCCCTTACCCAAACACCAGTCTTAACAAATCCTCAATTTGACAGAGAATTTATCATTTTCTCCTTTGCCTCCCAGCATACCATTGCTGCTGTCTTATTACAGAAAGATGACCAAGGAAATGAAAAACCCATTGCTTTCTTTAGTAGAGCTCTTAGAGATGCACCCCTGAAATATCAAATCATGGAGAAGCAAGCTTATGCTTTGGTCAAGGCCATTAAAGACTTTAGGATTTACATCCTATACTCCCATGTTATAGCTTATGTTCCAAGTCCCATTGTGAAAGACATACTCACCCAAGAAAACCTAGAGGGCAGAAGAGGAAAATGGATTGCCAACATCTTGGAATTTGATATTGAAATAAAACCTACAAAACTGATAAAAGGGCAGGGTTTGGCCAAACTAATGACAGAAGCAAACTTTCAAGCCTTAGACATTAACCAACTGGACAATGAACCAGAGCTGGCGACTCCAAAGATCAATGCAGCCTTTGAACAATCCTCTTGGTATTCTGATATATGTTATGTATTGCAAAACCTGTGTGCTCCCCCAGGATTGTCCAGAACTAAATGTAGGTTCTTAAAAATGAAATCTTCAAGATTTTGTGTCATGGATGGTAATTTGCTTTGGAAAAACCATGAGGGTATATTGTTAAACTGCTTAATTGAGAACGAGACTAACAATGTCATGAAAGAATTTCATGCAGGTGATTGTGGTGGACATTTGTACTGGAAGTCCACTGTGGATAAGATATTGAGGGCAGGCTATTATTGGCCCACTGTTTTCTCTGATGTAAAAAAATTTACCACTTCATGTCATAAATGCCAAGTGTTTGAGGGAAAGAGAAAGTTACTGCCACTTCCTTTGAGGCCTATTGCAACAGAAAGAACTTTTCAACAATGGGGCTTGGATTTCATTGGGGAAATTCATCCCTCATCTTCAGGCCAACATAGATGGATCCTCACAGCCACAGACTATTTTACTAAATGGATTGAGGCCATCCCATGTAGACAGGCAAATGATTCAACAATCATTCAGTTTTTGGAGAATAACATATTGTCTAGATTTGGTTGTCCTGATAAGATCATAACAGACAATGCTGCTGCCTTTAGATCCAAGAAGATGGTCAATTTTTGTCACAAATTCCACATTACTTTGGGCCATTCTACTGCATACTACCCTCAAGGAAATGGCCTAGCTGAATCATCAAATAAAAGCCTTATAAACATCATAAAGAAGATGTTGGAAGAAAATAAGAAGAACTGGCATAAGAAGCTTGTAAATGCCTTATGGGCAGACAGACTAACAACCAAGAGATCTATTGGGGTCATCCCATATGAGTTAGTCTATGGATTAGAAGCCAAATTTTCTTCATCACTGGGGGTTCCTGTTATGAAACTACTTCAAGAAAGTCAAGCTGAGCCCAATGACATACAAAGAAGGATCAATCAAATAATATGCTTGCAGCAAACTAGAGACCAAGTCTATAACAGAGTTCAAGTTTTACAAGAAAAGTTAAAGAAAGCTTTTGACAGAAGGACTAAGGCTGAAGACTTTAACATTGGGGACAAAGTCCTCAAGTGGGATTCAAGAAGGGAAGATAAAGGAAAACATGGAAAGTTTGATTCCCTTTGGAGAGGACCATTTGTCATCCAAGCAGTGCAAGGAAACAACACTTATTTCCTAAAAAATCTGGATGAAACTGATTTGGATGAAGGTCCTGTGAATGGCAGGATGTTGAAGCACTATTTTGACTACCCTCCATGTATATAGCATGGCTGTTCCCTTGTACATAATTTGTTGTATATAGTGTTTTCTTTCAGCATGTGAATAGCTCAATTTGAAAGGTCTTGCAGAATCAGGAAAAGGCTTTAGTTCAGCAAGGTCCACAAGTATGACAGATTCCAATTTTGAGATTTCAAGGAAGAAAAACTCCAAGTTTTGGTAAAGAGAAGTCAAAGGGCCAAGGCATTCTGACCTGTTGTTCTTGGTCTTTCAAGAAGAAAAACCATCCCCATGTGGAGCCACTGTTAGATACCTATACCAATAGGTTTCATATGTCATGATGGGCAAATAAGAGTTCCAAATATGCTCTGCTTTGGTGATGCAAAGATCCCATATTTCCGAGAGAAGACAATGTGTGTACATAAGCTTGATGTTGACTCAATTTTGGATGGGTGATCCAACAGCCTAATCTGGATCATGCCATGTTTCAATTTCTTGTTATAGAATAGAGAAAGAAGTCTGTCCAAACTGTCTAATCTTGGCAGACCACCAGTTAGGTAGAGAATTAAGGTTCCCAACTGCTTAATCTGGGGCCTTGAAAGCAATAAGGGTAGTTCTAGACAGAAAATCAAAAGAAAAAGCCAAAGGAAAAGAAAAGGCACATGAGGGTCTGCAAGTCGAAGTGCACCCTCCATGAAGAAACAAAAAATGCTAGGCAAGTAGATGGGTAGGTAGAGAAGGTTGCAGAAATGTCATTCCTTTCAATTGAATGTTGCTGGTCTAACATAAAGGAAACATTAGTGGATGGAGAAGTTCCTCTTCTCCATCATCTTGCAACAATACAAAGGAGCATGTCTAACTTCCTTATCTCCCCCCCTCACATTCATTACTAACATCCCATTGCCAGCCATGTTCATGAAATTCAAGATCTTATGGTGGTTCTTGTTTCTTTAAGAGCCACATTTCTTGTCTAAAATTCTTTTCATTTTGATCTACTTCCTAAACTAAGTTGATTCCATATAAAGCTTAGAGTTTCCACTTCTCAATCCACCTCTTCCACTCATATTAACCCCTAACTTTTACTATGTAACTCCCTATACCCCCTATTCCCCCTATTACTATCTAAAATATGCAAAAAACCCCAAAAATACCTATGTATCCCCTTCCCCGAGCATTATAGCTCTAAGTTTGGTTCTAAATGGTTTAAGCGCTAAACCTTTGAGCGCGACCCACAGAGCGCCAAAAATTAATCCAGGGATTAATTCAAGATCAGCTTGGATTAATAACCTTAATCTGGCTTTGTCAATAAACCCACGCATAATCATTTTGTCTGTAACACAGTCAAAAACCCACTTTTCTAAAGTTTCCGCCGGGCGCGCATTTCACAAAAAAATATTATTTTATTCTCCCGCCCGCTGCCGTATCGCCCTGACAAATTGATGACCCGTCAACCGTCGGATCCGGGAATCTTCATCCGACGGCCCAGATCCATATCGGGTCGGTCCCGATGTACTGCCTTTATCGCCCGAGAAACTGTCAGAGGGTGACGTCAGGCCTCCGCCACGCGTCACCCCCAAATTCTCTCGGGTCGCCCTCTGACAAATCCACGACCATATCAATAGCGGTCCGAGAAATACCATTTACCATTTCTGGTTTACCGCTGGTCCCGCCGCGCCTACGCCATTGCTACGTCATGCCCACGTCAGGCCAACTCACCGCCGCATCAGCGCCCCAGTCCGCCAATACTCTGACCTGTCCGCCACCTCACCAACCCCCGTGGACCACTCACAGGCCGCCACATCACCCTATGATGTCATGCTGACGTCATCCGACCCTGACCCCACCTGATGACGTCATGCTGACGTCATCCAAAAAAAGCGCCAAAATCCCAAAAAGTCCATATTTTCGCCGAAAATCGTGTTTTTTGTCACTTTTGTTAAAACAACTATTGCTCTGCTTTGCATGCGTTTTACGACCAATCCATCGCCAACCTGCAGAAATCGACCCAGAGACCGTGGGCGCGTCCAATCCACCTGCATTCGTAGCCATTGCCGGTAATTGAAGAGGTATTTATCGATATCATTCCCTCCGCGCCTGGTTTTGTCCATGATTGTCCAAAGATATCATAGAAAGAGTGAGAAAACACTGTATTTACCAGCAAACCTCCAGTAACCTGTGTCCATTTCCAACTGTTGGGTCCGAATTCCTCTCCAGAACCTGCATTTAAACAAATTTCTCGAAATTCACAGTTAGTTCGCGCATTCGTGAACTCAAGACCCAGCTACTCTAATTCACCATGAAGAGAGTTTTTTTAGGCCAAGCATTTGCTCTATCAATGCTCTGTGCAGTATTTCAATTGCTGTCACTGCCATTTACCCTCTGTTCCTTTGTAATTCACCTCTATGTTCCAAGAAATACTCCTCTGGGTTGCTCTGTTCAGTAACACCAGTTCATATACAAAACAAAGTCCTAAAGTAGCCATGGAAACACCAGTAGCCCTGAATATTCAACCTCTGAATGCTCCACAAAGAGAATTAGAATGGAAGGCCCTAGGGGATAAGGATTATCATATGATAGACTCATTTCTAATGAATTCCAAATTTAACATCCATCTGCTGAATGAGTTAAAAGCCCAACACCTCAGTGGAGCTGATATATTAGGGATTTGGGACTCCAATTTGCCCATTTTTAACCTTCCTCAAGTCAATCCCCTTCCAGACTTGATCCATAGATGCTGTGAATGCTATGATCCATGTCAGAGAGCTGTTCTCAGTCCCACAGGCTCAGTCTTGTTTCATATTACCCCTGAGGCCATAAATGAGATGCTGCACTTTCACACTGCAAGACCATTGACTCCTCTCTCCATGCTAGACTTATTAAAGAAGGGGGGCAACCTGTCCAGTGCCCAGATCATCAAAATCAATCAGTTATTCATACAGCCAAGCTCTGAACCTGTGAGAACGCCTCCTATTGGGAACCCATACCTCAATGACTTGGGCAAAATGCTTGTAGATTTGATTAGCTATATCCTGGGCTACAAGGGAGTTGAAGATGTTGATGATACCATAATGGCCATGTTGTCCATATTTTCTCCTGGGAAGCCTCTTGCTGTGTACTATGACTATGCTGAATATATTGCAAACAAGATTCATGAGCAACTGATGAATCTAGAAAGGGAAAAGGTGTTCAGATACACCTCATACATCTATCATCTGTTCCTATTTTATCAACCTGACAGTTTCCCTATTCCTCTCAAGAAACTTGATGCCCAGGGAAATCCAAGGTCAGTTGTGTTTTGGACTTCAGTTTTTCATCACACCTCTTGCTCACCATACACATACTGTGAATTCATAGACCTTTTCATTCATCCAGATTTGACCTTGTTATATGGTGTTCCTCCTCCAAGATTAACTGATGAAATGCAAAGGATTCTCCACCTCTCTAAGTCCTACAACATTGGTGATTGGTACTTTTACCAACACCACACAGTAATCAGAATATATGGCTGTGAGTTGGACCCTTATAGGCTGCCAAGATATGTCCCTATGAGACTATTGGCCTTGGAGTATTTCAGGCAGTTTGGAAATGCAGACATGATCCATTTCCATAGTAAAAACAAGAAAGTGCAGTTAAAAGTCAGGAACCAGCTAGGCCCTTTCCTTTACAACATAAGGGAGGAGGGATGGAAGGAAGCAGATATGATCCTAGAGGGCCTCCGATTAGAAACTAGTTTCAAATGGGTACCTTATGACCCTAATCATTTCATTTCTCTCAGGAGGATAAAACATAAATTGGGTGGCTATGCTCACATTAAATTGCCTCATATTGAGAAATATGCCAATCTGCTAAGTTGGAAAGAGGGAACCCTAGAAGAGCCAATGACTAGAGAGCAAATACTACAAAGAGAAGCAAAAAATATTGAGAAAGAGGCTGACTTGGAAACTTGTGGGCAGGTTTCCTCTTCATACCAAAGGCAGCTTGGAGCAGCTGCATCATCTTCAACAGCACATCAGCAAGAACAGCCACCTCCTATGGCAGAAAAGCAAGCAGAAAAACAGGTAGAACAGCAAGAAGGAGGGCGAAAAGAGGGGCAGCAAGTACAGCAGCAAGAACAAACACCTGAAGCCCCAATATCCACTGAGCAACAGGCTCAAGAGAATGTGCCCCCTAGGCAAGAAAAGACAGTGGAGGCTTCAGTGCTACAAACTCCACAACAAGAAGAAAAGGGAAAAAAGAGGGATAGAGAGCAGGAGACTCCCCTCACCACCTCCACAACTCACGGGGAGAAAAGGCACAGAATGAATCCCCTCTCTGAGGAAGAAATGCCTATTGGGCATTCTTTGGGCATGGGCCCACCAAGCATGGAAGCATCTGCAAGTTCCTTTCAGCAGGAACATGAAAGGACAGTTGGAGGAGAAGTCAGCTCCTCAAGCCACCAAAATGGAGCTGAAGCAGGCATCAAACAACAGTTTATAGATATCAAAAAGAGGAATGAGCCACTCAATATACAGCTCTACAACCACTTATTAAAGATGGCTCCTACAAACCAACAGAGGTTAATGTCTGCCTATGATGTACATGAGGGCAAAATGGTAATGAGTCACTTCATGCCAACCATGTTGCAGCCACAATCAGCTGCAGACTACATAAGGACCAACCTTGAGGTCCTTGCAAAAGACATCCACCCTATGGATCAGATTGAATTACATAAGCAAACGGGTGAGATGGTGTATGCCACTCTTGCGAACAAAACATTGGTAAATCTTAGGCTGGAAAATAGCCTAAACAATATAGCTACCCAACTTGAGTTGGAGAAAGCATCCTCTCAAGTAAAGGACAACCGAATCAAAGCTTTAGAGGATATCATCATAGAGCTTGGGCATGATCCCAAGGACATCAAGGATGTACAAGCACTGTTGAAAATAAGAGATGCAGATATGGCAGCATTAAGAAAAATGGTTAAGATCCCAGCAACTATTCACCCACAAACGGAAGAGGTTGCTCAGCTGAGACATGACCAAGATGCAGCAGCTATGCTGGTATCGTTATACAAACAGCTGATCCAGACACAGGAGAAATTGGGAGAATCAGAGGCAGCACTGCAGGCAGCCCTACAACAGAGGGAAGTAGGCCAAACATCACAGCCCCCTCCACAAATAATCAACCTTGAGGAACCCCCTCAAACTAGTGCTCCTCCTACAGAACAGACAGCTCAAGAAGCACCATCTACATCAGCACCAGCACCAACAACAGAGCAGGCTCCAAGCCTTGATATGCAGAAGCTGAAGAATGAAATTCAGGCCC
The DNA here is from genome assembly GCA_031772625.1 of Pinus tabuliformis. Classification (NCBI taxonomy): domain Eukaryota; kingdom Viridiplantae; phylum Streptophyta; class Pinopsida; order Pinales; family Pinaceae; genus Pinus; species Pinus tabuliformis. Next base: position 1,915,044,218 of record CM062816.1, read on the forward strand.
TAGAAGCCCAAATGGCAGAGTTAAATGAAGCCAGGGAGAATTTGGCTAAGCTCAATGAAAGATATGACAAGTCAAAGCAAAATGTGGCAGAAAAATGGAGGGAAATAAAGGCCCTTAAGGAGAAGATAAAGGAGCTGGAGAAGGAGCTCACCCTTGACAAAGTGGTGGCTGAACTTAGGACAGTTTTATGGGCCAACATTGGCCAATCAATCACAGATCAGTGGCAGTACATTGAGACTATTCATGAGCAAATCGAGCTCATAGGAAAAGCACACAAGGAAGTCCAAAGATCAAGGGCATCTCTAGGCAACATGCCTGAGGTAGCCAATAGAATGATTAATGTGCTCAATAACCGTACAGGTCCTCAGCTGGCAGCAATGGGAATTCCCAACAGAACTGAAACCATTTTGCTGATAAAAAGGGTCCTTACATTAAGAAGCCTGGTACAAACACTGGAAAGAAGAAGCTAGGACATGCAAACAGAAGTAAACAGGTTCATGGACAAGTTTGCAGCACTACAAGGCAGAGGTCTTCCTGGCTTACTGAACAGCGCAGGTAGGCTACTTTCACATGAGAACTATGCAAAGAGGGTCAACACATTTGCTACAAATCAGATCACTGTAATACCAAGCACTTCAGAAGAAACAGGGCCAGCATCTGGGCAAAATCTCTATGATAGAGTAGAGAATTTATTTTTTATTATGAATGAGATCAAGCATTTGTTTGAAGTGCCTCCAAACTTCTACAAATATACAGAGGCAGATGAGACCTTGGATGAAATTTTGAGACATCAATTGCCCACACAAGAATGGTGGACCAAAATGATACAGTTGATACTGTAATCAAAAGCCTTTCATCAAATTTTTTCATCAAAAAAATAAGTCATCATGTACAGGAAAATTTGATGCGTTCAGTATGACTGAAGAAAGATGGACTGAGCCAACTCAGCAGAAAGATTCGGCCACCAAAGCAATACTGACAGCTGCAAATGACAGGGCCGAGGAAACTACAGCATGACAAAGCCGTAAAGACACATCATCCAGCATTTATTCAGAACGCTCAACCGACTCAGTGGCCTCCAAAGGTCAAAAAGACTTCTGACAACATTAAAGAGCATTCATTTTGTATTTAAGAGCAGTAATAACTTCTTTATCTGCTATTGTGTAAAGTTGGTGAGCGTATTTAATTATCAAAATGACTCAGCGGTTCAGATATTTGTAGAACCGATTATATATATTCCCCCTGGCATAAGCTTGCAGGGGTTGTTGTTACTTGTTCAAAAAAGAGAACTCGGCTGTATTTTTGGAGAGATAATACAAAGGAGCTTTCGGAATTTCAGAGATTGTCTTTTCTGATGTATGCTGTGTTGGAACCATTGAATGCTGCAGAATTCTAGTGCTATAGCTTGATACAATAAGTTTCTCTATCTCTGTCTATGTTTTATTTTTGTGTATTTCATTTCTGACATATGTGGTCTAATCTCAACAAGAAAGAAGAAGAATAACTCAAGATTTGTCCATGGAGACACCCTGAATTCAATCTTTCGTTGTTATAAATGTTTTCTTCAGGTTTATCTGTTAAATTGGAATTCTTAAATGCTCCAAATTACTATAAATCTTTGACAGTTTCTGTGCAGTAATTCTTAGATGCTACTGAACAGATTCTTCCCTTTCTCAGCTTACAGTCACACTATATATAAGTTTCCATTTCACTCTGTTTTGTTTATAAACCAAAATTTGTATCATGAATAGTTGTCTAGCTCTACAGTAAATCCTTCTCCATCACAGACATCAGGACCTACTCAATTTCTGACTCCATATGCCCAATGGACTAGAGATCCCCCAAACATTTCATGCCCTTCTCAAAACAACAGTTCACAACCAAAACATCAAACAAAAAACCGACCTCATAACTAGCCTAAAATCCTCACAAAACAGAGATAAATCGTAAAGAGAGAGCCCTCTCTGATTACAGTTTGGCTAGGATCTGTAATCCAAAGCTTGGTTAGTGGTTACCCCGGCTGTATTCCCTTGGGAGTCAAAGGGAACAACCTAGGTGTTAACAGGAGGTTTGTAAATTTGAAGACTAGGAAACAGGTAAGGGAGCCCATCAAGCCATTGATAATCCAAGACAAACCCCAACAGACCCAGAAAGAGAAAACTCAGATCAGAGAGGGTGTACATGAACCATCTACAAGTGAAGTAGTTCAGAGAAGAATGACAACAAGCCAATCAGCTAAGGAAAAAGGCAAGACAGTGGTCACTGAAGAAAGCCCTGTTTCAGAAGGAGACTTGAACGACTTACTAAAAGCCATTGATATTGAAGAGTCTCCCCTGGTTCAAGCAGATTTGATAGAATCAGGTAAAGACAAGAATAAAAGAAACAAAACCTCGAAAAAGCTCAAGTTTGATGATCCAGTTGATAAATTTGTCTTTAAGCCAAGAAGACCTGTAACGAGGCATTTAAAACAGGTACAAGAGACACTACTAGAAGCAAGTGAAACAGAGAAGATAACACAGTCTCCTGAAGGAAAAGATAAAGGTAAAGCATTTTTTCATTCAAGAAGAATATAGTGTTGAAGAGTTAAAAAAGAAGTTGAAATTAGCAAACCTGGAAATTGCTAAACTGAAGAAAGCCTCAAGGAAACATGTAATCAAAGAGGCTAATTTTAACAGAATGAAAGCCTTGTGGGAAGACAAAACATTTTCAATACCTTAGGTGGTCGACTGTAATGCTCAATACTATACCTAGACAATCCCTGCAATTAAGGAAGAAAAATTCATCAGAATGGTTAACAAGCAACTGAGAGCTGGGATAAAAGTCATGAAAAGGAAAATTGAGGATTTAAAGGTGCAGTTAAGCCAACAGAAAAAATCTCCTTAAGGAAGTCACACATCAAGTAAGGTTATGTTCCAAATTTTGATGGTTTTCCTTGTTATAATTTTTCTTGAAGAATCATACATTTCCACTCAGTTTTGAAAAGCTTTGGAGCACTTGAAAAGAATGTTTAAATATAAGAAAGCTCAAGATAGCAAATTTTTGGTATTAGGCTGTGTTTTGGTGATTACACAGCAGTTTCATAGCGCGCTACGAAACTGCTGTAGCTACATAATTAAAACTCAGTTAACCAATTTTGAGGGACCGAGGGAAAATTTTTGAAAAAGGAATCTCTTCAAAGGATCATGTAACAGGTGTCAACATTCAACAAGGGAAGAAACAGGTGGAAGAAACATATATTCGAACTCTAAACTTTTTGTTATAAAGTGATCAGAGTTACTAAAGTTCATGATATGTCAGACAGCTTGGAGGAGGTCTTGTCTTCACACATGGAAAAGGTCGATAGCACATCAAGGACGTGGCATTCTAATATATTTTTGTATAATCAAAGAAGAAGGACATGGTTCATTGGTTTCGAATATCTTTGAGGAAAACCAAAAGCAGATAAACAGGGGCAGTTTCCTACTTTTCAGGAGCAATTGAGAAGATGTGACATTAAGGGCCAGCAGGCAGCTACAAACACCTACCACAGCTAAACTAAAAGAGACCACTTGTCAAAGAACAAGAATTGATTGTAATTAATGCTATTATTAGCATGATATGGAGTTAGACTCCTATTTGCCTTAGATCTCTAAAAAGTCTAGTTAGCAGTTTGTTACATTTAATAGGTAGTTAAAGTTTGAATAGGTGTCATAAGAAGTAGAATTCGAGTTCCCCTCATGTTGGAGGAGGAATCTCAGCCTTGTAAAAGAATTCTATATATAGGAGAGAGGGCAATGTACCAAGGGTTGGAAAATTTCAGAGAAATTTGAACTATTGTGCTATGCATATGACTTTGTTTTAGTAATACAAGACTTGACTTTATTTCTCAGGAATCAGAAGGAGTTTACTATTCAAAATGTTGTGTATTATCTTCTCTTCAATATTTGCAGTGGTATAGATGTGTGATTACTTAGAAATCACTGTATGTGCTCTAATTTCCTTCACATATTTATAAATTGTGTGCCCTATCTGTTTCTGGTGTGTTCTGAATGGTAGAAATCTAAATGCCCTGACTTCTATGTAAGGTTGATATCATTGTTATACTGAAACGATTGTGACTCCATAAGCCCAATGGATACCTTTTAATTGTGTTTCAACCACTCTCATTTTTCTATCTTTGTTTCACAAGAGTTAGCCATCTTAATCATAATCAAAAACATTAATCCTTTGAGAGAGCCCTCTCAGGTTGGGGAGGCTAAGCCTCAGCCTAAAGCAGGTTTGAAATAGTTACTTAAGGTCTTCCTGGTCAGCAACCTTCCAGGGTCTAATTTTGAGATAACAGTGTTCATTGATGATATATTGGTATATCCTAAAAATGAGGAAGAGCAAGTCAAAAAATTAGAAACAGTATTGAGATTGCTAAGATAGCATCAGTTGTGTGCCAATCTTAGCAAATGCAGTTTCTTTCAGACAGAGGTACACTACTTGGGGCATGTGGCTTCCAAGGAAGGCATAGCAGTGGATCTAGAAAAGATAAGGACTATCATGGAGTGGACGGCTCCTAGGAATGTGGATGAGGTAAGGTCCTTTATGGGGCTAGCAGGTTATTACAGGAGGTTCATCGGGAACTTCTCACAGATTGCTTATCCTATTACATCATTGCAAAGGAAGTGTAAGAAGTTTGAATGGATGAAGGAATGCGCAACCAATTTTGAGCAGTTGAAGCAGCTGTTGACAAATGCTCCAGTTCTAAATATTGCTAATCTTGAAAAAGAGTTTGTGGTATGTACAAATGCTTTCAAGAGAGGGATTGGTGGAGTCCTTATGCAGGAAGGACAGGTAGTAAGCTATGAATCAAGGAAAATTAGTGAGCACGAGTAGAATTACCCGACACATGATATTGAGGTCGCAACGATCATCCATGCTTTGAAGATGTGGAGGCATTATCTTCTGGGCAGACGATTCATCTTGATGAGAGATCACAATGGAATGAGGTATCTATTTGACCAACCAAATTTGAATGCTAGACAAGCTAGAAGGTTGGCCAGGATCAGTGAGTTTGACTTTGAGATCAAGTACATCAATGGTAAACATAACAGGGTTGCAGATGCTCTTAGCAAGAGGATACATGTGAATCATATAGCATTATGGGACAAATTTACAGGATCGGATCTTGCAGGCAGGTCAGTAGGATGACAGGTACATGGAGCATATGCACAGGTTAGAACAGGGTACAGGTGATCAGGATGCAGACCGTCATTGGCACAACATATGGTTTAGTGATATTTAGGGACATGATATATGTGTCACATAACAGTGAGTTCAAGAAGCTATCTTGAGAGAACTTCATTCTAAGTTGTATACAGGTCATCTGGGATATCAGAAGACATTGACAACGGTAAAGAAGTTATAATATTGGACAAAATTGAAAAAATAAGTGGCAAAGTTTATGGCTAGGTGCTTGGATTGTCAACAAGTAAAAGCATAGTGTAAGCATCTAGGTGGTCTACTACAGCCGATTTTGATTTTAGAGTGGAAATGGGAGTTCATTTCCATATACTTCATTACAGGTTTGTAGAGGACATCTAGACAGCATGATTTCGTCATGGTTGTGGTGGAAAGGTTGACAAAGGTAGTGCACTTCATTGCAGTGAATTCTACTTATTCAGCTAATGATGTAGCACAAGTTTTCATCAGAGACATAGTGAGTTTGCATGGTGTTCCAAAGAATATTGTGTCAGACGGGGATGTCAAGTTCACTTCTAATTTTGGAAAGAGTTATTTCCAGGTTTGGGTATAGAGTTGGCCTTCAGCACAACTTTTCATCCACAGACAGATGGATAGACAGTGACGGTCAACAGGATATTGGAGGATATGTTGAGGATGTATGTGATGCACTAACAACAAAAGTGGGAAGAGTACCTTCCACTGGTTGAGTTTTCTTACAACAATGGGTACCAGGAATCTTTGAGGATCAGTTTGTTTGGGGCATTGTATGGGAAAAGTCGTAATACTCCTATCAGTTGGAGTGATCCAGTGAAAAAGGTGTTGATTGGATCAGACATGCTGATAGAGATGGAACATGAAATGCAAGTAATCAAGAAGAATCTGAAGGTAGCACAAGATAGACAAAAGATTTAGGCATATCAGAACAGGATGTTTAAATAATTTCAGGTTGGGGAACAGGTGTACTTGCGCATCAAGCCCAAGAAGATCTCCTTGAGGATTGGATCATGTGTCAAGTTGGCACCTCGATATTGTGGACCTTTCAAGATTCTTAAGAGGATTGGACCAGTAGCCTATTGACTTGCACTATCTCCAACAGTGAAATTCCATGACGTTTTCTATGTGTCATTACTTAATAAGTATGTTAAATATGGTGATCATGTGATTGACTAGTTTGTATTGTAAGTGGAACTAGAAGGACAACTCTGGCTGGAACCTCAATACATTTTTCAAAGAAAGATGCTCATGCTCTGGAACTAAGCAATCAAGCAGTTTCAAGTGCAATGGAAGCACTTTAGGCCCAATGAAGCCACATGGGAGATGGTGAATCAGATCCAGGCTATGGATCCTTCTCTATTCGCTAGTTGAGAAAATGTTTTTGGCATATGTTTTGGTGTGATGTTTGGTATATGTATATATGTATATGGATGTAAATATCGCCATGAGTTGTGTTATAAAGCTCCAATAAGCAGTATGGGTGTCATGTCGTTGTGGTTGTCATGTTTTTACATTTCTCATGTTGGTTTATTTCTCAACGGGATGATCATTATAAATACTGCAACGAGCTAAGTTATAAAGCTCCATGGGCAATATGTTTTGCTTTTTAGCAATCTTGTTGGTTGTAGGTGTCATTGAACACTGAGGAAAATGTTCCCCCAGGGGGAGGGTTCTATAACAACCATCGTCACAAATCCATGTAATGAATTTAATAAAGGAAAAATAACAACCATGGTCATGGGACACATATTCCAAGCTGCATGTAGGGAAAAAATATAGTGAAGGGGATCACTTGTGATTAATTAATGGCTATGGAAATTTGCAAAGGCTTTGGAAATGCATGAGACATTTATTAGCATTTTATTTATGAAAATAATGGAAATTCGAAGAAAAGGAAGGTGAAAGGTCACAAGTTGGTTTGTGAAGGAAAATAATGGAAAATTGAAGAAATTAGGGGCCTTTTTAATAAAAAGGATTTTGAGGATCAGTTGACATACTTTTGTCAATTTTAGCTTGGAGCTCTTTATTCTACTCTCTCTCATACTCTTGGACACTTAAAGTTTTCTTGGAGCACCCTTGGAGGAGTGTGGCATACTTGGGATTTTGAGCAAGAAGGAAAAGGAAGAGCAAGAAAGCACAAGAGGGCATCGGGATCAGTAACTACAATGGGTTTTGCTTGCAAGTACCAAGTTGCATATATAATTTCCTTGCTAGTTTTGGCATGCATGCAGTTTCTTGGTCATGATCTATAATTGGCATGGAGGATTTCCTGGATTGGTGGTGGATTTTCCTAGCCTTGCCAATTCTTGTATAGACATGGCATTGTGGGTGTATTTCCTTTTGTTTTGTGGTTGGTTCTCATGTTCCTTATGGTTGTGGTTCAGTTACTAGTTCCTTGAAGCCTTGGTTGGACAAACGTTTTGGAAGCTCTGTAACAACTTGTGTTGACTTACTAGTCCTGGAATCCTTGGTTGGAAAAACTCTCTAGAATCCCTAGGTGGGTTGATTTACTAGTCTTGGAAGCATTGGTTGGACAAATGCTTTGGAAGCCCGATAGTAGTTGTGGGTTGAGTTACTAGTCCTAAAAGCCCTGGTTGGAACAAACACTCTAGAGCCCTAGATAGGTTGGGTAGGGACCAATAAGGTGATGTTTAGTGATGCCCAACCGTGAGGTGGAATCACTGGTTTAGGGTTGAGGTGGTTTGGTATTTGGAAGCCCTGGTTTGGTTTTGTTGGATTTGTTCCATGAGATCTCACATTCATGCTTGGAATATGGCACAGGGGTGATTGGCTGAAAGAAAATTTTGGTTTAGCCAATCTATTGCCGAATGGTACGTGGAAGTCCCAGACCTGGTTGCATTTTGAATATGCAAATAATAGCTCCTTTTTTCTTGTATTTGATGGGTAAATATACATGTTCATATACATTTTTTATGGTTGTTATATCTCTATTATTTTTGTTGAATATATGTTGGTTATGAGGATGTTTTATGACAATCTTAATGTATGGATCTCGTCATGTTTTGATTAGCAAATGAATGAACTATGAATATATGACCTAATAGATGATAATGCAGCTATTTTTGTAAGGCATCAATACTTACTTACTAATCTCAGATAAGCATGAGACCGCTATGCTCAGTTCTGTTGTTATGACATGTAGATTACATATTTGTGATATGTTTGACGAAATGTCTGTCATGGCTAGTAGGGGTTTAGTAAATTCATTGATCAAATGTTTTCATTAGTACCCTTGTTTCTATGTTATATATAATTTCTAAAACTTTCATGAAGTTTTGGACAGTGGCCCTCGCCCTAAAAAAGTGGCACAAAATCTGGGGTGTTAGCACAGAACTACCTGAAATAGGCCACAGTCGCATGGATGCCTTATTGTGGGAATGACTGGAGGGTCCCATTCACTTGCATGCCTTGTCATGGGAGCGACTGAGACTCTAGGGCAGTGAAAGAACAAGTTGCCTTAGGGGTTGGTCACCTAAAAGGGTTGGTTGGCTCTTGAAGGTTTTGTAGCATGTGTGGAAGGTCGAATTGGTCTTGTCATGTTGGTTCCACTTCCTTAATTGTACTTGGGGAGTTGAATCATGTCATTGTAACTCTTCGTCACATGCTTACCCTAGTGGATCAGTTAGCTTGGGTAAATGTGAGAGGAGGGTGTTACAAAATTGTCCTTTATTTTTTCCTATGTTTTCTAGGTGTTGTGCCTGTACAGAGGTCTCATTTATTGTTTTGATTTTGAACAACATCACTTGCTTTGATAATGGTTGTGTAAACCCTCAGAATACTTGAGGAGTACATATGGGTTCTTGGGAGAGATACCCAACATTATTTCCGTCTTTAGAAATTTTGTGTTGTACCCTTGTACACTTTCCTTGTCTTTGGCTAAAGTAATCACATTGGATCTAGTAGTCCTCTACACACCTAATAGGGTAGAATTGAGACATTATTTAGGTTTTTTAAATCCTTCCACTTAGTTACTGGAGTATTTCTTTCGATATTAAGGGTTTTCATGTAGCGTTCCCACCAAGTCGGGGCACGATCCTTTAAACAAGCAAATGAAATTTTATGTCCCCCATCTATGTGGTGAACACTAAAATAAATGTCTAATTGCTACAACTAGTGATTTAACTTCAAAGCATTGATCTCACCTTGTTATAACCTAATGTCCACCTTTGCTTGCATTGTGAAGAGGGGTTGTGAATGGTTCCTAACACTTAAACTTGGAAGCTCTTTTTCGGGTTCTTTCTTGGACTACTTCCCTAGATCTTCGTAATTTTCCCAATAATGTGGCTCTAACTTGGAGCCTCCATCTTTTTTGATTCCATACTTGTTTTCCAAAGTTTCCATAAGGAGGTTCATATCATGATTGATATCCATGACCTACACTTCCAACCTTGAGAATCTCTCCTTTACCAGGTTTGAGGGTTATTGTCAATAGATTCATCTAACATGGTTGGCTTTTTATGGATTTCTACGAAGATTGGGGCATGACGTATGCCTCTCTCCTCCAATCAAATGAGGAATAAATCATTTTTTTTAAATATTCATAAAACAAAAAAATATATTATAATGTTAGACATTGAAACATTGAAATATTGTGTTATTGAACGAACATAGTAATAGATCAAAATGGATGTTATATGTCCGCGAGGGACATAACAATATAACGTAATAACTTTGAGATAAATATAAAGAAGTTTTTCTATAAATAGCATAAAGTTACCAAGTGTATTTTGTGATGTGATACTAATGTTAGGGCCTAAATCTACCTTAGGCTGAAGGAAGGCAAAATTCAGGGTAACCACAAACCACGCTCAGTCTGGTAGCTAGCCCTACAAGAACAGGAGAGGGCTCTCTCCGGGTCACACTCAGGAAAATAAACAATAGGGTATGAGATGACTCAAAAATTAATATTGATATTAGGCTAGGTAAATAAATGTGATAGAGGTATTTTGATGAATGACAGAGTGTGTGGGACCAAGGAACAACATGAGCAGAGAATTTAACTCAAAGACGCAGATTATTTCGTGAGGCAAGACAGGCGGAAAGTCTAGCAATTAGATTCGAAATAATATGAAGTGGAGAGATTGTTTAAGAGTGTGAAAAGGGCATAAATACATGAATCCTTTTCAACAGAAGAAAACATAGAACGTGAAAACTATCCCAAGGCAGAGCAGTGCACTGAATTCTACCTTTTCTTACTTAGAAAGCTTTCACTGGAAACGAATATGAATGAAAATATGAAACATAATGAAATACATATGAAACATAAAGAAGATACATTTTCTAAACTCACGCCACAGGAATCTCATGAACCAGAGCTGCAATCTTTCATTAATTCTCTGTCAAAATGTACAGTGAGTGACTGGGTTTATCTCCCACAGTTTCCCAGAAATTCCAACCCTTTACAAAATGACTCTCAATACAATAAATAAGCTTTGCCATGAGAAAGTCGATCAACCCAGGAAATGAAGATCCAACCATCAGCAGTTACATTCAATTTTCTATGAGGACCAATTAGAAAAAAGAAAATATGAGCGCAGATTTTTTGGGTGGCTGTTCGCCTTCATTTGCCCACTTGGATAGAAGCCAAAAATTATTTTTTAAACTTTGCCTTTGATGTCAGGAAAAAATTATTGTAAATGAGTGGGCCCACTTGGAGTAAATTGCGAATCGAAATTTTGCGAAGCAGGAGTGATTTTGGCCTTTGGGTCTTTGTGCGCCACGCCAAAAACTGTATGTGTCGCGCCACTTTGGAGCTAGTTTTGAGGCACCTTCTTAAGTCCAAATTGAGCCCAAGTGTTCTTGTTGGAAATCCCTGCCTGTCTGTTTTCCAACCCAAGTGGAATTTCTGAATTTGGTGCCCATTTTCCCCTCCAAAACTTCAATCTCCCAAGACTGTTTCTTGTGTGTGAAATTAGGGGCAGAGAGGTCATTTTTTGGGTGTTTTTGACCTCCTGAGGACTCAAAATTGGCCCAAACTTCTTGGCCATGCACCAACAGTCATGACTTTCCATGGAAAATCCAAAACTATAAACTTGTTTTCATTTGGAGCCTCCTATTGTAAGCGCGCGCCACGTGGCACGGCGCACAGGGAGAAAACCCTTGTTTTTTGCACAAAAATTTCCAAAAATACCAAAATTGCCCCAAATTTCTTGAAATTTGGGCTGGAGCTTCCTTATCAAGTGTTATGTTGGGCTAAAGAGGCCTCAGCCAATGTCTGAAGTCGATCGAGCTTCCTCAAATTTGCCTTCAAATTCCTGATTCGGGCCTTGCACACTTTGTTTCACGCCATGTAGTGGAAAGCCATGTGCCTCAGCAATGCATGGTCCTTGTCGGCCTTGTCCAGAAGCCTCTCTAAGTGCATGTTAACTCTCTCAAGATTGGCCTCCCTATCCTCATTAATCTCTTGCTCCAATGATGTGAGCTCAACTCTTCTCCTTTGCGCAGCTTGGCGATTCTCGCAAATTTTTTGTAGCTCCATGATCGCTTGCTGATCCTCAAGCTGTTTGTTCCTCTGCTCCAGATATTTCATGTTCCACTTAGCCCTCTCCAAGTCAAGGGATAAGGCTTCGATCTCTGATTGCTTCTCCTGGATGATCTCTCTAGGTTTGGCGCTTTGTGGACCCGTATCTGTATCATCATCATGAAGGAGAATGAAGTCGGCCTCTCGTTCACCTGAAGGCCCCTCATCCTGCATTGGCTCCTTGCCTTTGTCCTATTCCTGTGATGCTGATGGAGGAAGCGAGGCCCCTTCCACCCCGGGTAGAGATAACACTCGCTTTGCCGCTGCAAACAAATGTCTGGTGCCTTTCTGATATGTGATGAAAACCGGCACACTAGCAGTCTCATGGCGCTCATACCGATGAGAAGGTTCACCCTCATGCTTAACCTTTGATACTCCCCATGAAGCTCTGAAGAAATCACGCGAGATGAAGTCATCCCAAGTGATGCCCTGCAATCTAAGCTAATGAACCACCAAAATCTTAATAAGAGCAAAATGATAGACATTGTTAAGTTGTTGTTGAGGTGTTTTGCGCTGTATAAAGGTGGTCATCCTCTCTATGTTCCGGCAAATGAAATATGGAATGTTCATCATCCGTACCCTAGTGCAATGCATGAGCAACCTGATGTGATAAGCATAAAGATGAGAGAATCACCCCTCACAGCTGAAATATTTCATAATCAATCTCATTAGTGGAGCATATTCATCTTTCAGATACCGGAATGGAAACACTCTCTTGAGCTACCTTAAGAAACTGGTTTTGATGTATGGCTCATAATTCTACCGGTCAATCTTCTGTTTCTTGTGCCATGGTTCACCAATGTTTGGTATACCGGTTGCTAATGAGACAGATTCTGGTGTAAGTGTGAAGGTGACGCCAGCCAAGATAGCTTGATCTCCGTGCAAATGCATCACAAAAAGACGAGCCAACTCATGATGAAATTGGACACTAGCCACCTTTTGACAAAACTCGTAGCATGATTGATGCTGAAAACAGGACATAGCAAGAGGGCAAGCCTGCAATTTTGTAAGGGTGGTCGGTTCTTCTCTAACATGTTTGCCACTTTTATGAGGCCTCCGGGGTGCCTGTTATTCCAAGGGAGAGTCACTTTGGGTTTCCACCTCATAGTCCGATGAATGCTCAGATTCCATGACTACTATACAAAATACCTTGAAGACAAGATGACTATTGTGTATGAACTGTGCTTGAGCTGCTCTTTTTGGTGTTGTATTTCAATTTCTGCCACCAAGGGAAAAGCAAATGCAACAGGGACTGTTAGGGATTGTTAGGAAGGGGAAACAATATTGAGGAATGAGAATTATTGGGATAATTTTAATTAGGGAGAGGAGGGATTTTATACATGGGAATAAGGTTTAGGGTTTGAGATTAGTTATATAGGGTTGAGGATATTTTAATAAGGGCTAGGGTTTTGGGATGTTGAATGTAATGTAGGATTGATCAACTTGGTGGGGGGGTAGGAAATGAGGCAACAAGGGAGGATGGTGAAGGAGGAGAGTCCTTGGTGGAAAAACTATGAGCTCCGAAACCCTGGCAGCAAATTTGATTGTGTTGGGTATGAATTTTTGTTTCAGCCTTTATCACTCTTACACCACCATCTCTTATCACAAAATTTGAGGCAATGTCAAAATAGAAGGCACTACCTGACAACTCCACGCAAGGGATGAGAAATTTGAAACGATTTGACACAATTTCAGGCTCTGAACTGTGTGCGTCGCGCCAAGAACCCAGTATGTCGCGCCCTCTATGTGCGTTGCGCCCGTTCAAATTAACACTGGGCGGAAATCCCCAGTGCGTCGCGCCCTCTATGTGCGCCGCGCTCCAATCCTTTGACATAGTCACGGCCTTTCAAACTGCGGTTTGTTCTTCAACCTCCAAATTCAACTTTGCTATAAGATTTCATGAATATAACTTGGTACAAATGATTTATGTACTTGGAGAAATATCTTGCAAGAGTTGGATTTGATTTTTTCTTTCTCCAAAACTCATCTTGTAATGTTTTCACTTTGGCACTTTTTCACAATTAATACAACTCTACTTTTCACACTTCCCTTTGATTTCTTTGACTAAAACGATGAAATTTTTGGCAATTTTTGAGTAGAAAATTTGAATTATATGACACATATTCAATGGAGATTATCCTGATCATGTACTATTACGGAATACATACACAATACATAAGCTCCTCTACGTTGATCATCAATTTACAGAAGCAGAAACATTCAGAGGCGCACATAGAAGCATCAATCAAACTCATTAACACAGTATGTATCCCGGGGAAAGCATCTCGCTAAAAACCCCAACTATCTGTATATTATATTGATTGAATCATGTAACATTACAAAGTACAATGCTTATCACAAGCAATCTAGTACCAGCTCCACCTGTTACACACAATACAGCTAAGATCTGATCTCCAAATCTATTCCACTGCTTGCCTGCCTCCACAGCTCAATACCTGCTCAAGAATGAATGAGAATGGTTTAACAAACTCGTATTTAACCTCCAAAGAATCACTCACACTGGGAAAGACGTGAGTAGAGGCTATAATACTTGGTATTGGCCAATTCATTGGCATACTCAATCCCTTTCATTGTGCAAATCCTCATGCACAACTATAGTCACAACTGATAGCAATCTGATCCTCTAACACCTGTCCCTGTTGAACTGAACATGCACTGACATGCAACTGAGTTAAATGATGTATTCTATAGTTTCATTATGAGTTAATAATTATTTTAACAACTCATCATTAGTCTATCTGTAGTTAGACTAATTACAACTAGTTTAACCAAGTCAAACTGAACACAACTCCATCAACTCTACAATCAACTCCACCAAACTCAACTGATTGAGTTCTAACTGAAGTCATGCATGCAACAACTCAACTAACCCACAAAGAAAGCCTAATTCCTTCTGACAGCTGCATGTGCCACATCTGTAGCTCAAACTGAAGTGCTCCAAGAGAATAAGATCAAGTTTATAGTCCAAATATTATTATGAGACAATAATATTTGACTTTTCTATTTTTGACAGCCAGTCTAAAAATAGACTTTGATCACTCCTACTATGGTCACTCCTGTTGTGATCACTCCTGCTGTGGTCACTCCTACTGTGATCATCCCTGCTGTGGTCACTCCTGTTGTGATCATCCCTGCTGTGATCCAAAAATAGAACTTGTGCCATAATTTGCCTGCGGGCCCACTTAGTGAAGGCGACTCCTTTCCACTAAGCTCCATCATCTTGTTGCATTCTCAACAAGCATTTCTTGTTGCACACTTTTCAACATTTTGCATGGGTAGCCAACATGGAATTTGGCTAAGAAGACCAGGGTTGCTCTTGGAGAAATCCACTGAGAAACTTTTGAAAATTATTACAAATGATAAACTGTTGACTTTTCTTCAAAACAAAGTTTTGAAGAACAGTTGTAATCTATCGACATGACGATGAAAATCTTTGAATCACGACTTTATAAGAGCCTCCCTCTGGCCTTGCTGGCTTTATTGGACATTGTTTGAATACCAAATGACTAATCCTTAGACTTAATGACCGAAATGACTCTCGTCCATTAAAAGATCAAACATTGACTGTCATGGGTTTTAATACACATTGATGAAAAGACCTAAGCCAGCAAGTACAAGACATGAGGGGAATGAATGATAAGGCCCTTCTGTCAGATTATGGCATGCCCCCTAGCAGAATGCAGCTGAGTGAATGGAGCGAGACACCTAAAAATGAAATGCAAAAAGAGTTTTGATCTATGATGGAGGACTGACAAGACCGACTCTAACAACTAACACAAGGCTAGAGGGTAGCACATACCTGTCGTTATGTAAATATTGGTGATGGCTAAAAAACAAACGCATTGCCATTTACATTTTTATTGTTTAATTGTTTTTTTAATAAAAAAATTATTTATTTTTATAATAAAATTACCATAGATATATATAGATATATATATATATATATATATATATATATATATATATATATATATATATATATATATATATATATATATATATATATATATATCTATATATATATATATATATATATATATATATATATAGATATTGCCGAGGAAAAAAACGTATTTTTATTTATAGATAAAACAAAATTACATTTTGTATATAGACAATCAATTATGTGTTCATGAAATATCTGCCAAGGGTCTTTCGGTGGCAAACATAGAAACAAAGCATACTCACAACACAATAGTTCATATATACATCATTCGACCCTTGGGGTCGCTACATAACTTAGAAATTAGAGAGATATAAAGTCCATATATAGTCATAATTAGAGAGAACCATTGACTTTATGTATAAGAAGTAGAAATAGTAAAACATAAGCATGACATATATCTGAAAATCATGTTCATCCTTGTATGGACGATGGAAGAAATAAAAATCTTTACCATTTAGAAACTCCTCAATGGTCCAAATCCCCCAATCAAGTTGAAGGCCTTCCCTAGAAACCTTGTTTACTTCCCAGTTTCACTCCTTGTAAATATGAGTGCAAGAAAAATATGCAAATGTAGGTTTAATCCTCTGTAATTCCTCCAGAATGTGTGAAAGGTGTAAATTGTGACATTGTTGAATTTCATTAACCCAATTAATGACCAAAAAATGATCACCAAAAACATGTAGATGATCACATACCTTCTCACAAGCAAAAGCTAATAAAGAACAACAAGGTAACAATTCATCCAGATTCTTTGTTCCCCTCCATAACCCAAGTTGACTATGTAAAAATGTTGTTCAAATAAATATAGAATGAAGCCATCACTACATATGAGATCTCCCCCCTGCTCAGCCCCATTAAAGTAACCCCACAGTTGTGATTTTTTAGGTTCCTTTTGGATCACAAGTCTATGCTTGGGAGGAGCATTAGGTTGAGGAAAATGAGAAAGGATAGTGAGAACCTCAACTACCACCCAATCTGAAGAAGAAGGCTTCTTTTGAATTTTTACTTTATTCCTTGCTAAACATACACCCTAGAAGATGAGAAATGGAAATGACTTAAAAGGTTTTCTATTCCTATATTGCACCCAAGATCTCCATTTCTCCTAAAAACAAGGCCCTTGCCAAACGCATCCCTAGCCAAAGAAAAGAGCTACATAAAGACCAAACTTGATAACAAAAAGGGTAGTCAGCAAAAATATGCTTTATGAATTTGTTGTTCAACTTGCATAGGTAACACCAACTGGGATCAATCTTATGAGGCCTTTACAATAAATCCAATGTAGGAACCTTTTTAGCTAGGATATACCACATGAAAGGTTGAGATTTTTCCAGGAAATTTACATGTTAAACTCCTTTCCACCACCACTCCCCCACCACCTCAACTACAACCACATTCAGGTGAAAATCCCCTAGCTTGGGAGTATAAATTCCCATTGTCGAGTGAGCCCAAAATAGCTCATCATTGTTCTGGGAAAGTTTGAGATGTGCAATAGCAAGGGAATCAAGAGATCTAGTGAGCTCCAGTATTGCAGCAATAATGTTGCAACTCCTAGGGCTCCCTTCTTTACTTTTATCAACCCGGTAGTTCGTAACAAACTTGGAAGTGACGGTGTTGTATGCACAAGTACTAGCTCTTACTACAGGCTATCACTTGATCAGTTGGCACAAGTTTGCTAGGAGATTAAGCCAACTTCTATGAGTTCTCATAAGAAGCTTTTACTGTAATGGCAGAAGACTAATTCTATACGGGTTATTCTACTTGCAGAAAGAGAATGAAAACTGAAATGGAACTCAAACCCTAACAAACCCTAATCGTGCAAGAAAAGAGATGGAAAGTACTGAAATGGGTGCCATTGATTAATGAAAAGGTAAATTGTATTTATTCAAGCTAATTCTGAAGAGAATTGGAAAGAAATCATATTTTTGCAATTTTCAGTCTTTTTATGTGGATTTATTATGCTTGTAATTTGACTAATTGTGACTGTGCAGAGGTTTGGTGGCAAAGGAGGATGGAGTTGGCTTTTGTAGATGGTGAGGAAGGTGTGGAGGAGTCCTAAGAAGTCCCTAGTACCCTTCTGGAGATTTCCATTGTGATCAGACTTCGAAAAATTGCTCGCATGAACTTCTACAAGAGGCTCCAAGGGATCTACAGGAAGTTCTACAAGAGGACGCCGAAAGTGATTTTTGGAGGTTTGAAGGTGGAAAAATAGTGGGAAAAAGGAAATGAAGGCTAGATGAAGGTGTTGGAGGGTCTAGGCCTCTATTAATTAAGATCAGGAATGAAGGAGAGGGTTGGACTTGCTCAAAGGGTAAGAAAGCGACTTTGTGAAAAAAATGCAGAAATTAGGAAAGTTTGGCAAAATGTGGTGAATGAGTGAAGGAATCTGCAAAAGATGAGCTGGTACGGGTTGTGTTATGGAGGGATGACAAGCTAGAATGTTTTTCAAGTGAGTTGCACATCTACTTCTTAAAACTGACCCAAGCAAGAACCGAAAAACAGACTTTGTCTAATTTGACCTAAAATCTGACCTAAAAACAGAAAAGTGTTGAACAGAACTTTATGAACATGAAACTATGTGAGAAAGCCATGGTAAATGAACAAGAAATTGTCTAAGAATGTGAATCTAAGAAAATATCAGCTTCTCCAACTCAAAACATCACACTAGCAATTGCATGAAAGGAAAAAACAGTGTTTTTGGTGGCAACAATAATGCCTTGTCCTCAAGTCATGGTCCCAAGGAGGGAGAAAGGGGATCAAGGCCTACTGGTAGCCCTTTTGGATATTTCTTTGTTACTACAGAAAACTACTTAACCAACTTGAAGCAATAACAACTAAGTTAATCATCAAAAGCAACCTATTTTACCAAAGCAAGATTAATCCTAAACAGCAGAAATCAGCTTATGAATGCAAGAAAAAAAATATAAATATACCAAGGAGGTTTTGGGCAGCTTGGGTTGGGCCCTAACCTAAGAGCTTCAACCCTCTAGAAAGGATCAGTGCCGGTTCAAAGATGGATTCATCTTCATTGATCCAAAAATAATAGTTACATCACAAAACTGTCTACGAAAGGAGCTCGAAAATGAGTTGAGTACAAGACTGCACAAAAGTGCGAAAATAGACTATGAAATGGCTAACCTACTGAGGCCTGAAGCCTTCTTATTTATACAAGTGAGGACCCCCAACAATCCCCCTAAACTTAAGGAACTCGACTGCCTAAAACTGGAGATAACAGCAACCCAACTTGAGTTGCTCGGCTGCCCCTTGGAATCATCAATTTGGTGGCCTTTGAACTCCGAGCTACTGGTGGAGAACTCAAGGACGGGGTCATTAATGTAGGAGACACCCCTCCTATAAGTCCTCAGCCCTGTTTCCTCGAGTTTGGCTGCTAATCTGCTCATAAATGTCAGGTCCTTGTCCAAAAATCTGCAATAAACACTCATTAGACTATGTGGCAAAGTGACTATCCCCATTCACTCAATTGACATAAATATATTCAAAAACATGCACAAAACTATGGAGAATGGTGGATTAAATGGAAATAATAGGCAAAATGAGCCCATATAGTTACCCATTTCTGGGGCTCATCAATATCTAATCTAAATCTCACAAAATACCTAAACATTTTGCAAGGCTTTAGTAGATAACCAACCTTATTTCCAAATAATAGTCCGAGTTGGATTATTAATATGGGCAAGTCTTGAGATACCCCTATCTCTAAGTTTATCTATGAGATCCTAAGGAAAATGGTAGATTGGCCACTACCTGGCTAGGGATCCTGTCCCAGTCTTACCTCTAATCCATTTTTGACCTTCGAGGCCAACCCCAAAGCAATAAGGCCAAAAGAATTAAGTAATGCATGTGAAATCACTAATTATTAACATGAGGCTTATCCCGCAGCCTTATCCAACCCCCTAGAGAGATGGGGTGAATGTACATCTAATATACAACCCAGGTCCACAAGCTATGAGTGGACAAGAGTCTTAATCCACATTTTGATACTAGGGATTTTGAGAACATAAATATAATTTTGAGGCCCCAACCAACAAGCATTTTAGGCACATCAATATGATTATGTTTTACCCAAGGGAGAACAAAGTTTTCATGAGTACCGACCTAAAAAAAATGAAATAGATCCTTCTAGCTCTTTCTAAAACTCCCCAAGAGATCTATGTTATTGACATCTAGAATACAAGAATGGCTTCTAGAAACTATTTGACCAAAACAATCCTCCTTGCCCCTGACAACCACATTAAGCTCCAACCTTTCAATATTTTTTCTATATTTGCGATTAACCATGACCATTATTCCTTCTGGTAGCAGTTGGGTTTAAAGTGAAAATCAATATAGTTGAAACCTGCATCCATCTCAAATAGGAGAAAAGGAAAAATATTCCTGAGATTCAACACTTCACGATTTACCAAGTTTTGAGTAGTAATAGAGGATTTTATGTCATTAACCACCATGTTAGTAGCTTTTCCAAATAGGTCAATAATCTCAACTAATTTAGCAACATCTCTACATGAACCATTACAAAAAATTAGAATATCATCAACAAATAGTAAATGAGTAATTGCTAGGGCATTAGCAATAACAACACCTTGGAAATCGCCTCTACAGTTTGCATATGCCAACAAATGACTAAATCATTCAGCTACCAACAATAATTGTAAAGGAGACAGGGGGAAACCTTGTCTCAAACCTCTCTGAGCATGGAAAAATGGAGAGGCATACCCATTTATTAAAACAACAAAAGAGATTGATCAAATGCAACCCATCACCCAATTTATAAAATCAATCTCGAAGCGTAGGTGAGTCAAAAGGAGTATGATGTACATCCAACTCACGTGATCATAGGCTTTAGAAAGATCAAGTTTTATAACCACTCCTTTTAATATGAGAGTTTTGATACTATGGAACCCTTCTTGAGCCACCCCAATGGCTTCATGGATATGTCTCCCTTCAATGAAGCTAAATTTCTCTTTGGAAATAGAGTTTGAAAATGTAGGCTTTACTCTTTGGGCAATAACTTTGGATATGACCTTATAGATACAATTACAAAGATAAATAGGAAAAAAGTTCTCAAAGATAGAAGGCTTGACCACTTTGAGAATAAGGGCAGTGAAAGTAATGTTAAAAGTTGTTAAGATTGTACCTTCCCTTTTAGATTTGTTAACAACCACCAACAAGTATGAACCAATAAGCTCGTAAGAACCTTTAAAAAACTTGATCCCCCACCCATTGAGGCCAAGACTTTTGTCTTTATGAAAACTGGCAAGAACATCCTTCAATTCCTTTTCAGAGACCTCCTCCACCAAGGCTTTATTATCCTCTTCATCCACAAACCTTGGGAATAATTGGGAAACCAATATTACTTCAGCTATACTAGCCCTTTCAAGCTATAAATTCTGAAAAAAATGTACTCGTCCAATAGAAGCGAGGCCCTCAAAATTTAAACCCTTCCTCATCTTGAAGGCTCCATATTGTATTACTCATCTTCCTTCCCTTAGAAAATTCATGGAACAAATTGTGTTATCATCCTTGCCTTCAAACCAAATGGCTCTGCTTTTTAATCTCCATGCAACTTCTTATGCCTTTAGGATGGCCTTCCCACAAGAAACTGGATGAACCTTAGTATCTCTAGATTTTGCATTTAGAAAACCCCCATCCCTAGATTAAAAGACAACAAGAATCTCCCTTTCAATATCAACAAGCTCATTCTCTCTATTATGTTTCTTATTGGCCCAATCGATAGTCAAGTTCTTAACCCATTTAAGGTTTTCTTCAAGTTGTTGGATAACTGAATTCCATTGTTTGGTACATAAGAAGTATAACCTTCCTTTAGCAAGTTTTCAAACTCTTCATCTTTTATCCATGAAGAATTTATTTTAAAAAAACTTTTGGGCTTGGATCCTTGATTTTTAAATTCTAGCAATATGAGCGAGTGGTCAGAGTCTCCCTGGACCCAATCCACTGACAAATATTATTAAAACACTCCACCATCACCTCCACTACTAAAAAATTTCTTATCCCTTTTCAATTCAATCCTCCTCAATATGATGGTTTATCCAAGAGGGTTTTAGCTTTGTAGGCTCTATATCCAACAATTTTTTTCCCATATGTATATCCAACAATTTTTTTCCCACAAGTTTGTTGACAAAATAGTCAGAGAGGTTATCAACTTTGGCCCTGTTGGTGAGCACCAGTATTGCAGAAATAATGCTGCAACTCCTCGGCTACCTACTTCACTCTTATCAACCCGGTAGTTCGTAACAAACTTGGAAGTGTCAGTGCTGTATGCACAAGTACTAGTTCTCACTACAGGTTGTCACTTGGTCAGCCGGCACAAGATCACTAGGAGCTCAAGCCAACTTCTATGGATTCCAGAAGAATCTCTATATGTGATGAAAGGAAAGAAAGATTACTCTATAGATGTTATTCTAATTGCAGAAAGGAGAAAGACTGAAATGTAAAGCAAACCTAGTAAACCCTAATTAACTAACTAATTCTACTTACGGAGAAAGCACTATGAAAACCATGAAAGGAATGCCATTACCTACTCAAGGAAGTAAACAACATCTAACTATGCTACTTTTAGAAGTAAATAGGCAAAAAAACATATTTTTGGATTTTAATGTATTTTTATGTGAATTCGACATGCATGTAATTTATTGTGTGTGAGTGTGGCAGGGAATAGGTGGCGTTGAAGGGAAGTTTTGGGACTTGAGAGGATGTATGATGGTGTGGATGGGTCCTAGGAGGTCTCAGGTGGCCTTCTGGAGGCTTTTCCCACACTCGGCCTTCAAAAGAAAGCCTACAGGAAAATCTATAGGAGGACACAGGAAATCTACAGGAGGAAAACAGGGAACTACAGGAGGCCTACAGGAGGAGGCTGAGAGCAGTTTTCACTGTTTTGAGGGTGTGATAGTGGGTGAAAAAGGTGGATGAAGGTTGGAATGAGGTGTTAGGGTGCCTAAGGTCTACCATGAACCACCAGGAGAGAGAAAGATTATTGGATTGACTCAAGGAGAGAGGAAGAAGTTCTAGGAAAAATGTAAGAAATTAAGGCAGAATTGAGGTGAGGTTTGGGAGACCTATATGGCATGGATTAGATCGAGGGTGTGATTGTTGATAAGCTGGCCTACTACTGGGAGAGATCTGTTGCATAGAAACTGACAAGCAACCAAGGAAATCAAGCAACAAGTGAAATGAATGCATTTAGGAAAAACAGAGTTTTGCATAAAAATGATCTACACTATGATCTATGAAGGGAGATGCTGAGAAATGATGCAGGAAAGGAAAGCATGAAAGAATACTATTGAAAATCAGGAAGTGAGCATGATGAAGAAGATCTAAAGCAAAGCAAAGCTGGACTATTAACCTACTAAAAAGCTGCAAACACTAGAAGTCCTATGAAGGAGGAAAATCTGTGTTTTTGGGGCAACAAGAGGGTCTTTGCCTCAAATCATGGTCCCAAAGGGAGGAAGAGAGGCAAAGAAACTGTTTCTAGCCTTTTGAATCTTTGTTTATCACTATTTAACCTGCTACATAAAGCACAAATGGAAGCAAACTACTAGATCATCAAAAGCAACCTATTCTTAACCATAAAAGAAATACATCTAACAGCAAACTAATCTACAAACTGAAACAAAGCATACAAATACAAGTAAAGAGGAGCTTGGATGCTTGGATTGGGCCCTAACCCAAGAGCTTCAACCCTCTGAGGTGACTCAGTGCTAGCTCAAAAATGATTCCATCTTTATTTTCAAAACAATAGCAATATTACATGAAATTGTCACAAAAAATAAGCTCGAAGTTTGAGCAGAGTTTACATAAGAAAAAATCCAACAAAAATCTGACCCTAGTGAGGCCCTAGGCCCCTCTACTTATACAAATGAAGCTACCAACAGCTTCCTTAAAATCAAGGAGGCTTGGCTCCCAAAACTCGAGATAATCATCAGTCATCCTCTACTTGCTCGGTTGCCTTCTAGTGCATGATTCGGCTACTTGCACTCCGAGTTGAATGAAGGGGAATTCGAAGTGAGGAGTAATAAATGAGGGGGATTCCCTCCTATAAGTCCTCTCCTCTGTCCACTTTGAGTTATTGCTGCCATTTGTCCACTGGATACTTGATTTTGACCTCAAAATCCATCAATAATCTATATTAAATACATGTTAAACCACATGGCACAATAACTAACTCAAATCACTCTATAAGCATAAATATAATCAGAAAATCATATAATAAGCTAAGAGAATGGTTGATTTGACTAGGTTAGGAGGTAAAATTAGCCCATATAATTACCCATTTATGAGGCTCATCACCTGGGTCCCGAAGATTCAACAATACCTAGGGAGAAATTTAAACCCCCACCAATGATCATATTATCGACATCCAACATGTTTAAACCTGTTGTAGATCTGATCCAAAGATAGAAATAGATAGAAATGCTTCTTTATTGATATCAAACCCTTAAGGTAGGGCAACACCATACATTCACTCCTTAAGGAAGGAGAACACTCCACAAGCCATATTCCTGTTCATACAATAATCCTTCACTGTATCTCCACATGGAGTCTCTAGCCTCTATATAGGCCTCATACATACAATACCATGGGTCATTACCATGGTTCCCTCATACCATCAACTAATACCATGGGCCAATTACATTATTATTAACTACTTGTGGTCCCTTACATGACATGGGTTAACCACCTTATTTATTACTATGGCCCATCCCATTATTACATTATTACCTTGGGTACCTCCCTTGGTACCCCATATTATCCCCCCTAGGTATATAACATTCCACCCCCCTAAGAATTTTTCGTCCCCGAAACATGGGAAGAACACAAATAATAAGATCTACTCAAAAGAGTAGTCCACTGGTACCATGCACGTGCATCTAGCCATCCAAGAGAAAGGTGAACCCTCGATCTCGCTGGTGCCTCGCTCGCTTGAGATGGAATTTGACCGTGGCAGCTCTTCTGTGTTGATGTGTAGTGGGTGGATCTTCTCTCCTCGCAATCCATCATGTGACTACTTGGTTTCCATCTTGATTGTTGTCTTGCGGGGTGATGTGGGTGATGATATGTTGAAGTTTTAACCCACGATGTCTTTTTCTTTAATTCACCCTGCTGTGGTGCCTGTTGTGGTGTCTTCTTTTCCAATATGACTTCAACCACTGAACCCTCATCAGATGTGTCAGCACCTGTTACCTTTTCGGCTTCAGCCTCTGTTTGTGTTTGATTGTGGACCATCAACTGCTCATCATCTAATATGTCAGTCCCTATAACATCTTCTGCTTCAACCTCCGTGGACTCTACCTGTTTATTGATGGAAATATCCTGTAATGTAATTTTCTTCTTTTTATACCAGAGCTTCAGGAATTTCTTTTGCACATTAATATTGACCATACCCACAGATTCCATCCAAGGATATCCCAAAACAACATCCATGTTATCCATATCTGAAGTATAAAAGTCACAATGCAACACATACTTATCCATAGAAAGCTTCAAATCTTTATAAACTTGAACATCCTCATTATCAACCTGTATGTTTTCAATGTGTTTTGTTGGAACTTGCAATTTTTTTGCCAAATTAACATTGATAAAATTATGCTTACAACTAGGATTTACAGACACAACGATCTTCTCCTTTTGAATGAATCCATGAACCTGCAATAAGGAGATGCCAGCAAAAAATAACCCTTTAGGTTCCTTGGTTTCCTTCTTTCCTGTAAAAATAAAATCTTTGGTAGGTTGTGTGTCTGTCTGTGTGAGCTTATCCACAAGATTAGCTTTACGGTCAAAGTGGTCCATAAGAGCTTTTGTAAATTTGTCCCAAGTCAAGGGCCTTCGACAGCAACGTTGATGCCCTTGCCACCATTGCAATCTTTCAATGTCCAAGTACATTGTTCCCACACTTAGTTGAGTCTCATCATCCATGATGTAATTCAATCTAAAATATTTCTCCATTTGGATGGATGAGAGCCATCAAATGGATACAAGTCCCTCAAATTCAGATCTAGGCGCGCCATCACAAAAAATTGGCGAAAATTTGAAATGGTCACAATTCCGTCAATATTGCTCAGAATCCCTATTATAACCTGTTTCCAAAAATGGAACAATCATTCTACATATTCCCATGTGATAGATACCACTTGTTATAAATCTAACCCATAAATATATGATAATAGACTAAACCCAAGAAATAAAAAGATAGAAATAGATAGAAATGCTTCTTTATTGATGTCAAACCCTTAAGGTAGGGCAACACCATACATTCACTCCTTAAGGAAGGAGAACACTCCACAAGCCATATGCATGTTCATACAATAATCCTTCACTATATCTCCACATGGAGTCTCTAGCCTCTATATAGGCCTCATACATACAATACCATGGGTCATTACCATGGTTCTCTCATACCATCAACTAATACCATGGGCCCATTACATTATTATTAACTACTTGTGGTCCCTTACATGACATGGGTTAACCACCTTATTTATTACTATGGCCCATCCCATTATTACATTATTACCTTGGGTACCTCCCTTGGTACCCCATATTATCCCCCCTAGGTATATAACAAAACCAAAAGAATTGTTCTAGAAATTTGTAGAGCCTTCACAAGGCACATATAAATTGATGTAAATGAGTGAAACCCCAACTCTGAAGAGAAGAATTCAAGCCCTAACCTAGAATTAATACTAGGGAAATTATGAGTCAAAACCTTGCGGGAATCCTAATCAACAACAAGACCCTTAAAGCAACCATAGGTATTTGAAGTAATAAAATGCCAGCCACCTAGTAGTGATTCTAGGGCTTTAGAAACCATCTCCCCAACACCCAGGGTTTCTTAAAGAAAAATAATATCGGCCCCTCAACCTTAACCAACCTGTTGAGCACAAGTTTGTTAGAGGAACTTACCAATCCTCAATAGTTAAAGTGTAAAAATATCATCAGGAAACCATGCCCTCGGCATTCATAGCTCTAAGCACACTAGTGATGGATAATTGTCAACTGTTGGGCGCAGCCCAACTTGGTCATGTTTTGGGTCAAAGACTCCGCATTTTGAGGAGCGGAGCGCATAAGTAGATGAAGTTATATTCATCACACGGTGTTTTAGGGGCTTTAGGGTGAGTCAAAGCCCCTTATTTTTAACGGATTTTTGGGTATTATTCCATTGTTTTATCAGATCCATGGTATGTGGACCATGGTCTTGTAGTAAGGAGGAAGTCTATATAAACAAGATGTAATATTTTGTCAAATAGAAATAGAAGAACTAAGCATAGATTATTTGTATTCTTTGTCTTGAGTCTGTATTTTGGGAGAAGGCTCTGCAGTTGAGTGCGTGGAGGCCTTGAAGAGTCTATCGCTGAGTGCGCATACCACCTGCAGCTGGGTGCGTAGGTTAGGGAAGAGCATGTATTGAAGATCCTTATTAATAAAGAATAATTTTTGGCGAAGTATTGTGTATCTTTTTGTGTTGATTCTCTATTTTTATTGATATCGTTATGCATGCCTTTTACTTAATTATGTGAAAGAATAAATGTTATATTGTTTTCTGTTATGTCTATGTGTTAAGTACCAATCTATAATATTAATCATTAGCACAAAGTTATTCATGTATGCAAATTTGTAGGAATATATAAGAGATCAGTAAAGACACAGACGCAACAGTGCGCATATCCCTCTCGTTGTAGAAGCTGGTTCTACAACCTCCCATAACCTCTTCGGGTGAGACTGCGATCTACTTGCAGGTCGTTGTCGAAAGGGCCATTGGTTGAGGGTTTTTTTGGTGCACAACAAACTCTAAACTTGGGTCAAGCCCCCTTAAACCAACAAATGGTTTTGTTGTCAGGACCGAGATCTGCTTAAGGGATATGTTTTGGTATCTGTCAAAGAAAGAAATCCTGGAGTGGGTTGAACAAAAAGAAAGAGAATTCGCAGAAAAATAGAACATAAACCCTCAATTATCAGCTGGAGACTAGTTGTAGAAGTATATATCAAAGAGCAATACGAAATCTTCTTTGGTTTGTTCCACATTGAATTGTACAAGTGGGTATCTAAGTTGACCGAGCATCAGACTTGTTTCAAATAATGATGACCCTAAGGAGCGAAATCCTGAATTGATGTAGCGACTCAAGAACGTCAGTAACAATATCTCAAGGGTTGTTGATTTTGGATCGATAGCATTTTCGGAGGATTTATCACTAGATTCATGATAGATGAGATCATGTCCTATAGTGAAGCTAAACAAATATTTTTCAAAGGACCACTAGGTAAGTTCTTAAGATCTTTTAATCTTTGGATTAAGATGTCATTGTGTGAAAAGGGGATTCTGTGACTACAGCGATATTAATGTTTTGACGAAGAGGAAATAAGCCTGAATCAGGGTCTACGTGAAGTGGAAAACGATACAGAACAGATCCAAAGAATTTTATTGAAACTGACTATAGTCCCTTGTAAGGATGATCTAAGAGTGAAGAAGAAAGAAGTAACCCTACAACCCCATGACATCCACCTGCCCCATCTTGAAGGTGCATCGAAGTTAGGAATTGAGAAGAATAAAGGCATCTTTGTTATAGACATTTTTGGGTACTACAACCCCAAGCATGAAATGTCCATAAACCAAGGACTCCTAAGTCCCTAAAAGTGTTGTTCTAACCCCTAAAGGAACAAGGGCAACTGATTACAGCTTCTCCCAGAAGTTCTCCATGAAAAACTGCTAAAAACTGGTCAAAATAGGATCATTTCAGCTGCTCCATAGGCAAAGTGCGTTGCATCTCACCTAAATACACTCTGTGGGTGCATTGCATTTCAAAAATCCCTTCTATGGGGTGCGATGGGCAAGAATTGACAAATGGCAGTGTCAATCCGCGAGGTGGAGAGGCATGGAATCTTCCAGAAACTTCTCCTGTGACACTTGCCTCTCTGAATTCGACCAAGGATGAGCAAGAGATCATCAATCTCCAAGTGGAAGCAAGAACTATCAGAGGGAAGACACTAATCAAGTCACAAGCTGACTCATCTCCCTTACAGACATCTATATATGGATCCCTCATCCCAGAGATCCAGAGGCTGGAATTTTGCATATTGTAAGGAATTGTTGTTGGTTTCTTGAGACAACATCATAGTGTTGGGTGATCTAAGCTTTGTATGAGGTGAAGAAGGGCTTACTTTCCGAGAGGATGATGCTGGGTCAGAACAACTGGTTGTAACTCCCTTGGCTCTTTCTTGATTATCAATAAAAGATATTCAAGTTTTCCTCCATACTCTTGTGTCATTTATGTTTTATGCATTTGTATGGTCAATTTACATCTGATCCTAGATTGTTTATGATTATAGATCCATGTTCTTGTATAGTGTTATGCTACTGTGATCCTACAGGTACTCTATGAAGCCGGGCGTACAAGGGAGCAAGTAGCGAAAGACTATCAAGAGAGAGAGGAATCGAACTAGGAGATAAGCACAAGACAGAGGTTGGTCTTCTTTGTTCTTCTCTCACCTATATTTCATAAAGGAAAAACGAAAGTAGCTTTACTTTGTTTGTTTCTAAGGTAGATACCACACCTTAGTGGGATAAGCAGTTCTGTGTAGACACTTTTCCCTGTAGCAAAATGGCGACTCCACTGGGGAGCGACTAGGTTGTTTGTTTATCTTCTTTGTTGTTTATTTTATAAACTTACAGACGGAGCCTGAAGTCGAGCTAGGTAGCTTTCGAACTGCATTTGCTATGCAAATGCAAAGTAGATAAATGTCGCTTCAGTCAATCTCCAGGATTTTTTTATGAATTAAACAACTAATTCACAAACTCTCTAATTTCCCTCATGGTAGCTCTTGGAACCTCCTTAGATCTACCCATGATTGTTGGTTTACTGATTACCATTTGTTCGGCCAAAACCCCTGAACTGAACTGCAAACTGTGACCCGGAACCCAAGAAAAGTCTCGTCTCTGGCCCAGTGCAGGCTCTGTTCTGTGAATCTGAAATTCAGCGCACTTCCTGAGTGTAGTAGGTGCGCTGCATTTCAAGTTCCCTGTGTTACAGGTGCACTGATCAGACTAGGCATTGTTCCTCAGTTTTGGCTTTTGTGTTCATTCTTTTCAGTTCTATTCATGAGTTTTTTTGTTTGTAATCAGTATATCTCTATTTGAAACCCATTTCCTTGCTGATATTCCACCTCCATTGTGCAAAAGAGCTGTAAATGTTTTTGTGTATTTGTTGAGTCATTTTTGGTTCTCCTTTGCAAAAAGTAACGTAATTGTACTGTCATTCCTTGATTTGAAAGTGTCGCAAGCGTCGTTTTCAGTCATAGGAGAGAGTTTGGTTGCTCTTGATAGTCGATTACCCTGTTGCTATTGTATTTGGTCTGAATTTGTAGTTTTTCTAGTGTCGAAAGCAAGTATTCATTTCCGAATCGTAAAGTGTTGTGATTGTCTCCATTTTTTATTTTGAAAAGAAACTTGTTAGTAATTGTCGCTTGAAAAGTAATTCAGATTTGCGCATTAGCTTTTTTTTTACCATTCACATACTAAGAAAGCCGAAAACAAATAAATGCATGTGCATTTGCATTTAGACTGTTTGATTGGTTTGATTTAGGACAGTGCATTTAGTGTGTGCTCTTTGCTCTTTGTGAAAGAATATTGTCTCCCTTTCCTTAGTAGCTAGGATTTTCATTGCACAAAGAAGATAAAAGACTGTTTATCATCTTAGATTGCATTTTAGGAATTGTACATCTACATCTCGCGGTGAACCTAAAAGGCAAATTTCTTAAGCAAGATCAACTATAAAATAAATTTAGTGAATCTAACAACACTTTGGAACCTAACGCACAACATCTAGATGTCTAGGCTAGAGACGTATTCCGGCGTCGTAAAGCCTGGTAACTGTTGTTCTCACTGATGGTTGGGTGATTCCTCCACTTTGAGAAGATAAGTGCCAGTACGGACTTGTGCACCCACGTACCGTCGAGTATATTTTGGGAGACCACAATAGGCTTAATCCTTTATCCATAGGAAGCCGTGTCTGCCGCCCTATCGATCGCAATGCACTGAACACAGCATTCGAGAAGATTGACTGTCGTACCGTAAAAAGTATTCTGTAGTTTTGCGATTGGTTTGGTAATCCCTCTACCTAGATTTCCAGAGCAGTCCCTTTCGTTCCTTTTCAGACTCCTTAACGGAAAAGGTCCATCTGAGCACTTGTCACTTCAGGCTCATTAAAAATCGAAGGCGACTAGAGTCATCTTTTGTTTTTTCTCGACTCTTTAAAATTGAAAAAACAAGTTGTGTCAAAGCGTCTAAAATTTGTTTTAAATGGAATAATCATCACCCTTTCCTACGTTGATCTTAGGTTAAGAAAATGGAATCCACCAACCAAGGAATTCCCCTTGGAGGAAATCCTAGTCCCTTCTCCTCTTGGGGAGATGTTGGTGCACCCCATATGGCCACATTGTCGCTTCGAGGATTGACAATCGGCTTGCCCGTATGGCTCTTCTCAACCTATGTCGTCTAGAACACCGCAATTCCTGAACAATTGAGTTAGCAACTAGACGAATACAGAGTTACCCACCAACCTTCTACTTCCTCCAATTCTTCCTCTCCTCCTTCCTCTTCGCTTGATGAGGTTGGTAAAGCCAAAAATCAAGTACCTGAGAAGAAGAAGGAAAAGAAGAAGAAAGAGAAGGAGCCAAAAGCGAAAGGGGGCAACCAAGCATCGTCTAGCGAAAACCCACACACTGCACCGAACAAGACTAAATCACCATGTGTCATTTGCAAAGGAGACCACTATCATAGAGATTGTCCCTGCATCCCTCGGATCTTAAGGGACTGGTCTCCTCGTTTGCACAACCTGGTGTCGTCAACCTCTGATGATCATGTTGAAAACACACCGTCAACTAGTGAAAGTGAAGCCCCAGGACAAAAAGGAAAATATAGATTTCCTTGTAAACTGTGCGAAGGCGATCATGCCGTCCACCGTTGTCCCTTCTTAGACGAGGCTAAAAGAGTTTTGGACGGTCGTCCGGTTTCACCGTTATGACTTCCTCCTGGATATATAAAACTCTTGCCGAGTCCGTCACTAGTTGAAAATCTGGCTGACCCACCCAGGTGGTCAGTCGAAGTGTCTATCATTGAAGACAAACCATCTGAACCCATACCATACGAAAGTCAAAAGGTCGAGGCGGCAGTTGACCCAGTCTTGCCTTCAAAGGTTCCATCTTCAGATGATACAGTCACAGAAGAGAATAAGGATGACACCGTCCAAATTCTTTCGTAAGCACAGACTCCGATGAACATGGGGGCAATTTACCCATTCCTTTACCGCCGGAAGGAAGTTCGTCAGAGTCGTACCCGGTCGTCCATTCGGTCCCACCTCCAAGCAACCTAGTTGTTTCCTTCGACTAGAATCAACTAGGTAGACCCCGTTTACCGGCTAGTGTACCATTCCGAATTATTGCTAAAATATATAGAATGGTTATGGCTGGTACCATCATAGATGAAGGGGCTTCTGTGAGTATCCTTTCCTCAACTGCTTGGAAAGCGCTTGGTTCGCCATCACTTTTGCCTGAGATGAGAAATCTAACAGGCTTTGACAAAGGAACCAGTCGACCGTTAGGGATCCTTCCCAATGTGCCCATAACATTGAGAAGGAAAACCGTTCACATAAACGTAATGGTAGTCCAAGCACCCCTGGATTATAATCTACTCCTTGGATGAGACTATATTTATTGCATGGGAGCCATTGTCTCATCACTCTTTAGAGTAATGTGTTTTTCGCACGAAGGAAGAGTGGTCAAGCTCGTAGACCAGCTTTCATTTCCCGGATCACATAGAGCAAATAGTCATATGCCATCCCTGAATGGTCTTTTCACACAAGGGATGTCTCATCAATCCCCAGTCCGTCCACCTGATGAGTGCGAGTGATTCGGGGGACATGACTGAAACCCAGGGGGCATGCACCCTGGTCTGCTTCGGCAGGAAAACTTCGGGTATAGGGTAGGTTTCCGCGAGAGATATATGACTAGTCTGTACTCCCGTCCGTGATTGGAAAAGGGGGTTAGACTGGAATAAGATTCCCTCGTCAAAGTTATGTGAGTGGATTGTCTCACCTTTGTCTATTTCGATAGACTTCATCGAAGAAGTGTTTTGTTTGCGCTGTGAATAGAACAATATTTCGTAACCTGAAAGAGGTAGACCTTTCATGATAAAACAAATGTTTTGTTGGAGATTTGAAAGGTGACCTTGAAACTCTGTTTTATACCTGGGGGCATGCAAACCTTTTGGCATGCAAGCGAAGAGCGATCATTTATCTATTTTTTGGATTGGTCGTTTCCTAACTTGCATAAAGAAAGGATGTGGGGCGAAACTCTAAAAATTTCAGTTTTCATATATGAGACATTCTTATTGTACGACTGGATTAATCGAGCAGTTTTAGCACATAGTTCAAGCTCGTTAAAAAATAAACATAAGTCATGAGCAAATGTTTCTCCCCGCATTTAAGCTCATTAAAAAATGAACTATTTCCTGGTAAATAACCATCGTGAATGTAGTACTTCAGCCTTTAAAGCCTTGGTCGTGTTCTCATCATCACCTCCACTCTGTATTGGCCGATCATTCACCTCCATTTGATTGTTTACCCCTTTTGAGGAATAGCTGCGAAGAGTGATCCCACTAGCCATCCTTGTAACACTGCCGTGATTGGAAAATTCCAAACCTTACCTGGAATTAGCTGCTACCCAATTTTATCACTCGTTCCTCAAAAGACGAGTCTCCTTTAAGCTCTTTTCAACTGACTCGTAAAATATGAAAAGATTGTCGAGCCATTGGCCTCTCCAGCTCGCTAAAGGGATCGGAAGTGCTATCCCTCCTTTAGATTTTAATCTTTTTGGACCTGAGGGATTATTACACAAAAAGATCGAGCACTTGTTTTGTTCGGCTCGTTAAAAGTATCGAAAATTCATCCCTTCTGTATTGTTTTATACTCTTTCGGACTTAAGGGATTAGATGACAAAAAAGGAATTTTGGAGTTTCCTTTATGTCCCTTTTCAGACTCTCTAAAATTGAAAAGGACCGAGTTATCTTTGTCATTAAACTCGTTAAAACTTAATAGCGACAAACTTGTCCATAGCAGAAAAGAACGAGTTTCACTATCGCTAGGCTCGTTAAAACGTAGCGATGGGTTTGCCCGAAGGGAAAATTATAGAACAAGCATATGTTATCCTCCTCAAGCTTGACAAAAATAAAGAGGTACTGGTCAGCAATGACTGGGGAAAAATTGGGAAGAAAACTTGAAGAAACTTTGTTGGTAGCAAGTCGCTCTTGAACATGACACTTTCACTCCACATCCAAGTCGGGTTGGGTTGTTTCATTCACTGGTCACATCACCATGGTCCCATCACACCATCCACATTTGGGGTTAATGCTACCAATCCATCACGTCAGTGTCG
The DNA here is from genome assembly GCA_031772625.1 of Pinus tabuliformis. Classification (NCBI taxonomy): domain Eukaryota; kingdom Viridiplantae; phylum Streptophyta; class Pinopsida; order Pinales; family Pinaceae; genus Pinus; species Pinus tabuliformis. Next base: position 1,915,078,384 of record CM062816.1, read on the forward strand.
CCGATATGTTCAAGAGAAGTCATTCAGAGAATTCACTTGTGTCTCACCCGCTACAATACATTTACACTCCATTCTTTCATGACCGCCACCCTGAACCTTATGTCATCAGATCGTTTTCACCTCCATTAAAATCATTTGCTCCCTTCCGTGTCATTGATGTGGGATTCATTAAGGCCCTCCTGTGACAGATCGCTTCTTGTCGACATCAGCTCATTATCCAAGAAGTCGATCTAGGAACACCCAGTTCAGTACTTTGAAGCTTGCATGCCTCAATGGAAAGTTTCTCACTTCCGGCGACAGGTTTACATCAATGGCCTTCGACCGAAAGATTTTGCGTGGTGTTCGACGCCAAGTCCTTTATTCACACCATGTGAATTGTACTGCAGTACCTTGAGGGTCATTATCATTATCGATGATTCCTCTCGCGCCTGTTAACAGCTTACATCATTGGCTGGTAATCAGGCGATGTCTTTCCATGTTCGACTCCAGAACATCTCTCACATGGATAGACTTGTACTTAGAGTGAAGATCGAACGAGATTGAAGACCTCAGATCTAGTTTCATCCATCCGGGCTGCGATATATATTCAGGGAAATAAAGACATCAAATGTACATCATTGCTGCACAGATAATCATCCAATCAAAGGGATGATGGCTCTACCAGAATCATCAGTCTACACTCAAACGATTGTTTGTCCTATGTACATGAAAATGAATTTATAAAGCTGAGCATGGGAATGCCCGCCTCAGCTAGATCATGAAAATATTATGAAGATAATGTATTGTATTGTATCCTATTACAGGTCTCCTCCCAGCTTGAAAGAACTTCGGATCCTCATAATAAATCATTTCACCCGACATCAAAAGATTAACGACCTCATGCTTTAGGGGGCAACTGTTATAGAAATTTTTGGGTACTGCAACCCCAAGCATGAAATGTCCATAAACCAAGGACTCCTAAGTCCCTAAAAGTGTTGTTCTAACCCCTAAAGGAACAAGGTTAACTGATTACAACTTCTCCCAGAAGTTCTCCATGAAAAACTGCTCAAAACTGGTCAAAACAGGATCATTTCAGTTGCTCCATAGGCAAAGTGCGTTGCATCTCACCTCAGTACACTTTGTGGGTGCGTTGCATTTCAAAAATATCTTCTATGGGGTGCGATGGGCGAGAAGTGACAAATGGCAGTGTCAATCCGCGAGGTGGAGAGGCATGGAATCTTCTAGAAACTTCTCCTGTGACACTTGCCTCTCTGAATTTGACCAAGGATGAGTAAGAGATCATCAATCTCCAAGTGGAAGCAAGAACTATCAGAGGGAAGACATTAATCAAGTCACAAGCTGACTCATCTCCCTTATAGATATCTATATATGGATCCCTCATCCCAGAGATCCAGAGGCTGGAATTTTGCATCTTGTAAGGAATTGTTGTTGGTTTCTTGAGACAAAATCATAGTGTTGGGTGATCTAAGATTTGTATGAGGTGAAGAAGGGCTTACTTGCTGAGAGGATGATGCTGGGTCAGAACAACTGGTTGTAACTCCCTTGGCTCTTTCTTGATTATCAATAAAATCTATTCAAGTTTTCCTCCATACTCTTGTGTCATTTATGTTTTATGCATTTGTATGGTCAATTTACATCTGATCCTAGATTTTTTATGATTATAGATCCATGTTCTTGTATAGTGTTATGCTACTGTGATCCTACAGGTACTCTATGAAGCCGGGAGTACAAGGGAGCAAGTAGCGAAAGACTATCAAGAGAGAGAGGAATCGAACTAGGAGATAAGCGCAAGACAAAGGTTGGTCTTCTTTGTTCTTCTCTCACCTATATTTCATAAAGGAAAAACGAAAGTAGCTTTACTTTGTTTGTTTCTAAGGTAGTTACCACACCTTAGTGGGACAAGCAGTTCTGTGTAGACACTTTTCCCTGTAACAATCTTTTGGATTCCCCATCCATCCACTCCCCTTACACCCCATCCCCCTCCCCATAATTCCCTTCCACCCCCACCCCCTCCCCCTCCACCTAGCCCCGCGAGAAGGAGAATGGTCGATGACATTAAGCTGTCTATTTTTAAAGGACTGGGATCAGAGGATCCTAATCAGTTCTGGTTTGTAGTTGATGGAGTATGAACAACAAGACAAATCACTAGTGATGATGTAAAGAAGGTGCAAATCGCACATCACTGCAAGCAAGGGCGTTGACCTAGTATATGAAGTACTTTGTGACTAACCCTGCTACTTTGTTGGATGAAGTTAAGAAAGTTGGTATCAGAATTCAAGAAGCTGCAATCAGAATCACAGTGTATCATAGAGCTAAAAGAAATCAAACAGACAGCGACTGAATCTGTGTGGGAGTTAGATAAGCAATTCAAGGTGTTGATGGGGAAAGCAAGCTTTAATATAACCCCAGATTACCATAAAGAGTGGTTCATAGTCACGCTACTACCACATATTAGGTTACCTTTGACACAACAGAAGACCATGACTTAAGCTGAAGCATTCGAGATTGCGATGAAGATGGAAGCTTCACAGATTAGGGATACTCATGAAGGAGTACAACAGATACAAATTCAGCTAGCCAATCTAACCTTGGAATTGCAAGACCTCAAGGAAGGTAAAGAGACCATATCAGAAGTATGGTGTATAAAATTCAAAACAGAGGGTCATTATAAGGATCAATGCCCTATGTTCAGATGTTAGTTGGCAAGTGGAGTGCCTAAGCCAGTAAACCCAGGTCTGTGGTGAAAGATTTGTAGAACGAGAGACCAACATCGCTCTGAAGATTGCTACCCATTACAAAAGTATGTACAGACCCCGTCGCAAATATTTTGTAACTTTTGTAGATCAGTAGGCCATTATGAGAAAAATTGTCGAAGTTATGACTTAATGATGGAGCGCACTGTTGATACTTATAGACTGCAAGCTGAGGGACATACACACGAGGAGCTAGGCCAACATGCCAGTCAAGGAGGATTTCAAGGACGAGGAGGAGGAGTGGGTCGAGGACGTGGCCAAATTATCTATTATAACTATGGACATGCAGGACAAGAGACTGTCAGAACCTGTTGTACTGTTCAACAACCCCCCCCACCCACCCCCATTTATTATATAATAGTTAGTATTTTATTAATAAATGGGGACCCTTCCAAAAAAATCAAAAAACTTCACAAATAAGAGCTTTCCTTTTAAAAACCATTCGAAATAAAACCTTAGGAAGACATAAGATATTAAGCCAAGTCACTTTATGAATAAGCATTCTCGCTTTATTGCATATCACATGATCCAAATTAACAAAGGATAGTCGTGAGTTAGAGTCTATGAAATGCAATAAAAGAGCCCCCCTTAGAAGATCGAAGGTAGCGTTGAACTTTTTATAAACCTTAAAGGCTTAGAATATTCTTTATAAAATAAAGTGCTCATCGCATCACGACTTTCACAAAGGTGCAAACATGCAAACCATAAAAAACTGTGAATTGTGATGTGATCCGGACTCAATGGAATAATAAAAATTGTTATAACTTGAATCAGGTACGACATATCATGAATATATATTTAATGGAATAATCATCCGTGTAAGGAAAAGCACTCGAAAAAAGTAAAAAGTACGTCGCTCATCGCAAATCGCAAAAATACCAGCAACTTTGAATTGGTCTATTCACAATAACCCGATATTGCAATATTGTGATATTGGGATAAAGCCATTTATCGCAGTCGTTTGATTGGTATCGCACTTAAAGCACACTAATTTGAAATATCATTTAGAACTTGTGATGCGATATTTCATGAGTCATAAAGGAAATCACACGAAGGCCTTAATGAGAAGTTAATAAGGTTTAACCGCATTTATTCTTTTCACGGCTTGAGAAGATTGATATATTTTTTACCTGTATTTGAAATAAAATCTTCATCCTTACGTTCTTTCATAATTTACTATGTTATTGTGTTTCTACTTTCATTATTGCTCTACATTTCATTTTGTTTTGTCCATTTCCCAAAATTCAGGAAATTTCCAAAGAAAACAACGCTCGAGAAAATGGTTAAGAAAGGAAAGAAGACTGCAGAGGCTACTGCGTCTGAAGATTCAGAGATGCTTCCACTCTTCTCTATTACTACATGCAACAAGGATGGTGGGACTACCTCATGGGAAGAAATTTACAATCTAATGGAGGAAGAAAACCCAAAGGTCTTGGAGACTAAAGCAACAGCAGATTCCAAGGTCTCATCCGAGGCTTCTTATTTTGAAGCAGCATGTTCTTTCCTGCATAAAATAGTTGTGAGGGCTAAAATCTCACCATACACTGATATGGTAAGATGGATAATTGACAATGTGGACATTTCAGATAGAACATTCAGGAATTCCAGGCACGAAGTCATGGGGTCATTTACTCCAGACAATTTATGTTGAATGTACCATCTGCCAGAACCACATAAGTTGTATGATATAGCCTTCATTGAGAACTTCGCAAAAGAAAATGAAGACCCGATGGACAACATGCAGAATTGGAGGTCTAGCTCCAGCAAGTTCAAGTGAGAGAAAACTGGTATGTACTCAATTGCACCTCTATCAGCCCCACATAATTTTGTAGCCGCAATGATGTGTAGGCTATTTGGAAAGGCTGATAGTACCAAGTTTTCTATTGAATGGGTTTCATTGATTGATGTGGTTGTTAATGCTATAATTATAAATCAAAGCAATATTTTGTCAAAAAATTTGGCTATGTCCATTAGAGAATACATACACAATAGAATTATCTCCTCTCGGGTTATCCCTCCTTTTTATATGAGTGTGTATCTAATGGACGCTATATTTTTTGTTCAAATTTTCCAAGTCTGGTCTGGAAATGGACTCTACAGGACCCTACTCCTATCCCTATTTATCATAAGATTTTTTGGGAATCACAGTTTAGCTCCCACTTTTACAAAATTTGTCATGGCGTTATGTTGCCAAATTACCAAACCATTCTTGATAAGAAATCCCCCAGGCTACAAGAGGAAGCTAAAATGGACATTTTGCCAGTGGCAAGATGGTTTAGAGAGGAATTATTCACTTATGTCAGAGTTTTTGTGAGTATCACAGCTCCGCATATTCTTCCATTTTATGTTCCTGATAAGTTATTGGCAAAGAGAAATTGCCTATTAAACAGTGCGGGATGGTATTACCAAAACCCTCAAAGGAATGAAGAAATCCATGTGGCCGACCTTCCCAGTGCAATGTGGTGCTTTTGCATTACATGATTTTGGGAACGCAGCAAAAGAGATACAGAATATCACATCCCTGAATCTGGCTACTGTGCCAAGCAGACAGTATGACCCTAACAAGGTCACTAGGAACTTCACTACTATGGTTGAAATCATACAATTTACTCATGAATATAATGAGTTCGATGATCTATTTGAGAAAGATGAAACATTTTCACAGGTCTTACATCTGGCATCATTAAAACTTAGCTCAACAGACCTCAAACGATTCCATACCTATAGAAACAAAAGACAAATAAAGGTCCCTTTGGACCTATTATAGATTGAAGAAACAAGATAACCCACTCCCAGCGTAAGCCTAGAGCAAAGTTCCGAGCATAATTCTGAAGGGGAATCTCAAGATGAGTTAGTTCAAGGTTTAGAACATTATGAACACCAATCTTAGGATAAGGAGGAAAGACCCTGAGAAGGACACTGAGAAAAGTGCTGAAGAAACGGCGAAAAAGACCTCAGCTGAGGAACACATGGAGACTGACTCCATGCAAGTTCAAACTGAAAACACCAAAGTCATCGATTTGGATCAAGAATGGGAGCAATCTAACAAAAAGCTCCAAGTGCAGCAGACAGAGGCCAGTCTTGAAGGAACGTCTAGATTTCAGAATTCACAATAGACTCAACGGGTTATAAACCCAGAAACAACAATACAAGGAGTTACAGCTACTCAAGATATTGAAATCATCCTGGCCTACCCAACTTCAGAGATTGTTTTGAAGATTGAGGAAATACCCCCACTGGATATATTCTACAGCCCAACACATAAGACTGTAGTGAAGAGGCAAAGGAAGAAAATGAAATTGGATGCATCAGGAGCCACAACTCTTGAAAATGAATCGATGGACGTAGTATGGAAAGACACCCCCATCGATCCAAGAGAAAACCTCACCAAGCTATCACAATTTCCATGTACCTATGCAACTGCAACAATTGATAAGGCAGTCGAAGTTTGGCTTTTGCTCAAAGAAAAAGAAGAAAGAGTTTAGTTGTTGGAAAAACAACTTGAACTAGAGAGATAGAGCACCAACAGGCAAGTAGAGATGCAAATGGCACGGCTTCATAAAGATTTTGAACATATGAGATTACAACATCAAACAGACATTGCAAAAAAGGATTCATAGATTCATCGAATGCAGACTGTAATGGATAAACTCAAAGACAACCCTCAAACAGAGGAATTCATTAAAGAAGAATTTGAACTAAACTCTCTGTTATCATAGCAACAAGAAGTATTTTGTAGGAAAATCTCATTGATCAATCCATATTGTGAAACAAGTGATGCATTAACCATTCAAGTGGTTGATTATATATTAGAATATGAAGAGGCCAATAAGAGAATTTCAAAGTTTATTTCTTGGAAAGAATCTGAGGAAGGTATAAAAGATGATCTGCCAAAGATTGAGGAGTGTCACAAGGATATTCGATTCACATATTGGGACATACAATTGAAGTAAGCAGAAAGGGCAGCAACAAGAGAAGCTAGTACAACAAACAATATAATTAAATTTGTGAACAAAAACCTTCATAGTGCCAATCTCATCAAAGAATGCAGACCGAAAGTTCTCCCAAACATCAAACAGTTAGAGAAACAGTGGAAAGAGACCACCAAAACGCAAGTTAAGGCAATCAAACAAATGTCTAATCTTGATTGGGAAACTTACTGGCAGTTTCTAGTGAAAGCACACAGTCAATGGATGACTTTGCACTGTCTAACAAATTCCACTCAAAATATGGTGCCACCACTTTCCAATGCTATATTTACAGGACAATTTAGATCTAGAATCGGCTAGCCACCCTAGGTGAAGCCAATGATAGATATCTGCAAACTTAAGGACCGAATGGCTGACTAGAACCATTCAAGATGGAAAAGCTCGTCATTATTTTTATTTCTATTTTAGTTTTTATTTTACTTATTCTGAGGGAGGTTGTTTGAAACCTCCTCAGCTTTTTATGTAATAATCTATCTTTGATACATAATTTGTATTATTTAAACCTCTCTCATGCATTTAGAGAAGGGTCCAGAAATTTATTAAGAACAATTTGCAAAAGTTTGCACTTCTGTACTTTTGTGACTGTCTTGATGAAATAATTAGAACAAGATCTTGATTTTCTTAGAAATTGAAGAAAACTCTACTGAATTTGTACTTGTGTACTCTTAGAGTATATTTAGTTGAAAGGAAGTAGATCAATATTGTTGACTTCAAGAGTGAACCACTCATATCTGGTACTTCTATTGTTATGGTTGAGTTTTGTTAATGAATTAGCAGTAATATTTTCTTATATTGTTCTATGTATGAAATCTCAGCTACATTTTGACATTATAGCACTTTTGTAAAATGTTTTAGCTGTAATTCCTTATTAAGTACATGAGCAGTTGATATATGCGATATAGTTCTCACAATTATTTTGCCTAACTATTTAGTCAAAATAATTATCATTAACAATTTCATCTCTTATAGCAATTGAATGATCTTTATTACTTGTTTCTCTAATATATCTTTGTATATCACACGATTTAAGTTATTTCGCGAGTATATATCAAGATAAATGTTAGAATACATAGTTTCATGTGTTTGTTGTTTAATTAGATCATTTTAGTTAAGTCATTTCCCATTATACCTCATTGCAAACCACAATAATCATCCTATCACTTCTTGCTGGGAAACTGGTCCCATTATCCCCATTCGGAGCCACCATACCAAATGGAAAAGGAGTTGCTTCCAAGGTCCGGTCCGGGTGGTTATCCCCCATGTTGTTGCAACGGAATTCTGAGGCTTCAACATTTTGGCGCTAGAAGGAGGGTTATGACTATGAACGGAAAAGAGGATTGATCATAAATAAAAAAAAGCCATCCTAAGAATCATTCCCCCTCTAGATCTCCTCCAACTTCTGTGTCCCCATCTAGAACTACAATCCTAAGATTAGAAGTTGAGAAAACCTCTCCAAAATCTCCTATTGAATCTCAAAGAATACCTTCTTTAGACTACAACCCCGAATCCCCATAAGTTCAGACTTTGATAGAGAAGTTAGAGAAAATCTCTATTTTAGCTGAAACGCCTTTAATATCTCAGTTATCTGAAGGAAGTGTTTCCTTTGTTCTACAACCAAGAATAATCTTGACTCGTTCTCAAAGTGAGAAAACTGAAATTCCTCCTTTTGAATTTCCCATTTATTCTTTCCAAAAGAAAACCAAGAAATTTGAATCTCAGACATCCATTAGCGAGGTTTTATCCCATTCTCCATCTCAAACCCCTTCATTCACTCCACTCAATCCAACAACATCCATTCCAACCATTGTTGCTATTTCTTCTACTCCAAGCACCCAATTTGCCTCTTCTTCAACTCAAACTCCAACCATATCCTCGTCCACTCAAACCGCTCTTATCATCTCATCCACTCAAAGTCTAATGGCAGGACAAAAACGACCACAGCGAGTACAACCATGGAATAATCCTGGTTATGTAGCAATGGAAGCTCCTCTTCACCCTCTTCCTAAGCATCCTGAAAGATGGTTGCCGAAATTTAATTATGATGATCATCTACCAGCCGAGGAACATCTCCATAACTATATGTTGACCATAAATTTAAATGAAGTCGATGAAGAAGAATGCGTAGTCAGATTATTTCCTAATACTCTTATAGGATCGGCGGGATCCTGGTACTTTTCGTTGCCTCCTTGCTTGTTGTGGGGAAAAATGCCTATGCAGGACGATCCTATCCACCTAAGGTGTGACAGTGCCTTAGCAACAAACAGATACAGCTATTCTGGTTTCTTCCTTTATGAAATGTGAAAGAGGGGAGATCGATAGACTTACCGTTGTCTTTCGTTTGTCCCTCGATCTAGATCCTCTTCTCTTTGGGTGTTCACAGCTACTTGCCTCCTCGCTTGCTCAAGAGAACAGCTACTTGATTCCCACGAGATCACAAGAGAACAACTACCTGTGACAAGAGAACAGCTACTTGCGACAAGAGAAGAACACAACACAAAGGCAGATATTCATATTCACAAATGATTCAGGATTAGAAGTAAATCAAATACACTAATGCAATCATACAAATACACCAGTATATAGGAGAAAACCAAGATAGCTTTATTGATTGATAACAAGGTTCAGGAAGAGATACAACCCAGAGGGCTCCAATCCAGCATCTCCTTCCCAGCAGAATGGAATTCCTTCTTCAGCTCCCTTCAAAGCATTAAGCACCCAATGTTTCCAGTCTCAAACCAACAGCAATTCTTTGCAATAACAAAATTCCAGCCTCCCGATCTCATGGAGGAGAGATCTATATATAGTTATTTTGGAGAGAGGATGAGTCAGCTTGAGATCTGACTAGTGTCCTATCCCTCTCTCAGTTCTTGAGTCCACTTGGAGGTTCTTGCTTCCACTTGGAGATTTGGAACCTCTTACTCATCACCAGTCGAATTCCCTGAGGCAAGTGTCATTTTGGAAGCTTCCTGAGCATTGACACATTGAGGAATGAGCCTGCCACTTGTCCAAACTCGCTCAGCGCAGGTAGCTAGTGTGGGAGTTGACATTCAACGCAGGTAGCCAGTGTAGCAGTTGACATTCAGCGCAGATGCTCAGTGGAGCAGTTGACATGATCCTGAATTGACTTGTTTTTGAGTGGTTTCAGGTGGAGAACTTCTGTGAATTGATGTGGTTAGTTAGCCTTGTTCCTCTAGGGGTAGGAACAACATGTTTAGGGACTTTGGATCCCTTAGATTATGGACATTTCATGCTCAATGTTGTAAGGCACAAAAATGTCTATAACAATTGCCCCCTAAAGTATGAGGCCGTTTATCGAGTGAAATGCTTTATCCAGGAGGGTCCGAAGTTCATCCATTTGCTGGGAGGAGACCTGTAATAAGATACAATACAATACATTATGATTCATACTGCTTTCATGATCTAGCTGAGGCGGGCATTCCCATGCTCAGCTTTATAAATTCACTTTTGTACATAGAACCGATGATCGTCTGATGGTAGACTGATAATTTTGGCGAAATTATCATCCTTTGAGTAGGATGATCATCTGCTGCAATGATGTACATGTCAAATGTCTTTATCTTTCCTGAATATATATCGCAGCCCGGATGGATGAAACTAGATCCGGGGTCTTCAAACTCGTTCGATCTTCACTCTAAGTACAAGTCGATCCATGTGAGAATTGCGCTGAAGTCGAACATGGAAAGACATCGCTTGATTACCGGTCAATGATGTAAACCGTTAACAAGCGCGAGAGGAATCACCGATAATGATAATGACCCTCAAGATACTGCAGTACAATTCACGTGATGTGAATAAAGGACTTGGCATCGAACACCACGCAAAATCTTCTAGTCGAAGGTCATTGATGTATACCTGTCGCCGGAAGTGAGAAACTTGCCATTGAGGCATGCAAGCTTCAAAGTACTGAAGGGGGTGTTCCTAGATCAACTTCTTGGATAATGAGCTGATGTCGACAAGAAGCGATCCGCCAAAGGAGGGCCTTGATGAATCCCACATCAGTGACACGGAACGGAGCTAATGATTTTAATGGAGGTGAAAACGATCTGTGACATATGATTCAGGGTGGCGGTCATGAATGGATGAAGGATAATATATGGCAGTGGATGGGACCCGGTTGACTTTTTCTGAACGACTTCTCTTGAACATATGGCGACACTGATGCGATGGATCGGTAGCATTACCCCAAATATGGATGGTATGGCGAGACCATGGTGATGTGACCGGTGAATGAGACAACCCAACCCGATTGTGGTACGGAGGAAAAGTGTCATGTTCAAGAGCGACCTGCTACCATCGAAGTTTTCTCGATTTTCTCCCAATTTTTCCCCAGTCATTGCTGACCAATACCTCTTTATTTTTGTCAAGCTTGAGGAGGATAACATATGCTTGTTCTATAACCTGCCCTTCGGGCAAGCCCATCGCTATGTTTTAACGAGTCTAGCGATAGTGAAACTCGTTCTCGTCTAAAGACAAGTTTGTCGCTATTTAGTGGTTTAACGAGTCTAACGACAATGATAACTCGGTCCTTTTCATTTTTAGAGAGTCTGAAAAGGTACATAAAGTTAACTCCAAAAGTCCTTTTTCGTCATCTAATCCCTTAAGTCCAAAAAAGTATAAAACAATACAGAAGGTATGAGTTTTCGATAGTTTTAATGAGCCGAACAAAACAAGCGCTCGATCTTTTTGTGCAATAATCCCTCAGGTCCAAAAAGATTAAAATCTAGAGGAGGGATAGCACTTCCGGTCGCTTTAACGAGCTGGAAGGCCAAAACTCGGCAATCTTTTCATATTTTACGAGTCAGTTGAAAAGAGCTTAAAGAAGACTCGTCTTCTGAGGAACGAGTGATGAACAGGGTTAGCAGCTGATTCCAGGTACAGGTTGGAATTTTCCAATCACGGCAGTGTCACAAGGATGGCTAGGTGAAATCACTCTTCGCTGTTGTTCCTCAAAATGGGTAAACAATCATATGGAGGTAAATGATCGGCCAAATGAAAGGTGGAGGTGACGGTGCAAACACGACTAAGGCTTTTATGGTTGATAAGGTTACGTACACAATGGTTATTTTACCGATAATGGGTTCATTTTTTAAAGAGCTTGAATGCGCCAAAACACTGCTCGAGCTTATGTTTATTTTTTAACGAGCATGAATTCCGCGTTAAAACTGCTCGGATCTTGCGTTTATTTTTTAATGAGCATGAACTTTATGCTAAAATTGCTCGTTATACCAGTCATATGATAAGAGTGTCTCATTGGAGATGCTATTTTTTATGGAGCTTCATCTCATGTAAGCTTTGCCCCGGATCCTTTCGTTATGCAAGTTCGAAAACGACTAATCCTACGAGTTTAAAGGGTTAGAGGTCCTAAAAATTTAAAAAATAAATAGCCGACCCTTGCTTACACTCCAAAAGGTTTGCATGCCCCCAGGCATAAGACAGAGTTTCAAGGTTACCTCTACTTCTTTTCCGTCAAAACATTTGTTTTAACGAGAGAGGCTTACCTCTTTCAGGTTACCCAAAGATTGTTTCGTTCGTGGCTACGAATAAAACACTTCTTCGGCGATGTCTACCATCGGTGAGCGACGACGCCCGCCGACTCACATAACTTTGACAAAAGAATCCTATTCTAGAACAACCCCTCTTCCTCTACTGACGGGGTACGGACTAGTCATATTCTCCCACGGAAACCTACCCTATACCCAAAGTTTCCCTGCCGAAGCAGGCCAGGACGCATGCCCCCTGGGTTCCAGTCATATCCTCCCGGATTACTCGCGCTCATCAGGAGGACGGACCGTGGGTTGAGACACTTCTTGCGTGAATAGACCATTTAGGAATGGTATATGACTATTTGCGATGCGTGATCCGGGGAATGAAAGTTGGTCCACGAGCTTGACCATTCTTCCTTCATGCGGAAAACACATTACTCTAAAGAGTGATGAGACGATGGCTCCCATGCAATATATATAGTCTCGTCCAAGGAGTAGGTTGTAATCCAAGGGTCCTTGAACGACCATCACGTTCATTTGAACGGTCTTCCCTTTCAATGTTATGGGCACATTGGGGAGGATCCCTAAAGGTCGATTGGTTCCTTTATCAAAGCCTGATAGATTTCTCATTTCAGGCAAAAGCGCAGGCGAACCAAGCGCTTTCCAAGCAATAGAGGAAAGGATACTCACAGATGCCCCTTCATCAATAATTGTGCCAGCCATTACCATTCTGTATATTTGGACAATAATTCTGAATGGTATGCCAGCTGGCAAGTGGGGTCTGCCTAGTTGGTTCCAGTCAAAGGACACAACCAGGTTGCTTGGTGGTGGGACCGAGTATACGGCCGGATATCACTCTGATGAACTTCCTTCCTGTGATAAAGGAATGGTGGCGTTGCCCCCTTGATCATCAGAGTCAGTGCTGACGAAGAGAATTTGGACGGTGTCGTCTTTATTCTCCTCTGTGATGGTGTCATTTGAAGATAGAGCCTCTGAAGGCAAAACCGGGTCAACTGCCGTTTCAACCTTTAGACTTTCGTCAGGTATGGATTCAGACGGTTCATCTTCAATGACAGGTGCTTCGACTGACCACCTGGGCGGGTCAGCCGGGTTCTCAACTAGCGAGGGACTTAGCAAGAGTTTTTGATATCCAGGAGGAAGTTGCGCTCGTAAAATCGAGCGATCTTCCAGAACTCTTTTTGCCTCGTCTAAGAAAGGACAATGGTGGATGGCGTGATCGCCTTCACACAGTCTGCAGGGAAATTTAGCTTTCCCGCTCTGTCCTGGGGCTTCACTCCCACTAGTTGACGGTGAGCAGTCGACATGGTTATCAGAGGTCGATGCTACCGAATTGTGCAAACGGGGGGACCAGTCTCTTAGTATTCGGGGGATACAAGGACAATCTCTATGGAAGTGGTATCCCTTGCATATGACGCATGGCGATTTAGGCCTTACGAGTGCTGTGTGTGGATTTTTGTCAGATGACACTTGTTTGCCCCCAGTCGCCTTAGGCTCCTTCTTCTTCTTTTCTTTCTTCTTCTTCTCCTTCTTCTCCTTAGGAACCTGGTTTTTTGTTCGACCAGTTCCGTTAAGCGAAGAGGAAGGAGGGGAGGAAGATGAAGTGGAAGGTTGGGAGGCAACTCTTGTCTGATCTAACTGTTAACTCGACTGTTCAGGAACGGTGGTATTCTGAACGACATTGGTTGAAAAGAGCCAGACTGGTAGGTCAATTGTCAGTCCTGGAAGCGACAATGTGGCCATGTGGGGCGCACCAACATCTCCCCAAGAGGAGAAGGGACTAGGATTTCCACCAAGAGGAATTCCTTGGTTGGTGTGCTCCATCTTTTCAACCTAAAGATCAACGCGGGAATAAAGGGTGATTGTTCCGTTTAAAATAAATTGTTAACGACGCTTTAGACACAACTTGCTTTTTCACTTTTAAAGAGTCGAGAAAAAGCTAAAGATGACTCTAGTCTCCTTCGATGTTTTAACGAGCCCGAAGTGACAAATGCTCGGATGGACTTTTTCTGTTATAGAGTCTGAAAAAGGCCAAAAGAAACTGCTCTGGAGTTCTAGGCAGAGGGTGTGCCAAACTTTTCGCAAAACCGTAGAATACTTTGTAAGGTACGGGCGGTCGATCTTCGTGAATGTTGTGTTCACTGCATTGCGATCAGTAGGGCGGCTGACACGGCTTCCTAAGGATAAAGGATATATGCCTATAGGGGTCTCCCAATATATACGTGATGGTACGTGGGAGCACAATCCGTACTAGCGCTATCGTCCCTCAGGAGGAATCACCCACCTTCCATGAGATCGACAGTTACTAGGCTTAACGACGCCGGAACACGTCTCTAGCCTAGACCTCTATGTTGTGCGTTATGTTGCAAAGCGTTGTTAGGTTCATTCAGTTTATTTTAAGTTGATATTTTTTAGAAGTTTGCCTTTCAGGATCACCACGAGATGTATGGTACAATTCCTAAATGCAGTCTAAGATGATAAGCAAGCTTTATTATCTTTTCAACTTTGAAAATCCTAGCTACTAAGGGAAAAGAAAGACACAATCTTTTCTCAAAGAGCAATCAGCACACTCTAATGCACTCTTTCCTAAATCAATCATGCAAACTTATCAAAATTCAAATGCACAATGCAGGTGTTTGTTTTCCGCTTTCTTAGTATTGATGCCTACAAAGAAAGTTTTTTGTACAACTTTGAATTTGCTTTTAAATGACAGATACAAACAAGTTTACTTTTTCCGAAATCAACAAGGGTAGAAGAGATTACAATCACTCTGCGACTTTCGAAATGAATACTTGTTTCGACACTTAAAAGAGACAAACTCAAACCAATAAGCAAAAGCAAATGTATAATCAACTGCAAACAGCCAATGAACTCTCTCCTAAGATCACAGTCAATCAGATCTGAATCAAGGGCTACAGGATGATTATTTCACTCAGGCAAAGGAAAACTGTAAATGACGTAAAAACACATAAAAACACTCACAGTTTTTTTGTACAAAAGGAGGCGGAATCTAAGCAAAGAAAAGGAGTTATCAGGCTGGTACCTATGCTGGTTAAAGGCTGCAAAAAACAGAGATCAAAACAGGGCAACAGACAGCAGAGAACCACAGTTGCACAAGGCTAAACTGGTTCAGCGCAAGTCCAACACTGTGGGTTTGACATTCAGCGCAGGTAGCCTTCACGGGACCTGCGTTGAAATGCAAACTGCCTTCACAGTGTCTGCGCTGAAGGAGAAACTCTCGTTTCCCCTGGGTTCTGGGTCATAAAATGCTCAAAAATCAACTGTTTCAGGCAAAATCATAAACACAAGCAAGGTATAATCAGAGGGATGCTTTGAGAGGGTACTAAAGACTATCACAAAGGATCATCAAGTCATTTGTGAGTCCATTGTTCAGATCATAGACAAAATCCAGTGAAGGATCAAGGCAGCAACAGTCTACTTTGCAGAAGCAGTTCGATTGTTGTTGTTGAGTCTATGAAGCAAACAATGATGTAAACACAAATAAAATGACTAAAGCAATCTCCCCAGCGGAGTCGCCAACTTGTTGTGGGGAAAAATGCCTATGCAGGACGATCTTATCCACCTAAGGTGTGACAGTGCCTTAGCAACAAACAGATACAGCTATTCTGGTTTCTTCCTTTATGAAATGTGAAAGAGGGGAGATCGATAGACTTACCGTTGTCTTTCGTTTGTCCCTCGATCTAGATCCTCTTCTCTTTGGGTGTTCACAGCTACTTGCCTCCTCGCTTGCTCAAGAGAACAGCTACTTGATTCCCACGAGATCACAAGAGAACAACTACCTGTGACAAGAGAATAGCTACTTGCGACAAGAGAAGAACACAACACAAAGGCAGATATTCATATTCACAAATGATTCAGGATTAGAAGTAAATCAAATACACTAATGCAATCATACAAATACACCAGTATATAGGAGAAAACCAAGATAGCTTTATTGATTGATAACAAGGTTCAGGAAGAGATACAACCCAGAGGGCTCCAATCCAGCATCTCCTTCCCAACAGAATGGAATTCCTTCTTCAGCTCCCTTCAAAGCATTAAGCACCCAATGTTTCCAGTCTCAAACCAACAGCAATTCTTTGCAATAACAAAATTCCAGCCTCCAGATCTCATGGAGGAGAGATCTATATATAGTTATTTTGGAGAGAGGATGAGACAGCTTGAGATCTGACTAGTGTCCTCTCCCTCTCTCAGTTCTTGAGTCCACTTGGAGGTTCTTGCTTCCACTTGGAGATTTGGAACCTCTTACTCATCACCAGTCGAATTCCCTGAGGCAAGTGTCATTTTGGAAGCTTCCTTAGCATTGACACATTGAGGAATGAGCCTGCCACTTGTCCAAACTCGCTCAGCGCAGGTAGCTAGTGTTGGAGTTGACATTCAACGTAGGTAGCCAGTGTAGCAGTTGACATTCAGCGCAGATGCTCAGTGGAGCAGTTGACATGATCCTGAATTGACTTTTTTTTGAGTGGTTTCAGGTGGAGAACTTCTGTGAATTGCTGTAACTCTTTGTTGGTAAAGTTTGTTGGATGTAGTATTTGAGTTGTTGTTTCAGCTGAAATGTGAGTTTCAATTTTGTCTATTTGATGATCTTCACCAACAGTGCCTGTGTCTATATTAGTGCTGGAAAAATCTTCTTTTAAAGTCAGGAAATTATTAATCTGAGTGTCATTGTCAAACACTTGCCAGTTTTTAACATTGTTGGGTACAGTCGGCCTGTGTTTAATTTCAGCTGTAAAATGATGATTAGGCTCAAAGGGCAGCTTACAAGTGTTGGCAAATTTTGCCAAACTGTGAGCATGCAAATTGTGTTTCCTTGGAATTTTGGCAAGTTGTGATTCTAGAAAGGTATTAAGTATTTCAATTGCTGCCCCTCTATAAGATCTTAACCTGAGGTCATTTGTGAGGAAGTTTCCTTTCATTTGTTGAATAACCAAATCAGAGTCTCCCAAAATTGATATCCTAACTGCCCCTAAACCTTTGATCAATTTGAGTCCTAGCAGGAGGGCTTCATATTCAGCCATGTTATTTGTGCATCTAAAATTCAGCCTGTATGCATGTCCTTCAGCATGATCATTTTCCATGTTATGTATCCAAATCCTTGCCCCTGCTCCTAGCTTATTGACAGATCCATCAAATTCTAAATACCATAGGATTTCTTGATTATAGCTAGCATTAGGAGTTTTAAAAATTTGCTTAGTATGCAAAATTTGGGCTTTCAGTTTCATGTGGTTTCCCTTGTGTGTCTGTTGTATCATTGGTCACAGAAATGTCTTCAATCTGAACACTAGATCTTTCATTTATGACTTTTTCTTGTGTTGATTCTAAAACCTTGTCATTAGTTGGAGGGCAAATTTCAGCATTGTATAGGATGAAAGAGTCCATATCAGAATGCATGGAATAGATGGGAAAATTTTGGGTTTCTCTTGGCTGCTGACCACATATTTCATCAAAGTTTCCTGGTACAATCTCTTTGGCTGACCAAATACTGAAATGGTAGCATAGGACATGTCCAACTGTAAAGATCCCTGGAGCTTAGCACCCCAAGATCTGGACAGTAACATGCCATATTTTGGTGGGATATCAGCTACCACTACATCCATTAAGATTGTCTTGGCAGGGTATTGAACTAGTGATACACATAAATCTTTGATTAACCCTAGACATCTGACCTAGCTAGAATCAAAAGAGAACAAGTCTTTGTATGGCCTGGTGATATCTAGGTCCAACTTTTCCATCACAGATTTGGGCATTAAATTATGGGAAGCTCCAGAATCAAACATTGCATTGTGAAGTACTTTGTCATGAATATTCAGACTTACATAGAAAGGAGGAACTCCTCCATCTACTGATTTGCCATTTACTTCAGGGCCAAAAATTAATTTTGGCTAGTCATCTAGGACATTTACTGCATCTCTGTTTTCTGAAATTTGAAGTGATCTGCTGATTTGTTCTCTATATACATCATGTTTAGCCAATTCTGATAGTGGAATGGCTATCTTTAATTTGCCTATTGCAGTTTCAAGGTTAAAAGGTTTCTCCATTTGAATTTTTGCATTTCGGGCAGCAAAAATTTCTTTTTCTACTGCGTTTTCTATGTTATTTTCTTTTTCAGGATTGTTGTTATGAGCTGAATCTATTTCCAAGTCCATTTCTGGAGACTCTTCCACAGTTCCTTTAAGAGGAATAGAAGTTGAAGGTTGTTGATGGTCTGATATATCTTCCACTATTGGATGATTTGGATTATGGTTTGCTTTAGGAAAAGTTTGTACAAGAGGTTTTTTAGCCTTGGTTTTGGTAGGTTGCTTGTTTCCTTTCTGCTTGCTGGTTTCAGGGACATCTATCATTCTGCCTCTCAGATTGTACTTCTTGTGAACCTCACAGACAGCTGCATCATATCCCTCCCTAAAATCTAATGATTCCCCAGATTGGGTTTGGAATTGATTAAAAGTATGAGCTTCTTGGTCATCTTGGGTCAAGAAAATTCGTTGTTCACTATTAAGAACCATTAAGTTAATTTAAGTGTCCTCTGTTGGCTCACTAGAAGTTGAAGCTTCAGCATAGTTTTCTTGGAATGGAGGTCTAATGTTTTGGTCAGGGCCGGCCTTTCCCGTATTAGGATTCTGATTTTTTCTGAAGTTTGGATTTCTCCCAGTGTTGCTCAGTTGGCCATCCCAAGAGGATTTCCTCTCAATTGTTTCTACTCTATCACCCAGCCTATCCATCCCTTTAATAATTGCATCTAATTTTTTCTCGAATGCAGAAGGTTCTTCTTTGAAGGGCGTTCTCCTTTCAGCTCTAGCTCGAGCTCGTTTAGAAATCAGATTGGCCTCTACGCTGACAGTTATACTCTGCATGTCTTCTAAGCTTGGAGGAGCTCTTTCCCTAAGCTGATATGCCATGTCATAGTCAAATCCAACAGGGAATTTGATCAATTCTAGGTCTGGTGGAGGTCTAAGATTCTGAGGGATAGCATTGTATACATTATTAAATCTGGCACAGTAATATTGAACAGTTTCTTGTGGGCCTCTTTTCAAGCTTTCATATTCTGATAGGATGTGTAAAGGGTCCTTCTTCTTTTCCCATATGTTCAAGAAAGTTTGATAAAGGGCATCTGGGTCAGCAATAGTGTTTACAGGGAGTGCCCTAAACCAGGTCCTTACATCTCCAGTCAAGCTTTGGACAAAGATCTTCATTCTCACATCATCAGCATCAATCTCATAGTTTTCAAAATAATTTGTCATCTTCTTAGTATGTTGTTGAGCTGTGTAAGTGCCAATACCATCAAAATAGGTAATTTTGCTTTGATAATCTTGAGGCATAGCCCCTGGATTTGCAGGTAACTACAGGGGAGCATATCGGTTTGCCATGTTTGCAGGGATAAGTGTAACAGCTGGGAGAACAGGGATAACAGCTGAGATATGTGCAGTGGATGGGGGAGTGGGAAAGATGGTTTGAAGTGCTAATGGTGAACTCGGTGAAGCAACAGTGATGGCAGAATGGATTTGTGATTTTCCAGCAGTAAGCTCAGTTTGGATAGGGTTCTGCTGAGGTGTGTCAAGGTGTAAGTTAGAAGAATATTCTTGATTATCTCGGCTTCTAAGGTTCTTAGGGATCAAATTAGGATTTTCAAAGATAGGTGATGGATTTGGATCTGGATTTGATTTGGTATAACGGATCCTTTTCTTTGGAGCCAGCTTCTGAATATATTTTTTGGTTTTTCTTGAAATATTTTGAAGGATACAACTTTTGACAGTATCTTTCTAGGAAGTTTTAAATATAGGAGTTTTGAATTTTCCTGTAGATATATTGAAACAAGGAACTGATCAAATATTTGAGATAGTTGTTCAACACCTAAAACTAGACTGGAGATAGACTGAAGCAGCTTTTATTTACTCCTGTAATTGCATAGCAAAAGCAGTTTCAAAGGCTAGCTGGCTAACTTCAGGCTCCATCTGTAGCTTTAAAAATAAACAACAGTAACAAACAATTTATTCAGGTCCCCAGTGGAGTCGCCAATGATGTTATCACTCAGGTTGTTCCCAAAAGTTGTAAGAAAGGGAATATGGCCGAGGTAACCACAGACCAATCTTTTAGATGCAGGTTCTAGCCAATCTGCATCCAGAGAGGGCTCTCTCTTTATAATTTAGCTTTGTTTTAAGGTATGTTAGGTTAGTTATGAAGTACAAAGGTTTGTTTGATTTTTGGATGGTGATATTCAGTAGAAAAGGGGTGTAAATCTGAGAAGTTCAGTCCATCGGGCTAATGGATTCCATGAGGATGAATTGCTAGATATGGTTTCTTTGACAGAGGGTGGTACTACAGAGCAAGGTAATCAATCATGGAACAATTTATAAGCTGGAATCAGATGGGATGGAGTCAATGGGTGAAGGGAAATTAAGAATCCTTCATCATGCTGACAGAGGGAAAGTGGATGATTATTGCTAGGGAGCAGTTAAGAATTCCTTAGCTAATATTCAAGATGTAAGAACCAGGGGAAACAGGAGCAGTTAAGAATTCCTGCTTATGCTAATTCTGAAGAAAACATTAATAATAACAGAGATTGAACACAGAGTGCAAACAAACAAATTCTGAGTTATTCTTTTTCTCTATTATTCATATCATGAAACATATATGATATAGTAAACACAGAAACTGAAAACACAAGTAAGAGAGACTTATTGATCCATAAGATGATTCAAGAATTCTGTAACAGGTCCTCTGCTATCAATTTCACATCCAAAGAGTTCAACAACAATGGATTCTAGTAGCTTTTGTATTCAGAAGGTTTTCAGAGTTACAGCGTAGTCTAAGAAAAGTATCACCAACCCTAAATACTTCGCTTGGGGAGGTATTTATACAAAAGTGTTTACAAAATATCTCAAAGAGATAATATCTAGTAATAATTCATTCTACCTACTTTATAGGAGAAGTAAATGATCTTGAAAATAGTGAGAAATAAATGAAGAAGTAAATGCTATTGTGCTGGCTACTCAGTTGGTGAGATGTGTTGACTATAAGCTTGGTGAGTCGGCTGGTGGCAGTTTCCATTGATATTCCGCGTTGCTGCCTCAGCTTTCTCGGGCGTATTTAATTTTGATTTGATAGATTGTTGCCCCACATGACTCTTATCCATTCCTATTCTCCGCTTTATGGTATCTGTTATATCCTGGGTAAAACAAAAGTTGAAACATGCCTATAGGATTTCCAACATGCTTTGCCACCACTTCTCTTCTAGTAAATTATGTCTTTGTAGCTTTCTCAAAGTCTCATCAGCATCTGTGTACCTGAAGAAGTTGGGTTGGACTGTAAAAAGATGTTTCACTTCATGCTCAATATAAAATAGATTTTCCAAGTTGTTGTAGAGAGTTTGGCCAGATGGAAGGGCCTTCTCTGTTGAAGTACTTGATGATGCATTTACTTGATCAGCAGCATGTTTGTCCAACCTGTGCGTGTACTCAACTTGTCTCAACAGGCGCTCATTGCTTCCCAACAGACTTGGCAAGCCCCTTTCATGCAAAACTGCAAATCTTTCTATAAAAGAGTCTATCTCCACTTGCATATCCTGACACCTCCTTTCCATATTCCGCATCAGTGTTCTCTTGGTCAGAACTCTTTTGATTGTTAGGATGGTGCATGTCCTGTCTCTGATGTCCAGTGCTGCTAGTTCTTCACTGGTCTTAGTGTTCAAAAAATGGATTAGCCTGTTGGCCTGTTCGGGCTTATGTCCCAATAGAGTTCTGGCCTTTTGAATTTCCACTTGGGCTACTGCTATCAAGTCAATCTGCTCATAAATAGTTTGAATAGATCTCCATACATTATTAATGGATTGACTGATGTTAGCCCACAAAATGCCTTTGATTTCTCCCAGAGGCTTATCTAAAGAGAGGTCATTTTCCAATGCTTTTACCTTGTTCTCTAATGCTTTCACCTCTCTTGTCTTTTCTGCCACAATCATTTTGGATTTGTCATAACTCACTTCTAATTTTTCCAGTTTCTCTTTGGCTTCTTTCAATTCTGATACTTGGAGTTTTAATTCCTCCATGGATTTTATTAACTCCTCTGTGGTCATGGTAGTGCTGCTGCCTGCTGTTGTTGTTGTTGCTGAAGTACCTGCTGCTGTTGCTGATGTTGGAGGGGCAGTTGTGACTGTTGGAGCTACTTCAGGTGGCTGGGAGGTCGACTCTCCCTGCTTCTCTCTTATTGCTTTCTCCAATTCCTGCTCTGTCTCACTTAGTCTCTCATTCATTTTCATAAGCAGGTCCATCATGTCCTCCTCTGCTTTTTGTTGTACAACCTCTGTAGTTTGTGGATGCATAGTAGTAGGCAGCTTCAATTGTTTCCTGAGGGCAGCAATGTCCTCTTCCTTTTTCTTTATTAGGGCTTTTATGCCTTTGGCATCCTTGGGATCATGTCCCAGCTCAATGATAATCTCTTCCAAGGACTTTATTCTGTTGTCTTTGGCTAAAGAAGATGCCTTCTCCAAGTCTAGTTGGGCAGATGTGTTGTTCAATGAGTTCTGCAATTTATAAGCCAACATTGCCTTATCTGCCAATGTAGAGTAGACCATCTCTCCAGTTTTCTTATGCAGCTCAATCTGGTCCATAGGATGAATGTCTTTGGCAAGGACCTCCAGATTTGTTCTAATGTAGTCAGCTGCTGACTGAGGCTGCTGCACTTTAGGCTTAAAGTGGCTCAAGATCATTTTTCCTTCTTTAATGTCATATGCAGACATTAACCTTTGTTGGTTGGCGGGGGTCATCTTGAGAAGCTGATTATAAAGTTGCAGCCTCAGTGGGTCATTCCGGGCTTTTATCTCTGTGAATGTCTTTTTGATCTCAGAGCCCTGCTTTCTTTGTGGTCTTGTGGATGAAACTTCCACACTGTGTTGCCTTTCTAGGTCCTGCCTATGAGAGCTGGTGGATGTTTCTATTACCGAGGAGATCTATGGGCTGGTTGCCCTCTCACCTCTTAGGCTTTCTATGGTTTCCTCAATAATTTCCTCTTCAGATAGAGGATTTATTCTTTGCCTTTTTGCCCCTGGTTGCTCTACTGGTCCACTTACAGGTGTGGGCTCTTCTCTGTCTCTTTTCCTACCCCTTTCCTCATTTAGAGGAGTCTGTAATGCTGGTATCTTTGGTGCTTGGGTCTGGACAGGAGGAATTTGCCCTTGGCCCTATTTCTCTGATGTTGTTGGCTGATTTGTCATTATGTGTTGCTCTGTATCTAGCACTTCTTTTCCCTTTGATGTCCCTGCAGCTGGTGTAGTTCTTTCTTGGGCAGGTTGCTGTGAAGTTCCAGCAGATGATGTACCGACTCCGGTTTGCTGAGGCAGCTTGAAAAATACCTGTCCAAAAGAGTCCAGGTCAAGAGTCTTCTCTAGATTTTTCATAGCTTGTTCCATTTTCTCTTGCTCAGTAAGCTCTTCTATCAGTGTGCCCTCTACCCACTCATCTTGATTAGCAAATTGCTCTATTTCAAGGATCCTACAATGTTTATAGGCTGATAGCCTGTTTTTTACTTTTCTTTCACTGATAAAGCCATTTGGGTCATAGGGTACCCACCAAAAGCTCTTCTTTAATTTGAGTTGTTCCCCCAGCATTTTATCAGCATCTTCCCATGCTTCCCTTTTGTTAAGGATAAAAGGGCCTAGCTGGTTTCTTATTTTCAGCTGGGCCTTTTTCTTTGCATTGTAGAAGTGAGTTAGATCTGAATTTATTAGTTGCCTGAAATATTCTAATGCAAACAGTCTCATAGGCACATACTTGGGCAACTTATAAGGGCACAGCTCACAGCCATATATCCTGATTTCAGTGTGATCCTGGTAGAAGTACCAGTCACCTATTCTGTAGCTCTTGGAGAGCTGTAAAATCTTCCTCATGTCACCAGAGAGCCTAGGAGGAGAATTTCCTATTAATAGAGAGGAAGCAGGATGTATAAACAGGTCAATAAACTCACAGTAGGTATAAGGAGTCTCACCAATTCTGTGGAAAACAGAGGTCCAAAAGATTACAGGCCTCCTCTCTCCTTTGGAATCCAATTTCCTGATGGGGAATACAAAAATGTCTGGATGATAATATAACAACAGGTGATATATGTAAGTTGTGTATTTAAACATTCCTTATCTTTCCAAGTTCATGAATTGAGTATGGATTTTTCCAGCAATGAAGGAGGCATAATCATACTTAATAGTAGGGGACTATCTTGGAATAAAGGTGGATAACAGAACCAAGACCATCTCATCCACATACTAACTGGACCTAAATCCCAAGATTGCTAAGATCATGTCAAGAATAATTCTCCCAGTCTCATTAAACCAGACATGTAAATAAGGAGGTGGCCCCCGGGGCTGGCAATCTGGCTTCATGAACATCTTAGCAATCCAACCTATTTCTGCAGTGGATAGTTGAGAGCCTTGCTCAAGCAGAAATCCCATGGACAGAGGAGCAAGAGGCTGAACTTAGAATCGTAGCATTTCATTGATAGAATCAGCAGTTATGTAGAAAAGGACAGCTTGTGATGGAGAGAGGATTGCTTTAGTGACAGGGTCATAATTTGCACACAGTGGCAAACAATATCTGGGAATATATTGACTGAGGGCATGTAGTACCTAGGGAGATTGGATTCCCATACCCCATAGATATTAGAATTGTTCAAATGATTGTTTCTGACTAGGCAGCAAGTTTGCAAATGATTTTGTATACCAATTGGGTCTTATATCTGAAAATCTCTGTTAGCTAAGGGCAAATGATGCTGATCAGTATGAGGAGCATTGAGAGGAGCAACATTGAGGGCTATGGGAGCCTCCATTTTTTGCTTTTGTAGAAAAAGTAGGAAAAACAACAGTTCTAGGGCCTTTCTTCGAGAATTACAGACCAAAGGTGATTTGAATTTAGCTCACCGGGTGAAATCTACAAAAAAAATAAAATTTGCAGGACTTTCGGTAAAAATGAGTAAAAGAGCAGTCCTGGAGGTCTTTTTATGAATAAACAGACTGTTTTCAACTCAAATTTGGCTTCACAGGCGGAATTTTCAGTGGAAAAGCAAAATTGCAGGTTTTTAGGGTGAAAACAAATAAATACCTAGATTACAGATGAAAGCTATGTAGTTGTAGGTTGCGGGACAAGCTGGAGAATAGGACTGTGGACTCTGTTTGGCTGGGTGGCGGGCTGTATGGTCAAGCAGCTGCTTTGGACGTGGTCTACATGCACCAGTTTTCGCGAAAGAATGAATACAAAATCAGCGAAAACGACATTTCGGGACTTTTTAACAAAAATTGACTTTAGGGGGCTTTTTGGTGCTTTTCGTTTGGGTGACGTCAGCATGATGGAATGGTTTGTCGCGTAGCGGGGTGACATGGTGGTGACGCAGTGCTGACATGGTTGTGACGTCAGCGGGGAGGTCACTAGGAGGGCGGTAAGCGGTATTGGCCCGCACCGCTTATTGGCCAGGGTGGTATTGGGTGGATGGGCCACGAGCATACCGGGAGGGCGCCGCGTGTCCCATGGTACGGCAGGAATACCACCGTTCCCCGGGCATTAACGTACAGGAGATGGAGGGGTTGCGATATCGATCTGGGCCGTCAGATCAGCGGGCCCAGATCCAACGGCTGGCGGTAAATGGAGTTGGCGGAGGGCTACGCGCGGGGACCCACCATTAAATCCAATGTTTTTTCAATGATTTCGGGTTAATTCATCGGTCGGGTTTGCGGGTTGGTTGTTTAATTAACCAGAGGTCAAATAAATTCCAATGCGTTGTACGCGGAGGGTTGTTAATGGCCCCAGATGAACCATCAATTCCCAATTTTTTAAGCAGCGATTATGGTTTATAATTAAACCAGGGCAGGGAATATTAAATTTTGGGGTTATTCCATATGTTTACATAATACGGGGAAGGACAAATTATATAGGAGTTATATAATAAAGTTAAGGTTAATATGAAAATTGATATATGTAAAAGGATAAGCGCCAAGTTATAATGTTTTAACCACTTAGGCTTAGGAAAAAACAGGGATTTTTACACAATAAATGTGGCTTCTTTGCCTTAGCAAGGTAGAGTTTTACTCAAGCTTCTTCATGAAATGGAGTGCTTTAAGAGTATTGAGCAGATCCCAATATCTTTAGAGGGAGGTTAGTAAATGTCTTTGGGAGAAGTGTGAGGGGAAGTTAGACATGCATCATTTGTTTTGTAGCCAGATAATTGCTATTATACTTATGATATCACATGAGATGAATCACCTTTGAAAGACAAAATTACTCATAAGCCTGCTTTTGCAACATCAAAACTGCCTACCTAGCCTATTATACCTAACATTTTTTCTTCCTTTTTCCTTGGGTGCATTTAAACTAGCAAACCCTTACTCTCTTCTTTTCTTTTAACTACCACCCTATCTAAGTCTGCCCTTATTTCTTCCAAGGGCTCAGATTTAGCTATTGAGCTCCTTTGCTTGTCTACCTAACTACTTATCTGCCAAGCTTGAACTGTTTGGATAGATTTTTTTCTCTATCTCTAAAACAAGAAATTCAAACATGAACCGGCCAAGATTAAGTAGTTTGGCCATCCATCAACTGTGACAAGAGTCAACTGATTGCACACAATGAGATTCTTTGCAAAAATAGAATAGTAGTGGCATTTTGGACTAGCACACTTTCCTAGTCTTCTTCATTTGGGGTTCATTTCCTTTCTTTTTGACCATTTCATTCTTTTTGCCCTTTGATCTTTCTTTTAGGGCATACCCTCTTTTCATTTTTTAATTTTTTGATTTTTTCAGAATATGGAACCTTTGCAGCATGGAAAGGATGAACATATTTGGGACTTTACCAGTCAATCATGAAATATGACACCTATTGGTATAGGAGCATAACACCATCCCATCTAAGCCCTATGGATCCACCCCCAGGACCCCCTCCATTTGTGGGTGCTTCTCCTATGTTTCCACCAGTAATTGTTCCTCCAAGTCTCAACGATCCAGTAGCTATTCCATTGGGACATTACCCTGTAGGCCAAATGCCTTTCTTATTTCCGCCTCCGGGATTATTTTCTGTCCCTGTCATGTTGGTCCTTCCTAACATGACTCTGGGGATCCCAATATGGTACATTAATCCCCCTGCAAGCATTTTGCCTGGTCAGGTAAAACCTTATCATGCTTTGGCCCCGATTCAAACGGTCCCTACGGCCCCTGCCGTTGCTTTAGTTCCATCACAACCTCAACAGGAACCCACTCCTATTGCGAAAGCATCCAGATAGGGGGGGGGAATCTAAGAGGAAAGAACCTAAGGACAATGCTCCTCAAGCTCCTCCATCCCTCAAGGCCCCAAAGCCATCACCTCTGTGTGCTTTGTGTAAAGTTGTTGGGAACGCCATGAATAATTGTCCCAAGCTTCCTCAACTCAAACCTTTGGTTCATGAAAAGTTCCTTAAGTCAAATATTCCTGAAGTCCATGTTAACTTACCAGGTCCACCCAAGAAACTCAAAATTTTACGCACAAATCACCCTTATGCCTTGTGCAATCATCATGGTCATTATTCCCATTGTTGCCCTCATCTCGATGAATTTCGCGATTGCCTTGAAGCGCTTCACGAATATGAGGCCACTCATAGTGTAACCCCTACTCCTCTACCCATGGATTCTGGTACCCCTAGTCAACCAAAACAGGGGGACTCTAGTCCCACCATTGTGATCCCTCCCCCTGATGTCAAGATGATGGACACGACAAGCCATATCCTTTACCTCTCATCATCCTTGAGTTCCTCACAAGCAAACCTTTCTGAGGTTTCCACGCACGCTCCTATCGAACCTCTTTCTACAGAATCCCAAGTCTCAACATCTGTAGATCCTCCATCTATTAGTTCTTTGTCTACCATTCAAGATGATGCATATGTGAACCTTATTTGTCAAGTTGATGCACAAGGTAACGTTGTCGCATCATGTAGTCAGTATTCCTCCCATTCGCCCATCTCCTAGTCTGATGAGGACATCATGGAAGCTATGTCTACCCCTGATTACCCTTGCACTTAGGCAAGGGGGCATATTTTTGGAGGATTCTGAAGGCCATTTCCTTCCTAATTCTCCCAGTGCACTCTACCTCAAGAAATGTCGCTCATAGCACATCCCTTTGATTTGCATGTCTTTATTTCTTCCATGAAGTTAGGTAGATTGCATCATCTCATCCATTGTCTTTTACACCTTTTAGATGGATCCATCATCCACACCATATATCAGTCATGCTGAAGATGCGAGTCGCTTCTCTAGGAATTTAGCCTTGATAGCCTGGGCCATTTTTACCCCCTTGCATACGTTAGTCCTTTCGAACGGCGTGTGCATTGGATCTACCACCAATAATCAGGTCGAATATGATGCAGTGATAGGTTTGTTAGTCGATGCCCTTGCTCATCGCATCCTTCATCTCCATGTTCGTTTACATTCCTTGCTACTTGTCATGCAATTGAATGGTGTGTATCATGTGCATAACTAAGTCCTATTTAGAAAATATCTGCGAGTTAAGTTGTTGGTACGTGAATTTGGAACCATAATTTTTAGTCATATTCCTAGAGCCCAAAATAACTATGTAAATACCATTGTAAATAACATTCTAGATTGGAATTTATCACATGTATACCATAGAAGACAACCATAAAACATAACACATGGCAAACCATCATCGTCATATAAAAATATATAATCATATTATATATCACATAAAACATATAAGTATTTAGAGTCCACCACTCTAAATACATCCAATATGCCCATAACATACTGGGGGGCACAAAGGCCCCTACATCTCCTTATCATCCTTTGGAGGATCTCGTGCCAAGTTGAGTTGAGATGCTTGAATCCCTTTTTCGAGCACTCGGAACACAATGGCGCTCCACAAAATCCTCTTGCTAGGGGGCATCATTCCCACCTTTGCATACCAGATCAGTCCCCTCCATCACATATGCTTGTGGGCAGTATCCTATTCTTGGGGGCATGATGGTTTTCCCCTGACCATCTTCTCAATTAAGTCTCGGCCTAGATCCCATCGAATCTAGGTATGGTCGATTATCCTCCCATTCCTTGGATAGTTCATCCTACCGACCTCTCCAGTGAGCCATATGCACATCGCATATCGTAGATGTTTGATACCATATCTTCAAACATTCTGTTCTATGTTCGCATAGTCCCCATGTTTGACTTAGTGGGTGAGAATGATTCTAGAACTACTCTAGTAGTTCATTCTTGTTTTCCTCTTCCCTTAATTCTTCACTTGGAACCATCGTTCCAAGAAGCATTAAGGCCATCTTTAGACAAGTAAGGTCACTTTCCTGAAAGTCGTAGATCCTAATTTTGATGGTCGATTTGTCCGCTATGATCTCCACAAGATTTTGGGCCTTCTCCTCCTCTCAAATTGGAGGGAAAAAGTCCTTTTATAGAAAAACCCACAGTTTTTTGTCGCCCATTACGACCAAACTGTAGCTTAGTTTGATAAACCATCAGCACCATTGGAAAGCTCTCATCTAGTACTATAATGGGTCTTCCTTAGTTTTTGATGATTTGACACTTCACCAGGAAATCATTTTTCCAAGCAAGGTCACTTCGTTGCCTCTCAAAATCGAATTTCTTCATAAAGAGACACTTGTACTTTGAGGTCCACCTCCTCTTAATAATTTTCATACCATGTGTCAATTTTCATCATGAGTAACCATAATTTACTCATGTTTTCATGGTCCCCACCAGGCCTGTTTTGTGTGGTAGCGTCATCGAGTCACCCTTGACCAAAGCATCCAGGATGAGTCACCCTTGCATCCATGGCGTCGGCTTCACATCCCATCCTATCATGTCACAATATTCCATCCATAGTTGCATATCGTTCATCCTGTGTGACCCATGTTGGCCTCAAGTCATATTGTCCCCATCCCCTCCAGAGTTGAGTCAGTCACTCCCAGGTCAACCATGCACTTTATGCACTGACAAGGGAAGTTATTTGTTTGTCCTTCAGTACCATTTTTCTCATTATCCCTGGTGTCAGTCCATCAGTCACATTACTATTTTCCCTCGTGCCTTAGTTGAGGATCCTCATTGCCTCATCTATCGTAGACCCTATTATATTGACATCAGCTCATTTATTCTAGAAGAACAGCCTAGAGGGCGGTGTATCTTGGTTCCAACTTTCATTCTTGTTCGGCCCCTCAGATCGAGCAGAGGGACTCATTATTACCCTTTGACTTGATTGTTTCATGTTCGTGATTCATATACTTGACGGTCCAATGATGCAACAGATTGTACCAGTGATTCCCGAGTGTGTGTGAGATGTTTCAGACCTCATGAGGCATGGCCCTTCAAGTAGCCCCCCACATGCATGGATGCATTCCTACTATGCTACAGCCTCAGATGCAGTTCCGCAGAGTTGATGGGTTCAGTTCCTACCAATCGCAATGTTCATAGCATGCACGTCTCCTTTAGACGATCCATTCATTTTTTTAGAGCCCTTCCCTATCCAGCAGTGCTTCTCTGGTTGTTCTACCCTCCCTCCAACCCATTTTTTGAGGGAAGGGCCATTATATCTCATGTGCTTAGATATTATTATATTCAACCCTGGCTCATATTTTTCTAGGTGCATTATGTATATGGGACACATTGTATTATTTTATGGCTCTGTTATGCCAGCATGTCATGTACCATTCAACATGTACTTCATTACTCAGTTTTATGTTTCTGGGCGCACCATTATTTTTGTACTAAGTTATCTCGATGGGTATGGGTATGCCTCCCCCGCCTCATTGAGATCCGATACCACAACATAAAAGGAGACTTGCATTAGTCTCGCACCTGTTGTCCCTATCCTCTTTCACTTCAGCTTTATTGGTCTCTTTCTCTCTCTCTCTCTGACTCCCCTATGTTGTCTATTGATTGTGTCTTTACAACTTACTTTGGTCATATGTTTTGCTCCTAACACTCGTACGTTGGGGGGAAATTTGTTATCACCAAAAAATTGGTCATCTAGCCTAATTTACTAGATGGATCAAAGTACACCATGTAAAGCCAATTTTACCATAGTAAAATTGCTTTCACTATGAGAAACTACTTAATAAACCACCTTTGTTAAGTAATTTATAGTTAAACCCGTGATGAATAATTAAATAAATCACTATTTATTTGAATTTCTTATAGGAATAATTAATTAAATCATTGTTTAATTATTATTCCTTGTCATATTTGACTCAATCATGAAAAATAAACAGATAAATCATTAATTATCTTATTTTTCTCTAAGAATAATTAATAAATCACTAATTAATTATTATTCTTTGTCAAATTTGACTAAATCCCTTAGGAATAATTAAATAAATTCTTATTTGTTTATTATTCCTTAACTAATTTCTTGAGATGATAAATAAATCATTTATTTCTTTATTATTTCTAAATAAAAGTTTAAATGTTTTTCCCTCCTAAACAAATATAATGAAATGTTCCAAGTGGTTATTCCAAGAACGGGGTTAATAATATTTTATTATTTCTCATTATTCGAGGATAACTCAATATTTTGTTATAAATAGAAGGGTTTTCCATTCATTATACACTTTTGATTAATTTCATTGTTGCACTCACTGTTGTAACTCTAATTATTTTCATTGTCGCACACCATATTTTTGCTGGGTTTACACATTATAGAGAGAGAGACTCTACACAAGCTGAAGACGTTTGAGGATAGCCAAGAACCCATCCCATAGAGGGGGACTGGTAACATTTGTTTGTTCCCTTCACATGTGTTATAATAAAACTATTCTTTGTATATCTGGTTTCCATTCGATGATTGGAGTTATTACCCTTTCTTTTTGTTGTTTAATTATGATTGTGGCATAGAAAAGAATTTTGGCAGGTTTTGTTTCTATCAGTTGCTGCAAATCTACAATGTTTAGTAGCCATTTATATTGTTGAGATTGTTTGTCATCCACAATCTTAAGTGGGTTCTTTTCGTACATCTTTGGGAAGAAAACACTACAACACATATCTTCCCTTCCTTCTAATATAGCCATTTTTGTAGATAGAGCGAATTTGGCCACATTAGCTTAGAACCTAAAGGAAGCCTTGACTGTAGAGAAACACATAATTTCTCTTGAAAAGAAGATCTCTCAGGAAGACAAAAAATCTAAGAAAGTTACTTTCAAAGATGACTCTAAAATTAAAGTCACAAAAGATCCTTTTAATCTTGAAGGCCTTCAGAAAGTACTGAAAACCATGTCTAACGAAATGGTTGAAATGAAGAAACAAGTTGTTGAATCCTCTTCTGCCAAAAAATATTTCAGATATTTTAGGAGGAATCAGTCTTCTAGTCCTCAGCCACCAAATACCATATCTAATGCTGAGTCCGACTTAGAAGAAGAGGAAGAAGAAAACACAATGACCGATGAAGAAACTGAAGAAGAAGAAGTAGTCAAACTAAATGGGATGTGGGACTTTATCCTTTCAAACGAAGAAGAATAAGAAGCTTTGTCTATTAGCACCAGAAACAAAGGGCCTGCTAATACGACACCGTCAAATCAAAAGCAGAAAACTCTGACTCCTGCTGCTAAGGAAAAAGCAATTAGCAAAAAGTCTTCTCTTAAGGCTTCATAGCCAAATTCATATTCATCAAATATTTCATCTACATCAAAGACCCTAGTAGTTAATAATACCATGGAGTATAACATTGTGGAAGATATGAAGAAAACTAGGGCCAATATTTCGCTACATGAACTTAGCAAACTGAAGCAACAATAGAAAATACTACTTAGAGAACTAAATGCAGTTCCTACTTCTCCCCTACTTGTTGTTGTTGTATCTCAAGCTGCTAAAGGCATGGGTAAACCCCCCACTTCTTCAAACAAAGTCAATCCTACAGATGTCATCCTAATCGGTGATAGATCTAATTCACACATGCCTCCTTTCCTCTTAACCTATGAAATTTTCAATAGGAACCTTCATAATTGTTTGATTGACTCAGGAGCCTCTTCTAATATAATGTCGAAAACAGTTTGTGCTAAGTTAAACGTCACTCCTCAAAAGTCTATTGTTCACATAGTACAAATTGACAGAACCAAAGTAGAGGTCTTAGGGGAATTAAATTCAGTTAACATTCGACTTTCCTCAAATCCCAAAGTCTGTCAAATAATTGATATATTGGTTGTTGATATTCCTAAATTCTACGGTCTAATTCTAAGTAGAGACTGGTCCAAGAAACTCCATGGATATTTTTCTACAAACTGGTCTCACATGTGGCTGCCCTATAATGGAAAGCCAAATCAAATTTGATTTGATCGAGAGAAACACTTGAAACATACAGTGACTGATTTTGAAGGTGATAATGAGCCGGTAGCATTCAATAATAACATTATTGGGAATTATTCGGCTAAGTCATTTTTAGGGAAATTTAAAGCACATGAGTCTCCCTTTCTGGATAATGTTGTCATCTCACAGATTGAAAATTTCTCGTAGACAAATGATTCCAAGTGTAAATTTTTTGTAAATAAACCCGTAGTTAACACTTTATTTTGGACTTTATACTTTGATGGTTCCAAATCTAATGATGGTGAAGGAGATGGTTGCATCTTAATCTACCCATAAGGAGAAAATAACATGTTAGCTTGCAAATTA
Organism: Pinus tabuliformis; assembly: GCA_031772625.1. Classification (NCBI taxonomy): domain Eukaryota; kingdom Viridiplantae; phylum Streptophyta; class Pinopsida; order Pinales; family Pinaceae; genus Pinus; species Pinus tabuliformis. The sequence continues at coordinate 1,915,112,282 of CM062816.1, forward strand.
GAATTCGAATGTAAAAATAATACCGCAGAGTACGAGGCATTGGTTCAAGGATTATACAAAGCAATTGACATCAATATCAAATATCTGCAAGTTTTTAGAGACTCAGAAATTGTCATTAAATAGGTAAGAAATACTATCCACTACCTTTCTAGACATCTTAAGCATTATCAATCATTAGTCCAGGATCTTACATCACATTTTTTGGCATTTAATATTTCTCCTGTACCTAGAATGAAAAATGTCAGTGTTGATCTATTAGTTAATGTTGCATTGAAACTTATACCATCTGAAGATTATAGTCCTGATAGGTTTTACATTGAATTGTTTTTAGACCATCTATTCCTCACAATGTCACTAATTGGCGAGTCTTCAACAATGATTATGATATTGTAAATTTTCTAACATCAGAGGGGTCATATGATGACCAAATCATAGATGAAAATGAGCACGACCTTTAGTTAAAGCAGAACGCTGATGAAAATCCAATACCCAAATCTGTAGTCAAATTAGAAGATCTTTATGATCTCAAAGACAGATTTAAGAAGGTAACTAATGCCAAAATCCAAAGCTCAACCCTGAGATTTGAATTAGTGAACCTTGGAACTAATGACAAGCCTCAGAACATTAATCTAGGTCTCGGTCTATCCTCTGATGAAAGATCATCATTTATCCGATTGTTAAAGAAATACAAAGGTATCTTTGCCTGGGATTATAACGATCTCAAAACTTATGATACCTTTGTCATACAGCACACCATTCCTATGATCTCTAATGATAAACCAGTGTAGCAGAAACTAAGGAAAATTCACCCGAACCTTGAAAGTCAAATCAAATCGGAGCTAAATAAACTCCTTAAGGCCAGAATCATATTTCTTGTTAGGCATTTGAAATGGGTATCCAATTTAGTGCCTATTAGAAAAAAGAATGGATACATTCGTATATGTATAGATTTTAGAAATTTAAATAAAGCATGTCAGAAAGACAACTTTCCATTGGCAACCATGGAACAAGTGCTGCAGTCAGTAGTTGGTTCTAAGCTCAAGTCGTTTCTTGATGGATTTTCAGGATATAACAAAATCCTGTTCCATCTAGATGATAGATTGAAAACCATGTTTAGAACTAAATGGGGAACATATGCTTATCAAAAAATGCATTTTGGTTTGATTAATGTAGGTGCCACATTTCAAAGAGCTATGGATATAGCCTTTAAAGGACTCATTAACAAATCAGTTGTTATTTACCTGGATGATATCACTGTCTATTCCACGAAAATAAGCAACCATTTAAACGACCTCAAGCAGATCTTTGAATGATGTAAAAAATATGGGATCTTGCTCAATCCAAAGAAGCTTTATTTTGCCTTAAGCGAAGGTAAGATTTTAGGATTTGTCATATCAAAAAAGGGTATTTATATCAATCCAGAAAGGATTAAGGAAATTGAGAAAATCCCCTTATCCCATAATAAGAAATCAATGCAGTCTTTCTTTGGTCAAATAAATTTTGTAAAAAGATTTGTCCCTGACTTTTCACAAATAGTTTTACCTTTACAGTCTATGATTAAGAAAAAATCAGTTTTCAAGTGGGGTCACAATGAAAGAGAAGCATTTGATTTAATCAAACAAGCTATTATCAACGCTCCCTCCTTGACAACTCCCATTTTTTCCAATCATTTTTTTTTATACACATTTGCGTTAGAAACATCATATGTTTTCATTTTGACACAACTCACTGATCAACAGATAGAAGCACCAATTTAATTTTTAGGTTCAAATCTACAAGGCGCCTAATTAAATTACTCTGCTATGGAAAAACATGCATTTTTTGTTTTTAAGTCAATAAAGAATTTCAAACCATTTCTCCTTAAAACTCATACCAAAATCATAGTTCCATTCTCAGCAGTAAGGCAATTACTGGTGCAAAGGGAAGTAAGAGAAAAAATGGCCAACTGGGTAACCACGCTACAAGAATATGATGTCGAAACTAGACCAGCTAAAATTGTTAGAGGTTAAGGTATTTGCAAAATGTTAGCTGAAGCATCCAACTTACCAGTAGAAGAAGATTCATGTGATGATATACAAATATCATAGGTAAGACTCAACAATATCGAATCTCAATATGTTGATCTCATCTTTTATTTTAGAAATGGATATGCCCTTATGCAGCTCAGTTACAAAAGAAGAAAGGCTTTGATATTAAAATCAAAGCAATACGAAATCGTCAATGATGTTTTGTTTTAAAAAAAAATTATGATTATGTTTTGCTAAGGTGCCTTGAAAAATCTGAGCCAGAAAAGGTTTTGTAGGAACTCCATGATGGACTAGCTGGTGGACATTTTGGAGGAGACACGATAACACATAAAATCCTGCATGTTGGCTACTACTGGCCAACCTTGTTCAAAGACGCACATGAATAGGTAAGGAAGTGCAAAACCTGTCAAAATGTTGCTGACAAAGGAAACCTGCATTGCCATTATAGCCAATCAACATTGAACAACCATTTGAGAAATGGGGACTGGACATAATAGGTGAGATCGTTCCTCACTCTTCAAAGCAACATAGCTACATCCTTACAACAACTAATTACTTTACTAAAAGGGTGGAAGCAATTCCACTGAAGGTAGCCAATTTTGAGAACATCATCGAATTTATTGATCAATTTATCATTACCAAATTTGGCCTACCGACTGCCCTGATGTTTGAAAATGCATCTTACTTCATAGGCAACACGATGACAGAATTCGCTCTCAAAAGAGGTTTCAAACTCAAGCATTCTGCTAACTATTACCCTCAAGGAAATAATTTAGTAGAATCAACCAGTAAAAACCTCATTAGGATCATTAAACGAACTATTGATCAGAGTCAAATAAACTGGCATAAATCTTTAACATTTGCTCTATGGGCAGATCGCATAACACATAAGACCTCAATAGGCACTTCTCCATTTAATCTGATCTATGGGAAAGAAGTTGTCCTTCCTACAAATATAGTTATTACCTCTCTAGCCCTAGTTCAATTTATTGAAGAAACTCCTTCTTCTTCTTTGCAATTAAGGCAATAAAAAATCCTCAAACTTGAAGAAGAAAGAGACAAAGCCAAAATCGTACATGCCCATCATCAACAATTAGTTAAATCTTCCTTTGATGCAAATTTTGTAAGCCCAAAATCATTTCAACTTGGAGACCTTGTATTGAAATGGGATAAAGCACGCGAGGAAAAAGGTAAGCATACCAAATTCCAAAGAATGTGGCTTGGACCATTTTAGATTACAAAACAAATCAGGCCATCAACGTTTCTATTGCAAGATTTATCAGGCAAGAGAGATTCTTTGCTTGTGAAGGGTCAGACTTTGAAAAAGTATTTTTCATAGGAGATAACCTCTTCTATCCCCTGTACATTATCACCTTTACTTTTCCTAGGAAAATAAAAGTTAAATAGTATAACTATTGGCCTTACAATAAAATCTCTTGAAATATTTTGATTTTTCACTTTTATAAGTAGATATTGTTAAGGAAATAATTATAACATTTCGAAATTAACTAAGTTCTATCTCTCTGAAATTTTCTTATTTCCACCAAAATTATTTGTTATTTGAGAAACCTCCAACTTTATAAAAAACTTTTGTTCTACTATTAGTCAAGAAAAGTATCTTTAACAAAGTAAAGGCTCTTTGCAAATAAGCATCTTCAACTCTATAATTGTCATCCAGAATCCTTAAGGAGTCAATGGTTCTCCTCATCCAGAAAAATTTTCTCTTTTTACAATGTAATTCTAAAATATACTGAAACTCAAAAGGTAAGAAGTCTCATTAAGAGTCTACTTACCATGTTCATAGGGAAATAATAGACTGACATTACCAATACTACATACCAAAATAGGGTAATCGCTTGAGATTATTTTAATCAAAAGACAAGGGGTCTCATCACGAGCCAGCTTGTTCAATTGAATTACAACCGGTGAATGGCATTGTCATTATTTGGCCACCAAACCAAGACAATGACTTTTAAGTAATAAAAAGAAAAAATTTGCAAAAAGAAAGAAGAGAATAAGTATATGGTTTTGGATTTATCTCTAAAAATTGCACTCTTATCCGGATGGAACACTTAATAATTGTTGGTTAAATGGTAACCCTGTCGAGGCTATTGACACCTGCTGGTAGCAGAGGCTCTACCTGTGACAAAAGAGTACATTTAAAAGTTGATCTGCAAAAGCCCCATACTTTACTTTTAAACTAAGTAAAGACTAATATAGACAAAGGAATTTTCATTTGTAAGAGGATATCAAATGAATTGTAATTAGGTGAGTTTGTCTTTTTACTTCATAGAAATGTTTGTTATCTTAAATTTCATGCAATTCCTATTTCCTGAACTATCTTTATTTTGAAAGTTTTAAGAAATTTCAAAATTATCAGAGATAACTGGTTCTTCAAGTCGATCGTCAATTGTTGTACTCTTCAACAATCCCCCCATTTACTATATAATAGTTAGTATTGTATTAATAAATGGAGACCCTTCAAAAAAATTCAAAAAACTTAGCAAATAAGAGCTTTCCTTTTAAAAACCATTCAGAATAAAACCTGAGACAAACATAAGATATTAAGCCAAGTCACTTTATGAATAAGCATTCTCGCTTTATCACAAATCACATGATCCAAAGTAACAAAGGATAGTTGTGAATCGAAGTCTACGAAATGTGATAAAAGAGCCCCCCTTAGAAGACCGAAGGTAGCGTTGAAATTTTTATAAACCTTAAAGGCTTAGAATATTCTTTATAAAATAAAGTGCTCATCGCATCGCGGCTTTCACAAAGGCTCAAACATGCAAACCATAAAAAATTGTGAATTGCGATGTGGTCCGGACCTAACGGAATAGTAAAAATTGTTATAACTTGAATCAAGTCTAACATATCGTGAATATCTGTTTTAATAGAATAATCATCTGTGTAAGGAAAAGCACTTGAAAAAAGTAAAAAGTATGTCGCTCATCACAAATCAAAAAAATACCAGCAACTTTGAATTGGTCTATTCATGATAACCTGATATCACCAATATTGCGATATTGTGATAAAACCATTTATCGCAATCACTTGATCGGTATCACACTTAAAGCACACCAATTTGAAATATCATTTAGAACTTGCGATGCGATATTTGGTGAGTCATAAAAGAAATCACACGAAGGCCTTAATGAGTAGTTAATAAGTTTAACCGCATTTACTCTTTACACGGCTCGAGAAGATTGATATCTTTTTTACCCATATTTGAAATAAAATATTAATACTTACGTTGTTTTAGAATTTATTGTGTTCTTGTGTTTCCGCTTTCATTGTCGCTCTGAATTTCATTTTGTTTTGTCAATTGACCAAAATTCAGGAAATTTCCAAAGAAAACAGCACTCGAGAAAATGGTTAAGAAAGGAAAGAAGACTGCAAAGGCTACTATGTCTGAAGATTCAGACATGCTTCCACTCTTCTCTGATACTACATGCAACAAGGATGGCGAGACTACCTCATGGGAAGCAATGTACAATCTAATGGAGGAAGAAAACCTAAAGGTCCTAGATACTAAAGCAACAACAGATGCCAAGGTCTCATCCAAGGCTTCTTATTTTGAAGCAGCATGTTCTTTCATGCATAGAATAGTTGTGAGGCCTAAAATCTTGCTGTACACTGATATGGTAAGATGGATCATTGATAATGTGGACATTTCAGATATAACATTCAGGAATTATAGGCATGAAGTCGTGGGGTCATTTACTCTAGACAATTTACATTGAATGTACCATCTGCCAGAACCACAGAAGTTGTATGATAAAGCCTTCATTGAGCACTTTGCAAAAGAAAATGAAGACCTGATGGACAACATGCAAAATTGGAGGTCTAGCTCCAGCAAATTAAAGCGGGAGAAAACTAGTATGTACTTAATTACACCTCTGTCAGCCCCACATAATTTTGCAGCCACAATGATGTGTAAGCTATTTGGAAAGGCTGACAGTACCAAATTTTCTATTGAATGGGTTTCATTGATTGATGTGGTTGTTAATGCTATAATTACGAACTGGAGAAATATTTTGTCAGACAATTTGGCTATGTCCATTAGAGAATATAGACACAATAGAATTATCTCCTCTCGGGTTATCCCTCCTTTTATATGAGTGCGTATGTGATGGACGCTATATGTTTTTGTTCAAATTTTCCAAATATGGGCTAGAAATGGACTCTACAGGACCTTACTCCTATCCATATTTATCATAAGATTTTGTGGGAATCATATTTTAGCTCCCACTTTTACAAAATCTGTCATGGCGTTATGTTGCCAATTTACCAAATCATTTTTTATAAGAAATCCCCCAGGCCATCAAAGGAAGCTAAAACGGACATCTTTCCAGTGGAAAGATGGTTTGGCGAGGAACTATTTACTTATGTCATAGTTTTTGGGAGTATCATAGCTCCACATGTTCTTCCATTTTACGTTCCTGATAAGGTAATGGAAAGAGAAATTGTCTATCAAACAGTGGGGGATGGTATTACCAGAACCCTCAAAGAAATGAAGAAATCCATATGGATGACCTTCCCAGTGTAATGTGGTGCTTTTGCATTACATGATTTTGGGCACATGGCAAAAGAGATATAGAATATCACATCCCTAAATCCGGCTACTGTGCCAAGCTGACAGTATGACCCTAACAAGGTCACCATGAACTTCATTGCTATGGTTAAAATCAAACAATTTACTCATGAAGATGATGAGTTCGATGATCTCTTTGAGTCAGCTGACATTTTCATAGGTCTTACATCTGGTATCAATAAAATTGAGCCCAACAGACCTCAACCAATTCCATATCTACATAAACAAAAGACTAATAAAGGTCCCTTTGGACCTATTACAGATTGAAGAAAAAAGAGAACCCACTCCAAACGTAAGCCTGGAGAAAAGTTCCGAGCATAATTCTGATGGGGAATCTCAAGAGAAGTCAGTTCAAGGTTCAGAACATTCTGAACACCAATCTCAGGATAAGGAAGAAAGCCCCGAGAAATACCCTAAGAAGGACACTGAGAAAAGTGTTGAAGAAACAACCAAAAAGGCCTCGGAACACATGGAGACTGACTCCATGCAAGTTCAAACAAAAAAGACCAGATTCATTGATCTGGATCAAGAATGGGAGAAATTTAACAAAAAGCTCCAAGTGTAGCAGACAAGGACATGTCTTGAAGGAACTTCTGGATTTTAGACTCCATAACAAACTCAGTAGGTTATAAACCCAGAAACAACAATACAAGGAGTTACAGCTACTCAAGATATTGAAATCATCCCGGCCTGCCCAACTTCAGAGATTGTTTTAAAGATTGAGGAAATACCCCACTGGATATATTCTACAGCCCAACACATAAGGTTGTAGTGAAGAGGCAAAGGAAGAAAAGGAATTTGGATGCATTAGAAGCCACAACTCTTGAAAATGAATCGATGGAGGTAGTATGGAATGACACCCCCATCAATCCAATAGAAAACCTCACCAAGCTATCATAATTTGTAAGCACCTATGCAACTGCAACAATTGATAAGGCAGTCGAAGTTTGGCTTTTGCTCAAATAAAAAGACGAAAGAGTTTAGCCGTTGGAACAACTTGAACTAGAGAAACAGAGCACCAACAGGCAAGCAGAGATGGAAATGGCACAGCTTCAGAAATATTTTTAATAGATGAGATTACAACATCAAACGGACATCGCAGAAAATGATTCACAGATTAATCAAATGCAGACTATAATAGATAAACTTAAAGACAACCCTCAAACAGAGGAATTCATTAAAGAAACACTTGAACTAAACTCTCTGTTCTCATTGCAACAAGAAGTATTCTGCCAGAAAATCTCATTGACCAATCCATATTGTGAAACAAGTGATGCATTAACCAATCAAGTGGTTGATCAAAGATTAGAATATGAAGAGATCAATCAGAGGATTTCAGAGTTTATTTCTTAGTAGGAACCTGAAGAAGGTAGAAAAGTTGATCTGCCAAAGATTGAGGAGTCTTACAAGGATATTCTATTCACGGATTGGGACATATAGTTGAAGCAAGCAGAAAGGGTAGCAGCAAGAGCAACTAGTACAACAAACAATATAATTGAAGTTGTGAACAAAAACCTTCATAGTGCCAATCTCATTAAAGAATGCAGGTCAGAAGTTCTCCCAGACATCAAATAGTTAGAGAAACAATGGAAAGAGACCACCAAAATGCAAGTTAAGGCAATCAAACAACTGTCTAAGCTTGACTGGGAAACTTACTGGCAGTTTCTGGTGAAACCACATAGTCAATGGATGACCCTGCGTTGTCTAACAAATTCCACTCAAAAGATGGTGTCAACACTCTCTGATGTTGTATTTATAGGACAATTAAGATCTAGAATCGGCCAACCACCCCGGGTGAAGCCAATAAAAGATATTTGCAAACTCAAGGATCGAATGGTTGACTAGAACCATTCAAGATGGAAAAGCTCGTCATTATTTTTATTTATTTTTTACTTCTTATTTTACTTATTTTGTAGAAGGTTGTTTGAACCTCCTCAGCGTTTTATGTAATAATATATTTTTGATACATAATTTGTATTATTTAAACCTCTCTCATGCATTTAGAGAAAGGTCTAGAATTTTATTGAGAACGCTTTGCAATGGCTTGCACTTCTCTACTTTTGTGAATATCTTGATGAAATAATTGCAACAAGATCTTGATTTTCTTAGAAATTAAAGCATATTCTACTGAATTTGCACTTTTGTACTCTTACAGTATATTTAGTTGAATGGAAGCAAATTAATATTATTGACTTCATGAGTAGAACCTCTCATATTTGGTACTTCTATCTTTATGGTTGAGTTTTGTTTATGAATTAACAGTGATATTTTCTGATATGGTCCTATGTATGAAATTTGAGCTACGGTTTAACATTATAGCATGTTTGTAAAATGTTTTAACTGTAATTCCTTATTAAGTACATGAGCAATTGATATATGCGATATAGTTCTCACAATTATTTTGCCTAACTATTTAGTCAAAAAAATTATCATTAACGATTTCATCTCTTATAGAAATTGAATTATCTGTATTACCTATTGCTCTAAGATATCTTTTTATATCTCATGATTTAAGTTATTCCCTAGGTATATATTAAGATAAATGTTAGAATAAATAGCTTCATGTGCTTGTTGTTTAATTAGATTATTTTAGTTAAGTCATTTCCCATTATACCTCATTGCAAACCACAATCATCATCCTATCAATTCTTTTTGGGAAATTGGTCCCATTGTCCCCAATCGAAGCCACCATACTAAACAGAAAAGGAGTTTCTTCCAAAGTTCGAACTGGGTGGTTATCCCCCATGTTGTTGCAACGAAATTCTGAGGCTTCAACAGAACCCTACGACAAGTTGTAGTTACTGTAAGTCTTTTGATCATGTGGTAGAAGAATGCCCCGCCTTTATTACAAAGATGCAGGAGAAAAGAAACCAATAGCGTGTAACAAATATCCAAATGATGATAGTTGAGCCAAGGGAGGATCAACCACACATTGACATTGTAACAAGAAGCAGAGCTACGACTGGAAATGATAAAGCCAATGGGAAAAAGGAAGTTGAAGCTACATGGGTAAGAAAAACTACTGAACAATCTTATGTATTTGATATCTTGAAGGAAAAGAAAGTGTTCATGGAAGTGAGGTGAGGCTTTATGGATGATGGGGCCTCGACATCTACCACACAACTGACTCATAAGGATAACTAAGAGATAGTACCGATTGCGACACATGTTGCAAGATGTGGATCTGAATATTTTGAAGTCCTTTCTACAGACTCGAATGAAGTTGTTGAGAAATCAAAAGGTCGTAGAGGGATTGCAGGAATTGATAGACTCTTGTGCTCCTAAAGAGGTACCACAGAGTGAGATACGCGCAGTGAATAATCTGCATAGACACAAGAAGCGGACTAGAAAGGAAATAAGGCTTACAACGCAAATTGGGGAATACGACATGCATCAGGTTATCTTGGATCTAGGATCTGATAGAAATGTCTTGTCGAAGCAAACTTGGGAATTGATGGGTAACCCAAAACTGTAATGGTAACTATCCAACTAAAGATGGTGAATCAACAGAAGATCATCCCTCGAGGAAGATTTTCAGGTATCACAATAGACATTGATGGAGTGCACATTACCACTGACTTCGAAGTGATTCAGATTGTGGATGACAATAATCCCTACCCCGCGTTTCTTTGATTGGATTGGCCATTTGATAACATGGCTATAATTTACTTAAAGAAAAGGAAAATGATATTTGAAAGTAATAATATGAGATATATTGTGCCATTAGATCCATTGAAGGGTGGGAGATATACTGAACCTGTCAGAGAAGAATACAAAGCGGATGACATCGACAACCTTTACCAGGTAACAAAAAAAATAAGAAGAATTGATTAACCCTACTGCAAATGAAAAAATGACTTAGGAGCAAGATAGTTCCTGCACTTCAAATTCAAAAGAGGAATTGGAAAATTAGCACAACAAGTTGCATGAAGTGTCTACAAGATGATGTGCAAGGACCACTAGAGTAGTGTGATGTATGACAACTGAGGTACATGATTTACCTTTATATGATGGTTTGGGTGATGTAAATACTTTCTTTAGAGATTATGAAAGACGGGTACCCAAATGTCAGAGATTGTTAGCTCTAGATCAAGCACTGAGGGCTACTCCTACTAGATGGTGGGGTACTCATAAGAAGAATATAGGAGATTGGAAAAAATGTAGAAGTTTGATGTGGGTAAGATTTGGTAAAGTAGAAACAGAGCTCGTAGACAAGTATGATGGCCAGAATGATCCTAGAGACCACATACATCTCTATATGACAGCTTGGGGAGAAATTTCGCGAGAAGAATGGGTGCATGGCTTCATCCATACCTTGGAGACAATTCCTCAAAATTGGTATCTGGAAACCGAGCTTCGACATGGTACTGCTAGTTGGGCAGAAATGGTTGATGGATTTATAATGACATTCATATTTGAAGATGATTGTCCACATATAGATGCAGCTCTGAATATAGTTAAGAAGAATATTTTTGAGAACAAAGTTCCAGTTATCTGGCAACCTGATTGGGCTATGCAAATACACAATGTAATGGAATGCTATAATTTAACTTCCAAAAAGGATGAAGATCCTCGCAAGATTGACATCAGGGAATCAAAAGGTCATCGTGAAGTAAATGGAATTGAGATAGAGATGCATGACATAGCGAAGGCATTGAAGGCGAGGAAGGTGAATATAGGGTCAGAGGCTGAACCAAAGTATGCAACAATAGGAGATTACTGGGATGAAGACACAGTCAGAAAGATAACAGATCTCTTGCATGAATATTAGGAGTTTTTCCCTACTAATTTTTCAGATATGAAGGGAATATTAGGATATTTGGGAGTCATGAGGATTCCTCTAAAGCCAGATGTGAAGCCTATCAAGCAGAGACCTTATAGACTAAATCCAAAATATAAGGAGAAGGTGAAAGAAGAATTAGACAAAATGTTAACAGTTGGGATAATTGAACCTGTCGAAGAGTCTGAATGGGTAAGTCCCATGGTGGTTCAGGAAAAGAAGGCAAAAGGGGAAATCAGAATTTGTGTTGACTTAAGGAAATTGAATGATGCATGCCTACATGACCCCTTCCCTACACCATTTACAAATGAAGTATTGGACAATGTAGGAGGACAGGAGGCCTATTCTTTCACAGATGGCTTTTCAGGATACCATCATATCAGAATTGTGCCAGAAGATAGACATAAAATGACTTTTGTGATAGAGTGGGGCTCTTATCAGTACACGGTGATGCCTTTTGGATTAAAGAATGTGCCTGCTATATTTTCCAGAGTTGTAATTGTGGCCTTCAAATAATATATACACAAGTTTTTGGAAGTATACTTCGACGATTAGACAGTTTTTGGTCTATTAAAGAAGCATGTGCCAAGCTTAAGGTTGGATTTGGATACATTCAGGCAGTACCATATCTCATTGAACTTGAAGAAGTGCATCTTTTGTTCACCATTTGGTATAATGTTAGGACATGTAGTTTGTAAACATGGATTAAAGGTGGATCCCACAAAGATTGATGTTATTGTGAACCTACCAACACCAAAAACAGTGAGACAATTGCACACGACACTAGGACACATTGGCTACTACATAAAATGTATAAAGGGGTACGCACAGATAATTGTGCCAATGGAGAAATTGCTGAAGAAAGATATGACTTTTCAATGGATTGAAGAGTGCCAGAAGAGCCTAGATGTACTGAAAGAGAAGATGGTAACTATGCCTATTCTAGTTTTCTCGGACTGGAAGAATGAGTTCCATGTACATGTTGATGCATCTTACATAGCATTGGGTATAGTGCTAGCACAACCAGGAACAGTGGAAATTGATCATCCCATAGCATTTGCAAGCAGGAAACTGTCCAACGCAGAAAAGAACTATAACACGACAGAAAGAGAAGGATTAGTTGTGGTGTATGCATTACAAAAGTTTAAGCACTGCCTTTTGGGGCGCACTTCAAAATGTTCATTGATCACTCTGCGCTAAAATATTTGGCGAATAAGCATGTTTTAGGAGGAAATATTTGTCGATGGTTGTTATTATTCCAAGAGTATGAATTTGAAGTTATAATGAAGCTAGGGAAATTGAATGTTGGACCTGATCACCTATCAAGAATAGAGATAGGAGAAGAACCCAAAAATATCAAAGATAACTTGTCCGATGCACAACTTTTTACAATTAGAGTCACAGATGATCACTTCATGGATATTATTCAGTTTCTGACCACAGGAATAACACCCGTAGAGTACACTATGAAGCAAAAGAAGGAGTTGGTGGTTCAAGAAATTGATTTCTCATTGTCTGTTGGACACTTGTACAAAATGGGATTGGATGAAGTACTGCGCAGATACGTCCCTAAACATGAACGACAACGTATTCTGAAAGAAGCTCATGGAGGAGTCGCAGGGGAGCACTATGCAGGAAAATCCACTGCGTGGAAAATCTTGAGAGTTGGGTTATGGTGGCCCATAGTACATAAGGATGCAAAAGAATTATGTCAAGAATGCGATGTATGTCAAAGAACAGGAAAGACATCTAGAAGAGACGAGATGCCACTAGTGCCACAGATAACTTTGCAAGCTTTTGACAAATGGGCAATTGACTTCGTTGGACCTATCAATTCACCAAGAAAGAAGACTAGTGCAAGATATATTATCACTGCAACTGATTGTTTGACAAGATGGGTTGAGGAAAAACCAGTGAAGGATAGCAACATAGAAACTACTGCGAAGTTCATCTTTGAATATATATTGTCCAGGTTTGGATGTTCGAAGATCTTGATGAGTGACCAAGGCACACATTTCTTCAACAAAACCATTAAAGCACTAACTAAGGAATTTCAGGTTTACCACCAGAAGAGCACTCCTTATCATCCTTAGGCAAATGGAATAGTGGAAGCTTTCAATAAGATTATGGAGAATGCATTAACCAAGGTATGCAATGTGAACATAGATGACTGGGATTTGAGAATTCCAGCAATGTTGTAGGCATATAGAACAACTTGCAATAAATTGACAGGGCAGACATTGTTTAGGTTGGTATATGGACAAGAGGTAGTTATGCCTATCGAATACAATGTGCCAAGTTTGAGAATTGTAGTTGTCACAGATATGGCAGACCCTGACGTTATGAAGGAAATAATGTTGCAAATACTAGCTCTAGAAGAAGACAAGTTCGTAGTAGGGTTCCATTAGCAAGTACAAAAAGCAAGGGAGAAAGTTTGGCACAACAAGCATATCAAGAAGAAGACATTCTGGGAAGGAGATCTTGTATTAGTATATGACAACAAATTCGTGAAGTTCCCAGTAAAATTTAAAACATATTGGTTAGGACCATATATCATCAAGCACATCTATGACAGTGGTGCAGTTCAACTCGCGAAGTTGAATGGTCGACTGATTCCGGGAAGAGTGAATGGTAGTAGATTGAAGATATATAGGGACAACATTGTCCTTGGAGCTTCGCACTAAAAATTGAAGGCAAGTATGTCTTAGTGCCACCTGTAGTTGAAAGTGGGCATGGGACAATAAACTACTATGTAGAAAGGGACTTCGTCGAAGGAAGATTACTGCGTGATACTCAGGAGTATGATGAAGTCCGAAGGAGCTGTGACAAAGAAAAGGTGATTGCGCTATGAGGGAAGGTTCATTGAAGTTGGCTGGAAATATGACCGTTGGAAGGAAAAAACTACCGTTAAAAGGAAATTACCATTAAGGGATGCAAGAAAAGAGCATTTACGAAGCACAACTGGCTGTATCTAGCACCATACCTGCATTAAATGAGAAAATCTTGGAGAAATTGTGAGGTTGGAATTTAACTTTGTTATAAAAAACATATCCTGCACCACATTTGACACTTTTCTATCTGGAGAAGTTGAGAAATTGCATAGAAGAGAGCTATTGTATGTTTGAGAGGAGTTTTGAAGAACTTGTTGGAATATTTGTAGAGAAAGGATTAGTGGGTATTATGGAGGCACAAGGAGCGAAGGTACCCATGTCCCCAAGACGCTAGAGGTCACTGAGAAAGCAGGTACCCACAACCACATCCACATAAGAAGCAGGAGAAGATACCAGTTGAGGTCTCTGGGGCAGAACTCAGAACATCCCCGAGGAAGAAAACACAGATGGAAGTCCGCACGAAGAATAAAGAAGATAAGGGGAAAAACTCAGTGCAAAAAGGAAAGAAGTCGATACAGCAGAAGGTGCCTTAGCAAATCAATGATAGTGAAGAGGAGGCCAAATTTCAACGCATGTAGACAAAGGACAAAGATATTCCTGTTGTGCTCCCACCTTAGATTCCACAAAGAAAACCAAATGCCAAGCCGGTTAAGGAGCCAAAGGATGGAAAGTTTGACATGTTCACTTCATTGTTGTCGGAGGAAGTGTCGTTTGAGGGTGAAGTATTGGGGAGGATCCCCCAATTGAAGATGGAAGAATGAGACTTTAATGATCAAAGAAAATACCCTTAATTTGAACCAAGTAGATATCTGAAGTAGGTTCGGTACCCAGAAAGTGGAGTCATGAGGCTCGAGCTATTCTAGTGGGCTACAGGATTACGTAAAGCAGGCCTCTTAAACATGCTAAATGTGGCACACTTCGGTCGAAGCACATCCAATACATTATGTTTGCGGCAGTTCCTCGTACTGGTATATGATGGATGCATTTGGCTAGGCACGAGGATCCTAATTGATGACATGTTAATCAGAAAATTCACAAAATTGCCCCATCAGGGAAAAGACCCCGCAGAAGAATTTGTGGGAAAGAATAAGGACAAGGAGATGGCACAAATGATGAAGGAAAAGTTTGGATTAGTGAAGAAGTCACGTGGATATGACATCAATTCCATTGATGATCAAGGGTGTGTTTTGTCGTGCACACCTTAGCAGGTAAGATAATGAGGAAGTGCAGGGCCAATGAGGTGCCTGCAGCTGTAGTGTCTTTGGTTGCGCAATGTAGCGCAAGAGTCCAATTTAACTGGCTAGCCTATCTGTGCAAGGAATTTTTGACAAATTGTAGGGAAGCATGGGAAGAGGCAAAGACGTTCCACTACGCTTTCTTGTTAATACTCATAGTGTTGATACATGGAAAGAACTAGAAGACTCGCAGTTTCCATCTGTCAAGGTGGATGTTTATGAGGCAACAAGGTATTCCTCCATCTAGTTTTCTAAGGAGTCGACACGCGCAATAAAGAATAGGATTTTCTTTGTGGTTATGGCAATGGATCTACACATGGTGGTGAATCAGCATCCAAGGTTGTCAAGTAGTTTGTATAACCAGTATTGTGACATTGAAGATTTCAAAGCAGACTTCCACAGATCTTATGTGAAGGCAACAAAGGACCCACCTGAGACATGACACCCATTTCCATACTTAGTAAGTGAAGACGATTTTCTCGTCGTAGTATAGCAATGGCCGAAAGAATGGATGACTCCACCTAGTGGAGTGGTTGGAACAAATAAGGGTACCCAGGATGCAGGTACAAGTTAAAAGGATGCTGAGGTGGAAGTAGAGGAAACATAGCAAGAGCATGAGGAACCCCTCAATGATGTAGGAGTATCAAAGGAGTCACCTTTCATTTTTAGAAGTAGAGACATAACAACTGTGTTAGGGAAGAGGAAAAATCAGAACGTGGATAAGTCCAAAGGCATAGAAATGCTTGTCCTCACTGATGGGGACATTGACGAGATCAGAGAAAAGGTCTAGGAGATAACAGTGGAGACCTAAGACAAAATTGATGATCAATATAGAATTGTCTTGACTGAAGTACAGAAGGGCATCACGGAGTTGAAGGCATTGCTGCAAGTAGAAAAACAACCAGAACGAAGAGCTCAGTCACTACAGATAGAGAAAATAATAGAAATGCAATTTGGCGTTAGAATTGTGCAGGTGTCAGCTGGGGCACTTCACTGGTACTTACCAGAGGACAAAGAATGACTCAAAGTGTGGAAGAATGTCAGCATAAATATTATCGCTTTGCCCATTCAAATGTTGCATGAATTCCATCAAACTTTAACAACCGAGATGTAAGAGCAGGAACAACGAACCTCGGCAATGACGATGTAGACAGAAAAGGAGAAAGTTTCACCTAAGAAGCAGATGGAGGAGGTGGCTAAGCAAAGAGACGAAGCATATCAACAACAAGAACAGTTGGAAAAATCCATTGAATAAAGTCTAAGCACAATCTTGGATTTGAAGCTTGGTGACGAGGAACCACTAGCAGATAAGGTCGCGAAGCTCGCCCTCATGATTAAGGAATCAAAGAATACACTAGCAAAGATAAAGTTTGAGTATGAAGTGTAGATATCAAAGCTACAAATAAGGCTACAACCAGCCACACCACCAAAAGTGTGGGAGCAAAGGCAGAAAGACTTAAAGGCAACATTGAAAGGTATCTCTGACACAGTAGCGGACTGTGGGAAATTATTGGATGATAAGATGCAGATTTGGACCTCACTATAGAAGGATCTAAACATCCAAGAGATTGAGGAGGAATTATAGGTGAAGCAGAAGCAGCGCGATGAAATCTTGGCAGTTGTAAAGACCTTACCAGTCTTACAAAAACTCACCAGTATTATTGAAGGGAATAACCTCCAAAATCATATAGATGAGCTTCAGAGGAAGGAGCAAATTTTGCAAGCGAGGACTTAGTCGTGGAAATATGATGCCCTTAAATTGTCTCATGTAGTGGATGAAAGGCTCAATGAATTGAAGAAAATGGAGGAAGAAATACTACAGAAGGATGTTGGTCCAACCACAGAGGCATTGTTGGAGGAAGCGCACAAACAGGAGAAACAAATGGTAGAGACAGTCTAGTAGTATAATGCAGTCTACAATGGAATTGCAACGAAAATCAAGGGAACCAAACTTGAGTGACTCGGGATGAGTCACAGGTGAGTGTTGGGGGCCTGTTGGGCGCAACCCAACTTGGTCCAAGTTTTGGGTCAAAGAGCCGATGAAGTTAGGGGCTTTAGGGTGAGTCAAATCCCCTTATTTTGTAATAGGCTTTCGGGAATTAGTTCATTGTTTTGTCGGATCCTTGGTATGTGGACCGTGGTCTTGGGGTAAGGAAGTATATATAAAGAAGATGTAATATTTTGTCGAATAGAAATAGAAAAACTAATCATAGATTGTTTGTATTCTCTATCTTGATTTTGTATTTCAGGAGAAGGCTCTGCAACTGAGTGCGCGGAGGCCTTGAAGATTCTACAGCTAAGTGTGCAGACCACTTGCAGCTGGGTGTGCAAGTCAGGGAAGAGCATGTATTGAAGATCCTTATTAACAAAGAAGAAGTTTTGGTGAAGTATTTTGTATCTTCCTGTGTTGATTCTCTATTGCTATTGATATCATTATGCATGTTTTTTACTGAATTATTCGAAATAATACACGTTATACTATTTTCTATTATGTCTATGGGTTAAGTACCAATATGTAAGATTAATCATCAATGTGAAGTTATTCATGTATGCGAAGCTGTAGGAAGATATAAGACATAACTAAATACATGGATGCAACAACACGCATATCCCTCTGGTTGCATAAACCTGGTTCTGCAACCTCCCATAACTGCTTCGGGTGAGATTGCAATCTGCTTGCAGGTCGTTGCCGAAAGGGCCAATGGTTGAGGGTTTTTTTGGTGCGCAACACACTTTGAACCTAGTTCAAACTCCCTTAAACCAACATCTACTTGCAACCATCTCATCTATGACTTTTTCTTTGGCTTTGGATAAGATTAATTTGCTCCCCTAAGACTTGGAATTCCAAGAGGAAAACATGATTTTTCCCAAGCCACCAAGATAACCTTCAAAAGAGGGGAAAATTTATCTAGAACATAAGTTATATAGGATCTCTCTGACATCTTGATCCCCAAAGAAACCATAGAAACCAAAGGATATAGAGGCTCTCGAGGAGGAAAGGGTCAGCAGCAGGGGGGTTAGGGAACCAGACAAATGACTTGGTTTAAAAGAACCCTAGAAACAAGTTGCAACACTGCAGACCCTAGAACCCCATACATAGGATCCCAATCATTTCCAATCTTTGATAAATATATTGCAAGAGAATAAACATTAGGATGGAAAAAGGGAAAACCTAAAGGGTGCAAAGTCGGAAAGGACATCCCACCAATAGCTCATGGAGAAAGCCCTTCACCAGCGACCCAGCTTCTGGCATACTAAAGGTAGGTAAATATTCCAAATTTTTATCCTCCAACATAGTGTTTTCCTCCCTTTCCTTTGAAATTGCCCCCAAATCCAATAACAAGTCCACCTTCATCTTCTTCTTTGGCTCACCATGTGATAGGCCTTTTTTGAAAGGAGAATACAATTGCAAAGGTTATTCCCATATTTTTGACATCATTTACATATAAACATTACCCCTTCATAATTAAGAACCTGGAGTCATTCAATAACTTTGCTACTATTTATGGTTTCATGAAGATCATTTCGCAAGTCAAGGCTCACCAAAATATGGGCCATAGACATATCCTTGGTTTCCTTATACGAATAATTAACCTTCAGAAAAAATCCAAGGTTCTTCCCAAGATTTTTGAAGCTTTTCTTGTTCCACATATGTAATGGTAGCCCAGGAAATTAAACCCAAATGGGAAGCATGTGTAATGTCCCTTAATAATAAATAATAATAATAATAATAATAATAATAAATAATAAATAATATAAAATAAATAATAAACGATAAATAAAAAATAGTAATAGTAAATAAATAATAAAATAATAAATAACAATACTAAAGCTCTAAATAAATATAAATAAAAGTTAACAGAAAAATAGTAAAAATCAGTAAAGCTATCAAAAAGTAAAAACAAAGAAATAAAACTCAGTAAAGCTATCAAAAAGTAAAAACAAAAGAAATAAAACAAGAAAGCAATAAAGTTGCATGTTGACACATGGAGTGTGTGCATGTGGTTTCCCTTCCAATGTTTGCTCTATTTAATAGATGGTGAGAAAGATGAGAGGCATTCCATGATTCCATGATTCCATCATCCATTCTCTTGGAGAATAGTGCTATGAGACAAAGGATACCCTGGCAGTAGTACGTTGATTAAGGGCTCGGGGGTGGCCAGTTGTAGCAAGATTTTGTGCAATTGAGCCTACAATTGGGTGGAGAGTCGTCCCCAAGACTTTGTTGCAGTTACCAGAATTCCACTAGCGTTCAACCCCAAAATCACCAGTGAGAAACATCATCGCCACAGGTAAGTTTTCTTTACTCATATTTCTGAAATTTAATGTTAATTAGTTAATAAATTGCGTGTTGATTATAAATCACATGATTAATCTAATTAATTACATGTTTTTATTTTAGGGCTATTACATATGGTATCAGAGCCTAGGTTCAACTCTTAGGGCCTATAGACATTTTAATGTAGAAAACTTCGATCTATATGATTTAACGAAAATAAATAAATAAATAAATCCTAATGATTCTATCCACTTAAAAGGGAATATTACAGTCACAATATATATACCAAGAAGAGAGTTTGAATGCTATAACCTATTGCAAGGAAAGCGAAGACTGTCGGCTTTCATTGAATTCTAGCACATTCAACCGAGTAAGCCGTTAGAATTCAGGGAATAATTGTTTGCTTTTTAATATCTAGGAAATTGTTCGGTTGAGAATCTTCATAATATCTAAATAATATTCAACTCGTTTCATTTTTTTTTGTGAATCTAGCTGGTTTTTGGGTTGGTTTTTGAGAGGAAAGGTTTTAAAGAAAAATTGGATCATTGTAAAACTTACTAAAGGATAAAATGGAACTTTAATTTTTGATATGATTTCTATAATTCTAACTGGATTTAGACAAAGCGGAACTCTAATTTTCAATATAATTTCTATAATTCTTTCTGGATTTAGAGTTGTTTTTACCTGGAAAATTGGCATAGATTCAAGGTAAACTAGCATTTGTCCAACTTTTTTGAATTCGTTGACGTTTTGGTTTTCGAAATACTGCAATAATCCATCTGATAAATCTAGGTTTATTTTTAAAGTCGTAAATCTAGCATCGTTCCTAGAATTTGCCTTCGCATAAAATCTACCGATGGGTATCATTTAAATTTAGGTCGTTTCTCTGCCATTCATTTTACTCATTTGACCTGCGTGTGCATATTTTGTTGCATTTGAATGGCTTTGTCAATTATTTTCCGTTTGAATTGATGCCTCTTTGGACCCGGTTCACTTCATTGTGCGTGGATAATATCAAACTCTAACCTGCTCGCTTACAGAAGCTGAGGGTGCTTTAATGAGAGTTGAACGATTTGAACTCATGACGTCAATCAATTCCTCCTTCTGAATTCTGGATGATTATTTTTTTTAGTCTCTGGGCTGGGCACAAAATTTCATCATTTTAACATTAATGTCCTCATTTGACATATCTAAATTCTGGTCACAGTTTACGGCCTTTGAAATGCCTGTCTTGGAAATGAAAGGATTCCTATATAATTTATTTTATAAGGAGTTATTTGCTCTTTTATGCAATGCTTAAATTTTTTATTCATGTCATATTTCATAGATATATGTGGGGTAGTTATGAACTCAACTCTGTATTATTGTATGTGGTAAATCCACTTTAATTGAGGATCATCAATATTGGCCAATTCATACACATAATCAGGAGTCTTTGCTGGCAGACGTTCGAATTTGAGTCATCATTATTGTGGCGAAAACCTATTTCAACCACCAGACTGCAGCTAGATGGACCTATGTTGTAGTTTAAAATTCCCTGTCTATAGCCTTCTTTGCGTGGAACTCTCAGAGTTGGGGGTTTCAGTAGCATGTTCTCGCCAGGGGATTCAATGCCTTTCCTTTTCCTAGATGTTGATTGAAACTCATAAAAAATGGTAGAATGAGTCAATTATCGAAGTACAAAGAATGATGTAATTTGTATCGTACCGAGAAGGTTGGTTGCATTGATT
This sequence comes from Pinus tabuliformis, assembly GCA_031772625.1. Lineage (NCBI taxonomy): Eukaryota > Viridiplantae > Streptophyta > Pinopsida > Pinales > Pinaceae > Pinus > Pinus tabuliformis. The sequence goes on from CM062816.1 coordinate 1,915,133,818, forward strand.
TATAAGTAGTAATAGAGCGACCGTGTTCTAACATCATAATGATTTTATGAAGCTGAAAATTTGCTTCATGACATTTCCAATTTTCTTTTTGATCTTCTATCTACATATCTTGTAAGACTTTTGAGTCTATTTTGGGATCTATCTTCCCCTTTCCCCGTAATATCATTGAATGCTGGCATTTTGAGTCCTGCTATATGTCACCAATCCTCCTTTCCACTGATGTGGACTAGATAGAATCTTTGTTTATCTTCTAGTTTTTTTCTTCTAGGTCATTCCAGTTTATTGTTCTCAATATTCTAATGAGCATTGTCTTATTCCTGGTTGTTGTGAAAGTATGGTTGTGATTCAGGTGAAGATTGTTACTTTTTTTTAATGGAATAGTAATTTTGCCTTACTGGTATTTAAAATTGTCTTTTTCTCGTGCATTGCATGTCTTCTAGTTTTGCTCTGCAGGTCATTTAAGTTTATTGTCCTCATGATTTTGATCTTCTAAGGTTTGTTGTTTTTTATGTGTGCATTATGCTAAATAAGTATAATTGAGGTTCTAGGCCAAGATTTATTACTCTTTCGAACGACCTTTTATTCCGCGAAGGTAACTAGCATTTTCTTTTGGGCACATGACATATCAATGAAATCACAAATGTTTCCCTTCCAAATTTAAAATTTGTAGTCTTTGTTTTTTTTAGCATCGGATCGTGATTTTATGCATTAAGTTAACAAATTGCAGTATATATATATAAACCACATGATGGTATATTTTAGTCTCAGTGGCAAAATCGTACAGATTTGGAATAGTTTGTTTGATTAAATGTCTGCTTTGCATTAGAATTTAAATCTATCCTAGCACATTTGGGTCATGAATCTGTAGACTTAATATTGTGATCAAATTTATATGTGAATGGTGTGACATATAATTTCAAAATTCAATTGGTGAATAAACTTTTTTTTCAAGATTCAAGTACCCTATTAAAACAATAATCATACCTATTAAAAAAAAAATCTTCGTTCCTATAATGCCACCAATATTCTAAAGCTTTATTTTCACAATCATTCGAATTTCGATTTTATGTTGAGACAACCTTCTAAGTTTTATTCAGACATCATTATTACCTTCCAACTCATGTTTTCCATGATATAAATAATATAATAATACTATAAAATTAGTGGTTATTGATCATTTATGGTTTAAGTATTGTAATAAATAAATTTGGATGAATGGAAAATAAATTGTGTGTTAAATATGTTGATGTAACTAATTTCATATTCTAAAATCAAGGTATATTCTAGATTAATTCACTGTTATGCTGTTGAGTATAATGTTACATGAGGTTTCGTGATATAATGGTAGGAGGATAATGATGCATATGTGGTTCTTATAGTGATAATGTATCCTTATGATGATGATGATATGCATAGGCATTATGATGTTATGTCGAGGTATATTGACATAATCATTTACTACATGATGATAGGTATTTAATGTTGAATACTCATGATGGATATGACATGCATAATGTGGCATAGGAATTATGATGCTATAATATGAGGTTTATTGACATGTGGTTCATTTATTATGTGAAGTCATGATATGTCTTTGATGCAAATATGTTGATGTTATAACTTATGATGGTATTTCATGAGGTGAAGCATGTCATAGTTGCGTACAAATTTATGACATGCATGAGCATGCAATTCGTTATTATTCATAATGTTGTGATTAACAATGATGAATGTTCTTATGATGACATACAAGACTTGGCATGTGGATTATTTTCTATGATACTATGATGGTATAGCTACTGCATTGGTTGCATGTTGAGATGTGGTGATTGACAGGAAATCACAAATGGGCCAAGAGGGCTGGTTTATTTGATGATCTCGTAGGAGCCCATACCTGCGAGGGAGAATATGTAACACCATATGGGCTGGGGACAAACTCAATCAACACTACATATGCCAGTGGTTCCTTTGTCTTGCGTAGCTCTTGATGGATAGCTCTTGAAGGGCTATGGGACCATCTTGAGGAGGCCAAGTGCCTGATGTTCTAGGCTAGGTGCCTATTATTGGATTGGGATGTCAAAGTCTGGTGGGGGTGTAAGGACTTCAATTCCTGGGGTTGTGCGCTTTAGTAGTTGTGGAGGGGGTGGGTCAGCCTTGCGAGATGCCCGGAGTCATTGAGTACCGTACCAAATGCCTGCCTTGGGGCAGATGAGGTCTTAGTCGGGCGCAAGCCTTGGGGCTAGCCTTGGACTAGGATACAGACCGGGGTGGCTTATGCCTGGTTCCGAAAGTGGGAAAAAGGACAAAGATTCCTTGAGATTTTCTGGGTGTTGTGAAAACTTTCGATGCTTGTTGGTTATACTAGTTCAGCAGAGGGTGTAGGGCAAACATGAAGTAATAATAACAAAATAAAATGTTAAATAATTCAACTTAACTTCGGGACGAAGTTCCTTAAAGTGAGGGAGTATGTAATGTCCCTTACTAATAAATAATAAATAATATAATATAATACAAGAAAATAAATAATAAACAATAAATAAAAAATAGTAATAGTAAATAATAATAAAATAATAAATAACAATACTAAAGCTCTAAATAAATATAAATAAAAATAAACAGAAAGAATAGTAAAAATCAGTAAAGCTATCAAAAAGTAAAAACAAAAGAAATAAAACAAGAAAGCAGTAAAGTTGCATGTTGACACATGGAGTGTGTGCATGTGGTTTCCCTTCCAATGTTTTCTCTATTTAATAGATGGTGAGGAAGATGAGAGGCATTCCATCATTCCATGATTCCATCATCCATTCTCTTGGAGAATAGTGTTATGAGACAAAGGATACCCTGGCAGTAGTACATTGATTGAGGGTTCAGGGGTGGCTAGTTGTAGCAAGATTTTGTGCAATTGAGCCTACGGTTGGGTGGAGAGTCATCCCCAAGACTTTTTTGCAGTTAGCAGAATTCCACTAGCGTTCAACCACGAAATCACCAGTGAGAAACATCATCGCCACAAGTAAGTTGTCTCTACTCATATTTCTAAAATTTGATGTTAATTAGTTAATAAATTGCGTGTTGATTATAAATCACATGATTAATCTAATTAATTACATGTTTTTATTTTGGGGCTGTTATAGCATGTCCATCCTTTCATGACTTTCGTAAAAAAGCGACATGCAGAATTTGAAAGAAATATGAGTTGAGTCAATTGACCAAATAGACCTAGAAATTTTTTCAACCTCCTCATGAGAGTCAAATTTTTTTTGTATCCATCCTTTCATTAGAATGAAAATCTCAAGAAAGGAATGTACATTTGGCGCAATTTGGCCTTGATCCATTCTTGCGGAGTCCTAGTGCAAAATTTTCGCCTTCTGGCCCGACCAACCATAGGCTTCTCCACTAACATCCCATCTTGCTCCATCTCGACGTCGTCCCCCAAACTTAGTTTATAAGTATTAGGGCTTTTAACACAACTCATAACCCTATCCTTTTTATTTTTGGGACTAGGACCAATTGAAACTTTAGTTAGCGAGTGTGAGGTTTTACCACCCTCACCTTTCCTAACATGGTTCTCAAAGGCTACAGGCTTAACGAGACATTCGACAACCTCCCCATCCACCAAGAAAGGCTTTAACAAACTACTTGTTGCTAGTTGAAAACCCTCTGACACTCATTCCTCCTCCGTTACCAACCCCATGGCCAACGAGTAAAATCCTCCTTTTGTAACCGAAAAGGGAAGGGTCTCCCCACCCAGAGAAAAAACTAGAGATGAATCGAACCCTTGTTCCTAAAAACCACCTAACAACAACCCTACAACAGTGAAATTAGACCCCCCAGAAAGAGGGGGACCAAAAAAATTGACCTTTCACACCCCCCTGGTTCTAAAATGGCAAAATTTACTTGGGGAAAGTAGAAAGGTTGGGAATCTAGTGATAAACCAGTAAAATTTGGTATGAGGCTTCCAAAATCCAAACCATAAACCAAAATCTCCCCACAGGAAAGTCTGCTAAAAGTAACCATACCCCCAACCAATAACCCAAATGACCAGTTTAAACTTGCTCGTGACTATTGAAACTCTATATCTGAGATGAAAAAACCCATGTGACCAGGTATTTCAGAGTATTCAATCATTTATGACTCCATATTATGCCAAGAAACCCCTTTTTTCCCACCTACAACCCTAAAAACCCATCACCATTCGACCACTAATCTTGTCAACTATAATTATTATTGCTTTATTTATATAATTTTTTCGTCATTTATAAAGAATATAGGCTTTTGTTAATTATAAATTTCAAACCGATCAAGTAAATAATAGCATATACACGTTGTTATGTAAATATTGGAGATGGCTAAATAACTTTGAGCCTATTACATAACCATTCACTTACTCATCAATTGCTTTTAATAGGGACCTAATTTTGTTTAGAAATTGATATGTTTTTGTATGATTAGTTTTGTTGTGCTAATAACAATTGCAGATTTATAAATATGTGCATGCTTATTGCTCCTTGTGTTACACAGTAATTTGTCACTGTCCTCATCTCAGTCCTTCTACTGTGTCATGTGTCAAATAAACATGTTCATATCTTCCCACCAAAATAATAAGATTAAGCAAATTCTCTCTAATGCTGAAGACTGACCCTTTTTTACTAAGTTTTTGCATCGTCGCTAGTAAACCCTCAAAATCAGCGATGATTCTTTGTCATGCACTATATCGTTGCGACGTCATCGCTAGTCCCCAGTTCATGATCCACGACGATCCAGATTTGGCGAATTAGTTCAAATAGTCAGCCTTCTGGATGTTTCCAGAGCTAGTTGTTGGGTCAGTTTAGGTCGCCTTTCCTCCTCTAGGATGGTGGTCCCACCTCTTGTGCAACCTCCCTTGAGGATAAGCTCCCTCTCCCTCATTTCATGGAGGCTCCTCCTCCTATAAAATCACTCACCATTGTTATGATCTGCTAGTTTTGGTAGTTCTTTTGGTTGGGCAGTGCTGCTAATGCTTTTGAGTTTGATAGATAGCTGGTGTGGGTGTGACAAGTGTGGGATTGTTGATAGCTTGTGGAAGGTTGTGGAGTGCCCTTAAATTTGTGTTAAAGCTTATGAGTGAGAGAGAGAGAGAGACATTGTATGTTGGGAGATTCATCCTTGAAGAGTGAATGCTTGAGGAACATACTGGCTGGACCCTCTGAGAAGGCTTGTGATGTCAAGACTTGGTTGTAAGCTTGCTCTTGATTCATTATTAATACAATCAATGATGTTTTCCTATGTCTTGTATGTAATTTACTTGATATCTCATGACTTCTTGACTTTATGAGTAAATATATCATTGTTTTTTCCCGGTTACGTGCTTTGTTGTTTTTCCTTTGTCTTGTTTCAAGTTAATCACTCATTGAGGAGAAGGAAGTTAGAGCAGTGCAACAGAACTTCATCGACCACCGGTTTGAGGTAGGCCTCCAACAATGACTATTTAAGGAAATCAATTGTTGATCCGTCTTTGCTGTGACTAGACCCACTCTAGGGCTAGAGGGGTTGCCTCTATCCGCAGAGGGAACACTTTCCTACATCACAAGTTGGCGACTCAACTGGGGAGTCTGTCCTATGTTTTTCTCTTGTTTGCTTTTGCTTGATTTTGAGTCAATGTCTTTTGGATTTTGGGATTGAACCATCAGTCTTTTGGGTTACCTAGGTCAATCTCGGAAATCCCTTTATTGCCTGTAATGATAGGCTGGTCTTTGTTTGGGAGTTTTTATTTTCCTTTCATTGTTTTTTAGTTCGTCGCTGAAAAAATTTAAACAGTCGCGCCAACGTCGCGTTGTCTCTGTTTTGTAAGTCTGTGCGTCGCTAAATCCTGTCACATAGTCGCGACGACTCCTGAAATCGGCCCGTCGCGTGAAAGACGTGTACTTTCGCAACGATGTCACTCTGTTGCTACGGCTAGTGGCTGATCGGCACTAGTTGCTTGTGTTACACCCGTGACAATTCCTGTAGAATTGTTTTTTTCAATTCTGCCTCCTGAATTCATCAATCTGGTTAATCCTTAGTCACCTTTCTCTTATCTATTAGTTTGTTTTAATTGCTTTTAGTTAAGGTGCTCACTTTTCGGTTTCATTGAAGTGAATCTTGTATTTTTTGGCTTTGTGACCTGGTTTTTCAAGTTTTGAATTATTTGGCTTGGTTACTTGTCTGTTCAAGATTCATCCGCAACCCTCCTGTTGGTGTGCTTGAAGTTTTTCCATCGCTTGTTTCTTGTTGATTGATGTTTAGTGTTATTTGTTGAACCAATTTCCATATTGATTTGATTGTTTCACTGCCAGACATAGATTACAATTGTTTAGATCAATCAGTTTCACACTTGCTTGTTTGTTTCTTTAGAATTCAAAGCTATCAAAATCAAAAGATTGCATTCATTGGTATGTGAAAGTGAAAGTGTATTTTGCATTCCAAGTTTTTCATGTTTGAAAAATTAGAAGGCAAATTTTAAATCTGTCATTAGTAGTATCGATGCACTGTAGCGATTGATGTGTTTATACATTGTGTCTCTTGAGTGACTGCATTTGCTAATCTTGGTTTTGTCTTGGTTTGGGAATGATCTCTCTACCCTTTTGTAAGTAGGATTTCATCGAAATGAAAGATGCTTTATTCATTCTAGTTGCATCCTAGGTTTTGATATACATATGGTAAGGCATGGAAATTGAAACATAATTCAAGATCAACTCTAAAATGAACTGAATAAACCTAACAACGCATTGGAACATAACACACATTATTTAGAGGTCTAGGCTAGAGACGTGTTTCGGCGTGGTTAAACCTAGTCTCTATTGTTTTCACTTAAGGTTGGGTGATTCCTCTTTCTGTGATCCAATAGCTGCTAGCACGGGCTTGCGCTCCAAGTACCGTCGAGTATATGTTGGGAGACCCCACTAGGTTATCATCCTATATCCTTAGGAAGCCGTGTCTGTTGCCTTGCAAACCGTAACGCACCAAACACAACATTCGGGAAGATTGACTGCCGTATGGAAAGTCCTTGGTTTTCATATGATTGCCAAGGTGTATATGCAATTTTACGGGATGTTTGGTCAACCTTTTGCCTAGTTCTCCAGAGTAGCCACTTTCGTTCCTTTTCAAACTCCTTAAAAGAAAAGGTCCATCTGAGCACTTGTCCTTTCATGCTCATTAAACCTCGAAAGAGATAGAGTCACCTTTTCGTCCTTTTCTTGACTCTTGAAACATGAAAAGGTCAAGTTTTGTTCCTGCGTCATAAAATTTACTGCCCATGAAATATTCTCGGTAACAGTTCAAGTTCTTGGTTGTAAAAAGAGTATTTTTCAGGCTCGTTCCCGATGGAAACATTCCCCGAGTCTACCGGCCAAGGTCTTCCCCCAGATGGGAACCCTGGTCCGTTTCCTTCTTTTGGAAATGCCGTGCTCCGTACATGGCAACATTGTCTTTGCCTGGGTTAACCATCGGTCTGCCCAAGTGGTTGTTTTCGACCTCGGTGGTCCCGAGCGTCCTGACTCCTGTTCCACCATCTCCTTCATCTAAACCACGACATGTTGATCCCAAGGTTGAGCCTATGCCTTCTTCCCCTGTTTCCTCACCTTCATCTCCTCCTTCGCCTGGTGAAAGTTTCACATCTAGTAACCAGGAGACTGGGAAGAAGAAGAAGAAGACGAAGAAGAAGAAGAAGTCTGACAAACGCGAGGCCACTTGTGCATCTATTCCTCCGAGTACATCTCAGGTCGTACCACCCTCTGCTCCTCTGCGAAAGGTTAAGTTTCCTTATAAATTGTGCAAGGATGGCCATCTTCTTCGTGACTGTCCTGCTATTCCGAGGATATTAGAAGTTTGGTCTCATGATCTGGCTCATCCCTCATCGTCCTCTGAAGCTCATGACGATGGTACCCTATCAACTGGCAGTGGTAAGAAGAAAGGGAAGATTCGATTCCCTTGTACATTGTGTGAAGGCAACCATTCCCTTCACCTTTGTCCGCTCATGGATAAAGCTTCAACTGTTTTGGAAAGTCTTACAGCTTCTTCGCCTCCACTTCCAGTTGGTTGTCAGAGGCTCTCTTCAGACCATGTCCCAGTTGACAAAGAGCTTAACTTAGATTCTTCTCTTGTCCACCCTTCTCTTCCCGAACCTGGTTGTGCTCAGCCCATTCCAGACCGACCATTGTTCGGAGAGTGTCGACTTGGATTCACCGTCCGTTGATCACTCTGTTTCGGAAGAGCATCATGATTGCACTGCTCATGTTCTTCTCGTCTCAACAGATTCTCCTGAGTTCGAGAACGACCCTCCTATCCCCGCTAATTAGGAGCGTCCTTCTTCAGTTCCTATAGAGCATGGGGGCAATCATATGATACCCCCACCAAGTAGTTCAGTCGTTTCCTTCGACTAGAGTCATTTGACTGCATTTCGCCTTCCATCCTATGTGCCTTTCCATATTACCGTACATGCCTATGATAAGGCAGTACTTGGCACTGTCTTGGATGCAGGTGCATCGGTTAGCCTCATGCCTTTCACTGTTTGGCAAGCTTTGGGCTCCCCGCAGCTTGTGCCAATCGCGCAGAATCTATTGGCGTTTAACGGAGGAACCAGTCAACCTTTAGGGATCCTTCCGAAGTTTCCTGTTACTTTGGGAGGCAAAACCGTCTATATAAACGTAATGGTTGTCCGAGGTGCTTTAGAGTTCGGTCTTCTCCTTGGTCGTGACTATGTTTATGCCATGGGGGCCCTTGTCTCTTCACTTTTCCCTGTGGTTTGTTTTCCGCACGATGGAAGAAAGGTTACTATTGATCAATTATTGTTCTTTAGTCCCCAGGTCCCTCCTGTGCAGCCATCGTCCCCTATCGGTTCTTACTCGCAAGAAGTACCTTCCTTGCCATAGGTCAATTATGTGGCTACCTGTTATAGACATTTTTGGGCACTGCAACCCCAAGCATGAAATGTCCATAAACCAAGGGCTCATAAGTCCCTAAAAGTGTTGTTCTAACCCCTAAAGGAACAAGGTCAACTGATTACAGCTTCTTCCAGAAATTCTCCATGAAAAACTGCTCAAAACTGCTCAAAACAGGATCATTTCAGCTGCTCCATAGGCAAAGTGCATTGCATCTCACCGAAGTACACTCTGTGGGTGCGTTGCATTTCAAAAATCCCTTCTATGGGGTGCGATGGGCGAGAAATAACAAATGGCAGTGTCAATCCGCAAGGTGGAGAGGCATGGAATCTTCCAGAAACTTCTCCTATGACACTTGCCTCTCTGAATTCGACCAAGGATGAGTAAGAGATCATCAATCTCCAAGTGGAAGCAAGAACTATCAAAGGGAAGACACTAATCAAGTCACAAGCTGACCCATCTCCCTTACAGATATCTATATATGGATCCCTCATCCTAGAGATCCAGAGGCTGAAATTTTGCATCTTGTAAGGAATTGTTGTTGGTTTCTTGGGACAACATCATAGTGTTGGGTGATCTAAGCTTTGTATGAGGTGAAGAAGGGCTTACTTGTTGAGAGGATGATGCTGGGTCAGAACAACTGGTTGTAACTCCCTTGGCTCTTTCTTGATTATCAATAAAAGCTATTCAATTTTTCCTCCATACTCTTGTGTCATTTATGTTTTATGCATTTGTATGGTCAATTTACATCTGATCCTAGATTGTTTATGATTATAGATCCATGTTCTTGTATAGTTTTATGCTACTGTGATCCTACAGGTACTATATGAAGCTGGGTGTACAAGGGAGCAAGTAGCGAAAGACTATCAAGAAAGAGAGGAATTGAACTAGGAGATAAGCGCAAGACAAAGGTTGGTCTTCTTTGTTCTTCTCTCACCTATATTTCATAAAGCAAAAACGAAAGTAGCTTTACTTTGTTTGTTTCTAAGGTAGCTACCACACCTTAGTGGGATAAGCAGTTCTGTGTAGACACTTTTCCCTGTAACAAAATGGCGACTCCGCTGGGGAGCGACTAGGTTGTTTGTTTATCTTCTTTGTTGTTTATTTTATAAACTTACAAACGGAGCCTGAAGTCGAGCCAGGTAGCTTTCGAACTGCATTTGCTATGCAAATGCAAAGTAGATAAATGCCGCTTCAGTCAATCTCCGGGATTTGTTTATGAATTAAACAACTGATTCACAAACTCTCTAATTTCCCTCGTGGTAGCTCTTGGAACCTCCTTAGATCTACCCCTGATTGTTGATTTACTGATTACCATTTGCTCGGCCAAAACCCCTGAACTGAACTGCAAACTGTGACCCGGAACCCAAGCAAAGTCTCGTCTCTGGCCCAGCGCAGGCTCTGTTCTGTGAATCTGAAATTCAGCGCACTTCCCGAGTGTAGTAGGTGCGCTGCATTTCAAGTTCCCTGTGTTACAGGTGCGCTGATCAGACTAGGCATTGTTCCTCAGTTTTGGTTTCTGTGTTCATTCTTTTCAGTTCTATTCATGAGTTTTGCTATTTGTAATCAGTATATCTCTGTTTGAAACCCCTTTCCTTGCTGATATTCCACCTCCATTGTGCAAAAGAACTGTAAATGTTTTTGTGTATTTGTTGAGTCATTTTCAGTTCTCCTTTGCAAAAAGTAATGTAATTGTATTATCGTTCCTTGATTTGAAAGTGTCGCAAGTGTCGTTTTCAGTCATAGGAGAGAGTTTGGTTGTTATTGATAGTCGATTACCCTGTTACTATTGTATTTGGTATGAATTTGTAGTTTTTCTAGTGTCGAAAGCAAGTATTCGTTTCCGAATCGTAAAGTGTTGTGATTGTCTCCATTTTTTATTTTGAAAATAAACTTGTTAGTAATTGTTGCTTGAAAAGTAATTCAGATTTGCGCATTAGCTTTCTTTTTATCATTCACATACTAAGAAAGCCGAAAACAAATACATGCATGTGCATTTGCATTTAGACTGTTTGATTGGTTTGATTTAGGACAGTGCATTTAGTGTGTGCTCTTTGCTCTTTGTGAAAGAATATTGTCTCTCTTTCCTTAGTAGCTAGGATTTTCATTGCACAAAGAAGATAAAAGACTGTTTATCATCTTAGATTGCATTTTAGGAATTGTACATCTACATCTCGCGGTGAACCTGAAAGGCAAATTTCTTAAGCAAGATCAACTATAAAATAAATTTAATGAATCTAACAACGCTTTGGAACCTAACGCACAACATCTAGAAGTCTAGGCTAGAGACGTATTCCAGCATTGTAAAGCCTGGTAACTGTTGTTCTCACTGATGGTTGGGTGATTCCTCCACTTTGAGACGATAAGTGCCAGTACGGACTTGTGCTCCCACGTACCGTCGAGTATATTTTGGGAGACCACAATAGGCTTAATCCTTTATCCATAGGAAGTCGTGTCTGTCGCCCTATCGATCGCAATGCACTAAACACAGCATTCGGGAAGATTGACTGTCGTACCGTAAAAAGTATTCTGCAGTTTTGCGATTGGTTTGGTAATCCCTCTACCTAGATTTCCAGAGCAGTCCCTTTCGTTCCTTTTCATACTCCTTAACGGAAAAGGTCCATCTGAGCACTTGTCACTTTAGGCTCATTAAAAATCAAAGGCGACTAGAGTCATCTTTTGTTTTTTCTCGACTCTTTAAAATTGAAAAAACAAGTTGTATCAAAGCGTCTAAAATTCATCTAATTCGGAAACATACTTCCCCTTTATTTTTAGTTGATCGAGTAATCTGCAATCGTGGAAGAAAGTCAATTGAAACCCCGTCGTTCACGGAGGCTTACGAGTCAACCGTCTTTGTCTCCGGAATCGAAGCTATTACGGACAAAGCGAACTCATTTAACCGGTTCCAAATCTCCTCGTAAAGTTAAAACAAGTGTTCCAACAACATCAGAGACTCCGGTTACTCCAAACATTTCTGGTATCCCTGCCTTTATAGAAGGAGTTCAGCAGCCACCGAAGGACAGTAGTACTGATCCTAGTCTGAAGGTAAACACTTGTATCACTGAACCAGTTCCATCTACAACCGGTTCGGAGAGTGTTGTTCCCCAAACATCTGTCGCTGCAGATTCTATACCTTCTTCAGCACCAGAAATATTCTACGGACCTGACGGTCTACCCCTTCCACCTGGTCTGATTGCTATAGAAGAGATTGTGGAAGATCCTCCATCTAGTACTCCATCACAATTTTGGAGTTGGGATCACTTTGTATCCTTCTTCATCAGAAATTAGTCTACCGCCAGCAGAAGCTCCTGTAGAATCGCTAGGTAATCTTTTGGATAGACAAGAAATGTCTAAACAACAGTCAACATCTAGGACTGTCTCGTCTGACACAGCGACGACAGAACTTCCTGCTATCACTCCAACAATGTTCGCTGGTATACCATCTGCCCCAACTAGCTCTCAATCGCTAGAAGGAGCCCACTTAGGGGTTATTTCGACGGTATGGTCCGTTCCTGTTTGTTCATCCGGAATAATATCCGGAAACTCTTATGTTGAGTCTCAACAAATTGATCCATTTGGAGGTCAATTTGGGCAATCCGGCCCTCAAGGGCAAACCATTCCCTTAAGTACTGGATTACCGCCGTATGGGGGACAGTATACCCTTTCATTGTCCCCTCCGGGAGGACAGCCATACGGGAGTTCACAACAAAATTCGGGTTATGCTAGAATTACGTCAAGCGGTTGGGTACCGATACTACCTCAACAACCAAGAGTTGTATACCTATGTCAATGTTTACCTATGTCAAGTATACCAACTACGCCAGCTATTGTGACGGTGTCGCAAGTTCAAGCGCTACCTGTTGTATGCCAACCTCAGGTTTCTCAGGTTGTAATGCAACAGCCTCTTGACCCTGCAACTCAACCACAATCGCCGACTGGTGGAATGACACAGGTTCAAACAGGTACAATTACCCCTCATCTTGGCCAAACGGTTAGTATCGGGCAACAGCACATGGCTTCACAACCATGGCTAGTGCAATACCAACAACCGCAGTTCCAACAAGTATACCAAGGTTCTGAGCAACAAATCTTTGCAAATAGTGGGCAACCGTATATTCAAAACGGTCAAAATCAACCATTCTACAATGGTCATGCCCACCAACCTTACCAAAGTTACCAGCATCAAATGCATTATGCTGGTATGCAAAGACCAACTGCTCAGGAAATCCCATCTTATCCTGGGTATGCTTCACCTAACCTGAATCAGCAGTTACCCTTCATGGCAACTTTAGAGTTACCTTATTTAAATCGGTTAACAAACGATCCAATCGCTTACGCCCCTTGGTGTCCAGCGATTCCACATAAACTTCCATCAGATATTCCTAAATTTAATGGAAATTTGGGTGAAGATCCGTCGAATCATGTGATGACCTTCCATCTGTGGTGTTCATCAAACACCCTAAATGATGATTCGATTAGGCTTCGCCTTTTTCGGAGGACGTTAACTGGTCCGGCAGCAAAATGGTATATCGAATTGCCCAGAGCTTCATTTGACAATTTCAGCACCCTAGCCACAACCTTTTTAACCCATTTTCAGTTACCGATAAGGTACGAAACGGGAACGGAACTTCTTACCGATTTCAAACAAACAACGGCCACTCACATATCTGATCATATACATGAGTGGCAACGTCATCGTAGAATGGTAAAAACGTATGTTCCTGATCAGCTTTTAGCTGAATGGTTTATTAAGTCATTATTGCCTTCCATCACAGAAGATGTGGCGAAAGGGGGAGTTGTCACTAAAGAGCAGGTTATTGCTCGTGCACAATATTTGGACTTGATTTACACTTAGTCTCGCACGCTCTACGATAAAATACCTGACGCTCCTAGACCGGAATTCTTAGTCCCTCCTCCTCCTAAATCAAACAATGACTCTCATGCCGGCGATGGCGTGATTGGCGCAACAAACATGAAATCGACAAAGGCTACATCTAAAAAGGTCCGTAAGATTTCCAGTCAAAATGCAAAAGAGGAACTTCTTGCCTCGGAAGTAAATTCCGTCTCGACAGATAAAGGCAAAGAAACCAAGCAACCAGGGGGCAAGAAGAAAAGCAAAGGGAGAAGAAGAAACAGGAAGAATCATCACCTAAAAAATCTTCTGCAAACCCTCCTGGAAATAGGAAACCAAGAAATCCATGCTTTATATGCAATGAGGATCATTGGACCGCAGATTGTCCACACATAGCTGAGCTTAAAAAATTCTTCAAGAATTCAAAAACCTCGGCAGTATTAATTGATCTGTTTCCAAATCCAGGAACAAATCTGGTTGACAGTGAAAATGCTTCCCCGTCTCAAGTGTTGATGTTGTTGGTTTCCAAACAGCAAAATGATGCTTTGATATCGACAAGGAACAAAGATTATGGGAATCCACAGCTGTCGAACAACAAGGATATCAACCTAGTAGTTCGACAACAACTTCGACAGAAGTTGCGCCACCCATCATTCCTGAGTTGACAATAAAACCGCCAAAGGGAGTAGTACACAAGTCGACGTTTAATCCTCATGCTAGAGCAGCACAACATTATAATATAGTGGAAGATTTGGCCCAATCGCCATCCACTATGTCGACTCTTGAGGTACTACAAAATTGCCCATCCCAAAAGCAAGCTTTATTATCAGCCATCGGTGGGATAGACCCAAAGGATTCCAATCTTGTATCCTTTGATCATAAAGGATACGATCCTCAGTTACCAGCTCAACTAGCTTTCCTCGTTCAAGTGAAAGCCCTCAACAAAACTGTTCATCGAACGATTATTCATGAGGAGGCATCTACATGTATTATGTCGATGAGTTGCTGGAAAACTTTAGGATCTCCAACCTTGTCGCGATCTTCGACGACATTAAAAGCATTTGACGGATGAACATATACCCCATATGGTATTCTAAGTAACTTGAAGGTGGAACCAGGAGGGAAAACAGTAGAAATAGATGTTGAAGTAATCGACGGAAATCTCGATTACAACTTCCTATTGGGAAGACCATGGATATATGCAATGGTTGCTGTTGTGTCGACCTATTTTAGGAAGATTGCATTTCCCTTTCAAGGAGGGATTACAATCGTCGATCAACAAAACTTCCTCCCCAATGGTTCTCAAGTTACGGGAAGCATTCCAATGATCCATGGAAGCCCCCATTCGCTTCAAAATATCGGAGTAGGCCTACTAAAAGACCCTATATTAATGGGAACTTTTTCCCTTCCACCTCCGATCAATTTGGCGGAAGTAGCATCGGTAGGAACCTGCAATATGATATCTTCAATTAAAAAGATCTTAGGAAACGATATCAACATGGATCATGCGCAGGTATTGCCTCCAAGCCCAACAAAAATATTGTATCAATCAATGTTCCTAGCATGGGAGGCAAACCCAAATCAACGCTCATCAAGCGTTTGGATAGATAGGTCTAAGGAATATGGCACCCCTTCAGATCCTTGGTTGCGAGTGCATGTCACCGACGAGGGAATCGTTCAATCAATGATAATTGAAGGGGCACCATGGGAAGATTACCACCATCGTTCCCTTCTTCCAGATTGTGAAGAAAATACTCCTGATGACCTTTGTCATCCTTCAGTTTTTTATTTTCTATCAAATACTGTAAACACGGTGGATTCCAAGCGAAACTTGTCCAACATTGAAGAGACTATAGCCATAAATATCTCAACCAAAACAGATGTTGTAGAGAATATTTATGTTGGAAAATGTTGTTCTCCTTCAGAACTGGAAATATATAACGCTCTTTTTCGTGAATTCAGAGATGTCTTTGCTTGGTCATATAATGAAATGCCAGGCATTGACTCGAGTATCGTTGAACACGAAATCAAGATGTATCCAGATGTCAAACCAGTACGACAACGGCTACGGCAGGTGCACCCCAAGAAAGCCGTTGCCATCAAGGCAAAGTCGAAAAACTTCTCCATGCTGGTTTCATTTACCCGGTTCCTCTAACCAATTGGGTATCGAATATTGTCCCTGTTATGAAAAAAACAAGGAACAATTAGAGTGTGCGTCGATTATAGGGATGTAAATCAAGCTTGTCCAAAAGACAACTACCCTACACCCTTCATCGACCAGATAATTGATGAATGCGCCGGATGTGAAATCTTTTCATTTATGGATGGATTCTCCGGGTATAATCAAATAAATATCCGCCCACAGGACCAGTCAAAGACTGCATTTATTTGTCCGTGGGGCACATTCGCATATCGAAAATTACCCTTTGGTTTAAAGAACGCAGGGGCAACATTTCAGAGGGCAATGAATTATGCCTTCCATGACATCAAAAACATCGTTCAACCATACCTCGACGACCTTCTGGCTCATTCACGAAAGCGGACTGATCATCCGCAGCATTTAAAAGTGATATTTCTACGTTGCCGACACTACAAGATACGACTCAATCCACACAAATGTGTATTTTGTGTCAGTTCTGGTCGTTTACTTGGCTTTGTAGTCTCGAAAGACGGGATTCATCTCGACCCATGTAAGGTTCAGGCAATCATAAATTTGCCTCCACCTTCGAATTTGCTTCAGATTCAGAAACTCCAAGGGAAAGCAAACTTTCTAAGGAGGTTCATTCTGAATTACGCCGAACTTGCTAAAGGTTATACGCGTCTTTTGAAAAAGGAAGTACCCTTTGTCTGGGATCAGGTTGCGCAAGCTTCCTTTGATGCTTTAAAAGAATCCCTAATGAAAGCATCATTAATGTACGCTCCTGATTATCAAAAAGACTTTAACTTGTATCTGGTTGCAGCGGAAACAACCATTGCAATGGTTTTAGTTCAAGAAGACAACGGAATTGAACATCCTATATATTATTAAAGTAAGAACTTTAATGATACAGAAAGCAAATATTCTTATGTTGAAATGCTAGCGCTCGCAGCTGTTCAAGCGATACAGAGATTTCGACAATATATCCTCTTTCGAAAAACTACCATTCTGTCAGATTGCAACCCCATGACTTATATATTGTCGCGACAGTTGCTGGGGGGAAAATATTCAAAATGGATAGCAATTCTACAAGAGTTTGATCTGGAATTTGTAAAATCCAAGTCAAAGAAAGCTCTAGTTTTCGCAGAATTATTATGCGATCTCCCATCGTCGTCCAACGATGAAACATCCGAAGAAACGATCGTGGACGAAAATTTGTTTCTGATATCTTCAAGCAATCTGTGGTATGGGGATATAATCATTTATCTCCAAACCCAAAAATATAGGCCAAATACCTCTCGCTCCGAACAAAAACGTATTCGATACCAAGCAAAAGACTACATGATCGTCGGTGATACACTTTACCGTTGTGGTGTCGATACAGTTCTGAGAAGGTGCCTCACCCATGAGGAGGCCGAAAAAGTCCTGAATGATTGCTATTCAGGCGCGTGTGGGGGGCATCAATCCGGTTATGCTACAGCACAAAAAAATTTACGAGCGGGATACTTCTGGCCAACAATGTTCAAAGATTGCATAACCGCAGTCAGAAGTTGCCATGCTTGTCAAATTTTCGATAGAAAAACCAGAAGACCACCCGCACCTCTGCAGCCAATAGTTGTTGTTGGGCCATTCGCCAAATGGGGCATCGATTTCATGACATGTAACCCCACCTCGACCGGGGGGCATGGGTATATCATAGTCGCAGTTGACTATTTTACCAAATGGGTCGAGGCAATGCCTACATTAGATAATACTGGTGAAACAGCTGCCCTCTTCTTTTTCAATCATGTAGTCGCTAGATTCAGCGTCCCACGGGCTATAGTCACAGATCATGGATCGCATTTTCGCAATCACATGATGGTCGAATTAGCTGCCAAATTAGGGTTGTCTCACAACAGCTCTACTCCATATTACCCGCAAGCCAACGGACAAGTTGAAGCAATCAACAAATTCCTGAAGCGCATGCTGCAAAGGATGATTGGAGTTCACAAAAGAAGTTGGCACCTAATCTTGTACTCAGCCTTGTGGGCTTACCGAACATCGGTAAGGAATGCAACCGGGTTTACACCTTTCCAACTGGTATATGGCCTGGAGGCAGTCTTACCAATCCAGTGTGAAATCTCATCCCTCAAACTCGCAATTGACCTTCTCCCCGGGACTTCAGAAGAGGAGGCTCGTTTCTTGGAACTAATCCAATTGGATGAAACCAGTCGTGATGCCGCTTTGGCTAACGAAGCCCATAAGAAAGGGGTCAAGGCACAGTTCGACAAGAATGTCAAACTCCGTGTCTTCTCAGAAGGTGACTTGGTCTTGCTTTATGACCAAGAATCCGATAAATTAGGGGCAGGTAAATTCAAGTCTTTATGGATGGGCCCCTATGTTGTTAAGTGAGTGTTAGCAAAAGGAGCCTACGAGTTAATGGATTATGACGAGATTCCACTAGCACAACCTCGTAACGGGTTGTACCTCAAGCGTTACTATGCGTGATTTAGTATAGTAACCTATATGCTTTTGTTATGTTTTTGTTTTCACTAAAGTATTTGTTTTGGTCAAGTAATCCACTTTTTACATTTATTGCAGATGTCAAACCTATTGGAGTTATGTGTTGGATATGCCGACGGAGCGAGTCGTAGTTCACGGAACCTATCTTCCGCGGCCTGGGCCTTTTTTTATCCAAGTGGCGAGTTAGAAAGTTTCAGAGGGGTATGTATTGGTCGATCAATGAATAACATCGTTGAATATAGCGCGTTGATAGAACTTCTCTCTGATGCCATCACACATGGTATACGCCGACTCATTGTTAGGCTAGACTCACAACTCGTCATACTACAACTCACTGGTATCTACTCTGTCCGAAATCCAGCCATTTATCGCATGTTCCTAAGGGTTAAGATTTTGGAAAGGCAATTTGATTTTATTCAATATCAGCATATTTCCATAAGCTTAAACACATTAATTGACTCATTGGTGAATTATGTGTTAGATAGACATTTGCAACATTTATAAAAAGAAGCATACCATCAATATTTGCATTTGGATCATGTAACTTAACCAAAATAAAACTTCAAAAATAAAAAATATATATATAACTGTTTATGGTTTACACATAATGTTCTATAACCAAGACAAAATTGGTCAAATGACCCAAAACTCAAAACACTAGGGGGCACCCTAGTCTAATGGTGCTCGTGATAGCAAGTCACAGCCTGTGCGATCATGCGTAAGAGCCGAGTCCATCGTCTTGGCACACCAGTAGTATGCCGCTGCAACCTCAAGGGCAGCTCGTCAGTCCTCACATCTAGAATACCGAGAGTGAGGCCCTCGACTTGGTCCTATAATGCTGTGAGAGTCTCGGCCACATCGAGGTCGCGAAGGATAGCCCTTCCAACAGCCTCTCCTGCTGGGGCGGTAGCTGGCACTCTCAGGCGTACTACTGGCCGAACGGGACCGAAATCTGCATGAACACATGAGTTTGATTAGTCTTGATAGAATAAAGCACAAGGACATTATAAAAGAAAAACAATAAACAGGAATATGGTCAAAAAATTTACCAATGGCACCCCATTGTTCGCCAGCCGGCAGTACTAAATCTGGATCACCCCGGAAGTCCATACTAGCATTACTCGGAATAAACCATCTCCTGACGATCGAACCACCCGAAGAAGGTATCAGAAAAGGAAATCTGAGACTAACCAGCATGCCTAGACATATGGTCGACCCATCTCTGCATACGTGGTTCAGTCGGTGAAGGTAAATCGAGTGCAATATACTGCGGCTGCATCAGTGGTATCTTTTCCAAGGTGAAGGTGGTCAAGATAGAACCATACCCAAAGTTCTTCAACCTCCCACTCTTCACCTTGGTCAATTGTTCTTTCATCACAAGAAGTATTGCGTCGCACCAGTTGAACACCTTCGGTTGGAGACATTCCAAGGCATACTGCATATAAGATAGGTTGGCTACATGAAGAGCTGCACCACCAGCCATCCTACCAAAAGTGAACAGAATAGTCCTGAGGGACCTGTCAGTGACATCACGGATAATGATCTTGCCGTCTTTACTCGGCTGAGATCCCTCTCTGCAATACCGGCGAAGATAATCTCTCACAGATTCACCTCCTCGGGCCGAACCTGATAAAGAGATGGGGTCACCCCGCCTCGACAAGCCAGTCAAGAAATAGATGTCCACTAGAGTCAAGGGGATGGATTTGCCCCTAATCTGGAACACCTGGCTGGTAGGATCCCAAGCATCGAGCAAATACTGCAGCAAGATGATTTGTTGTCTCATGTTAGAAATGCGGAAAAACTTCAGCAAGCCACAGTTCCGCAGTGCGTTTACTGTAACCAGATCATGTAAAGCAAGCATGTCCTCTTCTTCATGCTCACGTTCTCGCCATGTAATAGTCATCTTGCCCCAAAAATCTCTGAAAACAAACAAGAGAAGGGTTAGATCCTGATTTTGGTAAGAGACAGGCAAAATTTCCATCAAAAACTGTGCATAAACTTCCTTCCTTGCGCCCATCGCACCTATAATAGTGTTCTGGGCGCGTTGCATGTCAGTTAGCCAGTAGACAGGCTAACATCCAACGCACCTTTCGATGCACAAGGCGTGTGCTGAAACCAAGGCGAGTTTTTCAAACCCCAGAGGCTCAGAAAAACCAGGAATCAAGCTCAGAATACAAAATGGAAAGCATGAAATGAAAGAGCTCAGGTTTAGCTCCTACCTGGTCCAGACGGCGCCGAGAATTGTCCACAGAATCTCCCGGA
Organism: Pinus tabuliformis; assembly: GCA_031772625.1. NCBI lineage: Eukaryota > Viridiplantae > Streptophyta > Pinopsida > Pinales > Pinaceae > Pinus > Pinus tabuliformis. The sequence goes on from CM062816.1 coordinate 1,915,154,465, forward strand.
ATCAGCTGATGAAAATCAAGGGGGGAAAAGCACCTCCAAAGCTCCAACAAACCAAAGTTCAAATGAAATGGTAAAATGAGAGGTAAAAGCACTTTTACATTACTTTTTACGTAGTTCGAGTAAAATATTAGTGTTCTAACTCATTTTTCAAACATATATTGTTCATTTCTAACTAGTTTGATGAAGCAATTGAAAATGCAGTACAATCTTTGAAAGAACAAAGCTATTTATGGTAAAGTCAAGAAATGATCGTTGTATCGAGCAGTTTTAGCACATAGTTCAAGCTCGTTAAAAAATAAACATAAGTCATGACCAAATGTTTCTCCCCGCGTTTAAGCTCATTAAAAAATGAACTATTTCCCGGTAAATATCCATCGTCAATGTAGTACTTCAGCCTTTAAAGCCTTGGTCGTGTTCTCATCATCACCTCCACTCTGTATTGGCCAATCATTCACCTCCATTTGATTGTTTACCCCTTTTTGAGGAACAGCTACGAAGAGTGATCCCACTATCCATCCTTGTAACACTGTCGTAATTGGAAAATTCCAAACCTTACCTGGAATTAGCTGCTACCCAATTTTATCACTCGTTCCTCAAAAGACGAGTCTCCTTTAAGCTCTTTTCAACTGACTCGTAAAATATGAAAAGATTGTCGAGCCATTGGCCTCTCCAGCTCGTTAAAGGGACCGAAGTGCTATCCGTCCTTTAGAATTTAATCTTTTTGGACCTGAGGGATTATTACACAAAAAGATCGAGCGCTTGTTTTGTTCGGCTCGTTAAAAGTATCGAAAATTCATCCCTTCTGTATTGTTTTATACTTTTTCGGACTTAAGGGATTAGATGACGAAAAAGGAATTTTGGAGTTTCCTTTACGTCCCATTTCAAACTCTCTAAAATTGAAAAGGACCGAGTTATCTTTGTCGTTAAACTCGTTAAAACTTAATAGCGACAAACTTGTCCATAGTAGACAAGAACGAGTTTTACTATCGCTAGGCTTGTTAAAACATAGCGATGGGTTTTCCCGAAGGGCAAATTATAGAACAAGCATATGTTATCCTCCTCAAGCTTGACAAAAATAAAGAGGTACTGGTCAGCAATGACTGGGGAAAAATTGGGAAGAAAACTTGAAGAAACTTTGTTGGTAGCAAGTCGCTCTTGAACATGACACTTTCATTCCGCATCCAAGTCGGGTTGGGTTGTTTCATCCACCGGTCACATCACCATGGTCCCATCACACCATCCACATTTGGGGTTAATGCTACCAATCCATCATGTCAGTGTCGCCGATATGTTCAAGAGAAGTCATTCATAGAATTCACCTGTGTCTCACCTGCTACAATACATTTACACTTCATTCTTTCATGACCGCCACCCTGAACCTTATGTCATCAGATCGTTTTCACCTCCATTAAAATCATTTGCTCCGTTTCGTGTCATTGATGTGGGATTCATTAAGGCCCTCCTGTGACGGATCGCTTCTTGTCGACATCAGCTCATTATCCAAGAATTCGATCTAGGAACAACTCGTTCAGTCCTTTATTCACACCACGTGAATTTTACTGCAGTACCTTGAGGGTCATTATCATTATCGATGATTCCTCTCGCGCCTGTTAACAACTTACATCATTGGCTGGTAATCAGGCGATGTCTTTTCATGTTCGACTCCAGAACATCTCTCACATGGATAGACTTGTACTTTGAGTGAAGATCGAACGAGATTGAAGACCCCGGATCTAGTTTCATCCATCCGGGCTACGATATATATTCAGGGAAATAAAGACATCAAATGTACATCATTGCTGCACAGATAATCATCCAATCAAAGGGATGGTGGCTCTACCAGAATCATCAGTCTACACTCAGACGATTGTCTGTCCTATGTAGATGACAATGAATTTATAAAGTTGAGCATGGGAATGCCTGCCTCAGTTAGATCATGAAAATATTATGAAGATAATGTATTGTATTGTCTCTTATTACAGGTCTCCTCCCAGCTTGAAAGAACTTCGAATCCTCATAATAAATCATTTCACCTGACATCAAAAGATTAACGACCTCATGCTTTAGGGGGCAACTGTTATAGACATTTTTGGGCACTGTAACCCCAAACATGAAATGTCCATAAACCAAGGCTCCTAAGTCCCTAAAAGTGTTGTTCTAACCCCTAAAGGAACAAGGTCAACTGATTACAGCTTCTCCCAGAAGTTCTCCATGAAAAACTGCTCAAAACTGGTCAAAACAGGATCATGTAAGCTGCTCCATAGGCAAAGTGTGTTGCATCTCACCTAAGTACACTCTGTGAGTGCGTTTCATTTCAAAAAGCCCTTCTATGGGGTGCAATGGGCGAGAAATGACAAATGGCAGTGTCAATCCGCGAGGTGGAGAGGCATGGAATCTTCCAGAAACTTCTCCTGTGACACTTGCCTCTCTGAATTCGACCAAGGATGAGTAAAATATCATCAATCTCCAAGTGGAAGCAAGAACTATCAGAGGGAAGACACTAATCAAGTCACAAGCTGACTCATCTCCCTTACAGATATTTATATATGGATCCCTCATCCCAGAGATCCAGAGGCTGGAATTTTGCATCTTGTAAGGAATTGTTGTTGGTTTCTTGAGACAACATCATAGTGTTGGGTGATCTAAGCTTTGTATGAGGTGAAGAAGGGCTTACTTGCTGAGAGGATGATGCTGGGTCAGAACAACTGGTTGTAACTCCCTCGGCTCTTTCTTGATTATCAATCAAATCTATTCAAGTTTTCCTCCATACTCTTGTGTCATTTATGTTTTATGCATTTGTATGGTCAATTTACATCTGATCCTATATTGTTTATGATTATAGATCCATGTTCTTGTATAGTGTTATGCTATTGTGATCCTACAGGTACTCTATGAAGCTGACCGTACAAGGGAGCAAGTAGCGAAAGACTATCAAGAGAGAGAGGAATCGAACTAGGAGATAAGCAGTTCTATGTAGACACTTTTCCCTGTAACACTACCCGTTCCATCTCTGCCTCTGCTGATGGTCATGCAGATGGTCTTTTACATCATGTACTGGGGTCACTAGAACCCGATCTTTCATTGGTGTCTCATGACATGTGTTCCTCCCGAAGCATGTTTCTTCCATCCAGTGAAGACCTCTTGGGAGCCATGTTCTCATATGGCCCACGAACAGGATCCTGGAACATATTTCCTTGTCTTATGTCAAGCTCATTAAAAAATGAAACAAGGAGTTCCGAGGATAGTTTGTTCCTGTGTCAACCTCGTTAAAAAATGAAACTAGGTGTCTCGAGGAGAGTTTTGATCTTGTGTCAACCCTGTTAAAACATGAAACAAGGGTTATGAGGATAGTTCTTTTAATGTGTCAACCTCATTAAAAAATGAAACAACTCCCTTTCCAAACCGAGTCTTTGATTAAGATCTCGTAAAATCCCAGTCGAGTCTTTCCAAGATCTCGAAAGTGAACCTTCATTCCATCCACCTCATTGAATGCAATGAAGCTTGGGGGGCATGTACCTCGATTTGCATTATTATGCTGGGGGCATGCAAACTTATAACAAGCGTAGTTTTTCATTTGAAGCTTATGTAAACATGAAATTGAATCCAAGCAGACTTCTCCATGGTTCAAGCTTGTGTAAAAATGAACCCATACCCGATTCACATCTCGTGATTGCCATTTTTATCCGCTAAATTCTGCTAGATGAGCCTTGGTTGTTTCATTCCATTGTCACCATCTCTCTGGCCGATCATATGCTTTCACTTGGTTGTTTTTCCTTTTCTGAGGAACCGCAGCGATGAGTGGTTTTATTAGCCAGCCTCTTGACCATTACATGTTTTGAGCAGTTCCACCATTGTCGGAACCAGTTGCTACCCTTTATACCACTCGTTCCTCTGAGACGAGTCACCTTTAAGCTCTTTTCTAACTCGTAAATGATGAAAAGATTGCCGAGTATTTTTCCCTTTTTGACTCATTAAAGAGAATAAAAATGTAGGTCATCTTTCAGCTCTTTTCTGACCGTTTAAAGACAAAAAGATTGCCGAGTTTTTCCTTTTGACTCGTTAAACGACATAAAAAGGCAGTCTACTTTGAGCTCTTTTCCGACCGTGTAAATACAAAAAGATTGCCGAAATTTTGTCGTTTCAAGTTTGATATTGGCTACAGAACGACATGTCTTCGATTGCTTTTCTACTCTTTCAGATCGAGGTCACTAATTATGAAAAGTACTCCTTGATCGTAATGGTCAAGCGGTTCTCTCGAGTATTATTTTATACCTTTTCGGGCTCGAGGGACACAAATCTACGAAAAAGGACCCCCCTAGAGTTTTCTTTTCCATGACTTTTTAGATTAAAAAAAAAAAAAAAAACCTAAGGAACTAGGAACTAGCGGTCTACTTTGAGCTCTTTTCCGACCATGTAAATACGAAAATATTACCGAAATTTTGTCGTTTCAAGTTCGATGTTGGCTATGGAACGACGTGTCTTCGATAACTTTTCTACTCTTTCGGATCGAGGTCACTAACTACGAAAAGTACTCCTTGATCGTAATGGTCAAGCGGTTCTCTCGAGTATTATTTTATACTTTTTCGGGCTCGAAGGACACAAATCTACGAAAAAGGACCCCCTTGGAGTTTTCTTTTTCGTGTCTTTTTAGATTCAAAACAAAAAAAACTAAGGAACTTGTGATGCAGGAAAGTGTTCCCTCTACGGACAGAGGCAACCCCTCTAGCCCTAGAGTGGGTCTAGTCACAGCAAAGACAGATCAACAATTGATTTCCTTAAACAGTCATCGTTGGAGGCCTACCTCAAACAGGTGGTCGTTGAAGTTCCGTTGCACTACTCTAGCTTCCTTCTCCTAAATGAGTGATTAACCTGAAACAATACAAAGGAAAAACAACAAAGCACATAACCGGGAAACAACAATGATCTATTTACTCATAAAGTCAAGAAGTCATGAGGTATCAAGTAAATTACATACAAGACATAGGAAAACATCATTGATTGTATTAATAATGAATCAAGAGAAAGCTTACAACCAAGTCTTGACATCACAAGCCTTCTCAGAGGGTCCAGCCAGTATGTTCCTCAAGCATTCACTCTTCAAGGATGAATCTCCCAACATACAATGTCTCTCTCTCTCACTCACAAGCTTTAACACAAAGTTAAGGGCACTCCGCAACCTTCCACAAGCTATCAACAATCCCACACTTGTCACACCCACACCAGCTATCTATCAAACTCAAAAGCACCGCCCAACCAAAAGAACTAACTAGTTCAAAAAAAACTAAGGAACTAGCAGATCATAGCAATGGTGAGTGCTTTTATAGGAGAAGGAGTCTCCATGAAATAAGGGAGAGGGAGCTTATCCTCAAGTAAGGTAGCACAAGAGGTGGAACCACCATCCCACAGGCGTAAAGGCGACCCAAACTGACCCAACAACCAGCTCTGGAAACATCCAGAAGGCCGACTGTTTGAACTAATTCGCCAAATCTGGATCATCACAGATCATGAACTGGGGACTAGCGATGACATTGCAATGATACAGTGCATGACAGAGAATCGTCACAGATTTTGAGGGTTTACTAGCAACAATGCAGAAACTTAGTAAAAAAGGGTCAGTCTTCAGCATTAGAGAGCATTTGCTTAATCTTCTTATGTTGGTGGGAAGATATGAACATGTTTATTTAACACATGACACAGCAGAAGAACTGAGATGAAGACAGTGACAAATTATTGTGTAACAGATGCCCCCTAAAGCATGAAGCCCGAGAGAGTGGGAGGGGTGAAATGCTTTACGAAACTGTCTTAACTGGAACCACCTCGAAGATCCTGCGGGTGCAAGTACAACTGATATCTGTGATAGTGAAATACATATAGTCTAGGCATGGGCACAGCCATCCAAAAGACATAGGAGACTAGGTCTGTGGTATGGACGTAGCCACCCATCTGATAAGACCACAATAATGACAAAGGTATGGTTGCAGCCATCCATGAAAACTCAGGCATGGTCGCAGCCATCCATCAAGGAGTCACATATGTAATCACGAACCAATCCACGCAACCTGAACATATATAACCTTAGTTTGGGGTCTTGAAACCCAACCGATCATAGTACAAATTCTATCATGTGAACAAATGTGCTGAAGCCAAACATGATATAAAGTCGCCTGATTATCGATCAATGATGAAAACCGTTAACAAGCGCGAGAGAAACCATCAATAATGCCAATGGTTCTCAAGGTACTGCCCAGTACAATCCACTAAGTGTGAAAAATGAGCTGAAGTCAAACACCCGTGGAATCACCTAATTGAAGACCAATGAGGAAAGTATGTCGTCAAGCGCAAAGAACTTGCCATTGAGGCATGCAAGTTCCAAGGTACCAAAAGGGATCTCTAGATCAATCTCCTGGATAAGGAGCTGGTGTCGACAGGAGACGATTCGTCGCAGGAGGGCCATGATGTTTCCCCCATCAACAACACAAGATAAGGAACAAGTGGTAGATGGCGAAACAAAATATCAGAGGAGGACGTAAGGGTGTAAAATGCAGAAGGATTATACTCTTGAACATATCGACGACACAACTCCGGAATGTGGCAACATTTTGATACCAAAGGATCAGAGGCTCGATGGAGGCAACATGGATCAGATGGAATGAGGTAAAATGGTAACCCAGACTCACGGAAGGCAAAATGACGATGTATGGATATCCCAACCCAACAAGAAGCAAAAGTGTCGATGTTCAAGAATGACTAGCTAGCAAAAGTGACGAGTTTTTCCCTTTTAACTCGTTAAACGGAATAAAAGACGGTCTACTTTGAGCTCTTTTCCAACCGTATAAATCTCAAAATATTGCCGGACTTTTGTCGTTTCAAGTTCGATATTGGTTACGAAATGACGTGTCTTCGATCGCTTTTCTACTTTTTCAGATCGAGGCCACTAATTACGAAAAGTAATCCTTGATCGTAATGGTCAAGCGGTTCTCTCGAGTATTATTTTATACTTTTTCGGGCTCGAGGGACACAAATCTACGAAAAAGGACCCCCCTGGAGTTTTCTTTTCCATGTCTTTTTCAAACTCTCTAAACATGAAAAAGACTCTGAGTTTTACCTATGTCAGACTCGTTAAACCCTGACGACATTGGACTCGTCACCATGACGAGACTCGAGCTTCTCCTCCCTAGGGCTCGTTAAACTATTACTAGGTTGGATTCGACCGAAGGTCGAACTTATATTACAAGCATATGTTATCCCCTTCAAGTTTGTTTTCAAAAATAATTGGGGTACTCGCCAGTAATGGTGGGGGAAAATTTGGAAATCATCACTGATTATCTATGGCAGCTAGTCACTCTTGAACATCGACACTTTTGCTTCTTGTCCGATTGAGATATCCATACATTGTCATTTGGCCTTCTGCGGGTCTGGGTTGTCATTTTGCCTCATTCCATCTGATCCATGTTGCCTCCATCGAGCCTCCAATCCCTTAGTATCAAAATGTTGCCACATTCCAGAGTTGTGTCACCGATATGTTCAAGAGTATAATCCTTCTGTAGTTTACACCCTTATCTCCTCCTCTGATATTTTGTTTCACCATCTACCACTCGTTCCTTATCTCGTGTCATTGATGGGGAAAACATCATGGCCCTCTTGTGACAGATCGTCTCCTGTTGACACCAGCTCCTTATCCAGGAGATTGATCTAGAGATCCCTTTCGGTACCTTGGAACTTGCATGCCTCAATGGAAAGTTCTTCGCGCCTAACAATAGACTTTCCTCATTGGTCTTCGATTGGGTGATTCCACGAGTGTTTGACTTCAACTCATTTTTTCACACTTAGTGGATTGTACTGGGCAGTACCTTGAGAACCATTGGCATTATTGGTGGTTTCTCTCGTGCTTGTTAATGGTTTACATCATTGGCCGGTAATCAAGCGACTTTCTATCATGTTCGACTTCAGCACATCTATTCACATGATAGAATTTGTACTATGATCAGTTGGGTTTCAAGACCCCGAGCTAAGATTACATATGTTCGGGTTGCGTGGATTGGTTCGTGATTACATATATGACTCTTTGATGGATGGCTGCGACCATACCTTTGTCATTATTATGGTCTTATCAGCTGGGTGGCTGCATCCATACCACAGACCAAGTTTTATATGTCCTACGGATGGCTGCGTCCATGCCTAGACTATATGTATTTCACTATCAGAGATATCAGTTGTACTTGTGCCTGTAGGTTCTTCGAGGTGGTGTCCCAGTTCAGACAATTTCGTAAAGCATTTCACCCCTCCCACTCTCTCAGACTTCATGCTTTAGGGGGCATCTGTTACACAGTAATTTTTCACTGTCCTCATCTCAGTCCTTCTGTTGTGTGTGTCAAATAAACATGTTCATATCTTCCCACCAACATAAGAAGATTAAGAAAATGCTCTCTAATGCTGAAGACTGACCCTTTTTGACTAAGTTTCTGCATTGTCGCTAATAAACCCTCAAAATCCGCGAAGATTCTCTGTCATGCACTATATCGTTGCGACGTCGTCGCTAGTCCCCAGTTCATGATCTGCGACAATCCATATTTGGTGAATTAGTTCAAATAGTCAGCCTTCTAGATGTTTCCAGAGCTGGTTGTTGGGTCAGTTTGGGTCGCCTTTCCTCCTTTGGGATGGTGGTTCTGCCTCTTGTGCAACCTCCCTTGAGGATAAGCTCCCTCTCCCTCATTTCATGGAGGCTCCTCCTCCTATAAAATCACTCACCATTGCTATGATTTACTAGTTTTGGTAGTTCTTTTGGTTGGGCAGTGTTGCTAGTGCTTTTGAGTTTGATAGATAGTTGGTGTGGGTGTGACAAGTGTGGGATTGTTGATAGCTTGTGGAAGGTTGTGGAGTGCCCTTAACTTTGTGTTAAAGCTTATGAGTGAGAGAGAGAGACATTGTATGTTGGGAGATTCATCCTTGAAGAGTGAATGCTTGAGAAACATATTGGTTGGACCCTCTGAGAAGGCTTGCGACGTCAAGACTTGGTTGTAAGCTTGCTCTTGATTCATTATTAATACAATCAATGATGTTTTCCTATGTCTTGTATGTAATTTACTTGATAGCTCATGACTTCTTGACTTTGTGAGTAAATAGATCATTGTTGTTTCTCGGTTACGTGCTTTGTTGTTTTTCTTTGTGTTATTTCAGGTTAATTACTCATTAAGGAGAAGGAAACGGACGTTGTAGTAGCGCAACGAAACTTCATTAGCCACCGGTTTGAGGTAGGCCTCCAACGATGACTATTTAAGGGAATCAATTGTTGTTTTGTCTTTGTTGCGACTAGACCCACACTAGAGCTAGAGGGGTTGCCTCTGTCCGCAGAGGGAACACTTTTTTGTATCACACCTTGTACTGAGGTTTTATTAGTTGTTTGTGCATACAATCACGTAAATTTCCTTAAGCTTAAAAAGACATTCATGAGAAAAATAGTTTCAGGAACAAATATTCAACAACAAACATGTATAGTGCAGAAAACCATCAAAGAGACACATTAATGTAGTGTTTTGATAAAGGAGTTCACCCCTCCTGGGCTACATCTCCTTGGTCCAATTTCCATGGATTGGGCCTTTGTATTAGATCAATGTGGAAAAAATGTTGTTTACAAAACTCTATGGCTCCTAATACCTGCACCAATGTGTTCATAATGTCCAAATTAGCCAAGAACACCTCTTTCTGAGCTCAATTTGGTCGAAAATTGCTCAAGATATGCTTCATTCAATGTTTCCCTAGGAAACCGTACTAAAATTGGAGAAGACTCCAATTAGCACCGCCAAAATTGGAAATTCCGCCAAAATTGGCGCGCCTCCAAAAGTTTCGCCAAAGTTAAAAATGGATTAATTAATTTAAAATGGGATTAGTGGCGCTCTAAGCACGCTTATCCGTTAGTGGTGCTCTAAGCACGCTTATCCGTTAGTGGTGCTCTAAGCGCACTTATCCGTTAGTAGTGCTCTAAGCGTGCTTATCTGTTAGTGTTGGCCCATGGTTATATAGCGTGGTCGTATGGTGAGGGAGTTGACCCACGGGGTTGGCTCCCTCCGCTCCGCCATCAGCATTTTCTGTAGGCTTAAGTAACGTATGGTGGGCACCGTTTAACAATTTGGTGCTTGGTTCAATGGTAATGCAATGGAGTTGGGAGGGGGAGGTCACGGGTTTGACCCGCCCTCCGCCGGTCCCTTAATACATTTTGCCACCATAAACATTGCGCTATTAAATTGTTTATATATATATATATATATATATATCCACATAATATTCACCATGAACTCATAATTCCACCTTGGAGGACATTGGGCAATTTCACCTTCACACAACCAAACTGGCAAATCCTGAAGTGACACTTGTCATAGCCTCATTGGGCAAAAACTAAAGAAGATTCCCATCATGCTGACTGTACTGCCATGTCATCATTCTGTCATGTTCTGCAATTTTTTTAGCTGTTTAGGAAAACAAACAACAAGCCTTTTCTCCTTCATCCAGACTCAGTTTTCAGTGAAACAAATTGTGTTGCGATTGTCTTGACGAGACAAACACAATTGTTCAGGTTTTGAGCCAATCTGAGAACTTTGATTTTTGAGCTAAACACTGAACAACTAATCAGAAATCCATGGGTATACTAACTACATCTACATATATAAGAGTATGTGATATTGCATTCGCATCCATATACTATAGAAACGCAATATTATAAGGCCAATTATATCTATATGTGTTATATACAAGTATAGCTTAAATATAAGCCATAGTAATAATGGATTATCCCAAGTTGTACATGATATAATGTGTAAATAATAAGAAGACTTAGCCAAACTAATGCAAGGCTCTTATGTTTTGCCAATGTTAATAGTAAATATACTCTTTGTTTATGGAGCCAACTTCCCTAATTGACAAACTAGTCCCCTCATTTCTAAAGGGACTTACTAATAATGAATGATATGTGCCTCTTTCCAGGTTAGCTTATTTACATCATATAAGTTATATTAATTATATTGGATCACCCATATCCATATTAACTTTGGGGTGATTGTTGAATCATTTGAACTACTTATTTATGCATTTCCTCGAAAAGTTCTAAATCAATGCAAATTGTTAAGAATAACCTTATTTCTTTTCCGAATTACTTTCGTCTGTAGAGGTTTTTGGTTTATGTGAACTAGCCATTATTAAAGGGTTTCAATTTATAATTTACATGTTGTATGATTCAAGATGTATTGGTTGCACTACGTTGTTCAATAATGAAGTGTTTATCAAAAGATTTGGAACTTATATTCTTAAATTTAAGTTGGATGATATAGCTTTACCTAGTGTTGAACATATGGCCATGATATCTGCATGGAGTATTTAATATCATGATGTGATGAAATGGGGTTTTTATTTCCAATTGGGCTTATCTCGGGTGGTTGGGAAGAATGTTTGGGGCCCTCCCCACCTAGGTTCTATTCCCACATGTGTCGTGATGAACTTTGATATAATGGCTTGATCCTATGATGCAACGAATCGAAACATGTATATTCCTCATATAGAATATAAAGAGTATTGTCCACATAGAAAATAAATGTGGTTTTTATTAGGGATATGATTGAGAGAGGATTAGGCAAGATATTAGCTATTCATGGTACTAATATATGTGGAAGTGGATCTCATAGCAGGATCTTAGGAACCAACCTAGGAATCCTAATTCATTGTTTTCTTACACTTGCTCACGAAAGGCTGAAATTTTTCACATAAACACATGATAAAATTTTGGAACCAGCTCTTGTTTATATTCTCTCATCAAAGTCCTTGAGTATTATCCCTTAGAGTTATAACATAATTTCCAAATGTTGGAAGTAATGATATTTTTCTTAGTTTAAAGATATTTTTTAAGACATTTATTGGGTTCCAACTAACATAAATTTGAATACATTGTTTACTAGCCTAATAATAAACCTTTTCCTAATCTTTGTTACACTAATAAGAAACATTTTCCCGATTGCTCAACAAAGAGTGGATTTCCTTTGGCATAGGTATTGGTTTGAGTGGTCGTTGTTCTACCAAAATCACTTGGGACTTGCTATCCCTTTGAAACTCATGGCATATAGGTGGGCATACCACAACAATAGTGAAATATTGTTTAATTGCTTAATACTCCATTGACCTTAGCAATGAAATGATGGTCAGTTGGAAATCTTACGAACACTGGAAATATGGCTAGAAAAAAATGTTATTTTCCATTAAGTTTACAATTTGAACCATATATCAATCATTAATATGGAAGGCTCCTTGTAGTTTATATCCTATTGGGTTCCTCATAAGTACATATTGATACTATAAAAAAGGACGATAAAATTACTACTCTTCAATCATTGCCTCATTAACAAGGTTTCGATAAAGTTAATGATCCACAAACTTCTATGCCCCATTTAATGTCATCAAGTTGATAATATCTGGTTTCCAAGTGATATTTGGATTTTCAAATTACTTCACACACCTTGAATACCATCATGTCTTATATTATTTTCATCTCCATTTGTATTAGTGTGGATACTAGTCTCTTACCGTCGATGTCGATGTTTTCGGAGAACCCCCTTTTATTATTGGAATTGAGCATTGTACAAATCAAGTAATTCTCAATGACACTAAGTGGTGTCTCCATTTCTTTAACATGCACTCACATGTATATTATTAAGTAGGTGATTAAAACACTCTTTATGGCTACTATCACGTTTATTGCCTTTTACATATGTTGCAAGGAACTCTTTCTCTTAAATATCATGGTAACCTTGGGATCCCTTCACTCACCTACCTTACTCAGTACCCATCTCATCTTACGCACCTATTCCTCTAGAACCAGTAGCAAGCCAGTAGCGAGATTCATGAGGCGTGGTGTGGGGTCCTTTCGGTTAACTGAATTTGCATCTAGAACATGAATAAGCTTATACTTTCATGTTTCTTGGAGCTAATGAGATTGAATCCTCCATTTTGAGCTCCTTTTGCATGTGGTTTCTTAATTCTGTGTAAGAAGATGTGATTCCTTATTCATCTTATGTACATAATTTGAATTATTTGGGCTCTTCTAGGATACTCGTGCTCCTCCGTTATGGTGTCTCTGAGCCATGCTTTCACCTTTTTTAGTATACCTTAAGCATATATTGTTTGATTTTTGGCATCCTTAACCGTGGTTTTAAATGATCTTTACTTAGTTGCCTCTTCATTATACAAGTAATATTCCTGTTTGACAATATTGAAAGCTTGTTGCTAAGTTATGCTTAACGCAAGCTAGGTTTCCTATGCTATTCATTTTATAAGCCCTACTTTTTCTAGGATCAATGTGTTATCTAATGTGTTGCCACTTTGTTATATTATAACTCTTCTTTCTATCTATTACATATTTTCTTGAAGAATTCTAACCATGATATGTTCATAGGGTCATTTATGAACCATCACTTTGTCTTCATTTCTTACTTACTTGGATTTTCATGTGCATTTATTGTTCTTTGGATTCCTAATTGTGCTCTTAATAAATTTTCCTTTTTAATTGATAACATAAGCTTGGCAAAGCATTGCTAAGATTTTTTACACAATGCATTAGGTTTTATGTGAGTCTACATAAATTGTTGTTGTGAGGAAAAGGAGGAGCATGTTGTTGCCCAAAATTTTCCCCACCCAAAAACTAGATATCAGTATAGAACTCTTCACGTGGTAGACAATGTACTAAACACAATGTTCCATCTATGAAGATTATTTATTCTTATCAGGTTTCAATTGCCATTATAAATGTTTTGCATGGTGATATTGATGCTCTTCTAAGTCTTGTATGGTAATTCCCAAGATACCTAAAACTTCCATCAAAATGTCTATGTTGAAGAGATGCATACAAAAGATGCTTAAATGGGGACACAAGGAATTGTTTATTCAATTACATATTTTTTAAATATCTTAATACTTTTTGAAATATTTTGTATTTTAAAAACTATGAATTTTTTTATACCATTTAAAATGAAGGTGTTTGGATTTAAACTTTCACATAAAAAAATTATTAATGTCTAATGATAATAAAAGTGTGTGTCCCCATTGGGGGTGTCAGACGAGGTGACAAAGGTTTATGAGGGAATAATTACTCCCCTCCCACATGACATTTGATTGATGATGTGTGTCAAAGAAGTTAAGGTTGGACTGAGGATGAAGAAACTTTGAGACTTCATGCAGGGTATTTGTATCGTTTGGTGGATTGTGAGTTGTGAAGGTTAGTTTTTGGTTATTGGCAGTGGGTCATCAAAGGAGATTTGTTATTGTGGAGAGCAGGGTGGCTACTTGGTGAGGCCATACCTTGCTCACCATTCAGTGAGTTCAAGCTTAGGAATTCAAAGTTTAATGGTGGTAATTTGGTCAATACGATGGTCCTTGTCATAACCATTTGGGACCCTAGTTCACCCTGGAAGGTTTTAGTTGTGGGTGAATTTTTGATGGCGAAGCGAGTGGACCACATCTTGACACGACAGTATTCGCGTTGACAATGGACTCTTCCCCTCTCTCATTGGCGCATGTATCTATTTCTTGCTCCATTGTCATTTTAGTTTGGTTTGCTTCATAGAGTCATAATAGCGGTGTGGGGTTTCCTCGGGGTCTGGCCAGGGTGGTCAGTGTGGTTGTTGAAAACCCCAATGTAGCATGTGCTCTTTCTTGTTATTGTCTTCTATCTCTGGAGGGTCGAATTGTAGAAAGACTAGATGCTGGTGGAATTTTCTTCCTAAGGTAATGGCTAAGAGTTTCTGGTAGGGATGGAGAGCATGTAGGCATGAGGGATGGTGGCATTTATGCTAGATGGGTTAGTCTCGCAAAGAGGGGTAGGTGATATGTTGCATTATAAACATTCAGAGGTGGTTTCCTTGGTGCTAGTGGAAGTATTGACAACGGGATGTTCACATGGCGCGACGACGAGCCAATGATTGAGGCGTTTTGGGTGTGGGGGTTGCTTATTTGTCCCAACAGTTGAGATGTTAGTTTGAAATCTTGGTGTGGGATGAGCAAGGTAACTAGTGGGAGCCCTATGCAACATCAACATGGATAAACCTGGAGAGGTTTTAGTCCTTGGGGCCAGGAGATGATGCACCATGTGAAACAACAGGATGAAGGGGAGGAGATTCAAAATAAAAGGACCATCTCACCCAGGCATGTAGACCTTCCTTCGCCTTTTCATCTTTAGAAGCACAAATTCACCAGGTTTTAGCAATGGTGGAGCAGTTGGCTCAGGAGTGTCACGATGATTGCAACAAGATCATTAGTTTTATGAATGACCTCTAGCATAATCAGTGGCATAAGATGGATCAACTCGTCTCCCTTCCAAGAGTTTAAAAGCAACGTTATGAGTGGTTGGACAACTTTGAAGGGAGATGGAACATATGGAGGCACGTGTCCAAGCCTTTCGCCAACCATGTGGCAATGGCCCCGATGACTCGAATCCGGGTAATATTGATGTTTAATAATGATTGTGGGTTGTGTTTTGATACTTGGGTGGTTTTGGTCCTTTTGGGAAATCTATCTTTGGTCCTCATTTTTTCTCTTGTTATTGTCAGTGTCTTTTTGTCATTACCATCTGGCCAATAAATTCGGTAATAATGAAGCCAATGGTTTTTTGGAGCTATGATCCTCATGATGTAATTTTTTCTTGAATTAATATAATATGTTGACTTACAAAAAAGAAAAGTGTGTGTGTGTGTGAGAGAGAGAGAGAGAGAGTTGGGGTTATCTCGGGTGGTTGGGTAAAATGGCTATTATCTTCCCCACCTGGGTTCAAATCCTCACTAGTGATATGATTGGCTATAATGCCTTAATAAATATTGTTGTAATGGCTCCATGCTTGTAAATATTGTTATATTGGCTTTGGTCCTTGTTCAACTCTTGAGTATACCCCGTGGGTTGGCTTGGTACCAACAACCTCACTCTAGCCCTTAGGATGAGAGGAGGTTGTAGCTTAAACATATTTTTCTACCTTTGAGAAACCAACAAAAGGGTTGGGAGGTATACACTAGTAGCATACACATTTTCTATGATAACAATTTATCTTGTTTGATTTAGACACTCTTTAATTTGGGCCTTTGTAAATCACCTTCAACAAAGTTGCTAGATGTGGGAATGGATTGTAAATATCCATTAGTCCAAGAAAGTTTCTTGAAGGAAGACGCTCACAAGGAAAAGACCATTAGTTTGCATCTGTGTGCCTCTCTTATCCTCGAAATATAAATTTCTCAAAGCGAGGACTTTGTCTAGAAAGACACATTAATCTATCCTTATGTAGTACTCGTACAGGCATAGGTTCATTTTCGTCATCAGATCAAATAATTTTGGATGAAAAGGCTTATCAATGCTATATGGTTGAAGAAGAGCATCTATTTATTATTGTCTTTCAAACTTTTGCATCATTATAACACAAACTGAGAAATTTTTCCTAGCACTATTAGCTTGAGTTTAGTATTGGAAAAAGCTTGATCAAGATAATTTAATAGGTTCAAAACCTCTGAAGGCATTTGGTGTGTGTGTGGATGTGTCATCAGATCATCACTCTCTACAAAAAATGAAACATTGATGAGCCAACTACCTATTCATTCGCTACTTCTATAGTTAGTTTTGGTACTACTTCGTGCAGAGTTTCTCTCAACAATAGAGTACCAATTCTACAAAGTGATGGATTTTATATATGAAAATTGAGCGATTACAGATGGCCTTTGTATCAATACCTTCAACCTAACTCCAACAAGCCTTTAATTACATTTTTCGTTATATAAACACCCTAGTTCCTAACATTGGCCTTGTGCGTGTGGATATTGTTGGTCACATCATCCTTTGGATTATTAACTCACACTTACTTTCATATTTGTAGATGAGTGGTTCTACTCTCATGATTTTTGACAATTACTTTTAGATCCGAGATCATAAATTTTACAATGAAATTCAATCTATCTGATTGTATTTCCATTGGAGCTGATAACATATAATGCAAATGGACATGACATGCCAGATTAATTTAAATGAACTTACTCATGTGCATCTATAGGATCTAAAACATCATGTATTTCTTCTTATACTAATGATTCTAGCACTATGAATGCTCATTTAGCAAGTTGTGCGTCAATGTAACTTGGTTCTTATGTTGTGGGGTCAAAGAGAGAGGGTGAAGCATTGGATGCCTCACTAATCAATGGGTGAAAGCATGGGTTGGGTACTGTTGAAAAGTGTAACTAGGTTCGGTCTTCGTAATGACATGTGTAATTGTGAAAAGAAGAAAAATAAAATGATTATTGTAATGCTTGTCTCATGGGTTTCATGAGCAAGGAATTTTATTTTTAGTAATGGTTCCCATTATGAGCCGTTAGGATTTATCATCTAGTTATAAAAGTTTAATTGAGTCAATGTCATGTATGAAGGACCCTTCTTGGGCATGTTACATTTTGTATGAGTCAGTATGAAATCCCTTCAAGACAAGCACAAGACCTCTCCTTTGAGTCGGCCTCAAAATAGAATAAATGATCTCCTCCAAATGACACGTCGGCTCAGCCTCTAACAAGTCAACCTATTTTTATGAGGAAACAACTCTAAATAGGGTATCTTGACATCATTTCTGGTAGATATTTTCGGTCATCATCAAGTCTGCAACAACAGGTGCAAATCTCACTAAGGAAGCCTATTATCAAGTGGAGGGAAGAGTATATGTTGGGTCCCTATAATACTAGTGATTACCCCGTTACTATTGTAGTTATACCCCTTATTTATATTGTTGTGCCCCTATTACCCCCATATTGTTATTTCTGTGCCCCATAGAATCCCTCTATTGTTATTTTTGTGGCTTTATATTATTATTGTTAGGTCGGCTGGATTATATTGTGACATCTTAGACTCATATATATAGAAAGGAGGTTTTGTCATTTGTATCATCCAAGAACTGTTCATTTATGTAATGTAAAGGAGGTTTCCCCCTCGAAGAGGTTGAATTCTAAGGCGTTGATCTATCTCTTCTATCTTTTCTTGAGCTGGTTTCATAACATTTGGTATCGGAGCTTTGGATTCTAGGGTTTCGCTGCTCCAAACAGGTCATCGTGGCATTTTCGCTATAACTTTTTTTCTGTGACGTTTCAAAAGTCGCAAAAAACACCCATTTGAGAAGAATTGTCGCTGAACCTTGGGTCCGAATTTTAGAGCTTTTCGCGCGATATTTTCGGAGATATGATCTGAGGAAGTTGGCCTTTTTGCAGACTCCTGAATTACATTCAAAACAGGTGACCTGGGGAAAATCGTCATAACTCTCTCTCTGAGGATCGTATTGAAATTTCGTAAGAAGTTATAGAAAGAGGACGGATTGTAGTTTCTTGTGTGTGTGTTTTAGATTCAAAGGTTGAAACAGTGACTCGTGGCACGTCGTACAAGTTCGCTCTACTGAACCAGTCTAAAAGCAAGTCACTGTGGGAGATTTCACATAACTCTTCCTTGGAGAATCCAATTTGGCTCAGACTTGTGGCATTGGAAAGAGGACGTAGAAGGCTGCTACAGGTAGCAATTTCAGAATTGGATGATCCGAAATTACAGAGATACATCAGATTCAATATCATGCTTCTATAAAGTGAAAAAAGGTGTGTAGTTTTTTTTTTAAATTTTTGTGTAAGCTTGGTTTAATGGAATTCAAAGGGCATAGTAAAGCAGTATTATCGGTACCCGGATGCGGGTGATTAAGACAAGCAAGAGTGGCACGGGCCATCACGTGGCCGGGTGTCAAGACCTCAAGGTGGGACGGTACCACGTTGCAAGAAATTCAAGGGGAGTAAATAAGGCGGAGGCTGGCAAGGGGATGGCATTAATGCCAGTCCTCTCGGCTCGAGGGAAGCAGGTAAGCATGCGAGGGAGGAAGGAGGTTAAGTGGAAGAGTATGGCGGGTTTGCAGGTTACAAGCGCGTCTGGTTCTGTGACCCTCCTCTGTGCTCGCCGCAAGGTGAAAGCAGAGCCGAGGTGGGAACCTGGCAAAGGTGAGACGGCGGAGAGCACAGGGAAAACGACGGTGAGTTCTCTGTTGAACGTTTGGTTGACATTCCTTGCTGTTAGCGAGGTGAATTTGCAGGGTCATTGGGTACGCCAGATGCATTTGCTTTGTCACTGGGTTGGTAAGGTCTGTGAGGAAGATTTAGGAATTAGGAGTGCGTTCTGGCAAGGGGCACTGGTCGCCCGCTCGTGGAACGAGCCCTCAGGACTGGTTCTGGTTCCTGAGCGAGATTGGAGGCCGCATTCGGACCTGCCACTGGGAGCAGCGTTGATTTGGGCGACTATCCAGAGCATTGACGGTGACAGCATGCCGCGAGACAGGCTGCGAATGGGTAGCAGGAGAGGAGGAATTCAGGGACGCGCTCCGCCGAGAGATGACCATCACTCCCCCTCTTCCTCAATTGAGGTCACCTCCCATCCTCGTTGGTTTCAGGACAGCAACGACGAAGTGGGAGGGCAGAGGGAGAGTAGCCCAGCTGAGGGAGACAGTCGCAGGGAGCTTCCAATTCTCAGGTATCGCCTCCCCTGTCCGCATGTTAATTCCTCTCTGATTGTGACAATTGAAGTTGAACATGATTTGGAGCCTCAGCAACAAAAGCAGCACAACAGCAGGGATGAATCCCCTATTGCCTGCCTGCCCATGGGTGGAGAGAGCGGAGGAGTTCAGCCTGTGCTTGTACCGGGGATGGGATGGTCTGTTCCGTATACTGCAGGAGAGAGGAAACTGGAAAGACCAGGCCTCCATATGAATCCAGACGCAGGCCCCTCGGTTCCCGTAAACCTTCATCCGCCGGATTTGAGCAAAGGAAAACAGAAAATGGAGGACTTAGATTTCAATTTGGATTATGTTGCTGATTCCCTGGTGCATGCGGCTCCCTGGCCAGGTCCAAGGGAACTTGCCAGAAATGACAGTCCTCACAAAATCATCCAGCTCTCGGATTCTGAGAACACGCTTCACTTCGGATGCCGAATTAAAGAGCAGCTCCAGTCTACGAATGAAGAATGATGTTGCTATGGTATTTTTGGATTTTTGTCTCAATTTCCATATGTCGGCCTTCCTGTCCAAGTGTCCAATGTATGTGTTCAGTGTTATATGTCTGTGTCCAAGTGTCAATATGTTTATGTGTTTCTTCTGTTCAGTCCAGCCATGGACAGTTTATCAGTGTCATGTAATAGAGCTCGCGGGTGCTGCAATGTGGGCAAGGCCAAAGAGACTGAGAAATCTTAAACCTTGCCCTATGTAATCTTTTTGTATATATGTTTTACACAGTTAATAGAAGTAGTCATATTCAGAAAAAAAAAAAAAGCAGTATTATCGGTAACTAATGCCCCAAGGAAAGAAAATGCAAACACCTAGTAAGGAACCTGAAAGCTCTAGCATGACTCATGAAGAAGAAGAAGAAATGCTACATGATATATCAAAATTACAAGAACAAGTGCAACAAATGTCACGCTCACAAAAGCTAACAGAAGCTAAGATAAGTGGCGTGGAATCTAAGATAAAGGGCATGGAAGCTAAGATGGATGATTCGAAGACAGATTTGAAGAGAGACATGGCAGATTTGAAGATAGATTTGAAGACAGATATGGAAGAATTGAAGAAGTTGCTACAAGAAAGGGTCACTAATGGTGAAAAGGTAGTAAAGGAAACTCATGATGAGAACAAAAGAAATGTTAATCATGATACCATAGATGCTAATGTTGGATTGAAGAATCACCATATTCCAAAAATTGATATGAGGAAGTTTGATGGCAAGGATCCCGCTACATGGATATTACAGATGGAGCAATTCTTCGATCTCAATAATGTGCAAAATGCACAAAAGGTACGTATGGCAACTGTATATTTGGAACCAAATCAGTTTGTATGGTATCAATGGCTTTGCTCTCGTAAACAACTTATCACTTGGGAAATTTTTACGAAAGAATTGATAGCACATTATGAAGATACAAAAAGCAACACTTTTTTTAGCCAATTGATAAGTCTCAAACAAAAGGGTTCAGTAATGGAGCACATTGAGGAGTTCCAAAAATTGAACATAAGGGTAAAAGATATTCCAGAGGAGCATAGGATTGATGTGTTCATAGGGGCTTTAAAGGATAATATCCAACATGATGTTCGCCTTTGGGAACCGGATTCATTAGAGAAGGCATTCAGGTTAGCAAGAAAAATGGAAAGCAAAATTATGGCAACCAGGAAGCATACCACTCACAACTATAAAGATGGAAGTGTTGTTGCCCCTAGTCTTCCACAACCTATAAGGTTGAAACCACAACAATTGGAAGAAAAAAGAGCAAAAGGGTTTTGTTACAGTTGTGATAGCAAATACACTAAAGGTCATAAGTGTGCTGAGAAGAAATTATTCTACATAGATTGTGAAGAGGAAGAAGAAAAGGAGCAAGAAAGGTCAAAAGAAGAAGATATACTCCAGGAATAAAGCCTAGATGAAGAACAAATAAATCCGACCATATCTTGTAATGCATTGGCGGGAATTACCACTCCTCAAACCATCAAGATAGAAGGACAAATCAAGAAGAAAAAGGTAATAGTGTTGATTGATTCAGGAAGCACCCACAATTTTATTCATTGTAGGGTAGCAAAAGAATTGAATTGCTTCCTATATCCAGCACCAGAGTGTCAAGTGTTGATTGCAAATGGAGGAACAATAAATTGCTCTGGAAAGTGCCATAATATCAAGCTATCCATGGGAGAATATGTATTGACTAGCCCAATGCTTTCCATTCCAATGGGAGGTGCGGATGTTGTACTAGGAGTCCAATGGCTACAATCCTTGGGTACAATAGCTTTTAATTTCAAGAACTTTTCATCAAATTTTCTTCGGAAGGAAAGGAAGTTGAATTAAGGGGTATTGCAGGGAAACCAGGAAAGATAATCAGCTCTCATGGTATGACAAAGCTTCTAAGAAAGGAGCAAAGAGGTGTAATTGCACAATTATGCTCGCTAGATGTTTCCACATTGGAATCATCTATTTCTCCAGATCTCCAAAAAGTCTTGGACAATCATTCCAAGGTATTTGAGACTCCCAAGGGTCTCCCACCTATGCGTGATCATGATCATGCTATTCATCTGATTCCAGGAAGTGTTCCTCCAAACATCAGGCCGTACAGATATCCCTATGTCCAAAAAAGTGAAATTGAACGTATGGTTGTAGAAATGCTAGAGGCTGGTATAATTCAACCGAGTCAAAGTTCTTTCTCAGCTCCAGTAGTATTGGTGCACAAGAAGGATGTATCATGGCGCATGTGTCCAGATTATAGGGAGTTCAACAAGCTCACTATTAAAGATAAGTTCCCCATTCCTGTTATTAATGAATTACTGGATGAATTGCATGGATCAATTTACTTCACCAAGTTGGATCTTCGTTCGGGATATCATCAAATCAGAATGAAGATTGAAGGCATTCCAAAAATGGCATTTAGAACTCATGAGGGTCATTATGAATTTTTGTTCATGCCTTTTGGCCTTACCAATGCACCTTCAACATTTCAAGGTTTGATGAATTCAATTTTCAAACCATTCCTTAGAAAATTTGTGTTAGTATTTTTTGATGATATACTAATCTACAACAAGTCTTGGAAGGATCATGTTGAACATGTTGACAGGGTGCTACAACTATTGGAGGAGAAACAATTATATGCAAAAAGATCCAAATGTTTCTTTGGAGTCCAGGAGGTGGAATATTTGGGTCATATTGTATCTCATGAAGGAGTTAAGGTAGACCCTAGCAAAATTAAATCCATTAAGGAATGGAAAATCCCCACATCCATAAAGCATTTGCGAGGATTTCTTGGGTTGACAGGGTATTATCGCAAGTTTGTTAAGAATTATGGGAGAATAGCAGCACCTCTAACAACATTATTGAAGAAAGATTCATTTTCATGGACTCCGGAAGCAACAAAGGCCTTTGAACATCTTAAAGAGGCAATGTGCCAAGCACCGGTCTTAGCTACACCAGACTTCACAAAAACCTTTATTGTGGAATGTGATGCTTCAGGAAATGGAATTGGTGTTGTTCTAATGCAAGATGAAAGACCCATTGCTTTTGAAAGTCGTCCAATCAAGGGAAAGTTTTTAAGCAAAGCTATTTATGAGAAGGAAATGTTGGCAATACTCCATGCACTTAAGAAATGGCGACCCTACCTAATGGGAAGACACTTCAAGGCAAAAACGAATCATGATAGCCTTAAATACTTTTTAGAACAAAGATTATCCTGTGAAGAGCAACAAAAGTGGGTCACAAAGATGTTGGGTTATGACTTTGAAATCATCTACAAAAAAGGGAAGAAAAATGTGGTGGCAGATGCACTCTCAAGAAAGGATGAGGATGTGGAAGCATTGTTGTGTGCCATTTCTATTATCCAACCAGATTGGATAAACGAAGCAAGGGAGGAATGGAAGAATGACGAAGAAGTGTGGGCACTTATTCGAAAGCTACAACAAGATTCCAGTACTTCTGATACATTTAGCTGGCAAAATGATTCGTTATGGTACAAAGATCGCTTATACCTCTGTAAGAATTCCCAGCTAAAACAAAAGATTCTTATGGAATTGCACACTTCTCCCTTAGGAGGGCACTCAGGATTTTTAAAAACTTACCACAGGGTTAAGAAGGAATTTTTTTGGGATGGCCTTAAATCAGATATTCAAAAGTTTGTGGCGGAATGTTTGGTTTGCCAGCAAAATAAAGTTGAAACAATTAAGACACCGGGTCTATTAAAACCTTTATCCATTCCAAGCCAACGTTGGGAGGAGGTTTCAATGGATTTTATCACAGGTTTACCCAAGTCTGAGGGAAAGAGTGTCATCATGGTGGTAGTTGACAGACTTACCAAGTATGCACACTTTTGTGCATTATCACATCCATTTAAAGCCAGTACAGTTTCTACTGCATTTATGGAAACAGTTCAAAAGCTACATGGAAACCCAAAGATTATTGTAAGTGACAGAGATCCCATTTTCACTGGAAATTTTTGGACAGAATTATTTTCTTGTCTTGGTACTCAGTTAGCTCATAGCTCATCTTATCATCCTCGATCTGATGGGCAAACTGAGATAGTAAACAAATGTTTGGAAGGATATCTTCGTTGCTTTGTATCTGATAAACAGACACAATGGGTCAAATGGTTGCCTCTGGCTGAATGGTGGTATAACACTTCCTTCCATACAACAACACAAATGACCCCATTTATGGCACTTTATGGGTATCAACCACCATCCATCACATCATATTTAAGAGAAAATTCTAAGGTTCAGGTAGTGGAACATCACATCGAACATCAACAACAAGTCCTCCAACTCTTAAAGGATAACCTCGTGTTGGCACAAAATAGAATGAAACAACAGGCAGATCAACATCGCAGTGAAAGAAGTTTTGATGTAGGTGATTGGGTATTCCTACGGCTACAACCATATAAGCAAATGTCCCTAAAGCAAGCTAAGAAGGATAATAAATTATCACCAAAGTATTATGGTCCGTACAAGGTGTTGCAAAAGATTGGTACTATGGCATACAAATTGGAGCTTCCTGCAGCTTCTCGATTGCACCCAGTGTTCCATGTTTCATGTTTAAAGAAGGTTATAGGTGAAAAGCTCCCAATTCAAACAATATTTCCAGAACTTGATGAGGAAGGAAAAATTATATTGGAATCGGAAGCAGTCACTGAAACAAGAACTCGACAGCTACGAAATCGATCAATTTCAGAGTATCTTATCAAGTGGAAGAACTTATTCGCTGAAGATTCCACATGGGAGGATGAGAATTTTATGTAGAAGTATCCAGAACTACTCAAGCGTTGAGGACAACAGTTTTTTGAAGGAGAGGGGCATGTTGGGTCCCTATAATACTAGTGATTACCCCATTACTATTGTAGTTATACCCCTTATTTATATTGTTGTGCCCCTATTACCCCCATATTGTTATTTCTGTGCCCAATAGAATCCCTCTATTGTTATTTTTGTGGCTTTACATTATTATTGTTAGGTCGGCTGGATTATATTGTGACACCTTAGACTCCTATATATAGAAAGGAGGTTTTGTCATTTGTATCATCCAAGAACTGTTCATTTATGTAATGTAAAGGAGGTTTCCCCCTCGAAGAGGCTGAATTCTAAGGCGTTGATCTATCTTTTCTATCTTTTCTTGAGCTGGTTTCATAACAATATAGTCTAATATCTTTTCAGGTCTGTTTTTGGGTTAATTTCCTCTACATGTGTTAGGTAGCAAGAGATCAGTTGCAATAGAAGAAGCCGAGAAGAATAGCAGTCCTCTTGGGTAGCAGAGTTAGAAGGAGGTCAAGTCAAGAAGGAATTTGAGTCAAGCTAAAAGAAGACCCTATTCAAAGCAAAGAAAATTAAGGCATAATATAAGGTTTTGTGCGTTATATAGGGTTTCTGAATTAGGATTGTAGACCTAATTCAAGGGGGTTGAAGGTTTGAAGAAAAAGGAGGTCAAAGTGGAAGAGGAGCTGAGAAAAAGGAAGGAGAAAACGATTGAATATCATTGTCTAAGGATCTAATCAAGGGAACTTGTGTCTTGGTCTTGGAGTGGCAAATAGGTCAAGGGTCTTGGTCTTGGTATTCGCTAATTGGAATCTCTATAAGAAGAAGAAGTTATTCGGGTTTTCCTCTCAAGTGGGAGAGGTTTTGGCCCTAACTAATAGCCTGTATTATGTGTCTCTTATCTCTTTATGGTTTATGCATTGGTAACTGTCTGATGAAGAATAGCACTATAATAACATAAGTAAAAAAAGATCCTAATCTGAGAAGTAAAAATCATTCACAAGCACTTACTAATAGAAGAGAAATCACTTAACTTTGATGCCATATATTTCTCAACATGGTATCAGAGCTAAGGTAACAAAGTCAAGGAAGGGCATCTTATTAAGGGACACTAGTTATTAAAATCTCGAAGGCACCTAACAAAGATCATATTTAAGTTAAGATCTACAAAGAAATCATCATAACCCTAGATCAAAGAAAATATACACCAACAAGAAGTCTTGGAATCCTCAAGTCATCTCAAGAGACCTCAAAGACCCTACATCTACTCAAGTTGAAGAGAAATATGAATCAAGATAACTTGAAGTCCATTCATCCAAGAGAAGCACTTCAATATCAAGATCAAATTATCATGTTGAAGAAAGTAAAAAACATAGCTCAATCAAAGAAGCATTCCTAAGATTCACTCTTAATCATTTTGAAGTTGAAGTGTTTTGAAGACTATTCATCCAAAGGAAGCTAGATCAAAAGGTGTTGTCATCAATATTCTAAGGCAATCTCTCTCTCGTTGAAGCAAGGGCCTTAACATTGAAGACATCACCAAGAAGTCACCATTGATCCTCATCACCATCAAAGGATCCAAAGAGATCTCACTCTCTGTGGGATCAAGGATCATTCTTGAAGAAAACTACATTTATCAATGGGATGTTTTCTATCCTCTGTATCATCATCAACATCAAATAAGAAACAAGGAGAAGGATCATCCTATCAAGTAAGCATATTTATGTCCACATCTGAATATGTCAAAATGTCCTTTTGCAAGGAAAACAATAAATTGGTTGGGGCTTCAAACTATCTTGCATGGAAGAAAAGGACAGATCTGAATCTCATTGAAAATGAGGTTATGGAACATGTCAAAGGATCAATCACTAAACCCGGAAAGGAAGATGCTTAAGCTCTTTCAAAATATATGAGAGGGGAAGTTAGGGCTCAAAGGATTCTCATAGAATCCATCAAGGATCCCCTCATCCCATATGTATCGAAACTCAAAACTTCAAAATAAATCTATAACAAACTGGTAGAGTTGTATTTCATAAGAATTGTTGGAGAAGTCATCTCATTAAGGAAAGAAATCTACAAGCTAAAGATGTTAAGGGAAGATGACACAACCTCATACTTTACGAGGATATTTGAAATCAGGGATCAACTAAAATATATGGGAGAAGTCATGTCTGATAGAGAAATGACGATTCCATTAAATGCGCTACTGAAGGAGTGGGGTAACTTTAATTCAAGTATTTATGGGAATAAATAAGTGATCCAGGTGGATATTGGTGGCCACCCGCCAATTCCACTTGGACCCCCACCATTGCTTCTTTCAGTTTTTACTTTTGCTCGATCTTGACGACATATCGATATGTCGTGCTGAGCGAGGAGATGTTCAGGAATTCCACCTGGATCAATAAGTTACTCCATTCCATGATCTATGGTCACTATGCAAGATTGAAGAATTTAGAATAAAGGCTAAATTTGATGTGGTAGCAGGTGAGAAAAATCAAGCTTATGTTACCATGACAAGAAGAAAGGGAAAATTTGGGAAGTCTGGTTCTCGGAAAAATAAGAAGAACATGACTAAGATTCAATGCTATGGGAGTCAAGAATATGGGCACTGCAAAAGGGATTGTCTGAAGATCAAGAAGGACAATAACAAAAGAGGAAGAGAAGAAGCCCATATCACCGAAGAAGTGGATGAAGCTAAAAATAAGAAGTCCAAGAAAGAGGAAGTAAGAGATCTCTATTATGACTGAGATAGTCTTCCTCACATAAGTTCTTTTCAAGTTCCCAAGTCTTTTGTTGTAATTTACGGCTATCATGATTCACTAAGAAAAATAATGGATGCATCAATGTGTCATAGAAGCATTAAAAACAAGATCTCGGAACATCATCATAGAGAAACATGAAAAGTGGTTGGAATCTATGGCAGTCAACAATGAAGGATATAGCTCTTGGAAACCTCATTGGAAACATAAGTGGCACTTATGGAAAAGAAAAAGGTCATCTAGGTCAAAAGTCAACATACATTAGTCAAAAGGAAACATCTGCTAGATAGGAATACTCTGGATCCTCAATATTCTCTGGAATCTTCATCGAAAGGTTCACCAATCAATAGAGAAAGCAAGTGTTTCATCAAGAATTCCAAACTTGTGGAATTCATTGATGATGGTGTGATGAAATAAAAGAAGCAGAGCAAGGGATTGAAGCTTTTTGAATCTAGGGAGTTACTACAGAAAGTGTGGATGACACAAAAGAAAATGAGGTATGTATGCTTACATTTGATATTGTAGAGTCATGTCAATGGTTGCAGGTAACATGGATCAATGCTCTATCTTGAGAGCATAATCAAAAGGAAGGATCTCCTCCCTCGAAGGGATGCAGGAATGCATGGGTCACACATTCACTAGATGAAATCAACATAATATGTCCTCATATGAAGTATGAGGTGGTTGACATTAATTGGAGGAACTCTGATTGGAAGTTCCTGGGAATGAAATGTGTGAAGAAAGGAAGGAAGAGATCATGGGATATGCAACCATGGAAAAAGGCAATCAACATCCAAAGACCAAGAATATTTGACTAGGATATCTCCATGAAAGATATGAAGATTCTAATGGAGTCTGGAAAAAGAAAGAGACCCTTGACAATATATATATCTTTGGGAGATGTGTCGATATGTATGCAGGATGTTGATGCAAACTAGAAGATGTCATGATGAAAGACCATCACAAAGGTAATTTTGATTTAAATGTTCATTTTTTATTTTTTAATAAATATCTAGATGGGCTTATGCAGGGCTGCTGAGGGAAGATCTATGGATATATTCCACTATCAATGCCCATGTAGTGGGATGAAAGATCCTTATGGAAACATGGCATGAAGGAAGGCTATATATGAACAGATTGATCACTTTCCGATGATGACATGAATGACTCATGGATGAAAGCGATGGATGGTTTGTGCCCTACAAAGAAGTCCCAAAACATGAAGACTCCTGAATAACGAAAAGTTCATGACACCGTGAGGAGGAGTTCTTCAAGCAATTGGTTGTCCCATCATCTCCATTTGAGGAGTTGTTGTAGGTCCCTAATTAAGAGGGAGCCTGGAACAAGTTTCTTACTTGGTAGAAACTTGGAAGCAAAATTCCTAAGCCAAGAAGGAGCTTAGATACATTCATTTGCGTAGGAATGAGTACATTCCTTTATTGGAATAGATATGTCCTCCCTAATTAAGAGGGAGAGATAGACACATCATTCTTGTCTTCACTTGGGAAGATAGAATGGAGGATTGGGTAAACATATGGCATTTGATGCTCTTCGAGGATGAGTTAGGGCATCTAAGATAAGAGTAGTCGTAGAGAACCAATATCATTTGAGGATTGGGAATCTAAGATAAGAATATTACTAATGGAACACACCCTGAGAACCCAGGTGGGGTATGTTCTAAGAGAGATAGTGATGAGGGTGTCTATATATCATTAGTCTCGCCAACATTGACCTCAGATCTTGTGGAGAGATAGAGTTGTTAGTCAAGGCCTTGCTATGACAATTCCATTTGATATGATGCTATACATATGGGTTACTCATCCGACTCTTCTTATAGAGAAATTTTTCAGATTGAGAATGGTTAAGTACAACTATGAATACCTCCCTAGTTAAGAGGGAGTGTCGAAAAGTATAACTAGGTTTGGTCTTCATAATGACATGTGTAATTGTGATTTTATGTAATTGATGAAAAGAAGAAAGATAAAATGATTATTGTAATGCTTGTCTCATGGGTTTCATGAGCAAGGAATTTTATTTTTAGTAATGACTCCCATTATGGACCCTTGGATTTGTCATCTAGCTATAAAAGTCAAATTGAGTCAATGTCATGTATTAAGGACCCTTCTTGGGTATGTTACATTTTGTATGAGTCAATAAGAAAGCCCTCCAAGACAAGCACAAGACCTCTCCTTCATGTCAACCTCAAAATAGAATAAATGATCTCCTCCGAATGACACGTCAACTCACCCTCCAACAAGTCAGCTTATTTTGATGAGGAACCAACTATAAATAGGGAACTCAACATCATTTCAGGCGGAGATTTTTTGGTCATCATCAAGTTTGCAATAAGAGGTGTGAAGCTCACTAAGGAAGCCTTTTATCAAGCGAAGGAGGGAATAGTATAATCCGAGCTCTTTTCAGGTTTGTTTTTGGGTTAATTTCCTCTACAAGTGTGAGGTAGGAAGAGATCAGTTGCAACAGAAGAAGCCGAGAAGAATAACAATCCTCTTGGGTAGTCGAGTTGGAAGAAGGTGAAGTCAAGAAGGAAGTTGATTCAAGCTAGAATAAGACCATATCCAAAGCAAAGAAAATTAAGGCATAAGATAAGGTCTTGTGCATGAGTTGGGGTTTCTAAATTAAGATTGTAAACCTAATTCAAGGGGGCTGAAGGTTTGATGTAGAAGGAGGTCAAAGTGGAAGAGGACCCGAGAAAAAGGAAGGAGCAAAAGATTGACTATTGTTGTCTAAGGATCTAATCAATGGGAACTTGTGTCTTGGTCTTGGAGTGATAAATAGGTCAAGGGTCTTGGTCTTGGTATTCATTAATTGGAATCTCTATAAGAAGAAGAAGTTTTTAGGGTTTTCCTCTCAAGTGGGAGAGGTTTTGGCCCTGGATGATAGCCTATATTATGTGTCTCTTGTCTCTTTATTGTTTATGCATTGGTAGTTGTTTGATGAAGAATAACTGACCAAGAGCTCAGTACCAAGTGTCGTAAAATGGTCAAAAATGAAAGTGCCTATAACTGATTGGAACCTGAACGACCGGATAGAGCTCATCTTCCTGATTCCGGCGCCGCAAACGGTTTGAAAAACGGTCGCCGTATGAGAAAGTTATGCCAAAAACAAAATTTGCCCAATAACTCTTAGTTTTTGGAATTTTAAAAAAAAATTTAAAAAAAGTATTCCACGGAATATTCCTTGGAATATTCTGGGGAATATTCCTTGGAATATTTTGGGGAATATTCCTTGGAATATTCTGAGGAATATTCCTTTTGACCAGCGAATCAGAAACCGCCACGTGGCAGGCCCTGGATGACGTCAGCAAATCAGTTTGGACGCATGTTTAAATTTTGCTTAGAGGCGGTGAGGATTGATACCAAGACCTCACGTCTATAACCCAAGCGAATTACCGTTGGGCCAAACAGTGGAATTTGAATGTGTTTTGGAACGAACTTTATTTAAATGTTAAACTGCTGATGGGCGGGAAATGAAGGGGGCCAGCCCCCACCCATATGACCATAGCGTGCAGAACCGGGAGCTTGTCCTCAACAGCGAGCACACTAACCGCCGGGCACGCAATCCGAGGTAAACGGTCACATGCACATTTAATATAACTGCAGTTAAGTTGGCGGGATTCTTGGCATACCGCCAAATTTGGCGGACTTATCTGGACCTCCACTACAGTTAGTTGGAGTTTTTCTAGGGACAGACTGGAGAAACATTAAATGGCCATAACTTTGGCTAGGAAAGTCGGTTTTGGACGAATTTTTTTTTGATTTTGGGTCTCTTCGACCTTCTGAAGCCATTGGAATAGGTTTCACAGCCATTTGAGGTCATTTGTAGGTGTTTTTGCTTCGTGGAAGTTCCAGGGGCCACTAGGGCCAAATCAGTTTGGGAGCTGCATTGGGAATTGTGCAGCCAGTGAATGTGGAACGAAGGTCATTCATGAAGTTTTCCAGCCTTCTGAATCCATTTCTACAGCTCGTTTTGCCTTCTGAAGCATTCTTCTCACTGTTTAGCTTCAGGGAAGCTTTCAGGGCCAACAGGGCCATTTCAGTGATTGAGCTGTTTGGGGGCGATGTTCATCCGTTTTTTGTGATTCAAAAGCCTATGTCTGCTATTTTCGACCTCTTGAGTCTAATGGCAGAGGTTTCAGAACCAATTGAGGTCATCTTCACCTCGAAATTCTCCATACAAGTTTAAAGGGCCACCAGGGCCAATTGGGGAAAGTACTGTATAAGGTACAAAATTCACTGTTTAGTGTTTGGGAAAGAGAATGTTTGGCTAATTCCTATATTCTGATTTTGTATTTACAGTCAGATCTATCCTTTGAGACACCCATATTCTTGTATTAGCCTTTGTAGCAATTTTAATACAAGAGGACAAGCCTAGTTGGAGAGGCTTGGTCCAGCAGATGTAGCCCAGGAGGGGGTGAACTGCTTTATCATTTTGATTTCTTTATTTGCTGAAGATGATATGCTAAACAAAACTGATATAAAGTATTAAACAGCAAATATTCATAACTTGCATACACACATAATCACCTGTTCAGCTACAGAAAGTTACTTGTCTCATTCCGCAAGACCTTAAACTTCAAGTATGTGTATGTCAAAGACTTCTAAGTGTTTACTTGGTTATTTCTTTAGGCAGAGCCTGTAGAGGGCCAGGTAGCCTCTGGAACTCATCCTCTTTTTAGAGGTGACATGTCCGGTGAATGCCCCTACAGTCTATCTCTGTATAAGAAATAATAAGTTTATACATTTTTAGAGGTCATTTGGAGTGTCTAGCTCACAGTTGAAATTATTGGAAATGGATACCTTGCACCCTTAAACAAGTACATTCCATTTTCAGATCAGATGGTATCAGAGCACTAGGTTTGCTTGACTGACATCACTAGCTTGATTGTGTAGCTTGAAAGGTGTCTTAAGCAGTGTTGAAGATTGACTGCTTCATTATTCTGCAAACTACTTGTTGTTTGAGTTGCTGAAGCTCTTTTGTTCATTTTTACAATGACAATTTCCATAAGTGAGTTCTCAAAATCGTCCTCCTTCACAAGATTCTTTGATGAAGGCTTGAAGCAAGAATTTTTCATCATGATGAATATGGTGAGAGAAATGTATGAGGATGAAAGAAAGAGCTCTATAATTCAAGAGCAGTTGAATTCCATGAGGGAAGAGAAGCAGTTGCTTTCTAATCAATTGCAGGAAATGGAAGGCCAACTTCATATTGCAAACATGAAGATGGAAAGGATGCATGAGTTGGAGACA
Source organism: Pinus tabuliformis (assembly GCA_031772625.1). Taxonomy (NCBI): domain Eukaryota; kingdom Viridiplantae; phylum Streptophyta; class Pinopsida; order Pinales; family Pinaceae; genus Pinus; species Pinus tabuliformis. The sequence goes on from CM062816.1 coordinate 1,915,187,323, forward strand.
CAACTCCTTGTTGACAAAGAAGCCTTAGCCAAGTATCAGCTTGAAGAAGAGGTAAACAATTCTAGTTTGTCTTCAAATTCTTATAAGAATGTTTATGTTGGTTCTTTTGAGAAACATACCAGAGGCATAGGGTCCAAGTTGATGTCCAAAATGGGATATGAAGGAAAAGGATTGGGCAAACATGCACAGGGTATAGTTGAGCCAATAATGGTTGAGGTAAGGCCTAAGAATTTGGGTCTTGGCTATGGACAATCTTATGGAGAAAGTTCCAAAGCAGCCATGAAGGCAATTGAAACAGTTCCTAGAAGGAGTTTCATTTCAGGTTCTTTATCTCAAGGTTGTAAAGGTTGTATTCTTGAGGAATGCAATAGTTTGAAACATGCGTTGCAGGAAGAAGGTGTGCATAAGCATGCACTTGAACAAGAAAGTGGTGAAAGCTCTAAAACCATTGAAGGGATGGATGGTGTTCCAAAAGGAGCTTCTTCTTCATTTGATTCATCTCCTCATGAAGGTAATGAAGGTGAAAGGGAAAGGTATAAATCTGATTTCAATCATAGTTCCTTTGATCATGTAAAGCATGGAAAATTTCCACACAAGCATTGGAAAAGAATTGCATGTTCTTTTTGTGGGTTGTTTAACCATAGTGTTTCTAGATGTTGGAAAAGAATGGCAACCTACAGGAAACTTTTGAAGGAAAGGAGGCAAGAAGCCAAAGTTCCAATGAACAATGCAAATCATGCTGTCAAGAAGATGAACATGTGTTGCACTTACTGCCATAAGCATGGACATACTGTTGAAAGGTGTTGGACTTTGAATCCAACAATGCTTCCACGAAAATTGAAGAAATTGGAGAAAGAGTATGGCAAGAATGGGAAGGAAGTTTCCATAATTGATATGTGTCAGGATGATACACATGTTGATATCGATGTGCAGTTAAAGGAAGCGCCTTTGAAATGGATTGGTAAGAAGTGGTTAGAATTCTTATCCAATTAAAGTTGCATGTCTTTTGATTGAATGCATTTTTTGGTTAAGGGAATGCAAGTTGCAGGATGGAAAAGTTGAGTATGAGACTCACTCTATTGCAGCAAAGGATATATTCATTTCAGCTTTGAAAGTACATGTACATGTGATCGAGGATCTTGTACTTATGATTGTACTTAAGAGAAAGTTGAAGGATAAACTGCATGCATTAGAATGATATGCATGTGCACAGGGATCATGATGATTTCCTTGTTTTTTAAACATGTATGTGTGATTAACTTGAAGGGTTGATTACTTTGTTTTTAACCATGCATGTAATGTAATCTTGACTTGGAAAAAGTTAATTTGATCTCCAAGATTGTAAAGGGGAGAGATGATGAATTGTTTCATCTCTGTAAGAGCCTTCTCATTTGGGAGGCAGTTCTTCTTCTGGAGCGGAGGTGCCATGGATGGGCATCGTGACAGTGGCAAACCCACATGTTTAGAGAAAGATTTCAGCTCATATATCAGCAAGTTTCATTGCTGGTTTCTCCAAACTTTCAGTTTGTCTGGCGAACAAGCTTGGTCGGGATTCGACAAGTACGTGGCTTATGCAGCAAAAAGTCGCCATGATGACAGTTGATAAGGAAGGACATTTTGGCATCAATATGCTCTTTTGGCTGAATGGGAGAGGATATTTCTATTCCTCAAGTGCTGTACAGTTCAGTTCAAAGATTCAGTGAGCTTTTGGGGACCAAAAGCCTTCTCATTTGGGAGGTGTGATCAGGAGCTCAGTACCAAGTGTCGTAAAATGGTCAAAAATGAAAGTGCCCAGAACTGATTGGAACCATAACGACCGGATAGAGCTCGTCTTTCTGATTCCGGCGCCGCAAACGGTTCGAAAAACGGTCGCCGTATGAGAAAGTTATGCCAAAAACAAAATTTGCCCAATAACCTTTAGTTTTTGGAATTAAAAAAAAAAAATTAAAAAAAAAATATTCCACGGAATATTCCTTGAAAATATTCTTTTTGACCAGCGAATCAGAGACCACCACGTGGCAGGTCCGGAGGGCGCCACGTGGCCCCTGGATGACGTCAGCAAATCAGTTTGGACGCATATTAAAATTTTGCTTGGAGGTAGTGAGGATTGATCCCAAGACCTCACGTCTATCACCCAAGCGAATTACCATTGGGCCAAACGGTGGAATTTGAATGTGTTTTGGAACGAACTTTATTTAAATGTTAAACTGCTGATGGGCGGGAAATGAAGGGGGCCAGCCCCCACCCATATGACCATAGCGTGCAGAACCGGGAGCTTGTCCTCAACAGCCAGCACACTAACCGCCGGGCACGCAATCCGAGGTAAACGGTCACATGCACATTTAATATAACTGCAGTTAAGTTGGCGGGATTCTTGGCAGACCGCCAAATTTGGCGGACCCGTCATAATTGGCGGACTTATCTGGACCTCCACTACAGTTAGCTGGTGTTTTTCTAGGGACAGACTGGAGAAACATTAAATGGCCATAACTTTGGCTAGGAAAGTCGGTTTTGGACGAATTTTTTTTTTATTTTGGGTCTCTTCGACCTTCTGAAGCCATTGGCACAGGTTTCACAGCCATTTGAGGTCATTTGTAGGTGTTTTTGCTTCATGCAAGTTCCAGGAGCCACTAGGGCCAAATCAGTTTGGGAGCTGCATTGGGAATTGTGCAGCCAGTGAATGTGGAACGAAGGTCATTCCTGAAGTTTTCCAGCCTTTTGAATCCATTTCTACAGCTCGTTTTTCCTTCTGAGGCATTCTTCTCACTGTTTAGCTTCAGGGAAGCTTTCAAGGCCAACAGGGCCATTTCAGTGATTGAGCTGTTTGGGGGCGTTGTTCATCCGTTTTTTGTGATTCAAAAGCCTATGTCTGCTATTTTCGACCTCTTGAGTCTAATGGCAGAGGTTTCAGAACCAATTGAGGTCATCTTCACCTCGAAATTCTCCATACAAGTTTAAAGGGCCACTAGGGCCAATTGGGGAAAGTACTGTATAAGGTACAAAATTCATTGTTTAGTGTTTGGGAAAGAGCATGTTTGGCTAATTCCTATATTCTGATTCTGTATTTACAGTCAGATCTGTCCTTTGAGACACCCATATTCTTGTATTAGCCTTTGTAGCAATTTTAATACAAGAGGACAAGCCTAGTTGGAGAGGCTTGGTCCAGCAGATGTAGCCCAGGAGGGGGTGAACTGCTTTATCATTTTGATTTCTTTATTTGCTGAAGATGATATGCTAAACAAAACTGATATAAAGTATTAAACAACAAATATTCGTAACTTGCATACACACATAATCACCTGTTCAGCTACAGAAAGTTACTTGTCTCATTCCGCAAGACCTTAAACTTCAAGTATGTGTATGTCAAAGACTTCTAAGTGTTTACTTGGTTATTTCTTTAGGCAGAGCCTGTAGAGGGCCAGGTAGCCTCTGGAACTCATCCTCTTTTTAGAGGTGACATGTCCGGTGAATGCCCCTACAGTCTATCTCTGTATAAGAAATAATAAGTTTATACATTTTTAGAGGTCATTTGGAGTGTCTAGCTCACAGTTGAAATTATTGGAAATGGATACCTTGCACCCTTAAACAAGTACATTCCATTTTCAGATCAATAACACTATAATAACATAAGTAAAAGAAGATCCTAATCTAAGAAGTAAAAAGCATTCACAAGCAGTTACTAATAGAAGAAAAATCACTTAACTTTGATGACCTAGATTTCTCAACAGGTACTTGTTAAGCCATTTTTTCCCATAGATTGCATGTAATGGAGCCTTTACAAGGTTGGGAAGACTTTGTTGTAATGGTGCCAAGGAGGTGAGTGGTGAAGGCTCACTTGGCTGGCTTGGCCAAGGTTTTGTCCAAGGTGATAAGTACCAGTATTGCAACAAGGATGTTGCAACTCCTAGGGCTACCAACTTTACTTCATCAACCTAGGGTTCGTACAAACTTGGAGGTGACAGTGATGTATACACAAATAGATGTAATGGGTCCACTCTTTGTCACTGTTGAGTTGGGGCGATAGACCACTAGGGCTTCTCAAACCAACCTTCTATTGATTTAGAAGAAGTTTGATTATCAATTGAGAGAGGAGAATTTTACCCTAATTGAGAGAATTGAAATGCTACTTACTGTAGTAATGAAAGACTAAAATAGATGCCTACAAAACACATAACTCATCTAGCTATTTGTTAATATACCTTGCTTTTCAAAAGAATTCTAATTTAACACATGTGAAATCTTAACTAACCTAAGCATGAAATATGATCTAAACAAGCACTTAACTGTTGTGTGCATGAATAAATATAACAACCTTTTTCTTTTTATCTTTTTGTAAAAATATAAATGCTAATCCTTCTTGGTTGCATGGCAGGTGAGATAGGTGTGGAGGGAGGTGAGTGAAATGGTTCAAATGGCTTGGGAGGCAAGCAGGGGTCTACTCCTAGCTTTGGTGATGTTTTTTTCACAATTCGGGCTCAAAACATGCCACTACAGGTTTTCCTACAGGATGTCCTAGTTCACCTACAGGATCCCCTGTTTTCCTACAAGAATAGGCTAAAAGCATAGGGAGTGGGTTGGAAGGTGGTATGGAGCTTAGGGAAGGTGAGTAATGGAAGAAATAAGGCAAGGGAGTGGTAGGCACTCACTCAGAACTCAAACCAAAGCTTTATGATGGTTGGATTTGCTCAATAAGCATGGCAAGTTGTCCTTGTAAAATGATAACTCGAATTGAGAACTTAGTGGCTTTTGGCGATCATGGGTGGATATGGTTAGGCTAAGGCTGATGAGATGAGGCCTTCCTGCAACATAGAAACTCCTACAATATACACATCATTGTTGCCATTTATCCATAAATCATTTCAAAACAAGAAGGGTTTACAAAAATATAAGAAAACAAAATTTGCATCATTTATTTGCCAAGTTCATGCATGGGAATGCTTGAAACCTATTATGAAAGCAACATGAAATCTAATGAAAAACTTAAGATATCAGAAATGACAACTGCAACCTATCTTCTAAAACTGAAAGATGATGACCTAATTAGCAAGAAAACCCTAAATTTCATAAGAAACCAGAATTTTGTCTTTTTGGGCTGAATGGGAGTTGTTCCTCAAGCCATGGTCCCTGAAGGGAGGAATGAGGTAAGATCCACCTGTTATCAACCTTTTTTGAATATTTTCTTATCTCTATAATGCTACTGTTAAAGCTATGCACAAATGGAAGCAAACTAATCAAATCTACCAATACTTGCAATGTAACAACACCAAAATCAATTTAACAACTAACTATGAGATAACCTAAGCATACAAGTACAGTAAGAGGAACCTCTGCTGCTAGGGTTGGGCCCTAACCCAAGAGCTTCAGCCCTCTGAGTCAACTCAGTGCTGGATCAAGGGAATGTTGCTCATTTTCATTAACATATCAAAAAATACATAACAATGTTTGGTCACAATCCTTCAACTCAAAAACTGCTTAGCTATCTTGCATAAAAAATCCGAATCCTAATGAGGCTCTAGGCCTCTTTATTTATACAACTGAAGTTGCCAACAACTTCCTTAAATCTAGGGAGGCTTGGCTCCCAATCTTGAGATTAACTGGTTCTTAACTATCACTGGCTTGGTTGCCAATGATCCTCATGACTTGGCTGCCTGCAACTCCGAGCTGGTGTGATTTGATTGAGGGATCTTCGAGTGAGTGAGGAGTTAATGAGGGAGATCCTATCTCCTATAATCTCTCCTTCTTGTCTCATTCGAGTTCTTGCACCCTAATTAGCCACATTTTGCTCCCAAAACCTACAATCAATGCACATTAGACCACTAGACATGACATCTTACTTTTACTCATCTCATTAAGCAAAATATAATTAAAACATGTACATAATTATGAGAAGAGTTGATTTTAGTAAGCTTGGAGGTGTATTAAGGTCCATATATTTTACCCAATGATGAGCCTCATCACAAGGACTAATGGAATTCCATTGAGCTAGGTTTTTCCCCAGAGTTGGGATTTTCCTAGGGTAAATATTGTGTTGCTATGTTTGCATTATATGTTTTATTATTGTTGATGGTTAATTTAATTGTTAATTCTCTTGGTAATTTTTTTATTTTATTTTATCTCTGGTAATTTCTACAATCGGATTGTGTTCCACAATATTATGTTATTTCATTTATTAATAGAAGTGGAGTTTTCACCATATTATTGTAATCTTTGTTATATTTTATGTGTGTGTGTGTTCTGTTTACTTTCCCACATTTCATTTCATTCCTTGTATAACCTAGATCAAAACACCCCATGCAAATATACCCTAACTAAGTCAATGCATTCCGTCACATATCGAGCAAAGAGTCCTAATAACATGACTTAAAGTGTTTCATTTTTTACATGATGGTTTCAAAATTATTATTATTACTATTTTCATTTTTTTAAAACCAAAATATAAGATATTTATTTATATTAAAGGGTTGTTGCTATTGCCATAACAATGTACATAAGACGACTTCAAAATTTTCAAAGTTTATACTTTTCGCAAACAAATTTTGTATTTTCCTACAAATGCCATGCTTCACAAAAAATCATATACTCTTGATGATTTTCAAAGCATTCACTTAATAAAAACATGGAGGCTAGTTACATCATCCTAACCAATGTCTGAGCGAGGGAGTGCTACTTCTCGATATCTATCGGCTCCTTGAATTCATGATGTAACAACCTCGGGTTAAAAGTTCATGTAATAAAGTTAATAAATGCAAAATAAGACCAAGGCCATGGGACATGTATTCCAAGTTGAATATTGGGCAAAACGTCCTAATGGGTGTTCATTTGGTTTATTATGGCTAAGGGAAATTGACAAAGGCAAGAGGCATTAATTAGCATTTTATTTATCAAAATAATGGAAAATATGAGAAAAGGAAGGTGAAAGGTCACAAGTTGCATGTCAGGAGGAATTTGAAGGAAAAATAATGGAAATTGAAGAAAATAAAGGCCTCAATGATAAAAAGGCTTCTAAGGATCAGTTCGCAACCTTTTGTCAGTTTAGTAATGAAGCTATTTCTTCATTCTATCTCTCTCATACTTTTGCACACTTAGAGCATTCTTGGAGCACTCTAGTATTGGAGAAAGAAAGGCAAAGGAAGGACAAAAAAGCAAAGGGAAGCAAAGATAAAGCAAGGAAGAGTCGGATCAAGCGACTACAACAAGATTATTTGCAGATATCGAGTTGCATGTATGATTTCCTTGCTAGTTTTGGCATGCATGGTATATGCATCTATGTGTTTGCTTCTCTTGTTGTCGTTGGCATGGGTTTTGACAGGTGTGACCGTTGATTAAGCATTGCCTTGCCATTTCATGATAGCCATGGTGTGATGGGGTTCTTGTAATAGCCTCGGGTTAAAAGTCCATATGATAAAAATTATTAAAGGCAAAATAAGACCAAGGTCAAGGGACCCTTATTCCAAGCTGACTGTTGGGAAAAACATCCTAGTGGGCATCACTTGTTGTGTTTATGGCTAAGCGGAAATTGGCAAAGGCAATGGAAAAGAGGTGTTGATTGACATTTATTTATGAAAATAATGGAAATTAGGAGAAAAGGGAGGTGAAAGGTCACAAGTTGCATGCGAGGAGGAAATTGAAGGAAAACTAAGGAAAATGAAGAAAATAGAGGCCTAATTAATAAACAGGCTTATGAGGATTAATTCACAATTATTTTTTTTTAGCCTTTTGTCAGCTCAGTTTTGGAGTTAGTCTCAGAGAGGAGAAGAGCACCAAGAGGAGAAGGAAAAGCAAGCAAGTGAAGGAAGGACAAGGAAAGCAAAGGAAGGACAAAAAAGGATAATGAAGGCAAATGAAGCAAGGATCAAGCAAGGAAAGGTTGGATCAAGCAGCTTCAACGTGAATACTTGAAGGTAACAAATTGCATGTATGATTTCCTAGCTAGTTTTGACTTGCATGGCATATGCATGTGTGTACTTTGGTTTCTTTGTTGTTGGATACATGGATTTTACCGGGTTTTGACAGTGGTTTTAGCCTTACCTTTCCATTTATGGATAGCCATGGTGTGATGGGATTCTTTCTCGGTTGAGCTTTGGACTGCTTGAAGGTTTTGCATCTGGGTGTGGTGGCCTCAGGAAAATCCCAAGGGTTGGGAGTGGAGATGGTTTTCTTCGGGAATCCCTCAATAGGTGGGTGGAGACAGGACAATTCCTCAAGCGATGGTGAAGGAATTCTGAGACATCCAAGCTCTGTTTTGTTTGGTGATCTTGGGACTAGTTTAGGTGAGATCACGGTATGGTGAGGGTGGAGGTGGTTTAACCTTTGGATTCCCTTGGTTATTTATGGATTGGTTTATCCCATGAGATCGCATATTCATGCTTGGAATATTTCACGAGGGTGATTGGCTGAAAGAAAGATTTGGTTCAACCTAATCTATGGTCGGGTGGTATGTGGAACTCCCTGACTTGGTTGGTTTTTGCATATGGTTAATAAGAGCTAAGTTCCTCTTGCTTTTGATGAGTAAATGTACTTGTTATCATGTGGCTTTAATGGTTGTTCTCTCATTGATATTTATATGGTTATGATGGTTATGAGCATGGTTAATTGACAGATCTAAGAATGGCTCTTAACACATTTCCATTAATGAATGATTGGTTAATGAATGCATGAGCTAATTGGTGTTATGACAACTATTGTGAGAAGGCATTGGTCCTTCTTGTTAAACCTCAGATAAGTTTCAGGTCCCTATGTTCAGATAAGCATTCATGACTTATAGGTTTCATGTTTACAATATGTTTGACGGAATGTCAGTCCTAGTTGGGAGGAGTCAGGTCATGTCCCTATTCAAGTTTTGGTTTATAAGCTTTGTTTCTATGTCACTTATCATTTTTGAAAGTTTCACTGAGTTCTGGGCAGAGCACTGAGTCCTAGCCCTGAAAAAGTTGCTCAGAACTCGAGTTCGCTAACATAGAACTAATTGGAAAAGTCCACAGTCACATGGAGGCAGGTTTATTAGTGCGATTAGAGGGCTACAGTTGCTCGAATGCATTGTCAAGATAGTGACTGAGGCTATAGGTCAGTGAAAAAGAGAGTTATCTTAGGGGTTGGACACCTAGAGGGGTTAGGTTACTCCTGGAGGTCCTGTAACACCTGAGGGAAGTCAACAAGGTCTTAAGTAGTGTACTCCATTTCCTTAAGGTCATATAGGAGGTTGAGTCTTATCATAGTGACCGCTCATGGTTACCCCCGGGTAATTCAGTACAAGTGGGTAAATGTGGGAGGAGTTGGGTTACAGTTCTTTCATTTGGTTGAGCTGGATTACCGGATGGTTTTGGAGCCGGGTGAGGTGGTCTCAGGAAAATTTCCAAGGACCTAGGAATCCCTTGACCAGTAATGACGAGATACATGGTAATTCCTAAGGGTGGAGATAGGAAAAATCCTCAAGGTATTGGTGAAGAAATACAGAGGAATCCATGCTTGTTTAGGCCTAATGATCCCTTTACAGTAATGGCGGGATTGTGGTAAAGCTTGGTAGTGTATGTTTCTTTGTTTGGGCCTAGGAATACCTTAACTGGTAATGGCAGGATACATGATAAATCTTGGTTGTATAGATGAGGGTTTTAGGCCTAGAAATCCCTTGACCGGTAATGGCGGGATATGTGGTAAAGCTTGAGGAAGCCCTGGTTGGTTTTGTTGTGAGTCCCACATTCATGCTTGGAATATGGCATGGGGGTGATTGGCTGAAAGAAAGATTTGGTTCAACCCAATCTATGGTCAGGTGGTATGTGGAAGTCCCTGACTTGGTTGGATTTTTCATATGTTAATAAGAGCTCTTTTCCCTCTTTTATTTCATGAGTATTCATAATTGTTATTATGTGACTTTGATGGTTGTTTTATCATTGATATTATTCTGGTTATATGTTGGTTATAAGCATGGTTTATGATAGAATTTAGTTATGGCTCTCAACATGTTTTTATTAGTAAGTGAATGGTTAATTAATGAATGACCTAATAGATGATAATGCAGCTATTGAGAGAAGGCATCAGACCTTCTTGACGATTCTCAGATGAGTATGAGACCCCTATGTTCAATTATGTAATTATGACCTGTAGATTACATGTTCATGATGTATTTGACGAAATGTCTGTCATGGTTAGGCCTGGTTAGGTCAAGTCCTTGATTAAGTTTTGTGTTAGATGCTTTCTCCTTGTGTCATTTATCATTATGGAAATTTATATCAAGTTATAGGTAGTGTTATGGGGACTAGCCCTAAAAAAGTGGCTCAGATCTCGCTGTCACAGGCACAAAATTGGGAGAAAAATATAGGAGTCGCTCCCTTGTAGGCTTATGCATGCGACTATAGGGTTACCGTCAAACTCAGGTAGTGTTGTGCCAACGTCTGAGAGCCCAGATTAGTGAAAAGCTAATTTAACTCACGGTTTGGACACTTGGAAGGGTGGCTTAGCTCTTGGGGGTCCTGTAGCACCTGAGGGTCAGTAAGGTTTGGTTTTTTTCGATTCCACTTCCTTGAGGTGATCTAAGAGGTTGAATCATATCATAGTAACTCTTCGTCACATATTTACCCCGGTGGACTGACGAACTTGGGTAAGTGTGGGAGGAGGGTGTTACAGGTGAATCAATTCTTCTTGCTAAACTTCAACACAAATAAAATTTGTAGAGCACTTATTATTTGATTATGTAGAAAGGTTTTTCAACGTATTAAGTGCAAGGTTTCTCAACATATTGCACTCAACTTCTAGGATGTCCATTATTTACTTATGTTTGACTAGTGATTTAATTAATGATGTATTTTTAGTGACACAAAGGTGTTCATTTTCACTTACCTTGGTGGTAATTGAAAAATAGAGAGGTGATACTGGACTAGATGCACTCTTCATGCCTTTTTAGAGCCCTCTCGAGTTCTAAGATTTCCTCGTGCTCCATAATTGCACCCACAACACTAAACATTGCCAACCAAAATGAAACTAAATATGTTGAGATTGAACCATAATTGTTTCCTTCGACTAGGTCGAATAGACTACAACTAAAACTAAACAGAGTTTTCTTCCTGGTGCTTAGAAAAATCTCTAATTGGACAAAGAACCACATTGGAAAATCTACACAACAAAAGGCTCAAGAGACATAAGCCTGATATTGAGGTCTAACTAAGGTGGGGCTAACTGATTTCTTCTAAAACATTCCCCAAAATAGAGTTAACTCTAAATGTGCGACATAGAGATGGGCTTAGAGAAGACACAACCATGGTTATGACTGAGGTGAAGAGTTGTATAAGATTCTAAGACAATCCATGGAACTAGCACAGGGATATAAAGGCTACCTTCCTCAAAAAGAAATTCAAATACCCTGAATCCTAGATAGACTGCCCAATACTTGGAAAATTAATCACTTAATATCCTAATGTGAGGAGTGTTGACTAATCCTATTGCTAACTTCATTTCTTCCATGCTATAATATCCCATTATGCCTATGCAATTCCATGTTGGCACATTCAATAACCATGATTAGAGTTAAGGTTTGTGTGTGGTATATGGTGGTGGTTGTCCTTGATGCCATTATCCCAAGACAATGGATATGATTTGCTTGATACACTTGACATGAGGCCATGTGGATGATTACCATGGGGATAACTAAATAATTTAAAACCATTAGGGGGTGTTGCACAATACTCGAAACCCAATTTTTTTCTAGCTTTCCCATAGGAATTTCAATGTCTTTCTTAGCCTAGTGGTTTACCTCTCATTTTACATGGAAGAAAAAGTTTTTGTCCGCTAATTTTGCCTCTTTGGTTGCTTAGGCTATCACTATGGCCAACTTGCTATCCACCAATGATGATTTCCCAAGCATTGCCTTGATGACTATCATAGAATCTCTCACAATAATTAATGATTCAATCTTGAGTTTCTTGGCCAAAAGTAGTCCTCTCAGAAGAGGATAAGCCTTTGCCACATTGTTTGATGCTAACCCTAATCCCCATGGGTAGGTTGCTATAATCCCCTCCATATCTAAGATGCTTTCGATTATCACTATGTAACAAACTTACACTTTTATGTACTATGAAATGCAAATAATTTAAAATATATAGAAAAAGCCTTTTAATTAAGATGTCATAAATGCAAGTAATTTATGTTGTCAAGTAGTTAAAATGTTACACTCGACCTTAGTTGCACAAAACAATTAAAGCAATCCCTTTACGTAAACAAACCATCTATAAAAAATGAAACTTAGTCAAATCCTCCTAGAATTAGTTTTCACTAAGACGTTGTAAACATAAATAAGATATTTATTTAAAATCATTGAAAACTTACATTTGAGCAATTATATAAAATGAACTCTTTATTCTTTTAAGAGAAAAATACGTGTATTTGCTATTCCACATAGAAATCAATATATACAAAACATTAATAATAATAATAATAATTTTTTTAAATCACAACTCAAAGAAGTACTAAATCCATAAATAATACTTCGTTACTTATAACACAATGAACCCTATTGAGATAACTTCTTACGTTTCATTACTTATAAACATTGAACCCTCTTGAGATAACTTCTTACTTTTTTTTATAAATTTTTCCAACCTATGTTGTGCCTCAACTGATGCCAACCTAATGTAAAAAAAAAGCACAATCTATGCAACAACTAGATGTTGTTATCAAGACTGTGAGACTTGGTCAAACCTAGACACCCCTTCGAACAACGTAACCCCCACAATTAAGTCCCACTCTGAACCTCTCTCCTTGAAATTTGAACATAAGACCTGATGAAAACTAAATCCTCCATAGACCAACTCATCTACACCTCTTAGTAATAGCATGTATTTCCTCCTAATAAGTCACAAGTTCAAATCTAGATATAGGTAAAATATGTATACTTTCATAAACTTTAGTAATCACATGTCTAGATGAAAGTGGATCTCTTATCCCATAAGAGGATCTCATACAATACACCGATTTGATGTTTGATGTGAATAATACAAAAATAATTCTCTTATCCCACAAACTAAGAGATCTCATACAATACACAGATTTAATGTTTAAATTGACCGATTTAATGTTTGAATTGACTGTGAAATTAAAATTAAATAATTAATTAAGCGTACTCATTCAACCTAATTATCCACATGTTGAATCAATGACAGTTTCAGATTTTTCTACTCCTACTCCATGACCAAGTATCCCAATGTTTTGGATTCTATATGATGGCTTTACACGTGGGAGATACCGATTGCGTAAAGCCAATAAACTTGTATAATGTTCAACCGTGGAAAGTGTTGCAACGACCATGTTAAATGCATAAAAATGTACAACATGAATATCTGCCAAATAATTTTAGTGGAAGAAAAGAAGGGCAGATAGATAGATCGGAGCCGGATTTGAAACAACCCCTTAATCGCTCTTCGCAAAACTGTTATTGACTACTTATAGGGCAGTTTTTGTACCTCTCCCTCCCGTTATTTTTGCATTCATCCGGCTGCGTGCGAGAAGAGAATCAAAGCACCGATCATGGCGGAGGTCGAGGCACAAGAGCCCACTAGCCAGGTGAGTGAATATCCATGTCTTTCTATGTATTGGGTTTGGACTAAAAACGTGTTTTTTCAAAGTTCTGTTAGATTATTCAGCCATTCCCCACAATGCAATGGAAACCCAATAGCTCTTAACGGTGTTTTATCTCCAACCCTCATAACTCATTTCGATTATACAAAATTCTATATGAGTCCTCGTTTGGATGGTTTTGGTAGGTTTACATTGGAGTCGTAGATGTAGTTTAATGGTAGATTGGCCCTTTCAGCTCAGATCGGGGATTGGGTAGTCCCCTGCCATGATTATTTCTATTTTTCAGGTTATGCATTGAACAATGCAATCAAAATGGCCTTTATCTTTCTCTGAAATTGCAGATTTACAGGTCAGTAAATTGTTTCTGTTTTTCTTGGGGGGGCTTATAAGGTGGGCGCTTTGCTCGATTGCTGGATGATGAATTTACAACAGATCGCTTTGAAGGTTTTGGTTTTGATTTTCAACTGACGAAGCCAAGGGCTTAAACATAAACATAAGTCCATGCTTATTAGGCACCCACGTTCTCAGGTCCGCACCGTTCTTGAAGAGAATGACTGAGATCTTACCCATGAAGAAAATCCAGGATGACAAGCGACAATGGGCATCACATTCCATGCCTGTTTGGGTCAAAATGATTTTTGTTGTCCCATTCTCTCTAGCAAAGAATTAGGTTGCAGTCAGGATTGCCCTATTTCGAGAGCTGGTCCACAGAAACTATAAAACCACTATTGTTATCGAAATTTCAGGTCCAAAAGCTCCACCGATATTTAAGTCGTCAGTTTTCTGTTCTTTCTTATTTTAACAGAGGAAAGCCTTTGCAAATTCCTTTTGGAATGTTAAAATGAATTGAATCTTAATGAAGTCCAGGACATGCGTGGCAAGGTTCCAGGCCCAGAAGTGTGAACAAAGTCCATTGCCAATTTGGGATTTCTTGTTTTCCCCGCTTGAGCTTTTAGCTAGGCACTAATTCTTGAACACTTTGAGAACGTTCCTGCTTGACAAGGGTTTAGGCATGAGAATAAGTTAGTTGAATGTTTTTTTTTTTGTTTCATTGAAAAGAGAAAAAAACATATTCGTCCTATATATAAAAAGAGTACTGATATACAGCCACCAGGCCTGGTACAGTCAATGCAGTATAGTGATCTTCCTTTGTTCCACAGTCTTCAGAGACTAGTTCATGATAGCTGTCCATTGCATGAATAAATCGTCCATGCTTTTGCTCAGAATGATGTCCGTTTAGTCTAAAACAAGAACACCTCATCCTTTGCCAAGATAGTGATCAAGAAAAAAGCAAAGCTAATACATGTAGGTTTTGGGAAGAGCTGCTTAAGTAAACTACTTAACCTTATTATCACTACATTATAGATAAGATAAGATAATATAATTATATTAATGTCTATCAATTGTAGACTGCTTTTAGCTTGCTTAGGTTTAAAATATTATTCTGGATGATTTTAAGGTTGATTAAGGTTTGTGTTTTTGTTCCGTATAATTTGGAACTTGGCCTAGGTTTGAGAGATTCTATATCAATAATAGCGAGGGAAATTTGAAAACTTTGTTTTGGATTTGGTGCTTTGCCATTTTACTTTATTTTTGGTGTTGTTTTTTGTCTCGTCTTTGTTTGCTTTAATTCTCAATTATGTTTATTGTTGTCTCCGAAGCTTAAGTACATAACAAGGTTCATACCAATAATTTTTGGCCACAGATCATATTTCTGCAATATGTAGCATCCTTTGGGCTGAGTTTGAACTGTGTAAAATCTGAAAAGCGAACAGGCTTTGGAATAAGCTGGGAAGGGGTCTAGACTCTAGTATATGATACAATAACCAGAATGCCTTTTTAACTAGCATAGATCCATCTTAACCCTGGATCTTTCAGGCAATGAGAGGAATAAAAAAGACAAGCTCTAAACTTCTCACCGCTTAAAACATCCATGGTTAAGATTGACCTCTGCTAGATTATTTTATTTAATCCTTTTTACGTTATGGTTGGCTTTCTTCTTCGACATTAGATGTGGGAAGTTTTTTTCCCATTTCAGTTTATTATGGTTTCCCATATTTATGTGACACATCTCTTCCAACCTGTTTGTGGAGTGCACCTTCCTTGCTTGTATGAGTGGTTACCATGTATCCTGCCTCTGTAGTTGAAAGTGCCACTACTTGGTGCAACAATTTTGGAAATAGTTGATCAAGTATGTGACTTAATAATGTCATTAGTTGTGGGCCCAATGGAAATGACTTTATGTAGTTTTTATTTGGTCTTGTTGTGGCTTTGAGAGTAATTCTAATCGAAAGAGACATGATATGCCCATATTGCTACAACAAAATCTAGCACCCCCACATGATGTAAAGTCCCAAGTATCAAGCGTCTAGTTTTGTGAAACTCAGAAAGGCTACCCATTGTCACCAAAGTAGCTCTTCCTCTCACTTTTGGTTGGATCTTCTCCAACTAAAGGGGGCCTTCCCCAAGGATAGGACTGATAAGGCTATAGAGTGGAGGTACAAGGTGATTTATAATGACTACGACTTAACGAAACAAATGGATGTAGTATATTTCAAGAATGAATGGTGTGAGAAGGAATGATGAAGGAAGCCCCTAAGATCAAGTGCCTAATCAAACCTTGGGCAATGGAGTCAAATAAACATAGATCAAAGAAGGTGAGTGCATGAGGATGTGGGGAAATAGAGGCTACTATGCATGCACAAATCAGCCCTAGCTTGTTGATTTATATTGCAGAAAGTTGTCCTTGGAAAGCTAGGTGTGCTATTCAAAATGTTGGTAAGAAGGTGATGTCCACTTACTCTAACAACAATTAGGTTTATTAGATGCAAAGCTAACACGACAACAATATATGCAAGAGGGATGGCATCCTCACATTACTCTATCCAAATGAAGCATGGTTTATTACAAGGTAATCACATCAATAATACAAGGGTTTCCTACAATAGAAATCAACATGTCAAAGAATAACTACACAATGTAAGCCTTACATAAAATGAGAATATACCTCTAATTTTCCTTAAGGCTCCAAGCATGTGGTGTACAAATGAAGTCTAAGGGGAGAGCTCCTCAATCCCTAAATTCCTGACGACCATTACAATGGAGAGAAAACTCCTCTTTATAGTGGGAGTCAATTCTCTCTTCTAATAAAAAATGTTATTTGCTAACTCTATGACAAGTCAAATAAATAATATAAAAATGGAATAGTTAGATTCCTCTTCAATCCATGGTTGACCATGTCAAGGTCTGTGGACACTAGCCTCTCTAAGAGAACCTGCCCTTATCTAAAATTAGGAAGGAAACTACATCAAAAGTATTAAAGAGAGGGACTACAAGTAAAAATAGGCATGATAACCAAGTCAACATGCAATATGACCATGTAGAATGTGCTCTTCAAGACACCCATATGCAAAAATACAATAAAATAACCTCAAGAAAGATCAATAAGTGCGCTCTCCAAGATGCATGCAAGATCAAACAATAAAATAATCCTCCTTGGAGAATGCACCACAATAACCGTCCAGAAATAACAAGTGGTCCACAAGATGCATGCAACCAATCCACATTTTGAATCATAAGGCAATCAACTTTATGGATGAATGTATAAGGTGCCAACTAGATGGAGCAATACACACGAAATGAAGTGGTAAACTCCCAAAATAGCAAGTAGAATATATCCACAAGTGCGCCCTCTAAGATAATGCTCCAAGAATAGAAAGAAGACCAAGCAAGAGGATGCAATGTGCCACGTGTGGCCCTCCAAACATGCTTCACACCTATCAATAACAATAACCACCTCCAATAAAATAATATATGTGGCAAGTCAAAGAGGTGAGGGCGCTTTCCAATAGAGGTCAAAATATTACTAATGTAGCTAAAAATATTTATGCAATAATGATGAGAGAGCATCTAGGCGAGGCGCACCCTAAAACATTGTGCCATGTAACTACCTTAACCACCCAACTAATAATAAAATAGCTCCATGCAAAGTGTGCTCTAGGAAGAAGTGCGAGAGGTGGTTTAATCTCATCATTGTTCATGCCGAAACCATGTATTGTTTTCTAATGCTATCAATTGATTTCTCCAAACCATGTTTGAAAGAAACTATGCTCAGTGAAGTTTGCCAACCTCTCCAATGATGATAAAATAACCATGTGAGCCTTCGAAGCTATGCCTAAGAGGGGAGTGCCCCTAGAAACCTTAAAACTCCTCCAACTAAACCCCTCCAAGTTGTAAACGACCGCCAAGTGAAGTAGGACACTCAAGCTATCAACCTCAATCTAGATAATATGGATTAATTTAATCAATGAATGGTTAAATCGACCTCAACATGTGTTTACAATGGTTATTGCTCTAATAAAACCATATTCCAATCTCCCAATGGTCACCAACTGATTAAATCAATGTGAACGTGTGTGCCAATAAGGAGGAGGGGTGTGTTCCAACATGTGTTGTACCATGCAAATAAGTTATATCTCCTAGTAAAGATCATCATATTACCAACAAAATGACAAAATAGAAGCTCCACATGGGTTTGAACCTAGGGTGCACTGCCAAATACCTCATCAAACCTTAGAAAAAGGCTTGATCATCAAATTTGTATGTAATACCCCCCATATAATTCAAACTTAGAAAAAATACATCCTTAATGTTACGAACATCATCAAACACATTTCCATGTAGGTGATGTTTAGCTAAATGTTATAATATGTAGTCATATCACCTAGGGAAATGCCACTGGGGGAAAGTGCATTAGCACAACACACATCATCCAACCATATCAACATCATAATAGAAGGGGATGATATAAATGTTAAACCATCCAATCATTATGTATGCCCCACTTCACATCCAATAAGAGAATCGTGTAGAACACCTTCCTAATGACACCAATAATGCATCATCACGACATATAGACACTAGGAAACCCCAACAACATCATGAAACATGTACCTCCTAACACCATCATCTATGTACAAGATGTAGCACATTAGAGATAAATATGTGCACCAAAGCCACACCCTAGCAAGATAACATGCTCCATGACCATGGAATATGCAAACAAGGGGTGATAAACAAGGAAAGCACATGTGAGAAGACCACCAGACTAGCAAGCATAATCATCAATCCAAGCAGAAAAGAGATTCCCCCAACTGAAGACCACCATCAAATATTTTGATGCCATGAAGAGAAAAGGCTCCATGAAGAAATATTTGGTTCACTGCTCCAAGGTACTAGTTGCAGATCTCCAACAATATGATGATAATCATAGTGTGGAACATTATACAATTTGAAGTGTAACACATAGTACATAGTTGAAGCAAGGGGAGAAGTAAAATAGGCTTCTATAGTGAAAATCAAAGATAATGGATTTGTTAGTTTTCACAACCCAACACCTATCATTTAATTCCAAGCAGAAAAACTCACTGAATAAACACACAACTAGGTTCCTAACAAAATATTCAACAAAAGCAAATATAATGATCTCAACCACAATGACATAAACAAATTTTTGCCCAACAAGTTTTTATTAACAAATCCAAACTTGTGTGTGCTCCCGTCTTAGGATAATGGATCACCCGAAAAAATATAGAATACAATAATCTGGATCTGATCTATCAGATTTTCCTTAGATCAATGCTTGATCTCTCTTGTAGATCTAGATCACTCCCTCGGGCCTAACACACCATTAATTGAGATGCCACTCTCAATCTTGTGTTGTTGTTGTGTCTATCTGTTAAATTTGGCAACTAGGGCCAAACTCCACCTTGGACAACTCATATGATCGAGATGATATTTTTATTGGATTCCTCTTTCTGAGAGGTGTAAGATTGATCTAAAGATCATCTCATTCTGATAAGTAGAAATGGAATTATGAATTTATTTATTCTATGGACAAATTGTCAAGGTCAGCCAAAAGTCTAATGTAGGCTCATAAAGCCCAACAAACATGTCTCTTCCTCATTTGGAAACCATAAACACATCTTTCTCTCTCTTCTTCTCATTGGTGCGTAAAACAAACAGGAGCATCTTTTCTTCATGCATTGACTTGGGTTAACTGAAATTACAGGTTGAAAATTTCAGATTTGTTTTGGGCAAATTATAGGGACGTTGACTAGCGTTGACTGAGGGTCAAACCTTCTCCTTTGATTGCGTTTTTCAAGCAGAAAATCCGATCTCTTGAGGTCGCATCTCTTGGCATAGAAATCGAGGAAATTGCAGCAGTTTGACCTGCGTTGACCAAATATTTCAGGACTGTTTTGGGTTGCTTCTATTTGTCTTTGGAGGCTGAGTTCACTGGGTTTGATCGAGCTCATTTGGAGGACTTGTTTTGCTGGTTTGACCAACGTTGACTTTCTGGTCAGGGCATCATATTAATTGCTGTTTGACTGGAAAGTTTTGACAGTGATTGGGCAAGTAAATTTTGTATGATGTACTCACTCTCTCTGCTGAACTTTTGAAGAATAATAAGAAGATTTGATCAAAGGGTTTTCCCCATATTGGGGTTTTTCCCCGGCATCTGCCAAATATTTGTGTCACCTCGAAATGGCTCTAAAAGATCAAGCATGGAGTTGATGGAAGTGTTGAAAAGTTCAAGGCCAGGTTTGTTGCTCGAGGCTTCTCTTAAAAGGAAGGTGTGGACTATGATGAGATATTCACACTTGTTGCCCGATATACCACCATCCGTTCAATCAGTGCCCTTGCTGCCTCTCAAGGATGGAATTTACATCAAATGGATGTCAAGACCGCCTTCTTGCATGGCTCACTTAAGGAGGAAGTCTATGTTGAATAACTCGAGGGGTTCGAAGTTCAAGATCGGAAGACACATGTATGCAGGTTGAAGAAAGCCCTCTATGGGTTGAAGCAGGCTCCTCGGGCTTGGTATGAGAGGATCAACAACTATCTGATGAAGCTGGGTTTTACAAGAAGTGAAGCTGATCCGAACCTTTACTTCAAGGTTGAAAATGATAGACCTCTAATCTTGGTACTTTATGTGGACGATCTCTTTCTGACAGGTGCATATTTCCGAATTCGAGATGGAGGACCTAGGATTGATGCACTACTTCCTAGGCTTGGAGGTTTGGCAAAAGCCAGGTGAGATTTTCCTTTCTCAAGGAAAATACATTGTGAAGCTACTTGAAAGATTTGGGATGGTGGATTGTAAGTCCGTGACCACTCCGATGGAACTTAACTCCAAGAAGTTATGCGAAAGTGCCGTTGGGCCCAATTTGAGAAATCCTTCTGAGTATCATCAACTCGTGGGGGCCTTGATGTTCTTGGTGAACTCCCATCCGGACATATGCTTTGTAGTGAATACATTGAGTCAATTTATGGTTGAGCCTCATCACATACATTGGATTGCTGCCAAGAATCTCTTGAGATATCTCCGGGGCACAATCACCTATGGACTAAGATACACTGTCGGGAATTTGAGGCTCCATGGTTATTCTGATGCTGACTGGGCTGACAGTGTGGTGGATTGTAAGAGCACATCGAGATGTTGCTTCTCACTAGGTTCTGCTTCAATATCTTGGATGAGCAGGAAGCAGAAATCGGTTGCTTTGAGCATCGCCGAGGCTGAATATATTGCTGCTAGTATGGCCTCCTGTGAAGTTGTTTGGTTGAGGAAGCTCTTTAGTGAGCTGTTTGGGCATGTGCTGGATACCATCGTGATCTACTGCGACAACCAAAGTGGGATTCGTCTTTACGAGAATCCCGTGTTTCATGACAGCTCCAAGCATATTGATATTAGGTACCACTTTATACGGGATATGGCACAACAGGGAGCAATAAGGCTCTATCACATTGGGACTGATGATCAGGTCGTAGATATTCTTACAAAGCCCCTGGGGAAGGTCAAAATTTTAACCTTCCGTGAACGACTTGGAGTCGTTGAAAGACCCTCTTATGAGGGTCTTGTTTGAGTTGGATATTGAGCTCCGGGGGGCTTGGGGTACTTCTTGGAGCTTTGAGCAACCATAGGGTGAGTGGTTCACCTTCCCCTAGTGGTGCGCTGTGTACAGGGTGAGTGGTTCACCTTCCCCTGTGATACCCCATGATGGTTGATATATGCATAGGATGAGTGGTTCACCTTCTCCTATGGCATATGAGCAGGATGAGTGGTTCACCTTCTCTTACCGATACATCCTACCCATGCAGTCTGGGACTCATGGGAAGTACCTTTCATCTGGAAAATGAGTTGGGAAATGAGGATAAGGACCATAGTACTACCAATGGACGCATCGTGTACTACCGTACTTCCTATGCTAGGATGTTTGATATTGATCTGGGATCAATAGAGACTGACTTCGGGTTAGTGGAGAGTGGTATGATACACTCGATCATTTATTCTTCATTATTTCTTCATGGTTCAGTAGAGCAGAGCAGAGCATGGATGTAAGAGATGGTACAGATTGACAGATGGTTTGGTAGGTGGATTTTGCCCTAGTTGAGAGGGAGTTAAATTTGGCAACTAGGGCCAAACTCCACCTTGGACAACTCATATGATGGAGATGATATTTTTGTTGGATTCCTCTTTCTGAGAGGTGCAAGATTGATTTAAAGATCATCTCACTTTGACAAGTATAAATGGAATTATGAATTTGTTTCTTCTATGGACAAATTGTCAAGGTCAGCCAAAAGTCTAATGTAGGCTCATGAAGCCCAACAAATGTGTCTCTTCACCCTTAACGTTGTGTATAAATAGAAGAGGCCTCTTCCTTATTTGGAAACGTTGTGTATAAATAGAAGAGGCCTCTTCCTTATTTGGAAACCAGAAACACATCTTTCTCTCTCTTCTTCTCATTGGTTTGTACAACAAACATGAGCATCTTCTTCTTCATGCGTTGACTGAAATTATAGGCCAAAAATTTCAGATCTGTTTTGGGCAAATTACAGGGACGTTGACTAGCATTGACTGAGGGTCAAACCTTCTCCTTTGATTGCATTTTTAGGCAAAAAATCCGATCTCTTGAGGCCGCATCTCCTGACACAGAAATCGAGGAAATTGCAGCAGTTTGACTTGCTTTGACCAAATATTTCAGGACTGTTTTGGGCTGCTTTTGTTTTTCTTTGGAGGTCGAGTTAATTGGGTTTGACCGAGCTCATTTGGAGGACTTTTTCTACTGGTTTGACCAGTGTTGTCTTTCTGGTTAGGGCATCATGTTGACTGCTGTTTGACTGGATTGTTTTGACAGTGGTTGGACAAGTAAATTTTGTATGATTGTACTCTCTCTCTGCTGAACTTTTGAAAAATAATAAGAAGATTTGATCAAAGGGTTTTCCCCACATTGGGGTTTTTCCCTGACATCCGCCAAATATTGTGTCCTCTTGTCTTGGCTTGTCGTCTGCTTATTAAATATGTTGTATCTGCATTTACTATCAATGTTTATGTGATTGCTAATCTGGAAATTGATATTGGGCTAATAAGAAAAATTGAATTAAATTGCTCTAAAGCATAGAACATACCATTGTTATCTAAAATTAACACTATCTCCTCTCCCCAACCTTGCTTTTATAACTTTACATTGAGTTTAAACCCTAATCTTAACCCTAATCTCAAAGTGATTGATGATCGAGATTAGATCTTGCCTCACTTGAGATCAATGGTTAAGATTAAGACTTACTAAAGTAAATTACTTTACTTTTCCTAGGTTTCTATTAGCTTAATAAGCCAACATATTAATTTGTGATTTTTCCTAAGTTAGACTTAGGATAAGTTACATTAGCAACTTGCTTACACTAGAGTAAGTGTTCTAAGGAGAATGTGGGTGACTTTTGCATGCCTAGACACAAGGCCTATGCAAAAGTACTTACAAAGCTACAAAAAAATCAACAATCATTCTTAGAGAGGGAGGTACTTCTGGAAGAACCTCCTCCACTTGGATTTGTCTCCAATCCTACAACATCAGATGCTTCTGTAGCTACTCCCTTTGAACTGCAAGACTTCCCTGCTATCTGCTTTGGAATTTGATATGAAGACATGTTTCTCCCAACCATGCTCCTAGGAGGCTGCTCTTGAGCATCTATCAATTTTAGCTCATACCAGTGGGTTTTGACAGATCTAAAAGAGGCCTCTTATGCATTTTCCAGATTAGAAAACTGGGTTCCCTAGTCTTAACTCAATTTTTGTCAGTAGCATCGATCCTCGATCTAGGATCCCTGTGGATCTGCTTACAGGCTGGCCTTGCAACCTATACATCTTACCCTTTCTGACACTAAGCTCAACTGTTGTGTCCTAGATAACTCCCTCTGAATGTATGGATACTTGTCCTTTCTAGAAATGAACGTTATACCCTTTGTCCTCCAGAGCTAAGACTGAGAGCAAGTTTGTCTTCAGCTCTGGGACATATAACAACTTTGCCACCTTTAGAGATCCTCCTGATTCTAGCTGGAATAACACTGCTCTAACCGCTTTCACTGCATGTATGATAGTCATACCAACTTTCAAATGCATGTCAAAATCCATCTAAGTAACACTGAAGGAACACTTTTTTCATTCCCATCATATGGCGAGACACTCCACTATCCATGAACCATGCATCACTGGCCACAAACGGGGTACTTCTAACATTAGTGCTAGAAAGACAAGCAATTACTAATGAGAAGGCAAATTTTGCTGCAAACTTTTCAATCTCTGTAATGTCCCGACTTGTGATAGTCAAAGCACTTGACTTTGCTCATGTCCTTCTTCCCATCATGACAGGATCCTCCCTCTCCTTTGTTTAGTTTAGCAGCCCCCTTGGCCTTTTTGACATGACTTGAAAGAGCAACGTTCTCCTCATCCCTTTCACCTTTTACCTGGTTGCCATGGAGAGCCTCCTCACAAGTCTTCTCTCGTGTGAAGTCATCCCACGACCTATTCCAAGTTGGGAAATTCTCCTGTGCCATGACTCCCTTAACGAAGGTACCCCACCGCTCTGTGAACCCAGTCACAACTGTCCTTACCAGTTATGAGTTTGACAATTTCTCCCCTACTGCAACAAGCTCATCTCGTACTTGAGAAATTGTCTTATTCTTAGACATCTTTGTGTCCTTGAGTTTCTCTCTCAGCACCATTTTTTGGTTCTAGTTGGTATAACTTGGTCAACGCCTCCCACATTTCTCTGGTGGTTTTTTTCCTAGATATATGAGGAATAATGTGATCCTTCACTCCATCCAAGATAATCCTCTTGACTTTCACGTCCTTATTATGGACAACCAAAAGTGTTGAATCGGTAGGACGAATCTGAGTTTGTGATACAAACTTCCATATTTCATTCTCCTCTAACGCTAACACAATCCTCTCCTTCTAGATGCTGTAGTTAGACAATCCATCCAAGCGATCTTCAAACCTAAGATTGGTAGCCATCTTTGTCCAACTGATCAAACCTTGCAAAAAACAACTTCACTTGATGAAGAAGAAAACTGCGTTTCTCCTCATGCTGTCTATAGCTGCTCAAACCCCACAACCTTGTGCCGCCCTTCACTTTGCGTTTGTTGATGACTTAGCCCTTGTTGTGGCTGACTCCTAATAGTTTTTGTAGCACGAACCTGACCGTAAGGCCCTTTTTCTCCTATCCATGTGCTCCTGCCAACACCACTGTCACTTTCTCGATGACTGCGACTATCAAACTCTTGATAGTTTCTCTGTTGGCTGTAACACCCAAGTATACCGTCTGCTGTGTGTTGTTGACTCGTTTGCTGTCTTTCCTTGTCTGCCTCCACTCAAACCCCGCGGCCTGAGCTATCAGCCTCTATGCCCTTTGATTTGTTAGCAGCTGTGACAGGTTGCTGTGGCAACTTCTTCTTCGTGCAACTCGAGCAACCCTACCTATTGTTGTTGTTAGTTTGACCTCTGTCCTTTGCTATCATGGATATGCTCTCTTTGCACTTGGATTGCTGCACCCACTGTCGACTCACTTTCTTTTCTTAGTGGCTGGCGATTCGCACCTGGTCTCTGCTTGCTATTGGCTTGAGCTGGTTATGTTGTAGCATGCCCTCGATTGTTGACTTTGTCAATCTCGACTATTGTCTTGTGCCTTTCTCTATGTGCAAGTTGACTGGCAAGGTAGTTCCCTACACCTAGTTCATGTGGCAATTGGTTGCTTGAACTCTGTTTTGGTTTATGCCCTCTGGTCCTGTCAGCCGCTATGGCATGGCGTCTCGCGCTCAAAGATATTTGTCAGCGTGGGTGTTTTGGACTGTCATTGCTGCTGCCTGACCAAAAATGTTATGCGTGCTTGCAACCACACTTGACTCGATTCCTTGGCAACTAGGTGCCACTTCTCCAACGGCTGGGTGCCTGGTTTGCTTGCATTGTTAGCTACCTTTGCGATTGACCTTCTTCAGTGACTGGGTCGTTGATAGTCTTGTCGGTAGGCACTTGCAACCTCTTTTTTTATTTTTTAAACGTGCCATTTAAAAATATCAGCCTTTAAAAAAAATTCTATTTGGTCGTTTGGCCGATTTACTGCGATACCAATTTTTTTATTCTTTCATATGATCATGGCTGAACCTGGCCTCAATGATTTAATACGAATTTGGCACTTGTGATTCCGAGATCAATTTTCTTCAGAGTTTCAACTTTGATACCATGTTAGTTTTCAGAATCCCAACACCTAACATATAATAAATAACATAAAAACTTATTAAACAAACACACAACAAGGTTTCGAACAAAATATTCAAGGAAAGCAAATATAACTATTTCAATCACAATGATACAAACACATTTCTGGCCAACAAGTTTTCATTAACAAGTCCAAACTTACGTGGGCTTCCGTCCCAGGATAATGGCCCACCTGAGAAAATACATAATACAATATCCTAGATTTGATCCAACATATTTGCCTTAGATTGGTGCCCAATCACTCTTGCAGATCTAGATTTCCAGCCTCTCTGCACTCCCTCAGACCCAACACATTACTAACTGAGATGCCACTCTCAGTCTTGTGCTGCTGTTGTGTGTCTATCTCTCCTCTTCAGCCTTGTTTTTATAACTTTACATTGAGCTAATACCCTAATCCTAACTCAAATATCAAAGTGATAACGACAAATCCAAACTTACGTGAGCTTCCATCATGGGAGAATGACCCACCTGAGAAAATACAAATACAATAACTTAGATCCGATCTAGTAGATTTTCCCTAGATTGGTGCTCGATCTCTCCTACTAATCTAGATTTCTAGCCTCTCTGCACTCCCTTGGACCCAACACACACTAATTAAGATGTCGCTCTGAATCTTGTGTTGTTGTTGTGTGTCTATCTCCTCTCTTGAGCCTTTACATTGAGCTAAAACTCTAATCCATACCCTAATCTAAAGTCATTGACAACTGAGATTAGATCTTGCCTCACTTAAGATCAATGGCTAAGATTAAAACAAAATCTCTAAAGTAAAATTTACTTTACTTTTCCTAAGTTTATGTTAGCTCAGTAAGCCAACACATTACATTAGCAACTTGTGCACACTAGAGCAAGTATTCAAAGAGAATGTGGGCGACTTGTACATGCTTAGACACAAGGCTCGTGCAGAAGTGCTTGCTCGAGCTACAAAAAATCAACAAGACTCCCTCAAGAATATTGAATTTTTTTTATTCATTACTACTTTCTTAAAATATTGTGGGATTTTTTTACATATAGGATATATTTTTATATATTATAATGCATATAAATTGAAAAAGCATGTAGAATGTCAATTGAATTTCTAAAAAAATGAAAACTTACATATTTATTTGTCTACATTATTTATTAAGTTATAAATGCCATCAAGTAGATGAGTCATTAGTGCATCAACCATTTAGTAGTGCACATATAACATCAACCATCTTGCAATCACAAATTTACAAAGATTTTAACCAAAATCCAAGAATAGGAAGTAGAGTAGACTATGAATTTATGAAATGAGGTTGGTCATCATGACCAAAGAGTTATGCTTACAAAATAGGTCATATGCCTAATTTCCCAAATAGATATTGCATATTAGAAAATCGAAACAATTACTAAAATTTGGAAACTTGAACTCTAATATGACAAGTAAAACAGTGAAGAAATATACAATTATTCCAATCTATGATCTACTTTCCCTTCCTCTTGGCATAGCCATAACCACATTTAGCCAGTGTTACACGGGGATGTTGTAAAAATTTCTGTTTTCCCACCCCGGTTTTCAGTTTCTCCTTATTTCTCCCATGTAGTTAAATGCCCATTTCCATAACCATACATTTAACAGACTGAAAAAAATAAATATTGCTGAAAACACAAATTCTGGAAATTTTTCAGAATGCTGGAAATTGCAGAATTAAAAATCAGCAATTAAAAACAGCCATTAAAACACATTAAAACACTGATATTTTTGGTCAACTTGACCCTGGAAAAACCCCCTACAACTCTTGGGGAAAACCAGTTTGAGAGCTCTTCTTTATTTCTGAAAATTGTCTTTTTACAGTGAGAATTATTCAGCAAACAAATTTACAACTTATCTCCTTTCCCGTGCCTCACAGCAATCTGGAAATTACAGCAAACAGGACAGCAATAAATGCTGTACGACCTCCGTTTTGTGTGCAGAAAAATCAGCAAACTGCTCCTCGATTTTTGTGCAAAAATCTGCCTTTCACTATGTGTTGAATCAGCTGTACAACTCTGCTCAACTGCTGCCTTGGAATGTGTGCCAAGCTGCTGTCTCCTTCTCCTTCCTGCTCAGAAATCTCTCTTGCTCTCTTGCTCTCCTTCTCCCAATCTGCTCATGAAAGAATGAATGACCTTTTCCTCCTTTTCCTCCTTTAATATAACTCCAAGTGACTTTTGGGTGATCCAAGTGACTTTTGGGTGATCTCTAAATCCAATGGCTGAAATAGATTTAGATCAATGGTTGAGATTAAATGCTCATTTAAATCTCACTTTCTATTTTTTAATTCACCCCACTTAGTCATTTATTTCCAAAGTCACTTTTCCTTTCTAATTTTTCATTGACTTTATAAAAGTCACTTTAAAATTAGACTTAATAACTTTATCACTTAAAGTCACTTTTAAATTAGATTTAACTTTATAAAATTATAAAGTCACTTTAGGAGAAAAATTAAATTCTTTTGGACACTTTTCCCTAGGCCAAAGATCAAAGCCTAAGGGAACCACCTGTCCTCCGGTACCAAATTTCAACACTCCCTCTTACCGAGGAAGGTGTTCCTCACCACACCCATCTTGTCTCTGAAGTAGACATGCTTGCCTCGTGGTAAGGCTTTGGTAAGGATATCTGCAACCTGCTCATCAGTGGAAATATACTCAAGCTTCACAGCTCCCTTCTGAACATAGTCTCTGATGAAATGATATCTGATCCCGATATGCTTTGACCTGTCATGAAATACTGGATTCTCCGTGAGTTTAATGCAACTCTGATTATCACAGTAAATCACTGAAGGTCTCAACGGCTGACCAAATAAGCCAAACAACATCTTGCGAAGCCAGATGGCCTCACAACTAGCTAGACTGGCTGCCATATACTCTGCTTCCGCTGAACTCAGTGCTACTGACTGCTGCTTCCGGCTGAACCATGACACTACTGCTGAACCCAACCCAAAACAACACCCTGAAGTGCTCTTCCTATCAGAAGCACAACCTGCCCAATCAGAATCAGTGTATCCTGCCAATCTCACTCCATCTCCCTGCCTGTAGTCCAGACCATAATCCACTGTCCCCTGCAAGTACCGCAAAATGTGTTTTGCAGCCACCCAGTGAACCTTCCTAGGCTCACACATAAACTAACTCATCGTGTTGACTGCAAAACAGATATCTGGTCTAGTGTTGACCAAATACATCAAGGAACCAATCAGCTGCCTGTACAATGTGGGATCCACCAACTCGGAATCCGAAGCATGAAGCTTCTTCCAGTTGGTGATCATCGGTGTCGACATGGGTCTACAATCCTCCATGTGGAATCTGCTAAGGATGTCCACAATATACTTCCCCTGCCCCAGGAAGAAATGCCCCTCCTCCTGCCACACCTCCAAACCCAAAAAGTAATGCATCAAGTCGATGTCCTTCATCTCAAACTCCGCCGCAAGATCTCTCTTGCAGTGCTCTATGAGTCTCTTTGCACCTGTAATGATCAAGTCATCCACATACAGCACCAGAATGAGAGGCTCCTCACCAATCACAATAAAGTAAAGGTTCGGATCTGCCTCACTCTTTGTGAAACCCATCCCCTGCAAGTATGCATCTATCCTGGAGTACCAAGCTCTGGGAGCTTGCTTCAGGCCATAAAGGGCCTTCTTCAATCTGCACACATGGGACTCCTTCCCATGCACCTCAAAGCCCTGTGGCTGCTCAATGTACACCTCCTCCTGTATGAAGCCATTGAGAAATGCGGTCTTCACATCCATCTGGTGGATCTTCCAACCCATCTCTGCTGCTATCGATATAATGGAGCGGATCGAAGTATATCGAGCCACGGGAGCGAAGGTCTCCTCATAATCAACTCCCTCTACCTGGGAGAACCCTCTAGCCACAAACCTCGCTTTGAATTTCTCAATGCTGCCATCTGCAGCATGCTTTACCTTGTAAAGCCATCTGGAAGTAACCACGGATTTGCCCTCAGGCCTCGGCACCACCTCCCAAACATCATTCTTCATGATAGAAGAATACTCCTCCTGCATGGCCTCTCTCCAGACCTGCTGGCTAGCTGCCTCCTCATAGCTAGAAGGCTCAGAGTCAAGGATGCTGGTAACCATCGCCATATAACTACAAAACCTCTCAGGTGGTCTACTCTCTCTGACCGGCCTCTTCGGCTCAGCAACAGATGTGGCATCTCTCAAGGTGTCCTGAAGCCACTTGGGCTTCCTCTTCCCTGAGCGCACTTCTTCCACCGGAGAATGAAACTCCTCCTTCTCATCATCATCAGTAGCCTGAACTCTTGACTGTCTGTCTACTGTCCTCCTGCCTGCACCTGAACCTGTAGAAGCTGAGGTACCGTGTGAACTGTCCATCAGTGGACTCCCTAGTGAACTGCTCTGCATGCTGCCCGGAGCACCACCCCTCTGGCTCGATGAGCCACTGCTCACTGACGGACCTGACATCCTCATAGATGTACCTCCGGATCCTCCTGATCCCTGCCCACTGGATCCCTGCGACTGACTCAACTGCTGTTGAGGGTCTGGCTGATCCAGATACTCTAACTCCCGTGACCTCCTAAAGGCCCTGTCCTCCTCGAACTTCACATCCCGTCTGACAACAACTCTCCTCTGTGCAGGAATGTAAATCCGAAAGGCCTTTGAGGTCTCACTGTAGCCCACAAAGATACCCTTCTCTGCGGTGGGCTCTAGTTTGGTCCTCTTCTCCTTGACGGACCTGACATCCTCATAGATGTACCTCCGGATCCTCCTGATCCCTGCCCACTGGATCCCTGCGACTGACTCAACTGCTGTTGAGGGTCTGGCTGATCCAGATACTCTAACTCCCGTGACCTCCTAAAGGCCCTGTCCTCCTCGAACTTCACATCTCGTCTGACAACAACTCTCCTCTGTGCAGGAATGTAAATCCGAAAGGCCTTTGAGGTCTCACTGTAGCCCACAAAGATACCCTTCTCTGCGGTGGGCTCTAGTTTGGTCCTCTTCTCCTTGGGTATATAGGAGTATGTAATGCATCCAAAGATATGAAGATGACCAAGATCAGGCTTCTTCCCAGAGAAAGCCTCCTCCGGAGTCATGTGCCCCAAGGCACGATGCGGACTCCTGTTCTGCAAGTAAACAGCTGTGTTGCAGGCCTTTGCCCACAAGAACAATGGCAACCCCTGATCATGTAACATAGCTTTGGCAGCCTCTATGATGGATCTGTTCTTCCTCTCCACAACCCCGTTCTGCTGGGGGTTGTAAGGAACAGTGAACTCCCTCCTAATGCCTGCCTCCGCACAATAGTCAACAAACTCTCCAAGGGTGTACTCTCCTCCATTGTCCGACCTCAAGGACTTGATCTTTCGGCCTGTCTGTGTCTCCACAAGAGCTCTGAACTCCTGAAACCGCTTGAAGACCTCACTCTTGGTCTTCAAGAAATAAATCCAGGTCCTCCTGGAGTGATCATCAATGAATAAAACATAGTACTCATACCCACTCAAGGAAACATGAGACATCCGACCGCTCACATCGGAATGAATCAAATCAAGTATCCCCGTCGCTCTGCTGTCACTGCTGGGAAAAAGGGGATTTGGCAAATTTGCCCATCGCACAACCTCTGCAAGTATCAAAGTGATCAGTACTGAAATCTGGCACACCTGTAGTGATCTCCCGCAATGTCCTCAAGGCTCCATGATACATATGTCCCATCCTGCGGTGCCAAATCTCACACAGCTCAGAACTGCTAGCTCTGCTGTCGGTACTACTGCTCAATGCCAAAAGGGGCTGAAATGCAAACTTGTACACCTTTGCATGGCGTACACCTATCGCTCTAGCTGAATCAGCTGGAGTGTCCCTGGGATACATCAACACCTGTCCTCCCCTGAACAGTACGTCATATCCTCTGTCCTCCAAAGCTGAGACGGATATGAGGTTCTTCCTCATCCCTGGCACATAAAGAACCTCTGACACCTTCAAGGGAGGTTTGGACTCCCTCTGAAATGTCACTGTCCCCACCCCGACTGCTCTAACAACTCTGTCATCACCGAGTACTACCTCAATATCAGTGCCACTCTCTGAAAGCTCTGAGAAGTACTCACGGACTCCTGTCATGTGACGTGAAGCCCCACTGTCCACATACCAAATACCTGTAGATGCTCCGCTAATCGAGGGAAAAGCATGCTCCCTCTGAACCTGTGTGGCAGGTGATCCTGCACTAGAGGACTCACATGTAGTGAACGCAAACTCCCGGTCAAAACGACCTGCAAAGTCCTCAATCTCAGCTGAAGCTGCCACGTCCTGGTTCTTTCCCTTCTTCTTCTTCTTCTCCGGACACACAACTGCATAGTGTCCCATCTTTTGACAATTCCAACACTTCACCTTGGAATAGTCCTTCTGTGTGTTCCCCGGTTTACCTTTACCTTTGCCTTTGCCCCCACCACTGCTTGTGGAAGCCTGCTTCTTCCCTTTGCCTTTCTTGCCTCCTGCCACCAGTGCTACATCCTCATCCTGCTCAACTGGCTTGGCTGCCCCAAGCTGTCCTTTCCTGATCTCTGTCTGAATGCAATCATCCCAAAACCTCTCCTATGTGGGAAGGGTCTCACGTGCACAAACCCCATCAGCAAAGTTCAACCATGAACGGGGGAGGCCATTCACTGCAATACGCACCAACTCAGTGGATGGAATGGCCTCTCCAATCGCTGCCAACTCATCTCTCACATTGGTAATCTTTGTGAGATATCCAGCTGCACTATCATTACCCATCTTAATGTTCTTCAGCTTCTCCTTCAGGACCATCTTCCGGTTCTCATTGGTACTTTGGTAGAGATTGGACAATGCTGTCCACATCTCATGGGCATTGCTCTTTCCTCTCACATGAGGAATGCAATGGTCTTTGATTCCGTCTAGAATCAGCCTCTTACCCTTATTGTTCTTCTTTTTATACTCAGCCAACTGAGTAACATCAGTGGGCACAACAACAGGGTTCTGTGCGGTATGCACCATGATATCCCAGACTTCTGCCTCCTCAAAGATACTCTGCATTCTCTCCTTCCAAACGCTGTAATTTATATGCCCATCCAGCCTATCCTCCACCCTTAATCCCAATGACATCCTGCTGTCCTAAAACTGAAAAATAGCACTGCTGTAGTAAAGATAAAACTGCTGTTTATGAAAAAATCAGCTTGCTGGAATTTTCTGAGTGAAAAATCAGCAACTGTAATTTTTCCTTTTGCTGTCCCAAACTGCCCTTCAGCACTCAAGTTCTGATACCATGTAAAAATTTCTGTTTTCCCACCCCGGTTTTCAGTTTCTCCTTATTTCTCCCATGTAGTTAAATGCCCATTCCCATAACCATACATTTAACAGACTGAAAAAAATAAATATTGCTGAAAACACAAATTCTGGAAATTTTTCAGAATGCTGGAAATTGCAGAATTAAAAATCAGCAATTAAAAACAGCCATTAAAACACATTAAAACACTGATATTTTTGGTCAACTTGACCCTGGAAAAACCCCCTACAACTCTTGGGGAAAACCAGTTTGAGAGCTCTTCTTTATTTCTGAAAATTGTCTTTTTACAGTGAGAATTATTCAGCAAGCAAATTTACAACTTATCTCCTTTCCCGTGCCTCACAGCAATCTGGAAATTACAGCAAACAGGACAGCAATAAATGCTGTACGACCTCCGTTTTGTGTGCAGAAAAATCAGCAAACTGCTCCTCGATTTTTGTGCAAAAATCTGCCTTTCACTATGTGCTGAATCAGCTGTACAACTCTGCTCAACTGCTGCCTTGGAATGTGTGCCAAGCTGCTGTCTCCTTCTCCTTCCTGCTCAGAAATCTCTCTTGCTCTCTTTCTCCCAATCTGCTCATGAAAGAATGAATGACCTTTTCCTCCTTTAATATTACTCCAAGTGACTTTTGGGTGATCCAAGTGACTTTTGGGTGATCTCTAAATCCAATGGCTGAAATAGATTTAGATCAATGGTTGAGATTAAATGCTCATTTAAATCTCACTTTCTATTTTTTAATTCACCCCACTTTAATAAAGACCCACTTAGTCATTTATTTCCAAAGTCACTTTTCTTTTCTAAATTTTCATTGACTTTATAAAAGTCACTTTAAAATTAGACTTAATAACTTTATCACTTAAAGTCACTTTTAAATTAGATTTAACTTTATAAAATTATAAAGTCACTTTAGGAGAAAAATTAAATTCTTTTGGACACTTTTCCCTAGGCCAAAGATCAAAGCCTAAGGGAACCACCTGTCCTCCGGTACCAAATTTCAACAGATGTGTGCCCTAGGGTGGGGTGCACGTACCTCACTCTTTCCTCGCACCTGGGACATGGGGATGCCTGGGGAAACATTTCTCGACATCGCCCTTGGGGGGGACGCAAGGGGAAACGTTTCCCCAGTGTGGGGGACGAGTTTCCCCAAAAGTGGTGCTTGTGGGCTCTCCCCCTTAATTTTTCTTGAAAATAATGATCTATGAGTGGGGAAGTTTAATATTCAACCCTAGGCCCTTACAAATGTTATATAATTAACGAAGTAAAAGTGACATTCTCCTTTATCTTTCATTTTCATCCTTTTACTTGAATTTTTAACATTACCATGAAATGACTCAAGATGTTTGAGAGTGGTTCTGATCTCGTTGAATTTCATATGGGCAAAGTAGAATTATAGATCTCACACAAAATCCAGGAGACTTAACAATTTTTTTCTTCAGAATTTGAGGATTAAGGGTATTGCAATGTTTCCATTCGATTTTGTTATGTACGAGGGTATGGAATTAGTATTTAATTAAGAGCACCAAGCCCTCTATGTACCTTAGTTTGAACTCTTTGACTCATCACTCTTTAGAATTTTTGAGTTTTAATTATATCAATTTACTATTCAAGTCTGCGGATTTCAGTATCTACTATAGCCTATTTTACGTAGTACTAATTAGATTCTAGAATGATGAATTTAATTTTTAAATCAATGTAGTTCTAGAATGGTGAATAATGAATGATGAATATGGATCAATGTATTTTATTATTGAATCTCGTGGTCTATGGATGAATGATGTATGTATCAGTAAGAATGATGAGTATGGATCAGTGTATTTCATTATTAATTCAATTATGTATGGGTAAATGTATTTATGCTTTCATTATTGAATATGAATTTGAAATATATAAATATGTCAAAAGGGAAACAGAAATATACCATGACGTCTCCTCGTCCTCCCAACATATCCCTAAAATTTGAGGGTACTCCCACATATCCTCCTAGTGTGTCTCCTCGCACTCGTGTTCCCCCATCCCAGAGTCTTGATGGAACATTGCATTTAGCACCATGGGGTTTTATTTGTAGAGGTAACTATGAAGATGAAGCTGGTCCTAAGCCTCTTGTTGTTACTGTCTCAATTAGGGTGACCATGGCAATAGATGGCGATGGGATTTCAACACAATCATTATTATCGAACAATGCTCCATCCTACAAATTGTCTTCCTTTATATAATTGCCCCAAGTCTTATTTGATTTATCCATCTTTGTCTTCTTACATTAACAAGACAACAACCACAAGTTGTGATGCCCATGAACAAATCTCTTTGTGAAAATTCGGTGACCTGAGTCCCTACTGCAACAACTTATTAAATTTTTCGTACTTGTTAATTTCTGAATCAAGTTATTTACAGTGTTACACAGTAAACATTGAAATAATATCTACTGCAGCCTTCACAACATATACTGCACAAGAGAGAAATAAACACACACACAATTACATCATTGTTTTTGGACAAACGTCCCTGGAAAAATCCAATGTGGGAAACCGGTGCAACAATTGAGGGTTTTAATTATTAAGTAGTTGTTTTCTGAGGACAAATCATTGGATGCCCAAATATCCGATATAGAGAAAAAACTGGCAAAGATGTAGTGAGAAAATATCTCACACTGTCACTAGAGATCCGACACTGATCCGAGCTTTGGATGAGCTGCCCTATGCTATCTCTGCGCAATCTCTATGTTTGCTCACTGCGTCACATCTCAAGGGACTGCGTCACCCTCTCCTTCTGATCTTTTGCCCACTGGAAACTCGACTCTTTGGCCTTCTAGATTCACACCCTGGCTTCTGGAACTGGATCTTGACAGCTCCCCAACAAAATTGCAGACTCCCTCTGAAGCACCGCGCTGCCTCTCTGGACCTCTCGATGCCTTCTTTGCCTTGCACTCACCGGGACTGGAAAATACCCTCTGGTCTATTATCCCTGCCCCCCTCACTACAAGAAGATCACTCGATCTCTCTCCGACAACTTAGCGTTGCTACTCTTGAGAATTCGATCTCTAGATCTCAATATCTCGGTGTGTGTGCTCGAAGTGCCCATCAAGCTCCCTCTTATATTCTCGTTGGAGCACCAATGACCAAGATTAAAACATAATCAAGGGCTAAGATTAGCTGGGAGTTGATCCTTGTCTTTATCTAGAAGATTCACACTAGATTTAATTAATACCCTTTAATTAATCACATTTGCTAAGTTTAGACTTCGGAATACATTAAAAATGATTAATTATTTTAATTAAACCATCTCTAGATGGAATTTTCCCAAACGATTTCTAGGTCTTGGAGAATGCATGTGTCTTATCCTCTCTGCAAAATCTCGAGGCTAGAGCACATTCGATGCTACAAAAATCAACACTCCTTAGCGAGGAATGTGCTCTAATGTTGCAACCCATTGAAGCATCACTTTGTCTTTACACCATCTCCTACTGCGCTGCTGATGTCTGTCTCTGTTGCCCATCAACTACTGCGCAACTCTCGTGCTGCATCGTGCTGCTAATGACTCTGCTAAACTGCTGTCAACAGTGCATTTGCACTGCAACCTTCTCTAACTGTTGCTGCTGCAACTGCGGCAACTGTAATGGAAAGGCATCCAAATTTTGAACCAAATGTGGTTAGCATGATGCATCTGTGACTTGAGTCCTGACTGCTGTTAGACTCTACGCAGTCACTGAAGCCTCTGCGCTGTTGCTGACTCTGCGCTGTCACTGAAGCCTCTGCGTTGCTGCTGACTTTGCACTTTGCCAACTCTGCTCTGCGCTGCTCAATCTCTGATTGCTACTAGCTAATGCATCTGTCACTCTGGCATTCGACTGCACCAACAATCACTGATCCATCCTGCTGCTGCATCTCTTGGGCTCCCATAACAAGGTATTGATTCATGAGGTGGACCTCCTCAAGAGTCTTGCCCATCCTGTAGCTCTATGGGGCTACAACTCCAAATCATCCCACCTCGTTCCTGGAGGTATCTAGGTGATCATGACAAACTATTCCTCCAATCTGGAGGACAACCTGTCAATCTTTGCAGATGCAGCCTGCTGATCCTGCTTCTCCTCCTTGTCCTTCTTTCTGAGAGGACATTGAGTGCTGTAGTGGCCAAGCTCACCACACCTGAAGCATTTGATCTTGTAAATGTCCTTCTTCCTTTTGCGTTGCTCCTGTTGCCCCTTAGATGCGAGGGCCACATCTTCCTCCTCCTTTACTTGCTTCGTCCCACTACAGCTGTTACCACCACTGCTGGTGCTCTTCACCAGATCTCACCTCATCTCCTCCTGCTGCAGATCAACCCACATATGTTCCCAATCTAGCAGTTTTTCTCTGCCCAAGATACTCTGGACGAAAACTTGCCATTCTTCGGAAATGCTGTTCAGAGCTAATCGTACAAACTCTGTAGGTTGGGGCGCTGACCGTACTGAAGATAATTGATCACCCTACTGAAGATAGTTGATCCAGGACATCCTGAAGCCTAGTAAGGAAGGGGTCTATACGCTCCCCTTTTTGCATCCTTGTGCATCTCAGCTTCTCCTGAAGATACATCTTCCACTGCTCGAAAGACCCTTCGTACAACATAGCTAGTGCTTCCCACATCTGCTGGGCAGTATCTTTGCCAGCTATGTGAGATACCACGTGATCTCGAACCCCATCGAGAATCAACCTCTTAGCTTTCACCATCTCTTTCTTGTATTTCTTAAGCAGATATGCATCTGCGGGTACAACTACCACACTATTGATATAAGTCTTGAGGTTGTGTTCATCTAGAAGGCAGGAAATTCTAGCCTTCCAAATCACATAGTCAGAGGCTCCATCTAACCGATCTTGATCTCTCAACGCAGCTAATGCCATCTCTCTGAAAATGTCGAACTCCTCTTCTCCTCTGCGCAACTACTGCCTAGCTATTTGCACTCCCTTCTAGAGTGAGAAACTTCGCACACAATTACTGCTGCTCTGCTAGGAAAATTTGAATTTTTGGCTAGAAGTCTCCCGAGGAAAGAATTCCCTTAGTGTGTGCTCTTCCTTCCTCTTGACACTATTTGCATTAGCAAACTGTTGCAAAATTTGCGTCCTAGCTGAAGATCTACTCTGCAAGGAAACTGCTGCTACTCCCTCTGCCTCTAGTACTCTTTAATTTGGAAAATGTTATTCTCTATCGACTCACTTAGAGAAGTAAAATTTCCACAAAAAATTGAGCCTTCTGGCCAAGGAAATACGCTACCACTGGGGTTTTGAATTGCTGCCTACGTAGAAATTCAAACCTCTTTCCTCTTCTGCTTTGAGCTCTCTGGCTTGCGATCTGTGCTCTGATCCCATGTGAAAATTTGGTTGCAACAACTGATTAAATTTCTCCTACTTGTTAATTTCTGAATCAAGCTATTTACAGCTTTACACAATAAACATCGAAATAAAATCTACTGCAGCCTTCGCAACATAAAATATCGTGGAAACAAAATACGCTACCCTTGGGGTTTCAAATTGCTGCCTATGCAGAATTTTGAACCTCCATCTCCTCTTCTGCAGTGAGTTCTCTGGCTTACGATCTGTGCTCTGATCCCATGTGAAAATTTGGTGACCCAAATCCCTACTACTACCACTGATTAAATTTCTCCTACTTGTTAATTTCTGAATCAAGTTATTTACAGTGTTACACATAAACATCGAAATAAAATCAACTGCAGCCTTCACAACATAAAATACCGTGGAAACAAAATATTGCACAAGAGAGAAATAAACACACACACAATTACACCGTTGTTTTTGAACAAACATCCCCGGAAAAACCCCATGTGGGAAAACCAGTGCAACAACTGAGAGTTTTAATTATTAAGTAGTAGTTTTTTGAGTACAAATCATTGGATGCCCAAACTGGCTATCCGATATAGAGAATAAACTGGCAAAGAGGTAGTGAGAAAATATCTCACATTGTCACTAGAGATTTGACATTGATTCGGGCTCCGGATGAGCTGCCCTACGCTATCTCTGTGCAGTCTCTGCATGGGCTCATTGCGTCATAGCTCAAGGGACTGCGTCACCCTCTCCTTCTGATCTTTTGCCCACTGGAAACTTGACTCCCTGGCCTTCCGGACTCGCACCCCGACTTTTGGCATTGGATCTCGACTGCTCCCTAGCAAAATTGCGGACTCCCTTTGAAGCATTGCGCTGCCTCTTTGGACCTCTCGATGTCTTCTTTGCCTTGCACTTACCAGGATTGGAAAATCCCCTCCGGTCTACTATCCATGCCCCTCACTGCAAGAAGATCACTCGATCTCTCTCCGACAACTTAGCGCTGCTACTCTTGAAAATTCGATCCCTAAGTCTCAATATGTCGGTGTGTTCTCCAAGTGCCCATCAAGCTCCTTCTTATAATCTCTCGTTAGAGCACCAACGACCAAGATTAAAACATAATCAAGGGCTAAGATTAACTGGGAGTTGATCCTCATCTTTATCTGAAGATTCACACCAGATTTAATTAATACACTTTAATTAATCACATTTCCTATGTTTAGACTTAGGAATACATTAAAAATGATTAATTATTCTAATTAAACCATCTCTAGGTGGAATTTTCCCAAATGATTTTTGGGTCTTGGAGAATGCATGTGTCTTAGCCTCTCTGCAAAATCTCGAGGCTAGAGCACATCCAATGCTACAAAAATCAACACTCTTTGCTTGATTTGCATTCAATTTGTTTCTCTCAACATTGTGAGTGATACTGTAGGTGCTTCCCTCCACAGAAGAAGTGGTCACAAGTTACAACTTGAGGATAAACCTATTTCAGAAAATGTTGTTTGTTGTGGGGTAGGACCATCATACATGTTCCCTGATGGAGAGAAGTCATCTACCATATAATCCAAGACTACCAATTTAGTTGCTCAATTGTTGTTCTATGATATCACACTCCTCATCGGGGACAACATTGTCTAATATTTGCATGTAACCATTTTGTACCTATGGATCCATCTGTTGTCTTCCCTTCACCTCACCATCATGTATTGTTGCTTCCAATGATGATGGAGAATAATGTTTTGGTGTAAGCACATATGCTAACACATGGAATGAAATATCTAGCTCCAATTTCACATCTCTAGCACAAGTTCACTTCTTTACGCTCAACAATGTCTTTAATCTAGCATAGCACAGTGTTTGTCTCCTCATACGCCTCCCCAATCATTAGTTGATATGCCTATGCAAATTGAATCATGTTATCAATTAGCTTGGTGAATAGCAAAACATGCTTAACTTGTGACGAAAAGTGAGCATGAAGAATGGTATCATATATTCCTAGGGCACCACCTCTATTTGATGTACTATTTAGCTTGAACTACTCCCATGAATCACTCACCACCATATTAGCTAGTGCTTGTCTGACCTTCAAGACGTTGTCAGAAGTGAGGTAATAACTAAAAAATATAGTCCTTGTGTGCTTAAGTCATTACAAGTTAGAGTGAATGCAGTAAATGTAGTAGACATCATTGTGTTTGGTGTTGAATTTGATGATGGACTTCCCTCATTGTACGAGGTATTGATACATTATCAAATATCATTAACTATATCATGCATCAAAAGAGTCAATGTGTGCACCAAACAACTAGAGCAAAATATGTGAGGATGTACCTGCACAATGATTCTTCTTGCTTCCTTACAGTTGGGTTATCTCTCAAAGGGATGCCTAAGGAAATTATCAAGTGGCCACAATTGTCACTTAGTGGCTCACTCCACTCTTTAGGTTCGGAAAATTCCAAACCAAGGGGGCATTCCCTTTGCTAGTCTTCAATTTTTATTGGTTAATTCTATTGAAAATTTATTAAGCATGTGAGCAATTGTTTATTCCATCCAATCATGATGTACCATGAGACCATAACATAATGTGCAAATGCATTTGTAAAGAATACTCATCCATAAACCTTAAAACATTCTAAAGATAAATGGCGAATGCCAAGGAAGATACAAGTATTCAAAAATTCGTTCAATCATCCATAGCCATAATAATTCCCAAATGCCATTTATACGTAAATTGATCGATGAGAAATGTTTGTGACATGTTTGATCTTAAATTATTTCAAGTGTTATGATAACATAAGTGTGGATCAAGTTTCAACTTATTATAACTTGAAACAATGTGCTAGACTTAAACCCATAACAATGTAAGCAAAGTTGCAACAACAATGATAGGGTTATCCCTTATTTAGGTCTATTCAATTACATGAGCATCCATTTGTGAGTAAACATGCCATAAACCATAAATAAAAGAGTGTTGTTTAAGTTTGAGTAGATTCACAAGCATGTTGTGTGAATTAGTGCATCT
Source organism: Pinus tabuliformis (assembly GCA_031772625.1). Lineage (NCBI taxonomy): Eukaryota > Viridiplantae > Streptophyta > Pinopsida > Pinales > Pinaceae > Pinus > Pinus tabuliformis. The sequence goes on from CM062816.1 coordinate 1,915,229,091, forward strand.
TAATGATCAATATCGAATTTCACATTAGTCTTTGAAATCGGTCCAAATTCATGAAAGGGATTACCAATTCTGTTGGAACTGATCTTTCAACGTGCTATTTAAGTTTATTGCAACCATACAATAAATACCATTTAGAGATAATTCATGATTGAACAAAAGACCATCATAAACCATGAGGCTTGAATATCAACACTGTTGCTGCAAAATATAGCATACCCCTTGGAGAGGGGCACCCTACAAGGCTATTACTAGACCAATAGACAACAATGGTTAGTGGCCCATTGTCACCACAACCCAAAACTCCCTGTTCTTTATGGACTTTCAACAATGGGAGGAGTTCCGATATATGGTCACCTATAATGGATATTCTAGGTATGAAGGTACAATGGTGACCAAGAGGCTTCTAAGGGGAAGACACAACTTAAGTACAAGGTGTTGAAAAATAGAGTGCAATGGATACAGGCACTATTTCTGAACTATGGTAATTGTTTGTGAATATATATTATATTTCTTTTATCTTCATCAAGCAATGACACTTCAGAAATTCAACCAATAACAATGAAAGGAAAGTAGAGGTCACAATGTGTGTGAAAGAGATTAGCGAGTGATAAGAGAATGTATAAAATGAAAAGTTTCAAGTGTATTTTATACTCAAGATACCCAAGAGACATGTTTCTTTGTAATTTAGATCACGTCGCTTTGTAAATTAAATTCTAGTAATTCTGCACATTTACATTTTTACTCATATTTGTTAAAGTGTTAAAGAACACATCAATAATGATGGGCAATAACTCTTGGTAAGTATATTTATTTACATCTTGTTCCTATCTCGTCTTTTATGCAAATACTTGCTTAAATTATGGTGGGTAGTAAGTGATAATAAATATGCTATTTGGGCGAGTATGAGCTATTTTCAAGGATTTTAATTTTAGTTGGATTTGTTGATTTCCTTGCTTTTAAGTTTCTTTCTTCTAATTAAAAATATAATTTTCTTTTGTAAATACATCAAGGATTATGAAGACCGACCATAGCTACATTCTTCAACACTCCCTCTTAGCTAGGGAGGTATTCATAATGTCTAACAAGATGTCAACTAATTGAAAAGTTTTCTAAGGAAAGACTAGATTAGCATCATTATCAAATCAATATCAACATTACCAACATCACAATCATCTAGGTCAACCCTCTTGACCTATAATAATCATGGCATCCACCTAGTACCTATGGTACAACATTAATATCAACTAGTCACCATGATCTGGTCGGTCATAGTCACATGACTAGTGGACATAGTCCAGGTGAAAATCCAAACGACCTCAACCCAGGCCTGGATGCCAAAACACGTTCTCTCTAGACAAAGATCCAAGCAAGATGTTGGGAGGCTCCAATTGAATAGCCTCTTTCGGACCATTTTCTCTAATCTTGTCAAAGTACTTGACACAAGGATAAATCTCTGATTTTGGTCACAATACTGAGACAGAGAGAATGTTAGTTCACCGAACCATTCTTCCTAATTCTGGTCATTGTACTTGACATAGGGATAATCTCCCTAATTCGGGACATAGTACAGACACAGGGAGAATGTTAGTCCATGATGCTATCTAATCTATCAAAGCATTCTCCTAATTTTGGTCATAGTTCTTGACAAAAGGACAAATTCCCTAATTTTGGTCACAATACATGACACAGGAAAATGTCTATCCACCAGACCATTCTTCCTAATTTTGGTCAATGTGCTTGACACAAGGATAACATCCCTAATTCTGGTCACAACACAGGACACAAGAAGAATTTCTTTCCATGAAACCATTCTTCCTAATTCTGGTCAATTTGGCACAGGGATAATATCCCTAATTTTGGTCAAGTGACACAGGAAGAATAAAGATGTCTAATTTCGCAAACCGTTCTTCTTAATTGTAGTCAACTTGACACAGGGATAATATCCCTAATTTTGGTCAAGTGACACACGAAGAACATCATCTCTCAAACCATTCTTCCTAATTCTGGTCAACTTGACATAGGGATGATATCCCTAATTCTGGTCAAGTGACACAAGAAGAATATCATCTCTCAAACCATTCTTCCTAATTTTGGTCAACTTGACACATGGATGATATCCCTAATTTTGGTCAAGTGAATATCATGTCTCAAGCCATTCTTCCTAATTTTGGTCAACTTGACAAAGGGATGATATCCCTAATTCTGGTCAAGTGACATAGGAAGAATATCATGATGCAGGAAAAATCACTGCTCCCTCTCAGCCAAAGAGGCATGCTCCACAAGTCCTAGCTTATCTCTGAAAAACACAAATCTCCCTTTGGAAAGAGGCATAGTTAGGACATCAACTGTCTGCTCATTAGTGGAGATGTACTGAAGCTTTCCTGCTCCCTTTTGCACCATGTCACGAATGTAGTGGTACTTAATACCAACATGCTTCGACCTGCCATGCAACTTTGATTGTCACAAAATATCATGATCGATTCCAGCACTTGCTCTCGAATGTAGTGGTACTTAATACCAATGTGCTTCGACCTGCCATGCAACTTTGACTGTCACAAAATATCATGGTTGATTCCAGCACTTGCTCAAACATTTTGGCAAGCAGTTTCCAAAGCCAAACAACAAACTGCACAGGTTGCCATATATTTAGCTTCAGCAAAACTAAGTGCCATGGATGATGCTTTATGCTCATCCAAAACCATTGAAGAGCCCAATCAAAAACATCCGCTAGATGTACTCTTTTCCATCGACAACACTTTCAACCCAATCAAAGTCAGAGTATCCCAATAACCTAAGCTCATTGCCTACCACATACTTCAAACAATAATTAGTGGTACTATAAGAGTATCTAATGATCATACTTTGGCTTCATTTGATTTAATGTATTCACTATAAAGCAAATATTCAGACCAAGTTCATTAAAGAACCAATTAGCTTCCTATCATCATCAAACTTTTGCAAAGAAGATTTCATTAGGCTTCATCAATTCAAGATCACATTCAGTGGACAACTCCCTCTTAATCCAAGACAAGTTCTGTTGTGATCATTTCGAGCTCCCTCCAAAGCTAATATAAGTTTTTTTTTTTTTTTTTTTTGTAAATTTGTCCCTTCTTTGGTACAACATATCATAGTTGCTCCACATGAGTCCTTAAGGACCTTCTTAAATTATGAGACTTCTTCAAAGTCTTGACAATTGGAGCAAAAACATGATCTCCCTCTTACTCGAAGAATCTTCTATTCTCTCATCTCTAGTCACAGATAGGCATATTTCAAATTTGCTTATTGGTATGCTCTCCCTTAAACTCATATCTTCAAATCTTGATTCTAGGGCAAGTTTTTTTGTCACAAGCTTTGCTTTGTTCTTCCACTTCTTCTCCCTCTGTTGTCAGAGACATTGGCAACCTTCAATACGTCCCTGCGATCCTTACTAGGAGGCCATGAAAGAACAATTTTTGAGAAGAATGTTAGCTCCCTCTTTATCTTGGCCTTCTTGCATCAATTTCATCCACAATGTCATCATGATGTCATGTCTTTCGTGCATGAGCTAAGATTTCTATCTTCAACGAAAAGGGACCAATTTGAAGATTTGCTGCTTGCTAGGGTTTATAAACCCTAGATTTTCAATTTCATAATCAAATGTCAGAATCCTAGAATTGACATGCCTTTCACATATCCAACATTGTCAACAATCAATCAAGAGAGTCTAATGATGATATGCTTTCTCTAAATCATTGTAGCAGTAGAATTTTGTTCATAAGAGCTTGTCCTTCATTTAATGTACAAAGAATAACTTCATCATTCATCATTCTTAAACAATAGATGGAAGATGTCTTTCCTGGCATCAATACTTTCTTTGCAATAAAACCTTCAATGTATTTAGTCATTTGTGTCCTTGACCTATCATAGTGCAGGGTTTGCAAATGATTTTATCAAGAAAAAATAGAGCTTCTAATCTTGAAGAGGGGCCCAACCTTTCCTCTTTTTGTCATTTGAATTTTCAGCGCAATCACTTCTATAATGTTCATATTTGTGGCATCCATAGCATTGAACTTTTGACAAGTCTTGAGGAGGATGTCTTCTTCCAAACTGTTTTTTCCCATTAAACCTTCTTGATTGTGCAATAAAAGCATGTGAGTCAAGTTCCTGAATCTTTCCTTTAGCTTTGAGTCTTGATTCTTCTTGTGTACAAGTTGTCCATAGTTCATCCAAGGATGGAGTATCCTTTCTAGCACAAATTCCACCAGCAAATCCATCCCATAGATCAGGTAGCCCATTGATTGTTGTGGTTACCAATTCTGATTCAACAACCAATTCACCCATGCCTTGAAGTTGGTCCCTTATTTGTGCTATCTTCATAAAGAAGGAGGCCACAAATTCACCCTTATCCATCCTCACATCACGAAGTTGATTCCTTAATGATATCTTTTGACCCGTGTTATTAATTGTATATAGATTGACCAACTTATCATACACTTCCTTTGATGTGGTCAATTCTGATACAATAGGAATTAAATGGTCCTTGAGAGATTCAAATAGAATTCTTTGAGCCTTGACCTCACCCTTCCTAAACTTCACTTTGCCTGCAACACCTTTTCATCTGGTTGAGGTTCTTGACCTTTGACATATTGAAGGACATCATGTTCCTCTAAAACCAAATCAATCCTCTTTTTCCATGCCTTGAAATTGGATGCTCCTTCAAGTTTGTTACTTTCCTTGCAAGAAGGAGTCATTTGTTCACAAGATTTAGACATAGGTAAATGAGGAGAAGAGTCTTCCTTTCAAGAGTAAGTAGATGAAGAGAGACTTCCTTCTTGTTCCTTCTTGAGAGAGAAGGGGAGTCACCAAATTGTGATCTTTAACTTCCTTGCTTTACTAAAGCTCTGATACCTTGTTGAAAAATAGAGTGCAATGGATACAAACACTATTTCTGAACTATGGTAATTACTTGTGAATATATATTATATTTCTTTTTGTTAAACACAACCATGGTGAAGACAAAAGATATGAAGGATAAGCCTTGAATGCATTATTATTCACAATGATACATATTTATACAAGTCTAGTGACCCTTGGTTTCAGTCTCTTGGAATCCCTTTGACTGTTCAACTTCCACACCAACCCTTAGAGGATTAGGTGTCCAACATTCCCCCCCTTAATCCGAAGGGGTATGTATGAGTCCAAGAAGAGAGTTGTAATAAAAAATGTGCAAAAATGCATGGCAGCACTAGGCTGAATGTGCTCTCTAAAATGTTGGTATAAGGGGGTGGTTTAAGGATGACCACCAACACTGGAACGCTTAGTGCAGTTCTCAGAACTCTTCCAAATCTAGCAAGAAGTTGAAATCTTCTGCTAGAGGAAGTGTCCCTAATGATTTGGAGAGGGAGACCTTCAACCTAGAAAAGGGAGGTCTACAACCTGCGGTGGTTTAAGGATGACCACCAACTCTGGAATGCTTAATGCAATTCTGGAACTCTTCCAAAACTGGCAAGAAGTTGAAGTCTTCTGCTAGAGGAAGTGTCCCCAATTCTTTGAAGAGGGAGAAGCTCAACCTGAAAAGGGAGGTCTCAACCCCACATAGATGGTTTAAGGCTGACCACCAACCAAAGGCATGCTCAGGGGCATCTCTGTCTCTAGCTACAACTCTGAATCTAGTATGGCAAGTTGTGGCTCAGGCTCGCTTGATGTGGCTTTGAAGCTTGTATATGACCATCATTTCCCCCTCTATCAGATACAAGGTGAGAAGATGGAGAAAAATCAACTGCAAGATTGTTCAATACTCTAGAACAAGTTTTGACATATGACTGAAATATCTTCTTGGTTGTTGAAGCCCATTGCCAAGAAGCGATCCATCCAAGATGAATTTTTGTTCTTGCAAGAGGCTTGTTTTTGAAGCATATGTTTGAAGAATGAGTGGTTTTATGACAGTGCTCACATGGATGAAGATCAAAACAATGATCTTTCATATGGTCAACTCGGTCACAATGTTGGCATTTAACAATTTGTTGTTGTTGCTGTGGAAAAGGAGCAAAATCTGGAACAACTGAAGATGAACTGCCATAAAGAAATCCAACACTATGGAACTGGATGGGATTTGAGTAATCTGGAATATGAAAAGACAGATCATTGCCATATCCAAGACCAGTTCCGTGCTTGTTATGGAGAAGCTCTTCCCAAAGTTTGATGGTGGGCTTGGGAAGTGGAACCTAAACTCTTGCATTTGCATGCAAATCTGCTCCTAAAATGGACACTTGATCTGAATCAACCTCAAGTTCAATTTCTTGTTGCTTATGGGAGTTTGTCTCAAATTCAAACATAGGATTGTTCTGAACAAAAACAAGTTTAGAATGATGACTATGCTGTTGTAGCTCATCTTGTTGTAGTTGTGACTCAAGCTGCAAGAATTCAATTTTGTCTTGTGCATCTTGCAAATAGGTTCAAATACTAGAGAGAGTGTTCTTGCTATTTTTTACCATATCATGAACAATGGAATGAATGAGGTTATTCAACAACTCTAATGCATCATCAATTTTAGCCATTTTTCTCAACAACTCAAACTTACACTTCAAACACTGATCACAACTATGAACCAATGAGGAAGAAACAACACTCACAATACAATGTCACTACAATTGGATTATACAAGTTGCAATTGTCTTCAAAAACAATGCTGGACCTCAATTTCAATAATGTTGTGTTTGGTTTCATGTCAAGCTTTTGACCAACACCAATTGTTCCAATATATAAGCAATGACAACTTGTTATATAAATATATAATATGATACCAAATTATCCCTCAACACATATATACACTTCATATGCCATTACATACCAACCATACACACTTCATATAACATTCAACGCACTCTCCAACATATAACCTTTCAAGCACATATGAAAGAGCATATATATATTTTAATCAACGCCATATAAGGAGCATGAAGGTTCTCATATTTTGGTATGAATCAACACATATTAAATCATGTATGACTCAACACATATATCAAACCATATATACCTTCAAAATATACCATATCACATGCTTGATTTCATACCATACAACATATGGTCTTCAAAAACAAAGCTTAATCAACGTACTCGCTTTACTTCATACCATATATATCATTCATATATATTATATGCCATACACTTTTATGGTAATATAATTCAATTCCAATGCATATAAAGTTTTCCTTTTTATAACTCATATGAATCCACCATTGTTATACCATACGACCTCTTCTTTTTTGTTAAACAAGAGCTCAACGCATACAACACTTATCAACTAACGAACATAATAAAATCGATGCTCATAGAAAAATCCCAACGTAGGATTGAATGCATAACCATGGCATTTCAACAGTCTTCAGAAACATACACGTACTCACCGAATGCAGGAAATCGAACTATCAACACTATTGAAAACACGACCTCAAAAATTTTAACGCACATATGGAGTTATACAACATACCATATAAACACGACCAACCCATACCATATGTATCATTGCAATTGAACACATTGTCTTCGTAGAGCACATAGAATTACACAGTCGTCCTTATGCAACCATTACACAGTATTTCTAGCTCAGTCAATGAGGTTCACAGTGTTCAACAACAACGCAAGGAGCCACAATTTAAAAAAAACGCAGAGCAGTAATCCAACATTCCAAATTCTAGCGAAGGGACATAGAATAATGGTAGGGAAAAAATGAAGGACAATGGTAGGAGTTACAACACAAAATAGCTAATTTGGGACCTGTGCTTTGATACCATGTTAAACACAACCATGGCGAAGACGAAAGATATGAAGGATAAGCCTTGAATGCATTATTATTCACAATGATACATATTTATACAAGTCTAGTGACCCTTGGCTTCATATTCCAAGTGGTCTGTTGGACTCCCTTTGACTGTTTAACTTCCACACCAACCCATAGAGGATTAGGTGTCCAATACTTTTATCTTCATCAAGCAATCACACTTAAGGAATTCAATCGATAAACATGAAAGGAAAGTAGAGATCATAATGTGTGTGTGAAAGAGATTAGCGAGTGATAAGTGAATGTATAAAATGAAAAGTTTCAAGTGTATTTTATACTCAAGATACCCAAAAGACATGTCTCTTTGTAAATTAGATCACACCTCTTTGTAAATTAAATTCTAGTAAGTCCACACATCTTCATTTTTCCTTATATTTGTTAAAGTGTTGAAGAACTCATAAATAATGGTGGGCAGTAACTCCTTGTAAGTATATTTATTGACTTCTTGTTCCTATCCCATCTTTTATGCAAATACTTGCTTAAATTATGGTGGGCAGTAACTGATGGTAAATATGTTATTTACATGAGTATGAGCTATTTTCAAGGATTTTAATTTTAGGTGGATTTGTTGCTTTCCTTTCTTTTAATTTTCTCTCTTCTAATTAAAAATATAATTTCTTTCGTGTTTTTACATAGTATTATAAATACATCAAGGATTATGAAGGCCGACCATAGCTACATTCTTCAACACAATGCTCTAATCAAAGGGTAAGAGTGATTCACTTTCCCTAGAGAGCTCACTTTTATGCACACAAGACCTAGGCCCTAGGGTTTGTTTATTAGGTTGAGAGTTGGAATGGCCTAAGGTCAGGTGAAGAGAAAGGGTTTCCTACAATGTGTTTTAACAGGGATTTGGGACATGAAACCCTAAAAAAGCCTCCAAGTTGAAGCAATAACCAAATTAGGGCTTACCCTAGGGCAAGAAATATTATGTACAAAATTGAAGTGAATGCCTACCAAAGGGGAATGATTTTGCATCAACCGCTCCACTCTTGGTATTTAGATTCTCCAAATTCCAAAATTCTTCTTCCCAAGCAATTTGCGCCAAGCCCTAGTTGGCCGCTTGGCCTTAAGAGGGCCGAAATAGGCAAGAGAAAAAAGGAGAAAATTTATGGATAAAAGTTTGTTTGATCACCAACAAAGGATGGCCAATGCTTAGCCCTAGGGTGGATGGAGTCTATGGATGTTCAAGGGTAGCTAATCTTTGTAAAGGAGGAAGGATATTTTGATGCCCTAACATCAAAATCCTAACTATTATCTTTATGAGGGATCAAAGGCACTTGGGAGAGCTACAACATGAGTTCCTAAGGGGAATACCATTCACATGTTATATAATGAGTAATGCATGTAATAATGATATCTAGCTTCTATATTAGGGCACAATAGAAAACCCTAGATTACCAATATATTACAAATAGAAAACCCTAGATTACCAATATATTCCATACATTAGACATAAAGCAAAAATTTATCGAATACATGGCTCACTTACAAGACAACATGCATGGAATAGTCCATCATTGATAAGATAACTTTTCCAAAGACAGAAATAACTTCAATACAAAATTCATTCCATAGGTCACATTTCTCCCACTAGAAAAGGTCGTAATTCTCTAAAGAGAAGATGAAATCTCCAAGTGATGATGATGAGAATGAAAAGATTCCTTACCTCTATTTACATGGGGAGGATCAATCTCTAATTAGCCTAAAAGACCCTACATTTCAAGTAAAATTACAACACTAGCCAAAACATAATACCAAGTGAAATGCCCACAAATGTGAGTCACAATGTTGACGTCATCCATGTGTAGGGCCCTATGAGGCATGCATTAAGGGTTCTTGGTGCCAAGCAAGGTGTAGAAGCCTTCTAAAATCACATGAAGGTTGGCCTTCACGTGAAGGTTGCCCTTCACATTTTTGTTAAACCTCTCGAGGGGCCCCAAAATTTCACCTTGGGGGTTAGAATGTGGTCTATGGGCCTCCAAATGGCCATAGGGTCAATCTCTGCTCTAATGTTGAGGGCTTCTAAGGTGGTGCTAGCCCTCCCATGTCTCAAGGGGCGAGACCATCCTCCTATAGGCCTTGGAACAATTGGCTCCTCTTTAAAGTGCTAAACCGGTTGGGGGCCTATTGGGTCCAGGTGCGTCATCCCAAAAAGTTATTAGATGTAGGGGAAAGTTCCAAAACACTATGGGTGTTGGAGGTGCCCAAGGGTGTGTATGATGCATAATTGTTGCTTGGAATCCCATGGCTTTAAACACTTCACCTGCAGGTGCCAGTATGCTTCTCTGGGGGCCTGGGTACCTATGGGTGAGGTGCCCAGGTCATGGCTATGGAACCAACTGACAATCAGAACATAAAGTATAGTGCAAGCAACCAATTATAAGGTACAATAATAATTTTTGCATTTAAGTGAACCACGCTTGAAATTAAAGCGCTATCGACACTACAAACAAGGCCTCCCTTCCAAATTTGGGGTCCCGAGCTCACAATGGTGTTTCCTCCATAAGTAGGAGTGGCTAAATGACAACCCTATGAGGTGTTTCCAGCCTCTAAGGGGAAGTAACATTTCCTTAGTCCACCCATCAATTGATAGGTGTTAGTGAATAATAATGATGGAATGAAGGGGAGAAGACTTCACGGCCAAGTGCCATGGTCAAAGGGACCAACATGATGGGGACCCTCATCCTAAGTGTATAAGTGTGGGGAGGGAGCAATCGTGGATGCACGAGTTACCAACTCGATTTTTGTTTTTCCTCCCATTTTGTGTGCCTTTTACTTTTTCTTTATATTACTGCTTGTAGCTCAAAGGGTTTAAGCTTGCTTTGTATGATTTATAACAGTTGTATTACCCCTTATTGAAGCAATTCATTTCCCATCGAGATTGGGACATGCAAGGGTTTCTTTCTGTTGAAATTTCTAAGTCTATTCGTTAGAAATTTAATCTATATTCCTTTGGTTTATTTCTCCTACTTGTTAATTATGAAGAAGTTATTTAACCATATAAACATCAAAATAAACACAATACAGTCTCAACCATCTACAGATCAATAGTTGAAAGAAATAGCAAACACATAAGTGACCCGTTATTTTTGGACAACTCGTCCTTGGAAAAACCTAATGCGGGAAAACAGGGGCAACAATTATGAGGGTTTATTTTATTATGCATTCTATCCTTGAGTACAACTGGGTGCCAAACTAGCTCACTCGACAGAGAAAAATAACCGACAGTCAAGGTTGCACGAAACAGGGAAAGGGGTACGAGTTTCCAAAACGGGAAGCGATACGAAATGCGACCTCCCTAAATTTTGGAAACGGGGAAACGCGAATATATATATATATATATATATATATATATATATATATATATATATATATATATATATAGGACATTTAAGAAATATGTGCAATCATAAAGCATATATGATACATTCTTAAGTTATTACATTATGATAAAATTGTCAATTGTCAATGCATAAACTATAAGTCTCTAAATTTACATCACATTTACTCATGAATGATCACATAATGAAAATAGAAATATCCAAAATCAGCCACGAGAAATTTCTAATTTCTTGTCTCGTGATTGATTGGGAGTCTCCTCCTACATAGTCGAACGACCTTAGTGCTCTTGATTAAATACAAGTTTCATACCCTAGTACCCTACATGCTCTTGATTATTGGGAGTCTCCCCTGCATAGAGGGCTTGGTTCTCTTGATTACATACAAGTTCCATACCCTAGTACATGATAAAATCCAATGGAAACATTGCAATCCCCCCAATCTTGAAATCAAAAATCCTGAAAAACAGATAAGTCTGCTGGATTTTGAGTGAGATCTAAAATTCTACTTTCTCCATGTGAAATCCAGTGAGAGCGAAACCACTCTCAAACATCCTGAGTCATTTCATGGTAATGTTAAAATTTTAAGTAAAAGGATGAAAATGAAAAATAAAGGAGAATATCACTTTTACTTTAAGAATTTAACATTACCATGAACTGCATATGCCTCAAACTTCCTGATGAACTGCATATCAACACTAGGGCAAAAGTTCACTTTTATAACTTTAGATAGGCATCTAGAAGCAACTAGAAGTCACTAGGATACCGTAAAAATAAATTAGAAAACAAATTAAACAAAAAAACACAAGTAAAAAGCTGAAACGTGGATCATACGGCCATGAAACGTGTTTCTGGCCGTACCAGCCATGTTTCAGTTTCGTGAAACTTGGCAGTACGGCATGAAACACGTTTCACGGCCGTACCACACGCGTTTTAGCGTTTCGTACTCGTTTCTGTATGGAAACGGCCCCCTGCCCTACGTTTCTTGCAACTTAGCCGACAGTAATACTTCTCTATTCGGAAGCAGCTATTCAGAAAATCTGCTCCACGAAACCCTCTCTAGCACAACTGAAGCACTGCGTCAGCCCTCTTGGCCTCTGCGCCAACCTCAAAACCCTCTACGTCAGCCCTTTGAGGCACTGCGCAACCTCTACGGCCTTCTGCGTCACTTCTGCTGCCCTCTGCGTGGATGACGCAGGCCCTCTGGCCTTTGCGCTGTCCCAGCTAGCCTCTGCGTGGCCTAGTCTAGCTTTTGCGTCTGCCTCTCTGCCTCTGCACTGGTCTCTCGGCACTCTCTGCCTCTCTGTCTAGCATTCACTTCCCCTCACTACAAACTGACCACTGATTCGACTTTACTTAGCAAACCCCGCCTTAGTAAGTCGAATCACTGATCACTTTGGTGTATCTTCCAACTGACCCTCAAGCCTCCTCTTATACTTTTCCTGTTGGTCCTTCAAACATTGAGATTACATCTCTAATCAATGGCTAAGATTAGATTTGGCTTGATCCATGACTTTTGGAACCTTCTAACCCTTGTTTTATATTAACACCCTTTAATATTTTGTTTTTCCTAAGTTTAGACTTAGGAACTCCATTAAAAATATTAATTATTCTAATATCTCCCAAACTGGTTAGGATCTGCTCAAACTATTTCCGGGTCTTGGAGATTTCATGTGCTTTAGCCTCTCCACCAATTTGCATGGTTAGAGCACATCCGATGCTACCACAAATCAACACTCCCTCTTAACGAGGACTGTGCTTTAGTAATACTCCACACTGAGCATCACTCTGATTATATGACACCGGTACCTGCGCTGATGCTCAGCCTCCCTGCCCAACATCTTCTGCACTGTTGCATCTTGGTACTACTGCCCATAACTCTGACACTGCCACTGCTGCATCTGTATGACATCTCCCTCTGCATCTATGTTGCTATTGGTCCTTTCTCCCAACATTGCACTGCACTGCATCCCCCTCTCATCATGCTGCATCATGCTACTGCATACGGCTACTGCACTACAACTCGGTTACTGAGAAGTAAGTAACTGATCTACCCAACTTCTGACATCCCTGTCAGGCTAGAAACACTCCCAATGTTGAAGCTCTCTCTGCCGCTATCAAGTGCTCCCTCTACTGACCTCTGTGTTGTTGCAACAACTCCCTGCATCTCGCACCGCTGCAAACCTCTCTGTGCCATCTCACACTGTTACAACAATCTTCGTGCCTCTCGCACTGCTGCAACCTACCAAACTTGCCCTGCTTGGGGACTCTTGCACTGTAGCACTCTCCGCTGCTTCATTCGCATCCGTCTCTACTGACATCCGCCAATCCCGCTACTCTCTTCGGGGCTCTTGTAGCAAGGATCTGATCCAAGAGTTTGGATACCTCAAGGATCTTGCCCCTCATCCCCTGTAGTCCTCCTGACTACAGCTTGATGTCTCCCCACCTCTTCTCTAGAGGTACATGAGCACTCATGACACAATCGTCATCCTCCTCTACCTCCTTTTCTGCCTTCGCTGGCATTGCCTTGGAGTCAGATGCCTGTCCCTTAGACTTCTTCTTCGGACACTGGTTCACATAATGACCCAGTGCCCCACAGTTGAAGCACTTGAACTTGGAGAGGTCCTTTTTCTTCCTCTTCTCCTACTTCCTTGCAGATGCCAGAGATGCATCCTCTTCCTCTTCCTTCTTAATTCAGACTCCTTTGCTGCTACTTCCCATCTTGCTTGGCCGTCTGATCTCTTCTTGGCGAATAGTAGCCCACAGTTCTTCCCAATCTGGAAGATCCGCCCTGCCCAGAATGCTCTGGACAAATGACTCCCACTCCTTGGAGACTGCGTTTAGAGCGGTCCTCACCAACATCTCATGATTCGGTGTGGCCCCTATGGAAGTCAGTTGGTCTCGGATCTCCTTCAACCAACTGAGGAAGTGATCTAGCTGCGCCCCCTTTCTGCTTCTGCTATGACCGCAACTGATTCTCAAGTAACATCTTCCTCTGCACGAAAGTATGCTGGTACAACATCTTCAGAGTGTCTCACATTTCCTTTGCCGTATCCTTCTCGGCAATATGTTGGACCACATGATCCTTGACCCCATCAAGGATGATGCATTTAGCCTTGGCCATTGCCTCCTCGTACTTCTCATTATCAACCGGGTCAACTGGGATAGCCATTGTTCTCAAGGCAAAGGCCTTGATGCGATGTCTATCTAGAATGGACAGGATCCTGGCCTTCCAGAACACAAAGTTGGAGGCCTCGTCTAGCCTGTCCTGATTCCTCAGCCCATTCATGGCCATCTCTCTGCTCTTCCTTTTGACTTCTCCGAGTCTCTCTACTTTCCTCTGGAAGTTCTTTCTTCGACTCTTACTGAGTCTCTCTACTTCCTGCCTGGAAGTTATCTTTTCGACTCCGAGTTTTGATTTCCCTTCTGGAAATCCTCCTGCCAATCGTCAAGTCGCACCTCTCCGATCTTCTGTGCACCTGCAACATTGATTTGGATTCCTTGGCTAGAAATCCGCCTTGGTAGCGACTTCCTCTACCCTGGTTTTGCCCTGTTATGTACTGTTCTGCCCACAGTACCCCAACAACTTCACTCCCGCAAATTGCCCACAACTTCCTATGCCCCAACAACTGAAGGATTGAGCCTCTAGGCTTTGTGCAATCCCGACACTGGCTAAAATGCTCCCTCAGCCAACTGTGTCAACCCTCTTGGTCTCTGCGTGAGCCTTTTTCTGCCCTCCCTCGGCCTCTGTGCTAGCCTCTCTCTGGCCCGGATTGATGACGTAGTCCCTCTGTGTCAACCCTTCTTCTGTCGCTTTCTGCAAGGAACAACTTCTGTCACTCGGTATAGTTGTTTCTGCTGCAAATGCTCCGCTGCTCTGCTTTCGATGATGCCTTCAACTCTCTTGTGATCTGCAACCACGCTCTAATATCATGTTGAAATTTCTAAGTCTATCCGTTAGAAATTTTATCTGTATTCCTCTGGTTTATTTCCCCTACTTGTTAATTATGAACAAGTTATTTAATCATATAAACATCAAAATAAACACAATACAGTCTCAACCATCTACATATCAACAACTGAAAGAAATAACAAACACACAAGTGACATCGTTATTTTTGGAGAACTCATCCCCGGAAAAACCCAATGCGGGAAAATCAGTGCCGCAATTCTGAGGGTTTATTTTATTATGTAGTCTATCCTTGAGTACAACTGGGTGCCACACTAGCTCACCACCTGATAGAGAAAAATAACCAACAGTAAGACCTCTCTATTCAGAAGCAGATATTCAGAAAATCTGCTCCACAAAACCCTCTCTAGCATAACTAAAGCATTGCGTCAGCCCTCCTGGCCTCTGTGCCAGCCTCAAAACCCTCTACGTCAGCCCTCTGAGGCAATGCGCAACCTCTACAACCTTTTGCGTCACTCCCGCTGCCCTCTGCGTGGATGATGCAGGCCCTCTGGCCTCTGTGCTGTCCCAGCTAGCCTCTGCGTGGCCTACTCTGGCTTCTGTGTCTGCCTCTCTGCCTCTGCGCTGGTCTCTCGGCACTATCTCTACCTCTCTGTCCAGCACTCACTGCCCCTCGCTGCACACTGATCACTGATTCAACTTTACTTAACAAACCCCGCTCTAGTAAGTCGAATGACTAATCACTCTGGTGTATCTTCCAACTGAACCACAAATCGATCACCAACTGCACATCGACATTATTGTTGCTGTTAAGGGCTCTTTTCAAGTCACATGCGAACTCCAACCACTGACGTAGAGTGTGAGCTTTAGTCGCAGGAAGAGAATACTTAAATTGAACTTGAACGAACTTGAACGAATTTTCAACATATTTTTTAAGGTTTGCCGAATTTTGAACCTCATGGTTTAGGTCCGACGAACCTTGTGACATAATATGAGGGTCAAAGAGGTTCAAACCACCAAGATCCTCATAAATACATCAGAGCTATGCACACATATGGGAAAAGGAGGTGTGTCCCTTCTAGAAGGGTTTAGATTAAATAGTGTTGACTTGGTCAAACAAGTCTTGATAATCCATCTAGAAGCCTTTAGAAACATGTGACAAATAGCAAGTAGAGTCTAGTTATGTTCATACATGTATCTGACACACTACCTCAATAATACATCAATAAGAGCCCTCAAGTGTTAAATGCGAAAAGGGGGATGCCCCGCACATGTGCTAGATTGAATAATACAATGTAGTAAATACTCAAGGTAGTGTCGTAAGCTTATGTGGACACCTTGATGATGTGGTCCCAGGCTGTCATGGATCCCAAGGTAGTGTAAAATGATCATGAGGTATGATGTGTGGTTCTTCAATGTGTAGTGCCTCAATCCCCTACCTATCATGACAAATCAAACTCCAAAAAATATGCAAGGCACTAAAACATAGATAATCTGGTTTAGCAAAAGATAACATAAGCTAATCTTACCGACTTGCGTAAGTGAACCCTAGTGGTACAACCTTATTTCCTTTACATGTGTCTTTAGAGTAGGACATAAGCTATTTTCCTAAGTTTCTTGGTTATGAATAGGTAACGGTGAGGTAATTTTTGGAAGGGGCCTACAGAAAACTTATGAAATAACCCTTGATGTCGTGAAGTGATGTACTAGGTTTGTCTCTAATCCAGATAGTTTTTTTACATGAGTTTTCATTTATTTGTCAAAAACCTTTGAGAGGGAGCCTTTTTTATTCATTTTTTGCTAGTTTGGCACCGTTTTCTTCCCTCTTCTTTTATATTTAATTTTTTAATTTTTTAGTCCTTTTTATCTTTAGATGGGCATTTAGTGCAGTAGCTGGATGCAGAGACTAGTCGGGCCTTGCCTTGAGTAGTGATGCTCATTTTTTGTTTGCCATGCCCTTAGATCAATTTACTTAATACTTTATCTATATCTTCTGAATTTGTGAATTGTGATTATCACGTTATGTTACATCATTACATGTATCATTTTTGACTATTATGTTACATGTAATGATGTACATTATTGTCACATTCTTATCTATAAGATTTCAATGATTTATGTTTCAGTTTTCATATAATTTAATTTTAATATTTTGGGCAGGGTCTGTTGGAGACCCCGATGCCATTTATGATGTTCCCTCGAACTTGAGGGGTGCTTCCACACATCCCCCGGATGTGTTTCCCACTGGTAATTACTTCAATTATGGTGACATTGGATGGTGCAAAGTGATTCTTTTATCATCTCAACAATCAATTTTGACTCAGCAGAGATATTAATTTGTCTTATTGCCCATAGTTAATACTATTGCAGACCGTTGTAAACCACTAATGCTTTTATAGTTTTATGTCCTGAGTCCTGACTCTATGCCCCAGACATATTTGATCAGAGTTTCTAGTTCCAGGTCCTTCGTAAGCTTCCCATCCTGCATAATTAGCATTTATTAATACCTTAACTAACATCTGTGTTTAATAGTGAAATGGTCATTATTTGTAACATGGATAGATACAGTTGTCCCTGATAAAATTAAAACATGCCATTTATTCTTATTGCCAGTTTCTTCCCCTTGTGGGCACGCTCCCACCTCCAGCTTGTGAGCGAGAATGAGATTGCTGGTAACTTGCCAGGCCCAACAACAATTAGCTTGCAACGAGCTTGATCAACAATCAGCTCACGAAAAATAAATATGTCAGAAGTGGGATTTCAACCCAGGTAGGAAGGATAGCAACTTCTTCTGTCAACTATTCAAGCTAGACCCAATTGGCACTATTCTTATTCATTGATCAATTTACCAAGCCTAATGCTCTGCAAAATTGAATTGTCTTGTTTAGATTTTATTTTGAACATACTATAATCCTTGAAAATAGCTTAGCACATTTGCTTTGGGTTGGTACAAAGAAGAAAGTCAAAATTAGGTAAGTTGAGGTTCTTGTATTATATGTGTCCCAAATTGGATTTCTTAAACATGGTATATTTATGTTATCAGCTGTTATCCATTAATCAAATGTGTTTTTGGAAACTACGAATGCATTACCTAAGAAAAGATAATAGAATAATTACACACAAGTGATTCAGCTGGTGGCTCAATCATATGAAGTAAAATGCAAATGTATAACCCTCAACTTGGATAGAAATAACACTGGTAATTGTGGAATCTTAAAAACTGAACATATTATATCTTGGATCTTAGTTAATCGGGTTTAAAATTTTTAATTTTTAAATGACCCATTTATATTTATCTATGATGCAACTTTTGGTCTTGGCATTATGTTTTTCTTTTATTTCTGAGACTTTGAGTGGTCTGCCTCTTCTGGTCCTTTCCGTGAGTTCTGTTTTCTTTGAGAATCATATCTTCTGTTTGAGAAACAAGAATGGATAGAAATAGCGCTGATAATTGTGGAACCTTAAAAACTGAACATATTATTTCTAGTAGCTTTGTTAGTCAGGCTTAAATTTCTTATACAACCCATTTATGTTATCTCTGATGCAACTTTCGGTCTTGACATTGAGTTTTCTTTAATTCCTAAAGATTTGAGTGGCCTGCTTCATCTGGTCCTTACTGGGAGTTCTGTTTTCCTCTAGAATCACATCTTTTGATTGGGAAACAGTTATTTGTGCATTTCTTTGGGTGGTTTCATGCCCATTGTTATAGATCCTCACACTTTCTCCTTAAGTTTCATTTGGGCATATTGACATGGACCATTATTGGCAATCCATGTCAATCAACTATGTTTTGGCAAATTCATGAACGATCTCAAATTGAATCTTGTTAGTTCTTTGTATTAATAGGATTTTCAATCCTGAGGCAGTCCACTTGCATTGCATTTATGCTAATTGTCAATAATTATATGGTTGATAGGAGAAAGAGGAGCCACAACAGAAGGAAGAAGTAGCAGGTGAAATTGAACAGACGACAGAAGAGCTTACTGGTGAAGTAAGTGCTATTGAGGAAGAAACAAAAGAAGTGCCTGAAGTGGATGAAACTACTGCCAAGGTAGAAGCTACTACAGAGGCAGAAGTTCCCGCAGAGGAAGAAACAGCTGGAGAAGAAGAAACTGGAGAAGAGGAAACTGCAGAGGAGCCAAAAGTCAAGGCATGTTCAATGACTTCTGACCTTCACTTGAAAGGGGCCAGAAATTTCTTAAGTATTTTTTCATGTAGTCTGCAGTTTTGGAGATTGAATAATAACCTGGCTGAAGAGAAATTTTCCTCCCGACTATTGAACTAACTATTTGAATTGTTGAGATCAGATTGAGGACTTAAAGACTGCACCGGCAGACTTCCGTTTTCCCACAACTAATCAAACTAGGCACTGCTTTACTCGCTATATTGAGTATCACAAGTATGGTGAATGAATTTTCTTTGTTTTGTTTTCTTAGTATTTTTCTTTTGAGCCTTAGTATATACTATATAGGTATTCCTTTATCTGTGTAAGCCTGGTTAAACTTTAATAAATATATTGGATGCAGATGCATAGCTGCAAAAGGTGAAGGAGCAACTGAATGTGAGAAGTTTGCCAGGCATTATCGTTCACTTTGTCCTGGTGAATGGGTAAGCCAATGATCTTCAGTTCTTTTGTCGTAGGGCTTTATCTTGGCTTGGGTATTCTAACAGCTGTTTTTTGAATTGGAAAATTAATATTATTATTTTCAAACATACATTGAGATCAGTTGGTCTAAAGTTCATGGCACATGGAATCTTTGGAAAAATTCAGAGTCGTAATTAAATTATTTCTCATATATACAACTACACATTTCTTTCTCCTATATTATGTGGATAACTCCTGCTATTTGCTAAATGATGTTTGTTCTAACTCTGACAGGTTTCAGATAAGATAATATTAACTATTGTCTGACAAATGACCTTAAATCAATGGGAATGCCAAGTTCATCCATGAGAATACAAAGTGGAAGCGCTAAAGCAGCACGATATAAGTGAATCTATCCTATCCTGAAAAGAATCCAAAACCTATGTTCTAACATCATGGGGAAGTGAAACAAAGCTATGATGATCTAGATGCAAATGGGGATGTCTTGCTTGGGGGAGAGATCAAAATCCCCTAATATACTCTCTCCTAATATTCATGGTCAAAGGGAAGAAACTCCTGACAAATAAATGGTTAATTGATCTGGTAGAGCTGGGAGATTAGTTATGACTCATGAGATATCTCTTGCCTATTGGCGTGGTGTGATCTGTCCCAGGGGCTAAGGCCACACGGTCACAAGGGTTTTAAGTGGTCGAATGCTGGTGGCATCCTGGGGTTTTGATCTGATGTTTGATGTAGTGCTGTTGTCTGTGCCTCTATTCACTGGAAGCACTGGCAAGAAATCTGTAATTGGCTGGACTGGATCTGGACATGGCTCACAGACAGCAATATCTGAATCCAAGGACCTCCCTCATGTACAAGGCCAAGCATCTCTGGTCTGGGAATTATAAGAACCTAGATATAGAGTTCCGGGATTCCCTGAACAGTGAAAAGGCAATAAAACTGTCCTTTAATCTTGTAATAGATGGGGCACCAGAAGACGAAGTGCTTCTTTGTCTTCATGAAGATGCTAAACTTGCAGACTTTGCCCCCCTCAGATGATGTGGTGGTTAGCTTTGACCTGAGAACAATGAGAACCAGCCTAAAACTGCCCAAGGGGGGATCTAGAGAGCATGCATGCGGTGCTGAAGTGTGTAGGGATGCCAAACAATAAGGTCATCTCTCAGCTTTAGAAAGCGTACTGTGTGGAAGGCCATATTGAGTCTTAGCCCACTCAGAGGATCAACCCATGTAACTTGAATAAATTGCATGATGATGTATTTTCTGATGATCCTATTCTTCAACTCTTTCTTATTTGGTAGGAGTTGAGCGAGGGCATCAAGAGAGTTTTTTGGAATGGGGGGAGTTAGTTGATCTAGACACCAACTGACTAGGTATACAAGAGGTCTCCAAAATGACATAATATAAAATGGATTGAATCCAGCATTTAGTGTATATTGAAGGTTGAACATAGCCAACCAAAGCAATGTTGCATTAATCGTTATCGGGATAATGTTGGCGCGAGGAAAAAATTGGAATTATCGGGAAATTATCGGAAATAATCGGGAAATAATTGTTTGGTACAAAAATATTCATTTTTTTTTCAATTTTTTTAATATCTAAACCATCTACAACATAAAATAAATACATTGACACATAAATATGATAAAAAAACTAATATATAAGATGTGTAATATCATTTCTAGCGCTAAAATCACACATAACATGAATCATGTCCTGAATGGTAAGTCCTGACTCCTGAGTCCCAACTCAGCCTCGAAATATCAACAAAAAATATGATAATGTATCTCATCATGTCATAATGTCATATACAATAAAATGAAAGTCTAATCCTATTGATTTCCTGTGCCCCTCTTGCGAGAAAATGCCACAGCTTTCCCTTTCCCTCTAGATGTAGATGCTGGTGCCCGTGCTGGTGGAGATGGCAGTGGAGTCTGATGTGCTCTAGAAGCTGAAGAACTAGAAGTAGGAGGTATAGGAGGTAGACCACGTCCTCTACTGGTGGCAATGGTAGCCCGGGCAGGTTGTGTCACCTCCTCCTGTTCCTCCTCCTCCTGCTCCTGCTCCTCCTCCCCCTCCACTACATCCTGCACTAACCAATCATCAGCAGACTCCATGAGAGGCCTCTCGGCCTCAACTCTCCATGCAGTAGTGGTGTCAATCCCATCCAATGATGTGGCATCCACATCAGGTGTCCTCTCAAGTTGCCTCACCCACAATCGAAGATTGTAGTAGACGTAGACCATGTCATTAAGTCGCTGGGACTCCAACCTGTACAAAGATCATGAAATAATAATTAATAATTACAAAAAAAATATTGTTTAATGAATTCAAAAATTTATTTGGAAATTTGCAATATTTTAAATGTTTAAGTGTTAACCTGTTGTGCTTCTTGTTGTGTATTTTTTCAAATACACTCCAGTTGCGCTCACATCCTGAGGAGCTACATGTTTGGTTGAGGATGCAAATGGCAAGCTTTTGAAGAAGGGGTACTCTGCCACCATACATTTTCCACCATGCATCTACAACAAAATTACAAATAAAATTTTAAATAAACATAAGAAAAAAATGGAATTTGAAGAGACAATGAAATTTGAAACAAAGTTACAAACTAAAAAATACCTGGCATTTTAATCATCTTATCGTTGACAACCATCTCAAAGCCAAATGTGCCACCTGCCATCCTATATGTCTCAATTTGTTTAGAGATCTCTATACGTTGTTCTGGAGATCCCACCATCTTCTGGACACAGAATAAGAATCCATCCATGATCTCAGCATCAAAATCAAACCCACATGCATAAGAAAATGCAGTGTTCAGGAAAAGCCTAGCAACATGAATGGGACGATGGAGTGTGTTGTTCCATCGCTCATCAATCACTTCTCATAGGAGGAGTTGTTTCTAAAACCCATCATCTCCCTTATCATCATAGTAGGTCCGAATGGCTTCTTTGGCCCTGTCCATGGCTTCATACAAATAGCCCATTGCGGGCTTCTCACCATCAACCAACCGAAGAACCTTTACCAAAGGTTCAGTAACGGCGCACACCTCCTACACTCCTGCCCAAAAGTCTTCCTGGTATGAAACCAGTCTGCATACGACCTCTCCCTCTGGTTTGTGGCTCATTGGCAAAGCACGCCACTCCTTTGAAAAAAACATTCTCTTCACATTCCACATAGAATTCAAGAGGGATTGAAGAGATATGAAACTGGTGGCAAACCGTGTAATGGCGGGGCGTACCAACTCTTTGTTGTTGGTGAATCTTCTCATCAAGCTAAGCACAGAGGTATGGTTATATATAAATTTTGTAATGCTTTTGGATGAATCAACAATATCTTTGACAAAGGGAATTTTCCCTATGTCCTCCAACATCAAATCAATACAGTGTGCAGCACAAGGTGTCCAAAATAAAGTAGGACGCCTGTCCATAAGCATCCTGCCAACAACAACATAATTTGTAGCATTGTCCGTTATGACTTGGACAACATTTTGTTCACCCACCTCCAAAATAAACAAATCTAGCAAATCACATAAAGTTTTTGCATCTTTGATTTGTGTAGATGCATCAACAGATTTGATAAACATAGTCCCCTTGGGACAACTAACCAAGAAGTTTATAAGGGTTCTCCCCTTTTGGTCAGTCCAACGATCTGACATAACAGTGCATCTTGTTTGTGCCCATGATGCCCTAAAATCCTCCAATCTTTGGGTGCAGTCACGCTTTTCATTTTGAAGAATCCGGCCTCTGAAATCATGATAAGAAGGGATTTTGTACCCTGGGCCAACACTGGCAATAGCATCAACAGCAGGTTGGAAAAATGGATTATTCCTTACAATGCTGAAACGAATATCACTCCAGAGGAGAAATTTTGCCAGCAACTTGTCAGCTTGTTCTTTCTCAGTTCTTTTTAGCATTGAACCGATGGATGGCTGTGAACCAGGTGTGGTTCAAGGAACAAAAAATGATGATGCAGCTATCGGATTGGTTGATGGCGATGCTGCAGTAGAACCAGTGCCACTTGGCCCACTTCCTTCAGCTGACCTTTTAAGTTGCCTTTTGAGTTCTTCTTTGGCCTCTCTAGTCTGCTCTAAAGTTTCCAATGCTCTCAGGGCTCTTTGGATAAGTTCAGGAGTTTTATTTTTACAAGGCCCCACATCTTTTCCATGGATTTTTGCAAGGTGAAACTTCAACCTGTACACCCCCCCGGACATAGGGTGGCCACACAACTTGCAACTCAAGTTTAGTCTATCATTCGGAGAATCAGGTACACCATATTCCCAGAAAGGATCCAATTTCCTTGGCATGTTTGTTTTTGAACTTTGAAGTTGCAAACTTGAAGTCTTGAATGGTGTTTTGATGCAGTTGTGAACCTATGGGAAAATAAAGATTACAATTTAGCGTTTACAAAATTACAAGTTACAAATTTACAAATTACAATTTAGTATTTTATTTTTTATTTTTTACATTGTAAAATGAAAATTCAAGTTACCCAACCTAAAACAACCATTCCAAAGTTCAAAGTTTCAAACACAAATTACCCAACCATTCCAAACCCAAGTTACCCAACCAAATGACAAAAACAATGAAAAAAACATAAACAATGTTTAAAAACAATGAAAACAAAAAAAAAATTGGTTCCCATAGTCATACCAAGTTACCCAACCAAAAACAATGAAAAAATACAAAAAAATCTTTAAAAACAATGAAAACAAAAGAAAAATGGTGCCCATACCAAGTTACCCAACCAAAAACAATGAAAAACATAAAAAAACAATGTTTTTAGACAATGAAAACAAAAAAAATAATAATCCACATACCGTTTCTATGGAGAAATCAGTGGTCTCCTCTTGGTTTTCTCCTCTAAGCACTTAGATTTGGCTAAAAACCCTCTCCAGCTTGGTCTCCTAGCTCTCCTTTGCCCTCCTCGTGCGACTGTCCAAATGAGCTGATTAAAAAACCCAAAAATCGTTATAAAATCCCGCTGCCGCGACCCTCGGCGATTATTTCCTTTTTTATCGCGATAAATTCAATAAAAATCGGCAAAAAAAATTTCCGGCGATTATTTCGTATAGTTATCGCGATTTTATCGGGACAGCGAAAAAATCGCGATTATTTCATTTTATCGCGATTTTCACAACACTGAACCAAAGTCTTCACATTCTAGATTGCTTTTTGCATTGAAATGAATTGAATGGGCTACCTTAACTATATGTATTTCCACTTTCTAGATCTTAATGGAGTTTTCTCTGGAATTGTTTCTTTTTGTTTTGTTTTGTTTAGGAAAATGCATCTTATATTTCATTACTGCATAATAAAGAATTCATCAAGATTATATGTCATCAAGCCAAACCTTGATTTCAGGGGTCACCTCTTTCCTATACAGGCAAGGAGAGTGTTGAGAAACCTAGGGGCAGCAACATAGGATGATTTCTCTTGCTTTGATAACTGCTTGTGGTATATTTTTACTGAACTTGATTAGCTTCTTCTTTCTCTTGATTATTTTTAGTGTTTTCTTCATCAAACAGCTACCAAACCATAAAGAAAAATAAGACAAAGGACACAAGATAAAGCCGATCAGTCAGGGCCAAAACCTCTCCAACTGAGAGGAAATCCACAAGAATTCTTCTCTTCTTATAGACCTTCAATTGACGAATTCCAAGACCTAGACCCTTGACCAAGAACCCTCCAAGACCAAGTCAATTTTTTTCCCTTGATGAGCCTTTCTTCTTCCAAGTCAATGCTGGTCAAATTGACTGCAACACTACTGATTTCGGCTTCTCTTCAAACTTCGGCCTCTTATCTCAGGCCTGCCTGTAATTTCTGAGATTCCACACGTGTGGACTCATTAGGGCAGAATTGCAAGGCTTCTCTTCTTCGCTGGGGCTGTTCTTCCTTCCTTGACAACTCGGCTTGGCAAACTGATCTTTAGACACTTGATTTTTCGGCCTCCTGAAGTGACTGTAATCTTTGATCTTTGCAGCTACAGAAAGAAACTCTAACTGTCTTGCACGTGTGAGATAAATGACCCAAAAACAATCCTTCTTTTCCTTCCTTTCACTGGATTTTCTTGGACTTCTTGAGCTTCAGAATGAACTTGATTGTGTGTCAACAAATGAGGTCGAGCTTTTTATTTATAGGCTTCATGTCACTGTTTGTGGGCCGACTTGTCACTGTCTTTAGGCCGACTTGATGCTTGTGAGGGTCCTTTGACTCAACTTCGACTGAAATAAATTCTTTTAACAATATGTAACATGTCCAAGAAGGGTCTTTCATACATGACAATGACTTGTAGACTAAATGACAAGCCCTAGAAGCTCACAATGGGAGCTTGACCTAAAAATAAATTTTCCTTGAGCATGAAACCCATGCCTCAAGAACAATAATAATAAATTTATTTTTCCCTTTTCATTAACGCATGGCTACACATGTCATTATGAAGACCAAAACTAGTTACATATTTCAACAGAGAGCATGCCATTTTTTGCTCTGATTTAAATAGAATTCATCTTTCTAGAAAATTTGAACCTTGGTCAAGATCTCTACAACCAACTCTGATCTAAAAGTTGTCATTTCTCCAAATGAATCTGATTAGTTGCCCCATTAAAGGTTGCAGGGCATCACCTTCATAAAAAGAATTACTTGTCAATTTGATGATGGTCCAAATGCCTTTTCTTGTATTTTGGGCCTTCCAATTGGAAAGACCCTTTTCTAATGAAGGGGAATATGATAAAGGGAATGGTGTATTCAACCAAAACTCCATGCCCACATCGTTCTAACAACGATGTATTAATCTTTTGTATGGTTAATATGACAAACCAGTGTTGAAAATATCGGTATCGGCAAAATATCAGCAAGGGTCCAGAAAACATATTATCGGCAATATCGGCGAAAATATTGGCAAAATATCGGCAAATATCGGCAAGCATAAAAAATATTTTTTTTCAAATTTTGAAACATAGCTGATATTTTGCCGATATTTTCAAAATATCGCGATATTTTGCTGATATTTGCCGATATTTTGAAAATATAAAACATAAAATATCGCGATATTTTCTCGGCGATATATCGTTTTGCTGAAAATATTGCGATATTTTCGAATATCGCCGATATTATCAACAGTGTGACAAACCATTTCAGTTTTATGACAATAAGATATTAATCATTTGTATGATTGGAGTGATGGACTCTATTCTTAATTGCTAAACTGTTAATGATTACCAAATATCCAAGTGCTCTACCATATACCTTGACACCTCCTAAGCCATATTTTTTCATTATTTGAAATGGTCCATTCATTGTTAAGTCAATTTGTAAAGGGATGATTTGGCCAAATCTGAAAATAAAGGCCCGTAGTTCTGTAATCCATGACATGCTTCTCATATGAACATTTTCAATATTTTCAATTAGGTCCCTGAGCATCAAACTTCTTCTTAAAGAAGTTGTCTGGAATTATCTTTCCTTTCTAGAAAAAAAATATTCTTGTATTAATATTTATAAATATATAATAGACTGGCGATATGTGAAGGCTGACATCTGTCAGAAAATTTGACTATTTTTGCAAAATACAGACAATAACAAAGTTTACAAAATTTTGGCATGTGGTGTCAATAATTATGGAACATTTCTCTTACTTTTGCCTACAATTGGGCTGTGCTCCAAATTTCCATGACCATATTTACCAAATGCCATATTTGACACCACCTCAAAAAACACCTAAAACTACTAACAAGCTGAAGGAGAAGAGTATAGGCATAATCATCAAAAGGGGCTCCAAGTAACTGAGGCCACATCATTACTCACTGGAGTGGCAGTTCTGCTTTGGTGGTGCTCCTGTAATCTGGTCAGAGTTGCTAATACTTTGATAGGAATAAGAGTAAACTGGCATTGAAGAATAGCTGGGACTGGGAGAGTGGGAGCTGTTGCTCCTTCCTTGAGGAGAGTAGCCGAGGTTGCTACAATGAAAGTTGTTGCATGTTTCATAAGCCAAGTAACTGGGACTTTGAGTGTGGGTGTTGTTGCTTGTTTCTGATGCCCAGGGGCCCCAATCTGTGCCTCAATGATGTACTCAAGCCTATTGAAGTGAGTCTCCACTCTATCTGCCAATGAATCCATTCACCCCAACAATTTTCCTATATATACGATTCTAGAGATCCTTGTCTCTAGTTCTAAAAGAGTGAAGAATTGAATTAACTGTTTCTAAGTATTCCTGCACGTGGGAGTTAAAAGCTGTGAGATTAGAAGTGACTTATTTGGGAGTGGGCTTAGCCTGCACCATTCTTTCAACTTATTACAACCTGCCATGAAGCACAAACCTTGTGTTTATAAATACCTTGGTCTTTAGGACTGGTTTGTACTGCTTCCAAGTATCCACAGGGGCATGGATATACCAAGTAGGTGCCATCATGTTTTTCCTTTCTTGTTACTGGCTTGTTCTGACACGATATGATACAGAAAACAATATTGCAAACGGAAGCTGCTTTCTGGCCTCCTCATTTATTGATCTTCTGGTATTCATGAAAAACAAGAACCATTTATAGGCATACCTATTGGATTAATTAACCCACCAAGAGGAAATAGTAACAGGAAGCTGCATACGCATTGGATTAATTAACCCACCACGATGAATTAGTAGCAAGAAGATTCATACCCATTTGATTAATTTTCCCATAAAGAAGAAGGATTAACAGGAAGATGGAAATTAGACTCCACGAGTTAGACTGACATAGAGTCACTGCTGCCTGCCACCTTGATACTTAAGAATATCACAATAGCAGCCAAGGATCACTCTCCAAGGAATGGAATAACAACATTATTGTCCTCACATGAGAGGGTTCTGGTTCGCAGCATGGGCATGATGTCATTGTCCTGGTTTGACAGGACCTAATGAAAGCGGGAAAGAAAGTTAAAAGGTGTCATGGAGGGCTATGTCTTTCTCCCTGAAAGTAGCAGGATGATGTATGACATCTCATATCCTCCCTCTGTCGTTACTGTCGTTATGCCCCATCAGCTCTTTAAGGGCATTTACACTTGGCGACTATAGAATGCGGTTTGAACAATGGGAAGGGAGCTTATCCTATCAGAAGTGGAGCAGAGAACCTTATGGTTCTTCCCTGTAACAATACTCAAACCCAACTGATGATCTTTCTAGTTCATCTTTGCCTACACTCGAACTTTCCACTGATAAGGGCATGAGGCAGAAACTTAGCAAGCTGTCATGGTATGGAGGACTGGTCCTCCACTTGGGATCCTAATTCTGTGATGATCTTTAGTGTCCCCACGGGGATGCAAGCCCCTTCATTTACTAGGAAGTGGCCTCATTGTTTATATTCTGCAAATATAGTAAACCTTGATGCTTTCAAAGGAGGAGATGAGAAGGAGCAAATATTGGTCATACTCAGGTCCCTCCTGATGGAGAAACTGATACCAGTGGGATGAAAACTCCTGCTATAAAAATCATGTACTGGCTGGGTCCTATTTAAGGGATTGGAGGGGCTGATTCAGGTTGCATATCTTTTCTCAAAATTGAACCAGGACAAGATCATCATATAATCTGTTCTCATAATACCTTTGTGATAGACCCCAAGACTGAGAATGAAGATGAGCTTGTGCTTGACCAAAGTTGTATAGATGCAGAGCATTTATTGCTGAGGGCTATCTCTTGCAACATACATACTCGTCTTTGGATGTTCAGAGAGTGCTCAGGAGTGGCAGTCAGTTTTTCCAAGCTGAGGATGATATTATTTTGAAGCATCACGAGAACTATTCCTATATGGCATTGAATAAGATATTAGACTGTTTGCAAGAAAGTACTAAAGCTGATGTTGGGGAACTTGGCGAGGAAGTATTGTATGTTCAGGTATATAGTCAGTGTTATATGGCTCTTGGAATCAAAATCAGGAATGGACATTTTCTTCTTCCTTCTTCTAGGAATCCTATTTTGTCATTTGCAATTACAAAATGTGAAGAGGCATTGAATCAGGTAGTCTGACACCTACTGAAGTGTTCATCAGTCTCCATTACAAGAGTATTTTGCAACTTTTTGCATCTATTGGAAGATTCTTAAGCCTAAAGGTGTATGAAAAGGGTCCTGCTACAGCCAAAATACCAAAATCAATTATTCTAGGATCAGTTTTGCTGCTCATGGGTTTTCCAAATTGTGGAAACTCCACTGGGGAAGAGACAAACTAGCAGAATCAAATTTCTGAAAGGTTGATACCACCAAGTGCAGACAGTACGTAATTGATGCAGCACCCAGACATGCCATTGCTTGAGGACAAGCAATGTTGGGAAGGGGGGACTGTAATGTTTCCAAGGGATTAGTTGGCCGAAGGCCAAGGGACGAAGCAGCCTATCAATCCCTGTAGGCTGTAGTCCTCGATAAAGGGGAAAACCCCAAAATACACAATGTTTGGGCAAGTTTGGGGCAGCTGGGGTAGAAAAGCCAAAAGGTGGGGTTTGGTCACTCAATTTCACTCAATTAAGTAAGGAGAGAATCCCCTCGAGGAAATCTATAAATACAAGAGGGATGAATTCATTTGTGCATCATTGAATTGGATCATTTGTCTCTGTTCTTCTTTTAGCCTGAGGCTTTGAGGGTCTAAGACCCCTTTTCTTCTTGACTAGTTTTGGTGGAGGTGATCCCACCCTACCTAGTCTCTTTCTTCTAATTTCGGTAATGAAAGATTCCACCCTAATTAGTTTTATAATTTATTTCCTCTTCTATTTCGTTATGGCAAAGGATTTTCTCTTGAAGCAGCTGGGGTTTAGCAGAGAAGCTATCAAGAACTCAGCGCTGAAAGTCAGGTCCGTCTGGAGCAGGTGTCAAGGTCTGGAGTGTAGCGAATTGTCTGACCACAGGACCAAGCAGCAGGGCCGAGCCACAGGGTCGCAGTTACAGGATAGGGCTTCAGGGTCAAGCCCCAGGGCCGGGCCGCAGGATCGAAGCTGGCTGCAGCAAGTATCTGCAATCTGGCTTTCTGAGGCTAATTAGGGTAGCAGCAGGTTTTGTTTTAGCACAGTGTTTCTCCTAAAGCAGGCTGAAGTCATTGAAGCATACACAGAAATCTTGACTCTTGAGAAGGATTGGAGAAGTTCTAGCCAAAATTGGGAGTTCGAACATCATTCAGCTCTCACCCCTGTCTAGTATCATATGCGGACAATCACTCTAGCAGGAAGGGTTTCTGAAGCTGACTATGCTCACGACCACCCAAACATTTTAGCATAGTTCAGTAAGCAGTAGCCTAGCTCAGTTCAGAATCAGATTAGAATTAATTGATTGTTCTGGCATTGGACAGTTGAATAATGGTTGCTGAATCATCAACCTTTCATTGTGAATTTCGTAGTTACTGTCCACTATTGTTATTGAACTAAATTGTGAATTTTTATGAGGAATAGTTGCTGTTGTCTGAATGTGTTAAATTCTGTTGAAAATTCTAGGCAAAGTAAGAAGCCCTAGCATATTACCAGCTCTACACAGCTTACAAGCTCATACGACGAAGCACTCTGACTAGAATACACTGGAAATCTCATCAAGAATCTCTTTAGTTCTCATGCATACACTTAGTCTAGCTTTCATGCATATAAGTAATGTGCCCTCATTATCTTATATAGAATAAGTGAGAGGGTTTACAAGGAAAAACCATAGAGTAGGTCCAACTAATGGTCCACAAGTGTAGCGCTCCACCTTGACAAGGTCCACTTTAAAACTAACCAACTTATGTGCCTTGTGCTAATAGTAGGTGATTACATGTCAACTTGTGTCGAACATGTTTCTTCAAGTAGTGCATCCCACATGTGCCATATTCACATGTACCAAACACCCACTGACATTTATATGCAATACTCATTTTTCTATGCAACAACTTAAGAAGTGCACTCTCCATGTCTAAGTAACTCCAAACGTTAAAAAAAGAGATGACAAAAGTGGTTATGAGACAATTCACCCTTGTGATATTTTCTGGCACTGATGCATCCCTCTCACAGCAAGGGTCAAATGATCTCCAAGCAACAGGTAAGATCACAGAGATGTGGTGGATACTCGACACTTTTTAACTAACTGATATGTGGTGGATACTTGATACTTCAGTGTGAGGAAGCATCTTTGATACTTGCATGTTAATCATCATTCCGGGTTTGCACGCTCTGTGTGCTTATTCTCACCCTACAGCTACTCAAACATTTAACAATTAGATGATACCTTTTTAATTGCCGTAGCCCTTGTCTCTGATATTCTGGTGTTTTAGGCAATTTGCTAGGGGCAAAGTTTTGATCATTTGGTGATTATTAGCCATTGGCATTCATATGGAATCCTTTTCCAGTTTTTATCTTTGTTTATAGCCCACTTAATTCCATTGTTCTGTTTGTTCTTTGAAAACTTAAAATTTAGGATATAGCCATGGTTTTTCTTTGCACTTCGAGTGAATCTGACTAGAGTTTCTTGTTAGGTGAGTTTTGTGTTAATGTTTTCAGAGGAGAGTACTTACATTGTTGGCATCTTGTGTTTTAGTTCAATTCATTTGCTGACCATTCTGCTCTTAACATGTTTGCAGATTGAAAGATGGAATGAGCAGAGGGAAAATGGAACTTTTCCTGGACCTCTGTAATGCAGCTGTAGTTCATTTAGAGTCTTAGACAATGAAATTTCTCTGCCTCAACGTCAATTTTGCATCGGAAATGAAGCTTTTATTTGAGGGTCATATAGGAGCTCCAGAATTTTTTTTCTTCTCAAGTTAAGACTGATTTGAGAGGTGGTCTCTCTGCATTTGATCTCTGGGATAACATTAAAACATCTCAGAGAATAGGAGATGAGCCAATTCTCTTTTTCCAATAATTGTTTCAATAAATTCCATTGCATATTGTATGCATCAAGCAGTCTATTTAAGCATATTGGTGGTATGTGGCAATGAATGACACAATCCCAATTGAACGAATATGTTATTGCTTGTGAAATATTTGAATAATAGGATGAGTTTGTCATCAGGCATGATAACTGCTTGAATGCCAAATCCTCTATCACAAGTGATACACATACTGCTGAATGAAATGATTCCTTTAATTTTGACTCAGGGTTCTGCGCTCTTTATAGGTGGCTCCATTTCTCAGTGCTTGCATGGTTGTCCTTCAATATTTATCTGCTCTGCTTGTCATTTATAATACGCCTCCCTAAGAACAGATAACAGTCTTGTATAAGAGATGAGTAACGAATTTCTAGAAATAATTTAGTGTAAGATGTTAAAGGTAAAGCAATCGGTATATTTTTAATTATATCCAATTTTTTTTACATAGATTGATAGCTGCATGTTCACATGGATTGTGGTTTTACTAAATCTATAGGCAAAATATATTACAATATTGTCGTTAATCGTTAGGATGGTGGCCAATTTCTTTGGGAAGGGCCATATGTTATGGTTGCTCACTTGCTCCATTGTCTTTTGTTTTTGTTGCTTCATAGTTTGGGTATCTTCTTGAATACAGTACAGTACAGTACTGGCTGGTTTGGCACAGTACCCTATGACACAGCTGGAGACCACCCAATCTGATCTTTTTTTTCAAAAAGCAAAAAAATACTTAAAAGGGA
Source organism: Pinus tabuliformis (assembly GCA_031772625.1). Lineage (NCBI taxonomy): Eukaryota > Viridiplantae > Streptophyta > Pinopsida > Pinales > Pinaceae > Pinus > Pinus tabuliformis. Next base: position 1,915,262,342 of record CM062816.1, read on the forward strand.
AAGGAAAATACTTAACCTTAGGGTCCCACAAAACCTAACCCTAATAATTAATGGTAAGATTAAATTCTTACAGTAAAAGGATAGAAAATGAAAGATAAGCCTTTTATGAAAATTATTAACATTACTATTAATTGTTGTAGGATTTTTCGGTGATTCCAACCTCATTGGACTTCATATGGAGAAAGTAGATTTTGAGATCCCTTACAAAATTCTGCAGATTTAACAGTCTTTAGGATTTCAGGATTGGTAGGATTGCAATGTTTGCACTGGTGGATCCTATCATGTACGAGGGTATGGAACTGGCATTAAATGAAGAACATGAAGCCTTCTATGTACTTTGATGTTGGTTGCATTGATTGTTGAACTCCTTTGTCATGATGCTAGTGAAAATGTACCCTTCACTTGAACAAAATCATTGATTAGGCATGTTAAGTGTATTCTATCTTTATTTTAATGCTTAGAAACTGAAAATGAGGATCCAATTATGGGCAATGATTTCGATGATATATATTATATGTTGTAGCATGATTTGTTTTTGGATTCTAGAGGCTATTTAGAGGACTAATCTTCCAGAGATGGATTGCAATTGGTGGTATTATGGTTATGTGCAACTTTACTTCTATATACATGAGAAACTTTGCATGTTTGTGTAGAATGGTTTGGATTCATATGGATGCACATGAATTTATATGTTTTGTTTTGTTTTGTTTTTAAACAAAATGTGAATATTTTATGTAATTTTTGGTTGACTGGCTTTTTGTCCAGTTTTCTCTGTTTTTTTTTTGGTATTTATTTATTATTTATAGTTCGATTAATATCTCTGGTTTTGGTTTCAGTTGAGGTTTTTGGGGTTGACCAGTTCGAAAGTGATCTCATTCTGATAACACTGCTTGCAAGATAGGTAGATTTGTAGATATTTGGAACTCTGTTTTGGCTTCAATATCTTCTCAATAAATGTTTGGCAATGAGTGTCTGTAAAGATTTAAAAGAACTTGTTAAATTGAAAAGCTAAGACCTATTATTAGTAGATCCATCATTGATATCTGCAAGTGGGTTATTCAATATAGTATGCATAGTATCTCTTTGGTTACCCTCTTATTAGGGCCATACAAAATCCTAAAGCAACTTATTTGCAACTAAGGTCGCTGTTTCAAATATGGATATGTTACCATAACTGAAAGTTGTAACGTAGGTTGATTGTTCGAAGAGTGATTAAAATAGTTTATATTATAAAGTACATTGTTTTGCAGATGGGTGATTGGAGCATTCTCAATGCTGCTGCATTGAACTTCTTAGAGCTTAGATTAAAGAAAATTGCAACTAAGTTGGCTGTTGCAAACATGGGTCTATTCCCATAATTGAACGTTGGAAGAGTGATAAAAATATTTCATATTTTAAAGTACTTTGTTTTGCTAATGGGTGGTTGGAGCATTCTCAATGCTACCGCGTTGAATTTCTTGAAGTTTAGATTAAATAAGATATCCTTAGACTGCGACGTTGGGAGGTCTTCTGTTTGAGCACTTGTTGCTTTGCACAATGTTAATAATATTTTCTGTACCAGCAACATTTGAACAGTGTTAATGAATGTTCCTGTCAGTTACTGAACATTCAAGCCTAAACAATGAGTTAATAGTGGGTTGAAATCCTTATTATGTAATTGGCCACTTCTTCACCAACCAGCAGACTGCTCGCAAGCAATTTGGATAAAATTTATACAACTATAGAATATTATGCATGGTCCATTTCATAAATATTGACGAGTGCATTGGCAATTGAATTCCAAAGTTCAACCCTAACAAGGAATTTGTCATCCGTTAATGCTATTCGGTCACATTTCTAAAGTTTTAAAATATTTTCTTCTATGATTATTTCCAAACAAAGGGCATGAAACACAATCACATTTGAACAATTCTCAGATATATTCATTTGAGTTGGCATGATTAAGAGACATGAGCATGGTAAATAAATGAAAAAATCACGTGAATTAGTAGTTTTACGTCTATGTTTATTGTTTCCAAGGAAAGGGCAGTGGTTCTATGAAACACCATCACAATCACATTTACAGTTGAATAATTCTCAGGAAAAGTTGGTATGATTAAGAGAAAGGAAAATGATACTCAGGAAAAGCTGGTATGATTAAGAGAAAAGAAAATGATAAAAGATGAGACAATCACGTGAACTGATCATTTTAGGTTATTTATAATTGGACAAGAACTTACGTTGGAAACAATAATCACTGCTTTATTACACATTGAAATAAGCTACCACTATGTTTAAAACTTTCAAGAAAACGATATATGTGCATTGCCACGTTTCCAAAGACTTCAGACATATAACACTATGTTTAAAACTTTCAAGAAAACGATATATGTGCATTGCCACATTTCCAAAGACTTCAGACATAAGGTTTGAATACCCAACATATGGATGATTAAACTAAAAGGTCTTGAAAATCATCAATTAATTTCGATACCGGCCATTCAAAGCATTTGCTATATAATAATGAGATTTGAATGTTATGTTTGACAAAATCAAACTAATACAAAACATTAAAAAACTTTACCTATGGTAGAGCACATAATGGTTCTATCTTAACAAAAAATATTTAAAATAGCACCTTCTCCAACACAAGGTCTCTTTTGCAATGTCAAACTAAAACATTAATTTAAATGTCACTGATTAGATATACAATTTTTTCGATTTCTTTAAAGGAGGCATTGAGAATGAATAAACTGTGCATTCATGATAGAAAGGTTTTCAACTTTCTATTGCATGTTGCTGTGATATGTATGTCCTTGTCATAGCAGTTTTGCATGTTGCTGTGATATGTATGTCCTTGTCATAGCAGTTTTACTGTTAAGTGTTAGTGTGAAGTTTGATGTGAGTGTTAGTGTGAAGTTTGATGTTCTAGCTTCAGATGAAGTCCGTGCCAACCTTTTTTATTTTTTTGCTGGGTATTCTTATATCATCTCACGATATACACATTCTTCAAAATTTATTGTAGAAACTTCTTGTAACAGTTATTTCACTAAGATTATAAATATTTCCTTCAGATTTCAAACCAGTATTCACACCCCAAATTCCTTGGGTGTTAATCCATAGTAAGTGTGCATCTCCACAGTGAGCAATCATTTTGTACAATGCTCCAATCAAAGTGATAATAACTTGCTATGCAAATGCACATGGCCTAAAATATTTTTCTTTTTATGTTTTAAGTTTAAACTTCTTGGTAAAGAAAGGTAACTTCTCAATGATGAAAAACAATTTACAATAATATTGTACATTTTATGCATTTAACTTTTTAACATCTAAAAGTTATTGCAATGTGTCCCTAATAAGACTAACAAGAAACATTCAGCATGAAGAAGTAACAATTCATCTCTCCAAAAAAAAAAAAAAAAAAAAACAAAAAAAACAAAAAACATATACATCAGTAATGGAATCATTACAAATAACCATTCAGTTGTTCTTTATTTATATACTCAATATACAATCATGAGGATGCAGAGAACAAATAAGTGGATCATTTACAAACTAATTATGATTTCAAGGTTGAAAAGTAACAAGAAGATTAAAACTCTAGATCTGAGCATTTATTCCTGAAATAGTATTCAAAAAGATGGGATGTCGTAAAGATGACCCGCTCTCTTTACTTACATTCTTTACATAATTATCATGCCCAAATACCTTCATTTAACCCTCTTCGTTCCACTTTTTTGTGTCTAATATACTTTGTTAATACAAACTAAAGTTGAGTTTTCCAACCAACACTGCAGAAATGTCATTAAAACGTATAAATTTTGTTACAAATACAAAATATTTTCCCTACTTAAATGCCCTATACTTATTTGATTTCTACAATTCAACCAATAGACTTTTGGGTGCGGCTTCTCATAGGTCACCAAATTTTCAGATAACATGGGTTTCTATGGGGAAAGAGGATGCCCTTTGCATTCACTGAACCTAGAACCTCTACTGTGTGATCAATGGTAAATCTGCAATGATGCAATCAACATCAATAAAAATCAGTATACAAATTAATAACGAGGATTCCCTTTATCATTTGAGTTTGCAATAGAACAAAATTGTGAAACACCAAGCCATGAATCTAAATGGGAACTCCCTTTCAAAATTAGGAAAAGATAACCTTGGATTTCTTTTGAAGACTTTTGTTTTTCAAGTGAAAGAATGACATCAATGTGCTTGCATTTGATTCGTTAATTTCCATGGATATTCTATTGGATAGTTCATCACAACAAATATGATAATATTATATTTAAAATCTAAATTTCTTACATTATTTACAGTTTTATTAGATTTTTGGATCTATAGATTTATAATTAATAGTGCATGCATGCGAATGAAAATATGCAGAAAATAAAGAATAATGAAATAAAAGCTCATACACATTTCACACAAGATATGCTCAGGGAAACCTTTTTGGGAGAAAAACCTCGTTGGAAGGTGAGGTCCCTCTGCTCTCTTTATCTGAATGGAAATATGGCTGCGAGTATAAAAAATTATGACCTGTGGTCAGTGGGATGTTATAGAGCACAAATTCTCTGTGTGTGCTCTACGTCCTATCCCTATTTTTGCTCAGCTATGGAGCAAATGCACTCGAAAGAATGGATCCCCTTTTCTTCCTAGTAGTCCAGTTACATTAGGGGAATTTTGAGGTCTAAAATGGGCCTCCTAAGGAAATTATAAAATCATAGTGGAAATAATAAAATAACATTAGATTGCATCATCAAATTCTAGAGGGAAAAAATAAAACTATTTTTTCAACTTGTATTTTTAATTTATCTCCTTATTGGTTTACTCAAATTTTGAGCGTAAACACTCGTTGGATGCAAAAGTTGATTCCTCATCCAAGGAGTAGCCATGTTGCATACTTTCGATGGACCCTACTACACGAAAAATGAGAAATGCATGAAAAACGTGATTGCAATCACATTTTTTCATGTATTTCACATTTTTTGTGTAGCATGGTCCATGGAAAATATGCAACATGGGTATTCCTTGGATGAGGGATTAAATTTTGCATCCAACAAGTACTCCCGCTCGAAATTTGAGTAAAACCTTAGGGAGATAAGTTGAAAATACGTGTTGAAAAACTAGTTTTATTATTTTTTAATATTTTTATTTTTTTACTTCAAAAATGGTGAATCATCCCCCATGATTGACATCATCATTTTGAATCCTATTGGTTCTTAGGAAGTTTATTTTGTTTGTACATTTTTTTTAGGAGGCCCATTTTAGGCCTCAAAATTCCCCCCTAATGTAACACAACTCGATAGTCTACTAGTGGTTGGGTTTGACTACCTCAACTCTTAACTCGAGTTACAATATAGACTCTTCTAGAGTCTTCTACATCATAATCACGTAGCTAGTCTCTTTTCCATGAATAATGGTGGCTGACGTGGCATCCTCTCGAATTATGGTGATGAAAACACGAAGATCAACTTCTGAGTAACATAAATTTCACATACAAACTCCGATTGATGCGATTCTTGCATTGTTGGAAATATCTCCGTGTGTAGAATAGTATGAAAAGGTGACACATTAAGGAAACAAAGTTTTAACCCTAAAAAACATCATTTGATGGCTCAAAATGCTCCTGGAAGGTTTTAGACCTTGTTTTGCCAAACTAGATCCCACTGGTAAAACGGTCCTGTGAGCTAATTCCTCCATTTTTCCACTCTAAAAGCATCAAGATGGATGAAAAACAATATAATGATCCAATCAGGATCACACCTCCCCATTTTGGGAGGCTTTTGTTCCCCAAAATCTTTTGCTGAATGAGGTGATGAAAATTTCCTCAACCTTCTCTTTGGTATACCATTTAGCTTTGCCTGGAAGTTGTCAACCCATTTTTCCAAAGGTCACGCTGCCCCCCTTATCGTGTATATCTTGACCTCTTCTGCAAAACTGTATCTTCTGTCAACTCTGCTTAAGCATCTAGTGCTAAATCCTCCATAGAAGGTAGGTCATGTTCCTCTTCTTAATCTAGCATGGAAGGCTCATAGAGTTTCAAATTATCTACATTTACAATTGAGTAAATGCACATATATGGCGGTCAATTGAGTCGATAGGCATTATAACCCATATTTTCCAGTATCTCGAAAGGACCATACCTTAGAGCCTTGATTTTCTTACGAGGCCCCTGTAGTCTCTCCTTGTTTAACTATAGCCATACTTTATCTCACACCTTGAATGATTTCTTTGTCCTATGCTGATCATGCTTAGCCTTATATTTTTCTTGACTTCTAAAATGTCTCTTGTTCTTGTATATGGATCTGCCTGATATTTTCTACAAACTTTTCACCCCTCAAAGTGTCTCCTGTAAGATCTTCCCTCACTCCTCCTTGATACCCATATGTAATGTACAAAGGTGAAGGTGACAAATATCCACAACATGTTTCAAATGGGGATTATCTTGTAGAAGTGTGGACTTCTCTATTGTAAGAATGTTGTATATATATCGGATTTTCATCCTAGGACTTCAAATGCTTCTGGCTGTATCCCCACAAATGCTGCACAAAAGTCCCATTGACTACTGTCTATCCATTTGTTTGTGGATGGAATGCTGTAGATCTCTTCAACTTTGTATCCATATTCTCCCACAATGTAGTCCAGAATGCATTGATAAATCTTGTATCGTTGTCTGAAATGATACTCCTTGGTATCCCAAAGTGCACCCAGACTTGTCCAAAGAACAAGTTCGTTGCTTCTTTCCTAGTGATGGTATTTTACAGGGCATCAAAACACACATCTTGATGAACCTTTCAACTACCATGAATAAATAGTCACTTACTTCTTGGTTGGTAATCCTCCCACAAAGTCCATGAAAATTCTTTTCCAAGGACGAGTAGGTATAGGTAAGGGATGATATGGAACTCGTTTCCTGTTACTAGGTTTGCTGGTACAACAAAGCATGCATCCTATTATGAACCTAGCTACCTGCTCTTGCATCTTGGGCCAATACGCATACCTTTGCAAGTTGGCCACAATCTTCCCTACACCAAAATGCCTTGCAACCTTGGAGGTGCGAGCCTCTTTAATCAGCTATGACAGATCACCTTTTGGAACACATATCTTATCCAACTTGTAGAGTAACCCATCCTGGAGATAGTAGTCAATGATGCTGTTACCATCGTGCATATGCCATCATGCATATGAATCTGACTTTGTAACTGTTGAAACACCCCCTTGAAGTCCTCATCCTCTAAATATGCCTCTTTGTATGCATCAAGAGTGAATGCCTCCTTATGCATAAGAGTCCTCAAAGCTCTGGTCTTTGATGTGGGTGGCCTTGAAAACATGTCGGTCAACTTGTTTGTGCTTCCCTTCTTGCACTTGGTCACCAAATAAAACAACTGTAGAAACCCCATCCACTTGTAAGGCTTTGTCTACTGTAGCTTACTCTGGGCTTATAAGTACTGTAGTGGCTGGTGATATGTGTGGATTACTGTCTCTTTTCCCATCAGACAATGCTTCCACTTCTTCGCATCTTTCACTAGGGCATAAATCTCCTTGTTGTAGGTAGGGTAGTTAAGAACCACCCCATGAAACACTGTTCCCATAACATACCCACTACATCTTTCTCCACTTCAAAGGGGTACTGCAAGTTTGGTAATGCTAGAATTGGTGCTTGACTGATTTTATTCTTTGTCTCCTCAAAATCCCTTTGTTGACCCTTTCCCCACTGGAGAGTCTTTCCACTTGCTGTTATGGCGTAGAGTGATGCTGCTACCGCTAAAAATGAGGCTATGAATTCCTCAGTTATTGTGTTGCCCTAATGAAACTCTAGACCCTAGAAACATTAGTAGGCACCGACCATTTCATGATGGCCTTCATCTTGGAAAGACCTATCTTCAACTCTCCTCCACCTATGCAAACACACGCTTCTTGAGATTTGCTAGCAACTGGTGATTTTTTAATGTCTCTAACACTTGCATCAAATGTGAGATGTGCTCCTACTGGGTAGCACTGTATATCAGTATATTATCCAAATAGACAATAATAAATGAATCTATAAAATGACATAGTACATCATTCATCAATCTCATAAACGTAGCTGGTGCATTGCATAGGCTAAATGGCATGACTAACAACTCATACAAACCTTGTTTGGTTTTGAAGGCAGTCTTCCCAGTATCTTTTTCTTTGATTTGAACCTGGTGATATCTAAACTTTATGTCTAGCTTGGTGAAACATTTTTCTTGTTGTCACTGATCCAACATATCATCTATCCTGGGCAAGGGGTCTCTATTCTTGTGCATGATTTTGTTCAACGCCCTGTAACCTACAGATCCGCCAAGTCCTATCCTTCTTTGGCACAATGATGATGGGTGACCCACATGGTGATGTACTCGGGCGAATGTCACCCAGTTCCAGTAGCTGCTACAATTGTTTCTTCACCTCACTTGCATTGATAACATACTACTTGTGCAATCCAATGTTTGGAAATGGAGATTCTGGAAATAGATGGATCTTGTGCTCCACTTCCCTCTTAGGTGGTAACCTTTTAGGCTTTTGGAACACATCCATGTATGCTTGTAGTAACTCATCTAGTTGTTGTTTCTATTTCTTAGTACACCGCTCCAAGGATGCCTTACCTCTTATTGACTCTTCTACAAACTGATTTTCTCTTAAAAACAATAAAACATACTTCTTGCTGGAACTGATTAATTTATTGGCTTGGTTGACACTTACCGACGAAATCCTTGAATTGCCTTCGTGCACATTAACGATGAACAATTTTCCATCCTTGACAAGATGATACTGGTTGGCTCTCTGCATGAATATTTCATTTCGCATGTTCATGTAGGGACTCCCAAACATGAATCGACATACATCAAGGGGAACCACATCTAGTTCTACTCCACCATTAAAATCAACATTGATAACAAATCTAATTTTTCATTGTTTTGTTACCTTAAGCTATGCATCCTTATTTACCCATCCCCGTGGGTATGCGTTTGGATGATCATGAACTGCTAGCCCCAAATTCTTGATCAGCTCTGCTGCAATGAGATTTGCTTGTGATCTGAGCCAAATAGAGCATCAATATTTGTCTTCTTGACCTGTATCTTTATATGGAAGAGTTTGGTCATTTCTTTCTCCTCTTGTTGTTGAAGGCTACTCAAATTCATCTCCTTCTACACTAACGTACATATGATCTTGTCATCCACGTCTGAGTTACTTTCAACTTGGTTGCTCGAATTTGTGGCCATGCGATTCTTCTTCTTATTGTCTTTCTTCTTGTTCTTCAGGTTTAGCTCTAGATGCAACTTCCAACACATCTCCTCTGTATGGCCATTAATGTTGCAGTGGTTGCTGGGATCCTTGCACTGGTGTGCGGTGGATGTCATATTTTTATTCCCCCCCCCCGCCCCTTCCTTAGAAGTGTTCCGTTACTTCTTATGCTCCGATCCACTTCATTGCCCTCTCTTCAGGCCTATGTTCTCCAGGCACTGTCCCTGTACACAAGCCTTGTCCACTGATTTGGGCTTGAAAAACATCCCTTGCTCCAACATATAGCAGTGTAGACCCCCCAAATACTTGAGTAGTATATCTGGGTTCTTTGGGGAGATACTCAACATTATAGCCATCTTTCTAAACTCTGTGGTATACTCCTGCACACTTTTCCTTGACTTTTTCCTGAAGTAGTTCCACCAGATCCGTTGGCCCTCTATGTACAATAGGGTAAAAATGTTACTTAATGAGGGTTTTGAAGTCCTCCCACTTAGTCACTAAAGGATTTCCCTCCAACCTCAGGGTCTTCGTGTGGCTCTCCCACAAAGTTAGGGCATGGCCCTCTCATATCAGCTGTGCAAATGAGATCTTCTATTCTTCCTCAATTTGATGGTCACTGAAATACACTTCCAGTTGCTCCAAACAACGATTAAGCTTGAGAGAGTCAATCTCGCCTTGGTACGACTTGATATTGACCTTTGCTTTCATTTTAAACAGGGGCTGTGATTGATTCATGGCACTCAAAATGGATTGATCTTTTCCGTGTTCTTCCTTAGGCTGGTTCTCCATTTCTTCTTGATCTCCTGATTCCCCTTCTGATTTATCACCTTCATTTGAACCCCCATCTTCTCCAAATATGCCATGCTTATTGTTTAGGGCTTCCATGAGGAGATTTACATTATGGCCTATATCAACGACTTGTTGTTCCAACTGCAAAAACCTCTCGTTTGCAGGATCACGAGGGTTATTCACAGATTCATCGACCATGATTAGGGGTTTAAGACTTTTGGCCTTGCCGATATAGATCCCATGCTAATATCCATAATACACCCAAAGAAACCTGCTTTGATACCAATATGATTCGTAAACCTTCGCGGATATTCCACTACACAGTTTATTACAACAAATCTGATAAATTTATATTTAGAATATGAAATTATACACTATTACAATTTTATTAGATTTATGGATCTGTAGATTTACTTTTAATAGTGCATGCATGCCAATAAAGATTATGCAGAAAATAGAGAACGAAAAAATAAAACCTCACACACATTTGACATAAGATATGCTATGGGAAACCATTTTGGGAGAAAAACCCAGCTGGAAGGTGAGGCCACTCCACTCTATTTCTCTGAATGGAAATATGACTGCAAGTACAAAGAAGTGTGTCTTCTAGCATGTGGGGTGCTATAGTGCACAAATCCTCTGTGTGTGCTCTACACCCTATCACTCTTGGCTATTTTTGCCCAGTTATGGGACAAATGCACTCGAATAATGTAATCCCTTTTCCTCCTAGTGGCCTGGTTATAACACAACCCGATAACATCCTAGTAGTTAGGTTTGACTACCTCAACTCTGAAACAAAGTTATAATATAGAATCTTCTGGAGTCTTATACATCATAATCACGTGGCTAGCCCCTTTTACATGAACAATGGGGGCTGATGTGGCATCCTCTTTAAATATGGTGGTGAAAACATGAAGGTCAACTCCTAAGTGGCATAACTTTCACATAAAGAATCTGATTGATGCGATTCATGTGTCATTAGAAAGGTATTTGTGTGCAAAATATCATGGAAAGGTGCCACAATAATGTGGAAAAGTTTACACCCAAAAAAAGTCGTTTGATGCCTCAAAACACTCCCTCAAAGTTTTAGACCCTATTTTTCCAAACTCGGCCCCACCGGTAAAAAAGTTCCCATTAGCTAATTGTTCCATTTTTTTTCCACTATGAAAGCATCAAGATCGATGAAAAACAATATAATGATCCAATCCAGATCAACATCCCTTGTCCTTGAATTAAGGGGTTGATTTCATTGGTGTGGGTTGAATGTTTTTCTTTTGATGCAGACATCCAAGCTGGTACTTGTGTGACAAGTTGATTCTAGGTGCTATCACTATAACCTTGAGGTGTACGATGTATATAGATGGGCCCACAAAGAGTACCCAAATTTGAATCAACAACTTTGCAAGCAATGCTTTAATAGTGCACCCTATTGCCAACTAAACTACACCTTGCTTGCACTAAATGTTGAGTGATGACACTGAAGGGATTTATTTTGCTCAATGGTATTTCTTTAACCTCGATGAAAACCATTCTCATGTAAATCCTTTTTAAAAATCTTTTTATCACTTTGTAAGAATGTAAAAATATAAATTTATCTAACTAAATTTTATGGTTAATCTAATGGCATTGGAGTGCCTCCTTCATTTTAACATTGGAAAGTTGAAGGGGATGTAAGCTTGATTGTAAAAATAATTCCCTTGATTAGTAACATGTCTTACCTTGAATTATGAAGGTTTCCTTGTTAAGTTATCAACGTTTTACCACATAAATTTCATGTGTTGTGTGTTATTTTGAATCTTATCATTGTTTCTTTGCTCATGTTAATGGTCTTTACAGATTTTGAAAACCAACAAGTGGTCTAAGAGCCACAAATTTAGGTCAAGTTAAATTTGTTGTTTGAATTATGTTCATGGAGAAAGCTGGAAGGAGTCACACAACTTGTAAAAAAATTCTTGAGTTTGTAATGAAGGCTTGAAGCTAAAGTTGGTTGAGGGAATAGATGAAACACAACTTGTTTTTTGTTATGAAGGTCAAGGCAATTATTGAAGTGGAGACTGTGGTCCATCCATGGATACAGAGGATATGGTGGCCATTGAGCTTGCAAACCAATGAAAAATGTATCTCATGGTGTTTGGGATGAATTTGTGCAGTGGATGTCATAGAGGTTTTGAATACACATTGCCATAGAAGAGCGAGACAAAAATTTGCACGTGCGTACTTGTCCACATAGAACATAACCAAACCATGTAAGGAGGCTTGATCCATGTAGATAAGCGTGATTGCATTGTAGTCATGCAGAGGAGACGAGTCAACTCATGGTGACATAGGAGCCCACAAACCTATGATAATAGAGGAGAGCGGTAGATAAGTCGTAGTCTAGAGGTGGAGTAACTTAGTCTATGGTTAAATCCATCAAAGTTAAAGCGGTCTGCTAGAGGTGGAGGTTGACACACTATGGTGGAAGCTAGGTTTAGTTGAGGAGCCACATGAAAATAAACCCTAGATGTTGCCATGGAGAAGTATAGCAGGTTCATTGTTTATATGAATGAATGAATGATATTTTAACATCCACGAGACTAAAAATAGTTTACAAGACCACCAATCTCCTTGCCTATCACCTTTTGCAATTCAATTCTTTTCTTATTCAAATTGATGATGAGTTGGCCCATCCTTCTAATAGTCCCCTCGCTGAAAAGACAATGCCAAGAGACGGATGCTAACATATTTCCATAACCGTCCCTAATGTATTTGAAAGCATCACATGCCAAAATGAAATGTTGAAATGTTTTCTCTGATTCCACTGCCCCAAAAGTGAAAAAAGTACACACCTTTCCTTCCAAAGCTTCTTTAGGTCTTTTCCACTGTCTTGTTTCACACCAAAGTTGATGTGAGTTAGTTCTTAATTGAGCAATATGAATCTTTTCTCTCCACAAAATGTTAGCTCCAATGTACTCTTTTTGTTGGAAATCACAAGTGAGATTGAATTCCTCAACCTAGTACTTCTTCATTCAACCCAAATCTTTTCCTTATATATGCTTACAAAAATTCTCCATAAAAGAATTCTTTAACCACTTGTTATGTGTGGGAAGGACATTGAGGTAGATATTCCATTTTGGCATCCATTTGTTGTTTTGTCTCATCCATGTTTTCTTTCTTTTACTAATGCCTTCATTGAAGATAACTTTAGGCCATTTACCTACTACCATTTGCTCAATTCTTTTTAGATATATTATGAGACACACTATAGCAATTGCTTCGATGGGAGCTACTCCTATTTCAATCAATATTATCTCATAAGGAACCGACCTTTTATTTTGAATTTTCTCATGATCAAGTGTTTTTGGATTTTCTCAATTTGTTTCCATTTTGAGACGAGGGTGTTGCTAGCCCACAATTCACACCCATACATCATCACTGGACAAACTAGGAGTCAAAACAACACTTTAATCATTTTCCAATCCTATAGCTCTGCCTCTCTACATATGTTTTGAAGAGAATATAATGCTTTCCACCCTCCTAAAATTCTCTTCTTTCTACCGTCCTCCCAATTAAGATTGTGGTTGAAATCAATCCTGAGGTACTTGTACTCATTTACTTCTTCAAGAATGTTCCCTTCAAAGAATAATATATGCTGGATCTGCTTCCTTTTATTAGAGAAAATCATTATTTTGGTATTGAATTACATCCCCACTGCTCTACAAATATGCTCAAGGGAATATAGGCGCATCTGCAATCCATGGGATGATTTTGTAATCAATACAAGGTCATCATCATATAAAATAATCTTTATCACAAACTACCCCAATTGAACAACATCTCCACCTTGTAGATTTAACCACTCTTATAGTTTATCAACATAAACCAAAAATATTAGGGGATAAAGGGCAACCTTTTTTGACTCCAACGTCAGTTTTAAATCTTTCTAAAACGTCTGTTGAAGTTCTAATTTTGAATTTCACCTCTTCATAGAACCTATGGACAACGAATCTATAATGCAAAGGAATTTCAAGTTATTCCATTATATGCCACAACTTATCTTTAGGGACCATGTCAAACGCCTTTTTGAAGTAAACAAAGAAACAAAATACTTCTTCTTTGTCCCCCCCAAACCATTTCAATAATGTGTCTCAGCGTGATACCATGATCCACTGTAGAATGCTTCAACCTAAAACCCACTTGCCCTTTTTCCATCTTTTCTTTTACTTCTGTCCACTTACTGATTCTATTTTCTACCATGCTGCGAAAAATATTTGCAAACAAAGGATTGATAATAATGGTTTTATAGTTGGAAGGATTATTAATGTCTCTAGTTTAAAAAAGGAGTATTGCTAGGCTAGTTGTCTAGTCTCTTGGGAATCCTTGCTGAATGATGTTTGAATATTTCCATGATGTGCAATGCAAGAGTTTTCATTCCCCACTTCAGATATTCTGCTTGAAGTTCAACCAATTCCTTTTCCTTTCATGTTCTCAACTTCTTAATTCCAATCTCCACCTCCTGTAATGTGAAAACATTCGTAGTTGTGTTGATCCTAGGGGGAGGCTCAACCTTTGATTATTTCTCATAGAAGTGTCTTGCATAGTCAAACCATTGATTGATTGTAATATTATTTTTAGTTTTCTTCTTCCTTGGTTGAAGTTCTTGCCAAAAAATCTTTGGTTATTCTTGACTAGATACATTAAATATTCTCTCCTTGTTTGCACGAACTCATATTTTTTCCTTTTTAAAATCCACCTATATAACTTTACATTCATCTTCTCCTTGCTTTCCTTTTTCAAGGTTCTCCTTGCCATTTTGGATTCCTCATCAAACCAACTATTTATAGGAAAACAATTTGATTCAAGTTTCCTAATTTTTTCTCTTTTGCACTTCTCAAGTGCATATTGAATTATATTTGTTAACTCATGATTGTTGAGGTTTTGGGAACAAATTTTCTCCTTCTGAATTGATCTCTCTACCATTGTGTTGAAGATATTACCATTTTCTCGTGTTAAAAGAATTTTGTCCCTTGAGAGTGATTATCGAGAACATTGGGTTTTCCTCCTATGTTTCCTTTTTGCTAGTTAAGATAACTTTATATAAATTAGGTTATGGTATGATTTTAAGTCCCAAATATGCTCTCCAATCTTAAATTCGTCTATCCTTTCTATTTAGCTTTGTGAACAAATCACATAGCCAATGACACTTGCCTCATTGTATGTATTGCAAGTAAAGTTCCCAAACCTTTTCCATCCATCTAGACCATTGCAAATAATTAAGTTGAAAGAACCACACAACATAAGCAAATCCTCTCCAAAATGGTTACTAAATTTGTCATCTTATGAACATCTTAATCACTAGGCATTCTCTTCTTTAGTGAACCAAATAGGATTGTGATCCTCTTTGCAACAAAGAATACTAGCTTGTTGATTTTCTATTCTAGCATTGAAATTTCCCACTAAAATAATTCTCCTTGCTAATAATACGCAACAATATCTTGCTTTAAAGCTGCATACAGATCCTAAGTTGCTGTCTAGCCCCTTATTTTTGTAAGTTTTTGAGACTTGAGGGGAAAAATAACATGCTACAATTCTTATGTGATTCTCATTCTCTGTTATTTTGAACCATAAATACTGTTTATTTGTAACTTCTTTCACTAATTGAATGTGACAACCTTATTTTTCTCACACTAAAACTAGTATTCCCCCATACCCTTTGCCATGATTTTATGTTGCTTTGTTTTACACTGCTAACTTCAAATAACCATCAAACATAGGAGTTTTGCAACCATCATGTTAATGAGTTTTTGTGAGACAAATTGTGTCTCTACCTTCTGCAATATGCCCTAACCCAGGTCCCCTCTTCCAAGGGTAACCTCTACAGTTCCAACAAATGAGACTTATGTAGACCTGGGTAGGATTTGATTGCCACGTTGTTTGGTACACAAGGCTCAAATTTGAGTCTTCTCCCTTTCTCATCCATGTTGATCTTGTTGTTTTCCTCCCTATTATAGAATTAACTATTTTTTCTTTACTGCAAGCTTGCTGCCCTGTTTTTCCATGAGGTCCAAACACCACAATAACCTCTTTACCATTGTACAAACATGCTCTTCCCCCTTCGTTTCTTGCTGATCTAATTTTCTCCACTTCTTACCTTCTCTCCTCTTGTTGTTTGCTGGTTAAATCTTCATCTAGGAAGAAGTGTGAGCCTTTCAAGAGTTTCATTTTGCTTAAGAGATGGTGTTTGTCTTACATGCTTGCCATGATGACTTTTATGGGTTGAGGTCTCTCTTCACATATCTTTCCCACCCTCCTTACCTGGAAAATTTCCCCTTTCCAATGCAATTTCTCTTTCATAAAGTCCCTTGTCAAAATAAGAGTGCTCTCCTTCTTCACATAGACTTCTCTTATTCCTATGATAATAAATTTGTTTTCCTATATTTTCTTTCATTGTGTTCTCTTTCTTGTGTTCTATTAGCACTTACATCTTTTCCTTCCTCCATCCTTATGCAACCATTAACATCCTCAACTCTAGATTTGATTTCTTTTGGAATGTATTTCCTCTTGTTTTCTTTGCCTTCATATTCATATTCACGCGACATTTATTAATTTTTTTGGGTGGAGACAATAAAATTTGAACATTCAATAAGCCAAGTTTGAAACAGGGTTTGAGAAATGGAGTTTATTAGATGCGTCTTTTGAATTGACACCTCTTTTTTCGCTTTTCTTTTTCTTTTATGGATTTAGAGGGAGAGTCTATGTGTAGAGAATAATGGCAAATATAACAAATACCAAATTTGAGGTTGAAAAATTTAATGATAAATGTAATTTTGAATTATGGAAACTTAAAATGTGAGATTTGTTAGTATAACTAGGATTGCATAAGGCGTTAGGCAACAAGAAAAAAAACTACAATGATGAACGATAAAGAATGGGAAGATTTGTATGCCAGAGCCATTAACACTATTTGGTTATGTCCTATAGATGATATTATATTTAACATTATTAGTGAAATGACAACAATAAACTTATGGAGAAAGATGGAATACCTTTATATGATAAAGTTCTTGACAGATTAGATCTGCTTTTATAGGAAGCTATACGGTCATAAAACGAAAGAAAGTACGAAAATTGCAAATCATTTGAATGTGTTTAATACTCCTATTTTCCAGTCGAGTATTCATTAGGGGAATTTTGAAGTCTAAAATGGGTCTCCTAAGGAAATAATAAAATAATAAAATAATATATGCATTTTTTAAGGAAAAAAAGAAACTACTTTTCTTTTTAATTGTATTTTCAGCTTATCTCCTCATTGGCTTACTCAAATGAAAGTGTACACACCCATTGGATGTAAAAATAAATTTCATATCCAACGAGTACCCACTATGCATACTTTTGAGTAGACCCACATCGAAAAAAATTGAAAATATATGAAAAAAGGTATTCAATATTTTCAATTTTTTGATGTGGGTCTACTTAGAAGTATGCAAAACAGGAATTGGATGTGGAATTTAATTCCACATCCGAGTGTCTGCACTTGAAATTTTAGTAAAATTATAAGGAGATAAACCGAAAATACAATTAAAAAAAAGTAGTATTCTTCTTTTCCCTCCAAAATATTTTCCCTAGGGATGACATTATCATCTTGAATCCTATTCATTCTCTTGAAGTTAATTTTATTAGTACATTTTTTTTTTGTGAGGCCTATTCTTTCTCTCAAAATTCCCCTTATGATGGATGCTAAACTTGATGGTGTAGATAAGACATTTATACTGTTTTGTTCACTGCCTGAATCATGGGATCATTTCATAAGTTCATTAGCTTTAATACAACTAAGACTCTTGAATTTGATTTTGTTGTTGGAGCATTGTTATCTGAGGAGGAGAGGAGGAAATTAAATATTTAAACCTTCACACCAAAAGGAATAGTGGCTATTCAATGCAAATAAAGAGGAGAAAAGTTGAGAGGCACATCCAAATCAAAGCTGAAAGGAAAGAAGAGAAAACTAAAATGTTAGTAATTCAACAAGACAAGACATCTCAAGAAGAATTGTTGGAAGAGGTAGGAATCCAAGGAAGACTCCAAAAAGGAGGCAAATACGGTTGAATCGGGTTCAAGTATGATTAATGAAATATTGTATATTAGTGATATTCCTCTATAATATGAATAATGGTTGTTAGATAATGATGTTTCTTATCATATGTATCCACACAAAAATTGGTTTTCTTCATATGAAGCTGTTGATGGTGAAATTGTTCTTATGGTGAATAAAATTTCTTGTAAGATTTTGGGGTTGGAAGTTTCAAAATTCAAATGTTTGATGGTATTATAAGGACATTAACAGATGTGAGACATGTGCTTAAATTAACGAAGAATTTAATTTCTTTGGAAGCTTTGCATTTTGGAGGCCATAAGATTACATGTCAAGGTGGAACATTGAAGGTGTATAAGGGCACTTTAGTGGTTATGAAGGCTACCAAAACATAAAACCTTTACATGCTGGATGGAAGTACTCAAACCAATGAACCATCATTAGTATTTGAGGAGGCTATTGAATCCACTTGTTTATGACATCCATGATTGGGTCATATGAGTGAGAGAGGACTACAAATATTGATAAATCCCAAAGTATTCGCAAATTTAAAATATATGAAATTGAATTTATACAAACATTGTCTATTTGGAAAACAATGTAGACAAAAGTCTAATGTAGGTAGTCATGTTAGTGAAGGAATTCTTGATTATGTCCATTATGATGTTTCAAGGCCATCCCATATAGTTCCTTTTGGAGGAGCATCATATTTTTTAACATTTATATATAATTTCTCTAGAAAAGTGTGGCTTTATGTTCTGAAAATAAAATCTAATGTGTTTAATACATTTAAACAATTTAGAGTTACGGTAGAAAAGAAAATTGGAAGAAAAATCAAATGTTTATGAACATATAATGGAGGTGAGTTCATTTCTTTATAATTCAAAAAATATTGCAAAAAAGCTAAGATCGTAAGACACAAAATAATTGTATATACTCCCTAGAAAAATAGCGTAACAGACTCACATGAGAAGGACTCTTCTAGAAAGAGAAAGAAGCATGCTCAACGACAACAATGCCAATTTGCAACAAGAGTCGCAAGAATAAAGTAGTCACCACTGCTTGTTATCTTACAAACTGATCACCATCAATTGCAATAAATTGCAAAATACTTAAAGAGGTATGGTTAGGTCATCCTTGTGATTATTAAAATTTAATACTTTTTTCTTGTGAAGCTTAAGCACTTCCTCATAATAATCAATGTTCTAAGTTAGATCCCAGATCGAAGAAACATATCTTTGTTAGTTATGAAGATGTAGCTAATGGATATCGATTGTGAGATCCTTCTAGCCACAAAATCATCATTAGCAAAGATGCGATATTTGGTGAATCTTCTCTAATTAAATCAAACAATGTAGAAGTTGATTTGAAATAGGAACATGTAACATAAATCAACATATTTAGTTCGACGACCTAACAATCTACAAACACAGGAAAGCAAGAAGAATATTTTGATGATAAATAAGTAATAGATGCATAAGATATTAAGGAAAATATGGGAATACCAATATCAACACCAAGAATATCTACACATGAGAGAAATCCTCCTAAAAGGAACAATTTTACTTCAACTGTTGCATTGGTTATTAATGAATATTAGCGATGAGGAACCTTCTTGTTATTGGGAAGAAATAGATGATATCAATAACGCCAAATGGAAGGTGGCAATGAAAGAATAAATAGATGCCATGGAGAAAAATAAAACTTATACTTGGTGGAACTTCCTAAAGATATAAACGTTGTTGGATGTAATTGGGTCTACAAAATGAAGAAAGAAGTTGATGGTAATGTTGAAAGGTATAACAACGGGGGTGGGCGGTTAGCCCTAGCCCACAAGTGCATGGCCCCATGTGGCCCAGATTTTCTGCCAAAAGGTGTCATTGGGAATTTAAAGGAACCAAAAAATTGCAATCGAACCGATGGGAATCTCACTAGTGCCTGGCGAAAATTGCACTCAATGGTCCCTAGAATGGAAAAATTCGTAGAACAGTTAGCAGAGGAGTCTAGTTTGTAGAGCAATTAGCAACAAAATTTCTCTAGAGCATAACTTTAGTTTTCAGCCAAATTGAGTCCAACAAGAGCCCACCTTAGGGTTTTTGACTATTCTGGAGCCATTGGAGACATTATTTTTACATTCTGAGCACTATAAATCAATGTAAACAGAAATTTTAGCACTTACTGAAAGAGACCCAACATTGGAAGTTGGACCATGAGATGTAGCCCAAGAGGGGTGAACTCCTTTATCATTTTGCTGTCTTGTGTTACTGTATATGGTATATTTGTTTATGTTTTTATGCTGTTAATTGAATTTTAAAACCGTTATTTTATGTGCTTTTTCAAAGTGACCCATTGCCTAAAAGACAAGAAATTTTACTTTCAAATTTTCCTATCACCTTCAAGTTTGTAAAACATATCAGTTTGGTATTAGAGCTCAAGGTTTATTTTAAGGTTTGATTTTGTTTCAAGTGTTTTATGATGCTTACAAGGTTGAAGCTCAAAAGAGGAGAATGAGCGCTTGTGGAGCCAAGGTCTCAAATTGTTTCAAGGAGAACACACATTTCTCAAGCTTCACCAGTCATGGCACATGAAGAAGGTCATGAAGGGATGTCTAAAGATGAGAGAACTTTCAGAAAATCTTTATTTGAAATGTCTGAAACGGTGAAATTTTTTTATGAGGAGAGGAACTCAATATTGCAAGGAGAGAGCTCAAAACCTCAAAAAGGAAATGGAGGAAATGGAGACAAGCCTCCAAAAGGGAATGGAGGGGACGGTGACAATCCACCACCTTCACCTCCATCCTCATCCTCATCTTCTTCTACTTCTACCCCTTCACAAACACCTCCACATTCTCCAAAGGTAACTGGTAAAACTCATTTGTTAAAGCTTGACATAAAGTTTAAATTGACTATGCACAATGGAAAGGTAAATGATGAGAAATTAGATAATTGGGTTTTCCAGATTGAAGTGTATTTCAGGATACAAAGAATCAAGTATTATGCAACCAAAATTCAGCTTGCTTCTCTTAAGTTGGAAAGTGCAACACTCATTTGGTGGGAGGCCAAAAATCAAGAGGACATGAATAAAAGTGGTAAGGTTTTATCCTCTTGGAATGATTTTGTTGTTGCAATAAGAAGACAATTTTATCCATTAGCATATATGCAAAAATCTATAATGGATTGGCAAAACTTTAGGCAAGCTAAGGGTCAAAGTGTGCAAAGCTATACTCAAGAATTTAGGAAAATAGATTTGATTTTGGGTATAGATTTATCCTCTCAAGACACTCTACTAAAATACATTGGAGGTTTACATAGTTATTTGAGACACACAATTCTCATGTTTAACCCTACAAAACTAGATGAAGTTTGTGTACAAACAACTCATTTAGAAGAAAGAGGGAAGAATGTTCCCCAAGAGGGAATCAAGAAGCCATTTAGGAGTGGAGACAAAGGAAAGGGAAAATTCAAAGGCAAAGGGAAGAAGAATGCTTCAATCAAGTAGGAAGGAGAAAACTCACATGTAAACACTGTTCAATGAAGGCCATGATGAATACCACTGTTGGAAATTTCATCCTGAGATGAGAACAAAAACGTTTAACAACAAAGAGAAACAAAAGACTGCTGCAACTACACAACATGATTTAGATCCAATTCCGGGCATGAAACAAAGATTTCAACCATGGGATTTAAACGTAAGGACTCTATTGCAAGTACTAGTTATTCTAATAACCTCAATGAAACTCAACACAAAAAAGAAAGAATAGAGCTTTTCCACATTAGAGTCATTTCAAAACATACCAAGATAGATACTTTGTTTGATAGTGGATCAAAAGCAAACCTTATTTCATAATACATTGTTAAGAAGTTGAACTTGGAAACGATTCCTCATCCTAAACCTTATCCTTTAGGATGGATATGTGACAATGGAAAATTGCACGTGACAAAAAGATGTAAACTAAAATTTTCCATCACTACGAACTTTATAGATGAGGTAGATCTTGGTGTAATTCCACTTGACATTTTTGGTATTGTTTTGGGAAGTCCATATCTATATGATAGGAGAGCCATATTTCATGACCATGAGAACAAATATAATTTGTTTAAAATTGCGATTGAGTACATTGTTAGAGAACATAGCAAGAAGTTGAATTTATCTCTCGTGAATGCTGGACAAATGAAGAGGCTTGTTAATGCTAGTAAGAATTTCGTATTCTTGATGATCAAACCCAAAGAGAATGTTGAAAATGAAGCCTTCCATGGATGTGATGAAAGATTCAAATGTGATTTGATTGAGGTTGTTAACACCTATGATAAGATGTTTCAAGAACCTGAAGGATTGCCTCCTAAAAGAGGAATCCAACATGAGATCCAATTACAAAAAGATTTTCCTCTTCCAAACATTGGCATGTCTAGGATGTCAGTCATGGAGAATGAAGAAATCAAGAAACAAATCCAAGTGTTGCTTGATAAAGGGGTCATCAGACCAAGCACATGAGCATGAGGGTCTCTAATTATTTTAGTACCAAAGAAAGATGATACATGGCGCATGTGTGTGGATTTCAGAGCCTTGAACAAGATCACGGTAAAGAATTGTTACCCTCTTCCTCAAATTGATGGTTTACTTGATCAGTTGAAATATGCTGTTTTTTCACTAAGTTTGACTTGAGAAGTGGCTATCATCATATTAGTATTGCTGAAGGAGACATACGAAAGACAACCTTCAAAACAAAGAAAGGTTTGTTTGAATGGTTGGTTATGCCATTTGGGATTTGTAATGCTCCTACAACATTCATGAGAGTTATGAATGATGTATTAAGACCTTTTCTTGATGACTTTGTGATAGTCTACTTAGATGACATACTGATTTTCAACAAGACTCGTGAAGAGCATGTCAAACATGTTAGGCAAGTCTTAGATGTCTTAAAGAAAGAAAAGTTATTTTTAAAAATGTATAAATATGAATTTGGAAAAACCTCGTTAGTATATATGAGTCATATTGTTGGAGGGGGTGAATTGAAGATAGATCCCTCAAAGTTCAAAGTCATTGTGGATTGGCCTAAACCCAATAATGTAACAGAGGTTAGGAGCTTTTTGGGAGCAGCCCAATATTGGAGAAAGTTCATTTCTAACTTCTCATCAATTGCAGCTCCATTACATGCCTTGAAAAGTGTGAAACAAGTTTTTTAGTGGGGAGGCAAGCAACATAAAGCCTTCAATGCATTGAAAGAGAGAATCAATACAACACCAATTCTTGCACTTCCTGATTTAAGACAACCATTTGAGATACAAATCGATGCAAGTGACTATGCTATGGGAGCGGTCTTGATGCAACATGGTAAGCCTATTTGTTACCATTCTGAAACTTTTAATGGTGCAATAGTTAACTATCCTACATATGACAAAGAATTGTATGCTTTGGTGCAAAGTGTGAAAAAATGGAAACACTATTTGATGGGAAAGGAAACTATAATTCACATTGATCATCAACCATTGCAACACCTGCAATCACGAACCAAGCTACAATTGAGACATTTAAGATGGATGGGTTTCTTGCAGTAATTCCACTTGGTGATAAGGTATAAGAAAGGTATATATAACAAAGTTGTTGATATGCTATCTAGATCAATTGTTAATGCATCATTTATTCTTAAGCATAATACTATCATGCATGAGATCTATGTTGAACAATATACTTTACATGTATATTTTAAATATCTATATGAAACTCTGTGTCAAGGAAACCAAGTAGAGGAATTAGATTACCATGTTCATGATAAATTTTTGTATCATCTTGGCAAGCTATGCATTCCATAGGGTGAAAGAGTCAACATCATAAGGGAAGCACATACTTCTCTTATTGCTGGCCATTTTGGTGTAGGCAAGATGGTGGCACAATTACAAAGGTATTGTTATTGGCCTCGTATGAATGAAAGTGTGTCACGATATGTAAGAGGATGTTATTTGTGTGCTACTAGTAAGCCTAGCAATAGAAAGTTAGGATTGTATAATCCACTTCCAGTTCCTTCCCGTCCTTGGGAAAGTGTTTCTATGGAATTTGTAGGAGGGCTACCTATGTCTAGGAAAAATCATGATTATCTTTATGTTGTGGTGGATCATTTCAACAAAATGTGTATTTTTATGCCTTGTAAGAAGCAGGTTACAACTGCACAAACTATACAAATGTTCTTTAAAAATGTATGGGTGCATTTTTGGTTGCCCACATTTATTATTTTTGATCGAAATTCTCGATTTGTTGGGAAATTTTGGTCAAGCGTATGTGGATTCATGAACACCAAGTTGAAGAAGAGCACAACATTCCATCCACAAACTGATGGCCAGACAAAAGTGGTGAACATAACGATACTACATCTTCTTCGTGGTTATTGCAGTAAACATCCTAAGCTTTGTGATGAACACTTACACTAGATTCAACATGCTTACAACCGAGCCAAACATTAATCGACTCAAACATCTCCATTTGATGGATGCTTTAGATACTTACCAAATCTCCTTTAGATTTTATCTTTGGGAAATATGTTGCTATTGATGGACGTAGTGACATTGATAAGGCCAAGTGATTCATTGAACAAGTTCATTTGGTGCATCAGATTGTTGAAGAACAGTTGGAAAAGAGTCAAGCCAAGTACAAGACAAGGCATGATAAGAATTGTGTAGACCACAATTTTTAGGTTGGAGATGAAGTTTGGCTTTACATTAGTAAGGAGAGGCTTCAAGGAGAAGGTAAAAAACTGAAACCAATCAGGTATGGACCTTTTAAGATTTTAGAAAAGATTGGTAATAATGCCTTTTGGTTGGATTTGCCTCCATATATGAAAATGTATGCAGCTGTTAATGTTGAGAATTTGAGATTATATGAGCCGCATTTGATTGAAAGTGAAGGAGAGAGTGTTCAAATTCCTTCAATATAATATTTTTCTCCTGAATTTCTTGAAGAATTGCAACAAGATACTATGCTTGACAGAAAACAAGAACTTTAAGAAGAGGGAGCATGGAGTACCTTCGTGTGGGGCTCAAAGGTAAAATCTAAGTAAAGCCAATGGATTGAGATTGGAAGGGTGAGGGAACTATACTCTCATCTTTTTGTTCACTGAAAATAGTATTTTGGAGGTCCAAAATCTCCCAGTGGGGAGAAGTGATCCAAGGGATCAATAAAGTGTTTAAAAGTGCTTGAAACCGGTTCCAAAACATAGATCTCGCTGACCTGAATCCAACACAACATGAATTGATCAAAGCTAATATCGTATGCTCCTGATATCGTGTTCTGATCGTTTTCCAAAATAGGTAAAATTTTTGCAGGTTGGGTGCAGGACTGCTGACTGGGTAGTCCGTATGATGACTGAACATGCTGAGTAGGTAGGCCGATTGGACAAGATGATTGTACCTTGGGCCAATGACAGGCTGCCAAGTGGCTTCATCGATTCACTAAGGGATTTATGGATTTTTATTAGTTGATTGGAATTGTTGAGTGGGCCAATGGATGGGTGCCGCGTGACCCAGTCATGGGTTGCCACATGGCACCCTAGTAATATGAAAAATTTTGTTAAGGGTGAACGACCACTGGGGAGGATCGAATGCAGGACCTCTAGCATGGTAGCACAACGCCTTACCACTATACTTCGGGGTGTTTCTTAATAGTCATTGCAGCGAACTTATATTTAAACCTTCAGCGGTTAAGTGTTAAGGGAAGGGGTCGGGGCTAAGCCCCTGGCTCCTGGTCACTACACAACCCATGAGACCGCGGGAGGAGTGGCCAAGGGCTCAAGGCTTAGCCCCAACCTAAGGTCTTACCATGTAAGATATGACTGAAGGCAGATTAGAGTGGAGCTTAGTGGACGGGTGTAGAGATTTGGGGGCTAACCCTGGATTTCATGACGTAGTAGAACCATGGCCCGAACGGCTGGGGGCTATGTCGACAAGTGTGGGTGGTTAGCCCCATCCCCTAGGCACATGACCCCATGTGGCCTAGATTTTATACCAAAAGCTTCATTGCACATTTAAACAAACCAATAAATTGCACTCAAACCAATGGAAATCTAGCTTGCGCTGAGAAAAAATGGCGCACAACGGTCCTTGGAATGGTGAAATTCATAGAATAGTTAGCAGAGAAGTCCAATTTATAGAGTAGTTAGTAGCAAAACTTCTCTAGAGCATAACTTCTTCCGTTTTTTGCCAAATTGAGCCCAACAAGAGCCCAAATTGGGGTTTTTGACTATTCTAGAGCCATTGGAGACATTATTTTTACATTTTGAGCACTGTAAATCCATGTAAATACAAATTTGAGCACTTAATGAAAGAGGCCCAACATTGGAAGCTGGACCAGAAGATGTAGCTCAGGAGGGGTGAACTCCTTTACCATTTTGCTGTCTTGTGTTACTATATATGGTACATTTGTATCTGTTTTTATGATGTTAACTTAGTTTTAAAACCATTATTTAATGTACTTTTGAAAGTGATCCATTTCCTAAAATACAAAAAATTTTACTTGCAAATTTTCTATCACCTTCAAGTTTGTAAAACCAATCAGTTTCACATGCTTGCAGAGAATTTGATTGAAGGGTCTTCTGGTGAGCTTGAAAGAGTGCAACAATGTAGCTACGTTATGTGATAGTCAATGTGCTATTCATTTGGATAAATGTCCAACATATCATAGCAAGACTAAGCATATTGATATTAAGGACCATTTTTTAATATTGGTCATTGATGGAGGTGGAGTAAATCTTAAATGGTTCACACTTATGAAAACTATGTAGACATGTTTATGAAAGAGTGTTGCCAGAGAAATTATGGTGGTGTTTGGCTTCTCTTGGTTTACAGAGGAGGTGATGAATGTGTTTGGGCAAGGTGTTAGCTAAATTGTTGGCAGGATAGAGTTTGTGAGAGTGTGACAACAATTGGTTAAAAGAAAATGTAAAACCCTAAATTTACCTAAGTGAATTTTATGATTACTCTAGTGGTGTTGGTTTTCATAATGTGTGTAAGGGTGCCTACTTCATTTTATCACTTGAGCCCAAGATTTGAAGGGATGTAAGCTTGATTGTAAAAATCCTCCTGACTAATAAAATACCCTACCTTGTTTTGTGAAGGTTTCCTTAATAAATTGTCATGGTTTTACCATGTAAGTTTCGTATATTGTGTGTTATTCTGAAACTTGTCATTATTTCTTTGTTCATGTTAATGTTCTTTACAAGCTATGTAAACTAAGAGCACTTATTTACCACAACAAAGATGTGACAACTTTGAGAATGAGCAATTGATTCTCAAGAACAACCTACAAATACTAATCCTAAAATTTGACATTTTTGGGAACGATCCATTGATCCTCAAAGAACGACTTGTACTTCTATTATATGTTTCAAGGCACTAGTCCTTATAGTATGTTGCTCTATTTGAGGAAGGGATGAAACTGATACTGTGATATAACAGAGGGGAATTAGTTCTATGATTTACTCAAGTCACATATAGTGTGAAGTTAATATCTTACTAAATAACATCCTAACCGTTCAACAAATTCAATACAAGGTTACTGAGAATACCTCTACTAGTTTGTCATAGATTTCTTTGGATGTCTCCAACTTGGAGACATAAGGACTGAGAGTCTTTGATGGATTATATTAGAATCCTTTGGGATATTGCCTA
Organism: Pinus tabuliformis; assembly: GCA_031772625.1. NCBI lineage: Eukaryota > Viridiplantae > Streptophyta > Pinopsida > Pinales > Pinaceae > Pinus > Pinus tabuliformis. The sequence goes on from CM062816.1 coordinate 1,915,290,110, forward strand.
AGGCTTGAGTTTGTTCCTTAGCAGAAATAGTGATATTCCCTTTGATGTGTTCTAGGAGTTCATTCTCCTTGAGAAGTAAATTAGTTCTCTTCTTCCATGCAAGAAAGTTATTGGTACCTACCAATTTGTTGCTTTCCTTGCAAAAATACATTGATGTATATCCAGAAGGGGACATATAATTACTTGATATATTTTGAGATGTAGTGGACTTGCTTTCTCGTTAAAGAATTGATGGCTTGCCTTCCTTAGATCTTGATGTTCTTCAAGTTTCTTTCTCCAAGTGGACTTGACTTGATAATGAGAGTTTCTTGATGACTTGTAGCTTGATGTAGGTCCTGCTTGGATATTCTCTTCTTGTAGGTGCATTTGTGTAAGGCTCTTCTTCTTGATTTTTAGTCTTCCTTGATGAACGATATATGGTATACCTTCTTGTCATTTGATGTGATTGAGGCTTCTTGGATTGATGCTTCAAATTTTGTAGATGTCCTTCCTTGGTGAGTGTTATTGAGATTCCCTTTCCTTGATGTGTCACCTTAGCTCTGATACCATGTTGAAGAATCAAGGGAAATTCTTTGTAGTTTGATTCTTCTTGACTTGATAACAATTTGTGGAGTATTTTTACTTTTCTTGTTAGCTTAATATTATTCTTCTTCTTATTAATGCATGTGTGTGTACTTCATCAAATTGCTAGCTAAAAAATAAGAACAAGAACACAAGATGTTGGCTTTCACCAGGGCCAAAACCTCTATTCTCTTGACAGGAAAACCCTTTAGTAAGTTTCTTTTATTGAAGCTTCTTGTAGAAAATCTGCGATAGGTTAACTTGATAATGCAATATAAATCAAAGAAGAATACTATAACCTACTTCTACTATCAATTTATGAAAGCTTAAAGATCGAGCTGAACAATATAACCAGAAGAAGAAGAATCAAAGGCACAATACACATGAAAATACTGTTGGGGAAATCCTCAGATAAAAACCCCACACTATTATATTATCATACATGGTGGAAATACATAGGAATTATACAAATCATTAGCTCTCACAGCTAGCCAACTCTCAGTGCAATCCTCACAGATGCTCACAAGCAATCTTGGCTTCTCTCCAACCTTCCTCTCTGCCCTCCAAGCTCCTATTTCCTTGCGCTGTTCCTTGTGGATGATTAGCCTATTACCAAGTGGATGATTAAGCCTTTGAAACTGCGCAATCCTCAAGGATGAATATTTGACTGCATGCATGAGTTTTCTCCATGAGAAAACACATGCAACTAATAGTACATTGTCCTTGAACATTTATCTCAACTTGGTATTTCTCAGAATAGACATGCATGAGTTTCTGATGAGGGAATCTTCAGTTAACTGGAGTAGCACTAGTTGAGTGCATTAATGCATCAACTGGCTGTTAACTCACTATTAGTTCCTAAAATAGTTTGGAACTAATTTAACTGGACTTAACTCAGTAAACTAAGTTAACTGATTACAACTCAAATATAATTCAATCTTATCTCCTTAATTTTAGGGATAACTCTTGCATGACTTCAGAAAGACTTCTAACTTGAATTTCTCCAACTAATTAATTTAAAATAAATAAATTAATTATTTCCAAGTAGCTGTTAAGACTAAATTCAATTTTAATTCACAATTTAATTCAAGGACAAATTAAATTGGAATATTCTTGTTGCCATATTTCAACACTCCCTCTCAACAAGAAAGGGATTATCTGCCACCCCGATCATGTCTCTCTGGAACTCGAATTTACACTTTGACAATGCCTTTGTAAAAATGTCAGCATCTTTCTCCTTCGTCAAAATATACTGCAGCAACATGATCCTCCTCGCTACACAGTCTCTGAGATGATGATACCGAATGTCGATGTGCTTGGACCTATCATGAAATACTGGATTCTCAGAGAGTTTGATACAACTATGGTTATCACAATAGATCACAGTTGGATCCATCCTTTGATCAAACAAACCAACTAGGATTTTCCACATCCAAATGGCCTCACATGATGCCTGACTTGCAACCATGTATTTTGCCTCTGCTGAGCTGAGTGAAATCGACCTCTGTTTCGTGTTGTACCAAGGAACTGCCGCTGACCCAAGGTTGAAAATCCCTCACGATGTGCTCTTTCGATCTGATGGACTCCCTGCCCAATCTACATCAGTGAAGCCCTATAGCTTCACGCCCTCTGTCCGTCTGTAACATAATCCATATTGACATGTGCCTCTGAGGTATCTCAATACATGATTTACTGCCTTCCAAAACACCTTGGTAGGTTGAACCATTGCTTGACCCAGCTGGTTCACCGCATAGCACAAATCTGGTCATGTGTTCATTAAGTACATCAGTGAACCCACAAGCTGCCTATACACAGTAGCCTCTACCACTTCTCTTGAAGTAGCAACCTCCTTCCTCCAGTTACCTGCTAGAGGAGTCTGCATGGTCTTGCAATTCTCCATGTGGAATCTCCTGAGTATCTCGTTGGCATACTTGCCCTGAGACACAAACAACTCCCCATCCTTCTGCCACACTTCCATGCCAAGGAAGTAATGCATGAGACCCATGTCTTTCATCTCGAATTCTCTTGCAAGGTCCTCCTTGTAAGACATGATCAACTGATCATCACCAGTCAATATGAGATCATCAACATAAAGTATGATGATCAACAACTTACCTTTCACCACGATGTGGTATAGGTTCGCATCCGCTTCACTCTTTGTCTATCCTAGTGTACCAAGCACGAGGTGCTTGTTTCGGTCCGTACAACGTTCTCTTGAGTCGGCATACATGCGAATCACGATCGAAGGTCTCAAAACCTTCCAGCTACTCTATGTACACCTCTTTTCCAATCTGGCCATTGAGGAATGCAGTCTTCACATCCATCTGATGGATCTTCTAACCCATCTGTGCTGATAGTGTCAACATAGATCTGATAGATGAGTACCTTCTGACAGGAGAAAAAGTCTCATCATTGTCAATCCCCTTGACCTGTGGAAAGCCATAGGCAACAAATCTTGCCTTATGCTTCTCCAAACTACCATCAACATCTTGCTTTACCTTGTAAAGCCAATGGGAACTCACAACTGACTTGTTCTTCAGTCTCAGAACCACGTCCCAAACACTGTTACGAACTATGGAATCATACTCCTCCACCATAGCATCAACCCAAATCGGCTGCTGCATTGCTTCCTCAAAGGAAGATGGCTCGGTCTCAACACATTCCCCAACAAGTGCCATGTATCCAGTGTACCTCTCAGGTGACCTCCTCTGTCTCCACTGAGAAGATGCTGCTCCCACATTCTCTCTCGCATCTTGCAACAATTTGTCAGCTTCTCTTGTGCGCTTCCTTCCATCTCTGGAAGACTCTGCTTAAGTGGATGTCTCCACTCCTAGAACCTCTGCATGCAGCTTCTCCGCATCAGTCTCAGGCTCCTCCTCCTTAGGAAACAACAGTTCCTCATAGCCTGTAGTTGGAGCACCCTCTCAAGGGAAAATCGCATGGCCTTTTGCTCATCAAACTTGAGATCTCTGTGAACCACTGTCCTCCGACTGGTAGGAAAGTACACCCGATAGTTGTGAGGTGTATCAGTGTACCCCAAAAATATCCCCAACTCTGTTATCAGCTCAATCTTCTTCCATGCATTCTTTGTCACATGGAAATATACCGATGAGGAAAACATCCTGGAGTAACCCACATATGGTCTCTTACTGGAGAAAGCTTCCTCTGGTGTCTTCATCCCAAGTATGCGATGTGGGCTTCTATTCTACAAATAGATTGCTACATTGCATGCCTCAGCCCACAAGTGACGTGGTAGGCTTGGTCATGTATCATTGCCCGTGCTGCCCCTACAATAGTTCTGTTCTTCCTCTCGACCTCCCCATTCTTCTCTGGGCTATGAGGTGCCTTCAACTCTCGTTTAATTCCTTCTGCTGCATAGAAGTACTTAATATCTTGAGAGACATATTCTCCACCGTTGTTGCTTCTTAAGGCCTTGATCTTCTTCCCTGACTCTTTCTCGACCAAAGCTTTGAACTCACAAAACTTTGTGAAGGTTTGGTCCTTCTTGTGCATGAAATAAATCCAACATTTACGAGAATAGTCATCAATGAAAATCACATAATACCTTTGCTTCACTGTGGATGCCATTGAGAATTGTCCACAGAAATCAGTATGAACTCGCTCTAAGATATCCTCTACTCGACTGTCTCGATCATGAAAGGAAGACTTGGTGTACTTTCCCAAGGTACAACTTTTGCATGTGTCAACTTGCTCAAGTTTACCTTTGGGAAGTCCTATAGATATCTGCTACATTATATTCAAAACCCCATGATGCAAATGGCCCAACCACCTGTGCCACAACTCGCCAATGTCTTGTCTTTGCACCAATTTTGCTTTCGTACTCAATGCTGCACAATCATCTACCTCTAATTTATAGAGATTCTTCACCCGAATCCCTATCCTCTTGGTCTGACCCGTGGTTATGAATCTTAGGAATGCCTTTCCTTTATTGAAGACAACATCATAGCCTTTTTTCTCCAACATCGCAACCAATACCAAGTTATTCTTCAGTCCAGGCACAAACATCACATTTGTCAAAGTGAGAGGAGCTCCATGCTCCCTCTGAAAAAGCAACCGTGCCCACTCCTTAAACACTATACTGTTAGAAAATTATATATTACAGAGCAATGGAACACATAAAATATTACAGAAATATAAACACAAAAAACGCATAAAACAAGAGAGACACAGATATACGTGGTTCACCCAGTTTGGGCTACGTCCACCTCGAACAGCCAGTCCTTCCTTTCTATTATCCAGCAAAATGAAGAGACACAACCTACAACTAATCTGGTGTAATATCCTCTGTTTTCTCTCATAGTCTCACCTCTCTGTTTCTCGCTCAGAGAATACACATCTATATCACAACCTCAAATACAATGCCCTCATACAAAGAGAGGGGTTGCCTTCTAGGGCAAAAAAACCTAAACTAAACATAAGTTCTACCGTCAGATCATCCGCCTAATGAACGGCCCATATTGACTAGAAATTACTATACTTTTACAAGGCAATTTTACATCTATTTTTGGCTTCGGGGGCGTTGCCCCCGAACCCTTGCCAGGGGACCGCTGGCCCCCGGACCCCCGCGGGGGGCGACAAGTCCCCCCCGCACCCCCTGCGTGGAGGGGTGTACAAACTTCCTGGGGTATACATCTGGCTGAAACAAAAGACCTCTGAACAATCATGCTCCACACACAACAATATCCCACTTGGAGAATGATTGTAACAACTCCACCGCTGTTTCATTTGCTAGACAATGACTCCTCTTTGGACCTGGCTGTTTCTCATCTTCATCGTCATCTTTGAAGACCAATTGAAACTGAGCATGTTCTCAGTTTCTCCCTGGTTACAACTTTTGTTAGCATGTCTGTAGGATTCTGGCTAGTGTGTATCTTTTCCAGCTTCAACTCTCCATCTTCCAACACTGATCGTATGAAATGGTGCTTGAGCTGTATGTGTTTAGTCCTGGAATGAAATGCTGAGTTCCTTGCAAGATGAATCGCACTTTGGCTATCACTGTATAACATGCCCATATCATGCTCCTTACCTAATTCACCCATAAACCTTTGTAACCAAATCATTTCTTTACTAGCCTCTATAGCAACAACATATTTTGCTTCTGTTGTCGAAAGCGCAACAACACTTTGGATTTTTGAAACCCAACTGACAGTTGTTCCACCAACAGTAAATACATATCCTGTAGTGCTCCTCCTGTTATCTCTGTCACCTGCCATATCTGCATCAACATATCCCTATAGAGAAATGTTTTAGCCACCAAATAATAATGCTAGATTTGTGGTACCTTTCAAATATTTGAGAATCCATTTCACTGCCATCCAATGTTCCTTTCCTGGATTGTTCATGTACCTGCTTACAACTCCCATTGCATGTGCAATATCAGGGCTTGTGCAAACCATTGCATACATTAAGCTTCCAACTACTGATGCATATGGAACTTTAGACATATAATCCATGTCTTCTCGGGTCTTTGGGCACATTTCCTTACTAAGTTTGAAATGGCTAGCAAAAGGTGTAGTAACTGGTTTTGCATTGTGCATATTAAATCTTTTCAACACCTTTTGTATGTACTCATTCTGAGACAAAGTTAATTTGTGATTTTTCCTGTCTCTAGTGATTCTCATACCAAGGATTTGTTTTGCAGCTCCCAAATCCTTCATTGCAAATGAATTTGCCAATTTTCTTTTGAGCACATTTATTTCCTGCATGTTAGACCCTGCAACAAGCATGTCATCTACATATAATAACAATATAATATAGCTGCCATCATTTTTCTTTTTTAGATAAAAACAATGATCAGAGTGACATCTAGTATAACCTTGTTCAGACATAAACTTGTCAAATTTTAGATACCATTGCCTTGGAGCCTGTTTTAAGCCATACAAGCTCTTCTTCAACCTACACACTAGTTTTTCCTTCCCTTTCACCTCATATCCTTATGGCTGCTGCATATATATCTCTTCCTCCAAACCCCCATGGAGAAAGGCTGTCTTTACATCTAACTGCTCAAGATGAAAATCTTCAGCTGCTACTAGACTTAAAATAGTTCTGATTGAAGTCATTTTAACAACATGAGAAAAAATTTCATCAAAATCAATACCTTTCTTCTGTGCAAACCCCTTCACCACAAGTCTAGCTTTGTACCTCTGCTTTCCTCCATCTTCTTCCTTCAGCCTGCAAACCCATTTATTATTCAATGTAGTTTTTCCTGAAGGCAACCTGACTAAGTCCCAAGTCTGGTTATGCATTAAGGAGTCCATCTCTTCTTCCATGGCTGCCTCCCACTTCTTCCTACTTTCAACCTGCATTGCTTCTTCATAACATTCGGGTTCACCAGAATCAGTCAACAATAAATAATATAATGAAGGAGAGTATCGTTCAGGGGGTCTACTTATCCTGGTAGATCTTCTAACACCACTTTCAGGTGTTTGGGGTGCCTGTTGCTGTTGTGGTGGTTGATGTTGTTGTGGTTGTTGATTATTATTATTTTTAGGCACCTTTACTTTTTCAGTGATTTTGTCAAGAACTGCATATTCCTTGTTTTCTTTTTCTTGCTTCTTTTCCTGCAATTGATTCTTATACAATACCTTTTCATTGAATTACATCTCTGCTCCTAATGATTTTGTGATTTTCGTAATCATATAAGCGATAACCAAAATCATTAACACCATATCCAATAAAGGTACATTTCTTTGACTTTGCCTCAAGCTTTGTTCTATTTTCTTTATCAATATGGACAAATGCCTCACAACCAAAAGGCTTTAAAAATGAGTAGTTTACTTTTTTACTTGTCCATGCTTCCTTCGGAATACCACCATCCAAGGAACTTGAAGGCCCTCTGTTTATTAGATAAAAAATAGTATCTATAGCATCTACCCAAAACTGTAAAGGCAATCCTGCATGCAATCTCATGCACCTTGCACGCTCCATGATTGTTCTGTTCATCCTTTCTGACACACCATTTTCTTGTGGTGTTCTTGGAACTGTCTTCTCTCTGCGAATTCCATGCTCTGAACAGTACCTATCAAACTCTTTGCTGCAATATTCACCTCCATTGTCTGATCTAAGACACTTCAATTTATTTCCTGTCTCAATCTCAACCAAAGCTTTCCATTTCTTGAAAGTATCAAATACATCAGATTTATTCTTAATACAATAAATCCAAGTTTTTCTAGTTGCATCATCAATAAAGGTAACATAATAACGAGAGCCATTGAGAGATGATACCTGAGCAGGTCCCCATACATCTGTATGCAGAAGCTCTAATTTTTTGCTCTTCTTTTCTTTCCCAACTCTGAGAAATCTGACTCTCTTCTATTTTCCATAAATGCAATTTTCACAGAAGTCCAAATCAACATTCTTCAAACCCGGCAACAAATTCCTTGAGTGAAGAATTTTCATCCCATTTTCACTCATGTGTCCGAGCCTATGATGCCATAATGCTGCATCCGCTCATTTGGAAGTTAAAGCATTAACAAAGTTAGAAATACCATTCCATAAATACAATGTACCAACCTTTTCGCCTTTTGCTATTACCAGGGCTCCTTTGGTGACCTTCCAAGCTTTATCTGTGAAAGTTGTCACACAACCTTCACTGCCTAACTACCCTCTTGAAATCAGATTTTTCTTTAGATATGGAACATGCCTTACCTCCTTTAGTAGCCATTGGTTTCCATTATGCTGTTTTACAAGAACCTTACCCATTCCAACAATTTTACAAGGTTTATCATCACCCAAACGGACTTGTCCAAAATCTCCTTGAATATAGTCATGAAAGTATTTCTTATCAGGTGTGGCATGGAATGAGGCCCCTGAATCTACCACCCAGGAATCAGTAATATTTTTGAAAGAAAGAATCAAAGCATCTTGTAACACCTCACTTGTCACATTTGCTTCATGATTGTTTTCTTGCTGTTCATCTCCTTCTTTTCCCTTTCGAGATCTACAGTCTTCCTTTAGGTGTCCTTTCTTTCCACATTTCTAGCACTCTATCCCCGATCTGGACTTGTATCTACCTTTTTCTTGATTTACTGCGATATCCTGAGCTCTTTCCTCTTTCCATTTTTCTTCCCCTAGACTCTGCACTCAAAGCATTACCTAATGTCTCACTAGAGCTTTTCCGTCGCATTTCCTCGCTAAGGATAGCACCGACAACATCATCAAACTTTAAAGTACTAGATCCAGAGACATAGTTACTAATGGCCATTACTAAACCATTCCAACTTTCTGGAAATGAGCACAAGAATAATAGAGCTCTAACTTCATCTTCAAAGTTTACCCCTACAGAACTTAACTGACTTGTAACTGTATTAAAATCATTTAAATGATCTGCAACAGATCCACCTTCCGACATCTTCATATTAAATAACCGTTTCATAAGAAATACCTTGTTTGAGGCCGAGGGTTTTTCATATAGTTTCGACAACGCCTGAATCAAACCCTCTGTCGTTGTTTCCTTTGAAATGTTGAAGGTGACTGACGCAGCGAGGCACAACCGTATTGTTCTGAGTGCCTTTCTATCGAGAAGGTTCCATTCTTCATCTGTCATAGTCGTCGGCTTCTTTGTTTTTCCGCTCAATGGTAGGTACAGATCTTTCTGATATAGATAATCTTCCATATGCATCTTCCATAGCGAGAAGTTTTGGCCGTTAAATTTCTCGACCCTAAACTTACCATCTTCCGCCATTGCTCCCACTTGAACGAGGAACCCTTCTTTCCTGCGAGTTTATCAACCAAATAGACCTTCAGCTCTGATACCAATTGTTAGAAAATTATATATTACGGAGCAATGGAACACATAAAATATTATAGAAATATAAACACAGAAAAGGCATAAAACAAGAGAGACACAGATATACGTGGTTCACCCAGTTTGGGCTACGTCCACCCTGAACAACCAATCCTTCCTTTCTATTACCCAGCAAAATGAAGAGACACAACCTACAGCTAATCCGCTGTAATATCCTCTGTTTTCTCTCACAGTCTCACCTCTCTGTTTCTCGCTTAGAGAATCATATCTATATCACAACCTCAAATAAAATGCCCTGATACAAAGAGAGGGGTTGCCTTCTAGGGCAAAAAACCCTAAACTAAACATAACTTCTATCGTCAGATCATCCACCTAATGAACGACCTAGATTGACTAGAAATTACTATACTTTTACAAGGCAATTTTACATATATTTTTGGCTTCGGGGGCGCTGCCCCCAAACCCCCGCCAGGGGACTGCTGGCCCCCAGACCCCCCAGTCAGAGGGGATTGCCCCCCGGACCCCCATGGGGGGGACAAGTCCCCTCCACACCCCCCCCGTGGAGGGGTGTACAAACTTCCTAGGGCATACATCCGGCTGAAACAAAATACCTCTGAACAATCATGCTCCACACACAACATATACCTTCTATTGTCACCCATCTCTATGTGCATCTTGAAGTATTTCTCCTTCAAGGCACTGAATAAATTTTTATCAACGATCATGTGGAATGAGGCTCTACTGTCAAGATACCAGACACAACCCATCATCGATGACACCATGCATGTGATGAGGGTAAAGTCCATTTCGAATTGAGAGGCTAATGCCTCACCTTCCGATCCATATGAGGATCCCTTCTTGGACTTCTTTGATGGGCAATTAGTCACATAATGTCCCATCTTGTGACAATTAAAGCATCTTACTTTAGACATGTCACCCTTCTTCCCTCCATGAGAAAAATTTGATTTGAAATGGGAAGCCTTCCCCCTTTCCTTGCCTTACTTGCTAAGGCCAAATTTTCTTCATCGTCATTCTTGGATGAAGAACCATCTAGTGTGCTCCTCTTGATCTCCTCCTGCATAAGATCTGACCAGAGTTGTTCCAAATCCGACAGTTTCTCCCTTCCATTCACAGAGTCCTGGTAGCTATTCCAACTCTTTGGAAGGCCAAGGAGAGCGAGGCTCACCATATCATCATTGGCAGTAGTTATTCCCACACTGCCAATCTCATCTCTGCAGGTGGTGATCTTGTTCAGATATGTTGAAATAATATTGCCCTTCTCCATCTTGATTCTTCGAAGCTTATCCTTGAGCGCCAATTTCCTCTGGTCACTACTGTTCTGGTAGAGGTCCTTCAATGTCTTCCACATTGAAAATGGAGTATCCTTCCCATGGAGACTCGAGACAATATGGTCTCGAACTCCCTCAAGGATGATCCGTCTCTTCTTCACCACACACTTCTTCCACTTAGACAAATCTTGTGCATTCGCTGAAGTTGGCTTTGAGATTTCTTGATCAATGAATTCCTTCAAGCCATTGTCTTCTAATACAGCCTCCATTCTATCTTTCCATGCTATGTAATTCGAGCTACCTTCCAAGGCATACTCGAGTCTCAAGCCATAGAACACAATTTTCCAACCTTAAAGTATGATATGAATTCGATTTGCGCCTGCAACCCCAAACTTCAAACTTAGAATTCTCTTCTCAGTATATTGTTCACACCTCTAATACCATGTAGAAAATCTGTGATAGGTTAACCCAATAATGCATTGTGAATCAAAGCAGAATACTATAACCTACTTCTACTATCAATTTGTGGAAGCTTAAAGATCGAGCTGAACAATATAACAAGAAGAAGAAGAGTCAATGGCACAATACACATGAAAATACTTTTGGGGAAATCCTCAGATAAAAACCCCACACTATTGTATTATCATACATGATAGAAATACATAGGAATTATACAAAGCCTTAGCTCTCACAGCTAGCAAGCTCTCAGTACAATCCTCACAGATGCTCACCGACAATCTTGGCTTCTCTCCAGCCTTCCTCTCTGCCCTCCAAGCTCCTATTTCCTTGCGCTGTTCCTTGTGGATGATTAGCCTATTACCAAGTGGATGATCAAGCCTTCAAAACTGTGCAATCCTCAAGGATGAATCCTTGACTGTATGCATGAGTTTTCTCCATGAGAAAACACATGCAACTGATAGTACACTATCCTTGAACATTTATCTCAACTTGGCCTTTTTTAGAATAGACATGCATGAGAATATTCAGTTAACTGGAGTAGCACTGGTTGAGTGCATTAATGCATCAACTGACTGTTAACTCACTATTAGTTCCTCAAATAGTTTGGAACTAATTTAACCGGACTTAACTCAGTAAACTGAGTTAACTAATTACAACTCAAATATAACTCAATCTTATCTCATTAATTTTAGGGATAACTCTTGCATGACTTCAGAAAGACTTCTAACTTGAATTTCTCCAACTAATTAATTTAAAATAAATAAATTAATTATTTCCAAGTAGCTGTTAAGACTAAATTCAATTTTAATTCACAATTTAATTCAAGGACAAATTAAATTGGAATATTCTTGTTGCCATATTTCACACTTCTTATTGATCAATGAAAAACCTAGACCCTTGACTAGAATCTCCTCCAAGCACATGTCAAAGTCCTTTCTCCTTTATGCACTTTGTTCCCCAACACTTCCTTCTTCCAACACTTCGTTCCCCGACACTTCGTCCTCCTCCTTTTGGCACTTTGTTCTTCTTGGAACTGTTGGTAAACCTTGTTGCACTTGCTCTAGATGATATGCTTCTCTTTTATACTTAGATATATCCTTCACTTATGTGGACACCTTCCTTTAGATGAGATCCTTGTAGGTGTAGAATGAAGTGACTGTACAACAACCCTATATTATTGCACATGTGGGAGGTTTACTTGCTATTGTATACCCTTATCTACTTTGTTTGAGTATCCTTCTTCTATGCTTGAATAGGAGGCCTTGTAGGCCTAGATTTAACCCCAAACAATGAGAGATAGTTGACTGTTTGTTGTTGCTTTCATAACTGCATACACAACCTTCCTTTCCTTGCACATGTGGATGTAACTAGCCCTAGAAAAATCCTCTTAGGCTCAGTTATTTATCCTTCTTCTTCACTGCACGTGGAGACCTCTTCTTCATCCTTCATTACCCTTTACTTGCCTCTTTTATTTGCAGATTTCAGCGATGATAGATTGACGTTATAGTGGATTGGAAAACCTCTATATATAGAGGACTGTCCCTCCTTTTAGGCTGACTAGAAGGCCGACTTGAACACTGTTTATAGGCCGAATTGCTATCTTTGCTTCAGATGGATGATTGGAGGTGTCTTTGCTTTGGAGGAGACTTGACTTTGCTTGGAGGTGAATTATTTGACTTTAATACATAAGTATACCTATAGTAACATGCCCTTAAAGTCTTCAACATTTTTTTTGAGTATTTGACTTACCTATAACACTTTAACATGTGCTAGACCTATTTCAATGAGAAAGAAACTATTTGACATATATTATAAAAATAATATTTCTTTTCTTGAATAAATACAAATATAAAAAGTATATTTATGAAGACCGAACCTAGTTACATTTCCTTCAACATTGAGGAGGAAATTAAGTATTGAAACCTTCACACCAAAAGGAATGGTGGCTATTCAGTCCAAAGAAAAAGGAGAAAAGTTGAGAGGCACATCCAAATCAAAGCTGAAAGGCAAGAAGAGAAAACTCAAATGTTAGTACTTTAATAAGACAAGACATCTCAAGAAGAATTGTTGGAAGAGGTAGGGATACAAGGAAGACTCCAAAAATGAGGCAAATACAATTGAATCAGGTTCAATTATGATTAATGAAGTATTGTATATTAGTGATATTCCTCTATACTATGAAGAATGGTTGTTAGATTATGATGTTTCTTATCATATGTATCCACACAAAAATTGGTTTTCGTCATATGAAGCCGTTGATGGTGAAATTATTCTTATGGGAAATAACATTTCTTGTAAGAGTGTTGGGGTTGGAAGTTTCAAAATTAAAATGTTTGATGGTATTATAAGGAGATTAACAAATGTGAGACATGTGCTTAAATTAAATAATAATCTAATTTCTTTGGAAGCTTTGGATTCTGGAGGCCATAAGATTACATGTCAAGGTGGAGCATTAAAGGTGTCTAAGGGCACTTTAGTGGTTATGAAGGCTACCAAGACATAAACCCTTTACATGCTAGATGGAAGTACTCAAACGAATGAAGTATCATTAGTATTTGAGGAGGCTATTGAATCCACTCATTTATGAAATCAATGATTGGATTATATGAGCGAGAGAGGACTACAAATATTGATAAAGCCCAAAGTATTCACATATTTAAAATATTTGAATTTGAATTTCTACAAACACTGTCTATTTGGAAAACCATGCAGACAAAAGTTTAATGTAGGTACTAATGTTATTGAAGGAGTTCTTAATTATGTCCATTTTTTTGTTTCAGGGCCATCCCCTATAGTTTCTTTTGGAGGAGTATCATATTTTTTAGCATTTATATATAATTTCTCTAGAAAAGTGTGGCTTTATGTTTTGAAAATAAAAGCTAATGTGTTTAATACATTTAAACAATTTAGAGTTATGGTAGAAAACAAAATTGGAAGAAAAATCAAATGTTTATGAACAGATAATGGAGGTAAGTTCATTTCTTTATAATTCAAAAAATATTGCAAAGAAGCTGAGATCGTAAGACACAAAAGAATTGTATATAATCCCTAGAAAAATAGTGTTAGACTCACATGAGAGACTCTTCTAGAAAGAGCAAGAAGCATGCTCAACAATGCCAATTTGAAACAAGAGGCGTGGGAAGAAGTAGTCACTATTGCTTGTTATCTTATAAATTGATCACCATCAATTGCAATAAATTGTAAAATCCTTAAAGAGGTATGGTTATGTCATGATTGCGATTATTCAAATTTAATATTTTTTTCTTGTGAAGCTTAAGCAATTCCTCATAATAATCAAATTTCTAAGTTAGACCCCAGATCGAAGAAATATATATTTGTTAGTTATGATTATGTAGCTAATGGATATAGATTGTGAGATCCTACTAGCCACAAAATTATCATTAGCAAAGATGCAATATTCGATGAATATTCTATAATTAAATCAAACAATGTAGAAGCTGATTTGAAATAGGAACATGTCACATAAATGAACAAATTTAGTTCGAAGACCTAACAATTTACATGCACAAGGAAGCAAGAAGAAGCTTTTGATGATAAAAAAGTAATAGATGCATAAGATATTAAGGAAAACGTGGAAATAACACTATCAACACCAAGAAGCTCTGCACATGAGATAAATCCTCCTAAAATGTACAATTTTACTTCAACAGTTGCATTAGTTATTAACAAAGAGGAACCTTCTTACTATTGGGAAGAAATAGATGATATTAATAATTCCAAATGGAAGGTGGCAATGAAAGAATAAATAAATTCCATGGAGAAAAATAAAAATTATGACTTGGGGAACTTCCTAAAGATATAAAGGTAGTTGGATGTAATTGGGTCTACAAAATGAAGAAATAAGTTGATGGTAATGTTGAAAGGTATAACAACGGGAGTGGGCGGTTAGCCCCAGCCCCTGAGTGCATGGCCCCGTGTGGCCCAGATTTTATGCCAAAAGGCATCATTGGGCATTTAAAGGAACCCACAAATTGCACCCGAACCGATGGGAATATCATTAGTGCTGGGCGAAAATGGCACTCAACGGTCCCTGGAATGGAAAAATTCGTAGAATAGTTAGCAGAGGAGTCTAGTTTGTAGAGCAATTAGCAACAAAATTTCTCTAGAGCATAACTTCTTCAATTTTTAGCCAAATTGAGTCCAACAAGAGCACAAATTAGGGATTTTGACTGTTTTGGAGCCATTGGAGACATTATTTTTACATTTTGATCACTATAAATCAATGTAAACACAAATTTTAGCACTTCTTGAAAGAGGCCCAACAATGGAAGTTGGACCAGGAGATGTAGCCCAAGAGGGGTGAACTCCTTTATCATTTTGCTGTCTTGTGTTACTGTATATGGTATATTTGTCTATGTTTTTATGCTGTTAATTGAGTTTTAAAACCATTATTTTTTGTGCTTTTGCAAAGTGATCCATTGCCTAAAAGACAAGAAATTTTACTTTCAATTTTTCCTATCACCTTCAAGTTTGTAAAACATATCAGTTTGGTATTAGAGCTCAAGGTTATTTTGAAGGTTTGATTTTGTTTCAAGTGTTTTATGATGCTTACAAGGTTGAAGCTCAAAAGAGGAGAATGAGAGCTTTTGGAGCCAAGGTCTCAAATTGTTTCAAGGAGAACACACATATCTCAAGCTTCACCAGTCATGGCACATGAAGAAGGTCATGAAGGGATGTATGAAGATGAGAGAACTTTCTGAAAAGCTTTATATGAAATGTCTAAAATGGTGAAAGTTTTTTACGAGGAGAGGAACTCAAGGTTGCAAGGAGAGAGCTCAAAACCTCCAAAAGGAAATAGAGGAAATGGATACAAGCCTCCAAAAGGGATGGAGGGGATGGTGACAAGCCACCACCTTCACCTCCATCCTCATCATCATCTTCTTCTACTTCTACCCCTTCACAAACACCTCCACATTCTCTAAAGGGACATGGTAAAACTCATTTGTTAAAGCTTGACATAAAGTTTGAATTTCCTATGTACAATGGAGAGGTAAATGTTAAGAAATTAAATAATTGGGTATGTTAGATTGAAGTGTATTGTAGGATGCAAAGAATCAAGGATGATGCAACCAAAATTTAGCTTGCTTCTCTTAGGTTGGAAAGTGCAGCACTCATTTGGTGGGAGGCTAAAACTCAAGAGGACATGAAGAAAAGTGTTAAGGTTTTATCCTCTTGGAATGATTTTGTTGTTGCAATAAGAAGACAGTTTTATCCGTTGGCATACATGAAAAAAACTATAATGGATTGGAAAAACTTTAGGCAAGCTAAGGGTCAAAGTGTGTAAAGCTATACTCAAGAATTTAGGAAAAGAGATTTGATTTTGGGTATATATTTATCCTCTCAAGACACTCTACTAAAATACATTGGAGGTTTACAGAGTTATTTGAGACACACAATTCTCATGTTTAGCCCTACAAAACTAGATGAAGTTTGTGTACAAGCAACTCATTTAGAAGCAAGAGGGAAGAATGTTCCCCAAGAGGGCAACAAGAAGCCATTTAAGAGTGCGTTGACGGTGCTAGACCCGCCAACATAAAGGGGATCACATCCGTATCAAGTCCCAACTATACCTCACACCTTTTGGTGTGGGAGTCCCATCCGGTATGATGGCCCAGTTTCCATTGTCTTAAGGATTTGCCTCAACTATTGCTTTTTAGCACAAGAGAGTGGTATGATTTGCCTTCGAGAAGTGAGATTAATGTGCCTGGTGAGTGCTAGTGTACTCATGTCAATGGTTCTTTCACTGTAAGGGGAGAGGGTGAGAATGAGTCCCAATTTCGTTGGGATGAAGTCCCAACTTAGATAGGAACACACAACACAACAGGACGTGCACAACTTCTAGAGGAGTAGTCCACACGGATGCGACAATCACAACACACAAGGTAAGCTAACACGTACAACACTCAATGGATGAGTCTGAACGAGTTCAATGGTTGTTACAACAAGTTTTATGTGAAAGGTCTGTCTGGTGTCTAGGGAGATAGCTACCATGTGCGAGACAACGCTAACAACATATACAACACATTTCCATTAACAGATTATGTATTACAACAAGTGAAATAGTTCAAGTGTTCAACACATGTTAAAGCAACATGCATTAAAAGTGTTCAAGATTAGTCTTACAATAAGTACAATACATGTGTGAAAACGTACTAGCCTATTAGCAGGCTTTTGAATTAAGCAAAAGTTCCAAGACACATCGTTACACCATACATCACTAACCCCGAGTGCGGGGCATTGGAGCCACTACTTACTTATCAAAGAAAATATTATAGACTCTCTTGGCTATGTAGGAGGAGTTGAGTTGAAAAGTCCTTTGCATGTACAAATGAGGGGGTATTTATAGCCAAGGGTGAAATTGACCCTTGTGGCTGTTCGACTACCCTCATGACTGTTTGAATTCCATGACTTTTCGACTTTACATGACTCTTTGTACAACAAGTGGGTCTCTTGGACTTCCACGTTACATTACATTGGTTGACAACATAGCCCATAATAGAGATGTGGGCGACATGACTCATGACATGACTCGACATGACAATGCTGGTACATTCGTGTTGCTGTTGGAGTGCATGTCGAGCTACAATGCTGCTGGGTGATGGATGTCTTCATGGTGTATCACAGCTTCACCTTCGCATGGCAAAGTGTGTGGAGTTTTTGATGGTCTTTGGTTCGCTTGATGAAGCTTTTCCATGTTGTTCCTTGCTGGAATGTTGGGAGGCTTTATAGGCTCATCTGTTTGTGAAGGTGCATGTTTGTCCATTCGTCCATTGGTGAGCACATCTTGCATGTTTTCTCGTCCATTTTTCCGTGAACACATTGTTGCATGATCATCCATTCGCAAGAACCTCTCTTCGCATGCATCGTTCATTCGTCTGTTGGTGAACCTGTCCTTCTGCATGTGCTCCCTTCATTCACCCATTTTGTTGTCACACCATGTTTGTTAGTGTACCTGTACCTGCAGTCACTCATGACGAGACGACATAAAATCTAAAACCTCCTAGTCTACCATGACACATGATCATTTTGGATGTAGGTGACCGGGAGAGGTAGCAAGGTTTTGAAGCAGGATGAGGGCTTCAGGCACTGCTGATGAAAACTGCGCAAGTGTCATTGAGTGATGGAGATGGGCAAACCAAATCTACAGTGACTATCTGCAAGGTCTGGCTTGGCTAGAAGGCAAAATTGCGCAAATTTTGGAGGGACAGTACGGGTTGCAAGAAGGCAAGGTAGGCAGGATTTGTGTAGTTTCCGAAACGAGCAGGCAGCAGGGGCTGGAAGGCCAAATTTGTGCAATTTTCTGGGGAACAGGTTGGGCTATAAGGAGGGTCAGCAGGTAGAGATTACACAGTTTTTGGAAGGAACTGACTGGGAGCCTGATAGACAAAACTGCACAATTCCCAGAGGGAATTGGCAGTTGGCTGCTTGGTCACTGGCAGCCAAAACTGCGCAATTCCTAGAGGGAATTGGCAGTTGGATTTTGGGTCATTGGCAGCAAAAACTGCGCAATTCCTGCGGGGAATTGACAGTCTGCTACTAGGAGATGCTGGTGAGGGAAACTGCACTAAGGCTAGGAGGCTAGCCTACTGATCATCTTTGCACAATTTTTGAGCTGAGTGGACTGGTGGGAAACAAAAGGTCTACTCATGAAAACTATGCAATTTCTTTGATGAGTAGCCAGTCGACTGTCAGGATGACTGAATGGGAAAACTGCGCAATTTTCTGAGGGAGACAGGGACAGGCACTTGGTGTCTGTTCGACTTGTCTGCACAATTTCCTCAGTCACTGGAGCAAGTAAGGTCAGTGGCCCGTGCACAATTTTTGAGGGGATTCAGTCCTGGGGTGACTTCTAGGTTCGACTGTCCGGGTGGCCAACATGAGATCTGATTGAATTGCTTGCGATCATCTCAACTTGGAAAGACTTGCTTAGTGATTTTGCGCTGCTCTGGGTGATAGTCGATCGAGCCAATGACGAGATGATGGTCTGACTGTCAGAGGGGAATCTGGTCATCAGAACTTCAAAAAAAACTGACCAAGTGTGTGAATGGTCAAAAGATGCATAGGTGATCATGCAAACACACACTCTCATGACTTAAAGACGAGACGACTCAAACCATCCAAACACACATGCTCAACATGACTGACCGGCGGTGCAAGTGACAAGCGCGACACTCATGACTGATCTTTGATCGACCATGACGACGCTTGTGTGACAATGAATGTGACCCAGTGTGTGAGTGTGACAAATGGCTTCATAATGAACACAACAAGCACACACGAAGCAAAGACTTCGAGCATAGCCAGAACATGGTCACAAGCATGAATTAGACACCAACATGCAGAAACTTGAATGAAATGAACAAGCAAGGCAGATGCAAGGACTCACACGAGCTCACGGAGTGAACCCGAGTGTGTGCAGTCATCAAGTGAAACTCTCAAGGGAGGCTCCGAAATTGGGTGCAAGCCAAAATTTTGGAGGGTGGTTGTAGCCGCTACAACACTTGGTGACACACTGGTAGAACTCCAACTTCTCTGTTTTGGTTCATGCTAGCATAGGGCCTTGGTCTTTCGGGGAGTATTGAATCGTTGTGCGGGTTACTTTGGCTTCCCCACTTACCCCATGGACATACATGGTTCACCCTTTGACAACTCAGTCAAACACAATCAAAAGTTCAACTTGATCTCAATGTTTCAAATTCAGGAAGGGTAGTTTAGCTCGCGAGTTGAAGATTTTCAGAGTAGAAGTTTTCATCTTTGGTGTTGCTCCACTGCTAGCAAGCCTGGACAGTACCCCGATGGAGTCACGCAGGAACACATGCATTGCTCCACTGCCAGTGAGCCTGGTCAGACTCTCGGTGGAGTTGCATGCTTTACCTCTCTACAGAGGAAGCCCTTCTCTTCTTTTTCCTTTGTATTTTTTCAAGAGGACTGTGTTAGTGTCGGTCTTGAGCCCTCCATCGGTGATCAAAAGCTCTTTGCATATGCATAGGTAGGTGTCTCATCAGTGTCAGTTTTGCATCCCGTTAGGCATGCCATAAAACTGATGGAGGAGCTGGTCCTTGTCCCCTTCTTGGCTTTGCTGGATCAGGTCATGTCAGGTATTAAGCTTGTGTCATATTTGTTTTGTTTTGTCTTGAAGTCCCAAGTCTTAGGTCTAGGGTTTTGGTCAAAATCACTGCAAGGTCATGAGTCAAAGGTCCATGAGTGCCCAGCAAGCCAGAAGGAGGTATGTACATATGTTCCATTGATATTTTTCATCAGGTACAACTCATTTATACCTTGGATTTAAAAACCCTGTTTTTAAACCCAAGGTCATGTAATATTTGTAAAAAATAAGGAAAATTTCAAAAGTCTTCAAAATGCCGGCAATAACCCTGGTCTCCTCGCCAGAGTCCATCAGATGGTCAACCTGCAAAAAGAATGAAGTTAAAGCGCCTCCAAAGCTAAATTCAGGACAAAGCAACTCAAAAAGCAGTGTTAAAAGTGAATGTCAAAATAGAACATTAGAGAGTGGGTTTTGTAAATTAATTTTTTCAAATTGAACCTACAAGAGGTAAATTTCCCTCTAAACATCTTCATTATGCCTCTATGAGCTAGCAAAGAAGAGCAAGAGGGCGGAAAGAGAGAAAGAGGGCGAATTGCAGAAAAATTAAGGAGATTTCTGGTGCGCGACCACTCGGGCAGTGTGCGCGACCACCTGGGCGGTGCGCAACCACTCGACGCCTCCTCCACAGTTCAAATTTCTAACGCGCGCGACCACTCGGGGTGTGCGCGACCACTCGGAGCCTGCGCGCGACCACTCGGGCTCCCACTCACAGAACCTTCCTAAATCCACTCAAATCGCGTTTTGGTTTGCTAATTGCTCGAGGTAGGCCTCTCTAATGTATTGAATGTTTGAAACATGGATGATGAGCTTGTGTTCATGCATTTTTACCATCAAAAATATGAAGAGAAATAGGTTTAGTGATTGTTTGTTCATGTAGGCAATTTTGCTAAGGTTGGTGTTTGCTTTCAAGGTTTTTAATTCCTCTTTATTCCCTCCATTACTCCTATTAGATTTACAATTGTCATAATGTGTCTCTATCTCATCACATTTGCAATGAATATCAATTCCCCATTCCCTATACCTAAAACCCTAATCCCTCTCATATGCATCCCTTAAACCCTAATTCCTTCCCCACAACAATATTATAAATATATATATATATATATATATATAAACACAGCAAGAATCAAAATAGTGATGTGTAAAAGGAAAGAGCAATTGCAATGGTAAAAATAATAAAACAAAAAAGACAAAAAACAGAGGAAAAGATTACTATGTGTAGCCAAGCCATTGCAAGAACAAAAGAAACTTATTGCTGTGCATAGTCCTCACAAATACAGTGAAAAGAAGGCTGTGTTATTCAAAGCAAAAATAAAGCAAATACAGCTGTACATATTTATTAAAGGACATGCAGCTCTGAAATACTGTTTGCAAAAGAATGTTGCTGTGTCTCCAAAACCAAACCCTAGGCATCCTTTTCCCTTCTATCCCCCTAATACCCTTGATGCAATGCATCTCCTTTCTCTTCTGAATTTGTTAAGTAAAGCCCTCCTCCCCTTATGACAAATGTAAATTAATTCCTTATTTCCCCTTAGCATCAAAAGTACATCAATCCCTTGGAAAAACAGAGTATGCCTAATAATGTACAGTCAAAGGACAAAATCCAAGAGCTATCTGTTGATGCTAGTAATCAATGCTGCCCCATCTCCTGTATTACATGCTACCCCTTACCCCCTGTTGAAAAATGTATTGTCCTTTCCCTTGGTGACCTTATTACATGTCTTCCCTAATAAAGATATTTCTTTGCAAATGATTTCCCGATGATGAGAGATGAGATAACATGTTTGACATTTTGTGAATTATTCCTTAAAATTTCCCTGTTTTTATATATTTTCCCATTCCTTATGAAAAAAGTCCCTCCCCTAACATTTCCCTCATGATTTTTTCCCCTTGAAAACAACATACTTCTCAGCATTTTGCAGGCAGGGCAGCAGTCAACTTTGTCTATTTTCTCCACCTTGCTCAATAACACCATGTCAACCACTGAAACTAATGAGCAAGGTGATGACCGGTCTTCTTCTACGGAGGTTGAGGCACAGCAGAGGCCTCGTAGGGGTGGAAAAGGTGGTCATCATAAGAGAGAACAGCCCACATCTTTAGCAGAATTACAGGCCTGCCCTTTGGCAGTGAATTGTTTCCGATACATGTCATGTTTGCAAGGCGAAAGTGAAGATGTTCCAAAGGAGGTTGTCCGAGGCCCGTAAGAGGAGGAAGAAGACCAACCCGCTCCGTATTTTGGCTAAGGCCTCTCTCACTCACCATGATACTCATTAGCCTCCTCCTAGCAGCAAACCCAAGAAATTTTGAGAGTTTTGAGGCATTTTGGGCATTTTTGAGAATTTTACAGGTTTTGGCCGTTGGAGTGGTCTCACCCCGCGCGCGACCACTCGCGGGGACAGCTCAGAACGGGGAAAACTCTACATTTTTGGAATTTTCATGCAAAAATACACTTGCCTATGGATGGACTTCAAATTTTATGGAGATTTGGACTTCCAAAAGCTCAAAATACATGCAAATTTTGACTTTCTGCCCCTTTTTTGAGTTGCAGAAAGCTGCCTTGGGAGAAATGACTTTTGAGGGGTCAAATCAACTCCAAATTCAGAAATTCCAGTGGGGTTGGAAAGTAGACTCATAGAAATTTCCAACAAGCTATCTTGCACCTGATTTGGACACCAGGAAGGCCCACAAACACAGCTGCCAATGTGCGCGACCACTTCAAGGGAGGGGCGCGACCACTCAGGGAAATTTCACCATTTTGACTATTTCGGCCTGCAAAACACTGTTTTTACTTTGGTTGACTTTTGATGTATGTAAATGATGGATTGTTGGGTAATTTTCATGGCACATGGATACATTTACTCTCCTTTAACACTTCTAGAAGTTTCCTTGATGTAAATAGTGAATATTAAATGCATGGATGGGTTACCTAAGTTTTAGAGGCAAGTTGTTTTGACTGCCTATTATCTAGTGCTCAGTTTAGAATTAGTTCAAACTGCTCCTAGGAAGCTGAGCTCGACCCCTAGAGGTGGGGAAAGGAGTTAGATGATCTATATTATGCCTTCTCTTGCTCATTTTTATGGTTGGACTCTTGAGGGAGAAGCTCTATTGTATATTTTACTTGTATCTCTGCAATTTGAGGAAAAGGAAGGCCAGGGTTTTGCAGACATCATTGTGGATTCTTGTGGATTATTGTGTTGATGGTGTGTTTCCTACTTGTCATTGTAAGTGTGTTTATGTGTTCCATCTCTTATTCTATTGCTGCTAATTAAACAAAAGAAGTGATAAAGTTTGAATTCATGCATGCCATGCTCAGCTTTCAATTTTGTTTAATATTTATGTTTTCCACTGTCTAAAGAGGATTCAAAGTCATTGTTTGCCCTCTTTAGCTCCCTCTCTTTCTTCCTTGATCATCCATCTCATCTTAAGGCATCAGCACAAACTCCTTCCTTGCCCCAAAGACCCACCTGCAAAAACTGAGCTCAATCCCCACACCCTGAATTGCACTCCCTCCAATTGCCACCAAAAACCCCAAAAAACTTTAAATCAACCCTCCTCATCAGTTTACTAGCCTAATATCTTTGATCCTAATTGGTCTACTCACCCCATTGAGAAAATACCTTGAGTCTGACCGGAGAGAGCCTTCTCCTTCCTCGTAGGGCTAGCTACGAGGTGTAATGGTTTGATGTAGCCTTGAGATTTGTCTATCTCAGCCTCGGTGAAATTTCAAGCGCTAACAGACTGTGCATAGGAACTTATTTATTTTTTGGGGCAGAAGAGGGATCCTGACTTATTGAGAGTAGAGGAGGTTGTTTCTTTAGAGAAGCATGTAAGACCTCTGACATAGGTTTGCTCATTTAGATTTTCCCCTTCTCCATTTCTACTAGTTGGATGAGCTTGAACATATAGAGAAGAAGGCTGAGTACAGGCATGGGGCTTCCCAATGTGGGCACAGGTTCATGGTTGGACCAAAAATTCCCTTGCAGACGGTTTGTATTTCTCGTCAAGACTTCATCGACCGAAGGTTACAACCAAGAAAAGAGAAGACATATACAAGACTGGCCAAGTGCTGTAGTGTCATAAGTTTCTTCAGATCTCATCCACATACTCTATTCAGAAGCCAGGATGTAGTAGTTGGCAACACTTATTTCCAAAAACAAAAATAGTAATATATCAAACAAACAAAATGAACATGAAAAAAAATAGTAAGCAAAAAAAAAAAGTAAAACAAAGATAATAAGCAAAGAAAACGGGATGAAAAAAACAAGTGACAAGTAGACTATGTACATGGCATGGGTGCAACCCGACCTACTGAAAATAATGCCTGAGATCTTGGCTGTTGACAGGAAGTTTGTCAATCCTCCCATTAAGTGGTTGTGTTAGGTCCCTATAATACTAGTGATTCCCCAATTACTATTGTCGTTGTATCCCTTATTGTTATTGTTATGCCCCTATTATCCCCATATTGTTATTATTGTGCCCCATAGAATCCCACTATTGTTATTTTTGTGCCTTTATATTATTATTGTTATGTCAGCTTTGGTTATATTGTGACCCCTTAGACTCCTATATATAGAAAGGAGGTTTTGTCATTTGAATCATCTAAGAATTATTCATTTGTGTAATGTAAAGGAGGTTTCCCCTCAGAGAGTCTTATTTTAAGGCGTTTATCTATCTTTTCTATCTTTTGTGAGCCGGTTTCATAACATTTGGTATCTGAGCTTTGGATTCTAGGGTTTCGCTACTCCAAACAGGTCATCGTGGAATTTTCGCTATAATTTTTTTCTGCGAAGTTTCAAAAGCTAAAAAAAAACCCATTTGAGATGAAATTGCGTTGAACCTAGGGCTTGGATTTCAGATCTTGTATCGCTATATTTTAGGAGATATAGTCTGAGGAATTTAGGGTTTTTGAAGACCCCTGAATTACATTCCAAACAGGTGACCTTGGAAAAATCGTCATAAATTTCGCTCTGAGCATCAGATTGAATTTTCGTGAGAAGTTACAGAAATAGAATGGACTGTAGTTTGTTTGGTTATCATTTTTAGAACCTAAGGTTGAAACAGTGACCCGCAGCACATCGTACAAGTTTGCTCTACTGAACCAGTCTATACTTAGGTCATCGTGGGAGATTTGGCATAACTCTTCATTGGAGAATCCAATCTTGATCAGACTTCTGGGGTTAGAAATAATACTCATAGGGTTACTTCAGGAAGAAATTTTAGAGCTTGGAGAACCAAAATTATAGAGATGCATCAGATTCAATATCGAGCTCCTACAAAGTGAAAAAAGGTGTGTAGTTATTTTTAAATCTTTGCATAAGCTTGGTTTGAAAAATTAGTTTGAAGGAATTCAAAGGGCATAGTGAAGCATTATTATCGGTAATTGATGCCCCCAAGAAAGAAAATGGAAACACCTAGTAAGAAACCTGAAATCCCTAGCATGGCTCATGAAGAAGAGGAAGAAATGCAACATGATATATCAAAATTACAAGACCAAGTGCAACAAATTTCACTCGCACAAAAAGTAACAGAAGCTAAGATGGATGGTTTAAAGAAAGGTGTAGAAGCTAAGATGAATGATGTGGAAGCTAAGATGGATGACGTGGAAGCTAAGATGGATGGTGTGGAAGCTAGTATGGATGATTTAAAGAAAGTCATGGAAGATTTGAAGACATATTTGACAAAGTTTCTGCAAGAAATGCTTACTATTGGCGAAAGGGTAGTAAAGGAAACTCATGTTGAGAACAAAATAAATGTTAATCATGATTTCATAGCCTCTAATGTTGGATTGAAGAACCACCATGTTCCAAAGATCGATATGGGGAAGTTTGATGGAAAGGATCTTGGAACATGGATACTACAGATGGAGCAATTTTTCGATCTCCATAATGTGCAAAACACACAAAAGGTACGCATTGCAACTTTATATTTGGAACCAAATCAGTTTGCATGGTATCCATGGATTTTCTCTCGTAAACGAATTGTCACTTGGGCTATTTTTACAGATGAAATGATAGCACATTATGAGGATACAAAAAACAACACTTTTTTTAGCCAATTTATAAATCTCAAACAAAAGGGTTCAATGATGGAGCACATTGAGGACTTCCAAAAATTGAATATAAGGGTAAAACATATTCCAGAGGAGCATAGGATTGATGTGTTCACAGGGAATTTAAAAGATAAAATCCAACATGAGGTTCGCCTTTGGGAACCAGTTTCATTGGAGAAGGCATTCAGGTTGGCAAGAAAAATGGAAAGAAAAATTATGGCAACAAGGAAGCCTACCACTCACAATCATAAAGATGGAAGTGTTGCTGCCCCTAGCCATCCACAACTGACAAGGTTGACACCACAAAAATTGGAAGAAAAAAGAGAGAAAGGGCTTTGTTATAGCTGTGATAGAAAATACACTAAAGGTCATAAGTGTGTCGAGAATAAATTATTTTACATATATTGTGAAGAGGAGGAAGAAAAGGAACAAGAAAAATCAAAAGAAGAGGATATACACCAGGAACAAACCCTAGAAAAAGAAGAAATGAATCCGACCATATCTTGTAATGCATTGGCTGGAATTACCACTCCTTAAACTATCAAGATAGAAGGACATATCAAGAAGAAAAAGGTAATAGTGTTGATTGATTCGGGAAGTACCCATAATTTTATTCATTGTCAGATAACCAAGGAATTGAATTGCTTCCTATATCCAGCACCAGAGTGTCAAGTGATGGTTATAAGTGGAGGAACCATAAATTTCTCAGGAAAGTGCCATAATATCAAGCTATCCATGGGAGAATATGTATTGAATAGCCAATACTTTCCATTCCAATGGGTGGTGCTGATGTTGTACTAGGAGTCCAATGGCTACAATCCATGGGTACAATAGATTTTAATTTTCAAGAAATTTTCATGAAATTCTCTTCAGAAGGAATGGAAGTTGAATTAAGGAGTATCATAGGGAAATCGGTAAAGATAATCAACTCTAACAGAATGACAAAGCTTCTAAAGAAAGAAAAACGAGGCATAATTGCACAATTATGTTCATTAGAGGTTCCCACATCGAAATCATCCATTTCTCCAGATCTCCAAAAAGTCTTGGACAATCATTCCAAGGTATTTGAGACTCCTAAAGGCCTCCCACATATTCATGATCATGATCATGCTATTAATTTGATTCCAAGAAGTGTTCCTCCAAACATAAGGCCTTATAGACATCCTTATGTCCAAAAGAGTAAAATTGAACGTATGGTTGCAGAAATGCTAGAGGCTGGTATAATTCAACCTGGTCAAAGTTCTTTCTCTACTCCAATAGTATTTATTCACAAGAAGGATGGATCATGGCGCATGTGTCCAGATCATAGGGAGCTCAACAAGCTCACTATCAAAGATAAATTTCCCATTCCTGTCATTGATGAATTATTGGATGAATTGCATGGATCAATTTAATTCACCAAGTTGGATCTTCATTCAGGATATCATCAAATCAGAATGAAGACTGAAGACAATCCAAAAATAGAATTTAGAACTCATGAGGGTCATTATGAATTTTTGGTCATGCCTTTTGGCCTTACTAATGCACCTTCTACATTTCAAGGTATGATGAATTCCATTTTCAAACCCTTCCTTAGAAAAATTGTGTTAGTATTTTTTGATGATATACTAATCTACAACAAGTCTTAGAAGGATCATGTCCAACATGTTGACATGGTGCTCAAAGTTTTGGAGGAGAAGCAATTATATGCAAAAATCTCCAAATGTTTCTTTGGAGTACAGGAGGTGGAATATCTGGGTCATATTGGATCTCATGAAGGTGTTAAGGTAGACCCTAGCAAAATTAAAACCATTAAGGAATGAAAAATCTGCACATCCATAAAGCAACTACGAGGATTTCTCGGGTTGACAGGGTATTATCACAAGTTTGTTAAGAATTATGGGAGAATAGTAGCACCTCTAACAACATTATTGAAGAAAGATGCATTTTCATGGACTCTAGAAGCAACGAAAGCCTTTGAATATCTTAAAGAGGCAATGTGCCAAGCACCAGTCTTAGCTACATAGGACTTCACAAAAACCTTTATTATGGAATGTGATGCCTCAAGAAATGGAATTGTTGCTGTTTTAATGCAAGAAGAAAGACCCATTGCTTTCGAAAGTTGTCCAATCAAAGAAAAGTATTTACACAAATCTATTTATGAGAAGGAAATGTTGGAAATACTACATGAACTTAAGAAATGGCGACCCTACCTAATGGGAAGACACTTCAACGTAAAATCATATCTTGATAGTCTTAAATTATTTTTAGAACAAAGATTACCTTCAGAAGAGCAGCAAAAATGGGTCACAAAGATGTTGGGTTATGACTTTGAAAGCATCTACAAAAAAGGGAAGCAAAATTTTGTGGCATATGCACTCTCAAGAAAGGATGAGGATGTGGAAGCATTTCTTTGCGCCATTTCTATTATCCAACTAGATTGGATAAACGGAGCAAGGGATGAATGTAAGAATGACGAGGAAGTGTGGGCACTCAGGATCGGTTATTCCTATGTAAGAATTCATAACTCAAACAAAATATTCTTAGGGAATCACACACCTCTCCCTTAGGAGGGCACTCAGGATTTCTAAAAACCTATCACCGGGTTAAGAAGGATTTTTTTTGGGATGACCTTAAATCGTATATTCAAAAGTTTGTGGCAGAATGTTTGGTTTTCCAAAAAAATAAAGTTGAAACAATTAGTACCCCAGGACTATTACAACCTTTATCCATTTCAAGCCAACGTTGAGAGGAGGCTTTAATGGATTTTCTCACAGGTTTACCCAAGTCCAAAGGAAAGAGTGTTATCATGGTGGTAGTTGACAGACTTACCAAGTATGCACACTTTTGTGCATTATCTCATCTATTTAAAGCGAGTACAATTTCTACTGCATTTATGGAAACAATTCAAAAGATACATGGAAACCCAAAGATTATTGTAAGCAACAGAGATCCCATTTTCACTAGAAATTTTTGGACAAAATTATTTTCTTGTCTTGGTACTCAGTTAGCTCATAGCTCATCTTATCATCCTCAATCTGATAGGTAAATTGAGATAGTAAACAAATGTTTGGAAGGATATCTTCGTTGCTTTATATCTGATAAACAAACACAATGGGTCAAATGGTTGCCTCTGGCTGAATGGTGGTATCACACTTCCTTCCATACTGCAACAAAAATGACCCTATTTATGGCACTTTATGGATATCATCCACCACCCATCAAGGTTGAAGCAGTGGAAGATCACATCGAGCATCAACAACAAGTTCTCCAACTCTTAAAGGATAACCTCACCTTGGCGCAGAATAGAATGAAACAACAGGTAGATCAACATCGCATCGAAAGAAGTTTTGATGTAGGTGATTGGGTATTCCTACGGCTACAACCATATAAACAAATGTCTCTCAAGCAAGCTAAGAATGATAATAAATTATCACCAAAGTATTATGGTCCATACAAGGTGTTGCAAAAGATAGGTACTATGGCATACAAATTGGAGCTTCCTGCAGCTTCCCGAGTGCCCCCAGTTTTCCATGTTTCATGCTTAAAGAAGTTTATAGGTGAAAAGCTTCCAACTTCAAACAATATTGTCAGAACTTGACGAGGAAGGAAAAATTATATTGGAACCTGAGATGTCAAAGAAACAAGAACTCGACAACTACACAATCGATTAATTTCAGAGTATCTCATCAAGTGGAAGAACTCACCCGTTGAAGATTCCACATGGGAGGATGAAAATTTATACAGAAGCATCCAAAACTACTAAAGCGTTGAGGACAACACGTTTTTGAAGGAGAGGGGCATGTTAGGTCCCTATAATACTAGTGATTCCCGCAATACTATTGTTGTTGTATCCCTTATTGTTATTGTTATGCCCCTATTGTCCCCATATTGTTATTATTGTGCCCCATAGAATACCACTATTGTTATTTTTATGCCTTTATATTATTATTTTTAGGTCGAATTTGGTTATATTGTGACCCCTTAGACTCCTATATATAGAAAGGAGGTTTTTTCATTCGAATAATCTAAGAATTTTTCATTGGTGTAATGTAAAGGAGGTTGCCCCCTCGAAGAGGCTTATTTCTAAGGCGTTGATCTATCTTTTCTATATTTTGTGTAGAAATTTGAATAATATAACACTTATTCACAGAGATTATCCTGATTATACACTATTTGTGGAATGCATGCATAATACATAACCTCCTCTACCATTGATCATCAATTTTGCGGAATTAAAAACAATCGCATGCGCACATTGAAACATCAATCACACGTATCAACACAGTATGTAATGGGGAAAGCATGCAGCTGAAAACCCCCAACTATCTGTATATTATAATGATAGAGAACATGTAACAATACATAGTACAATACTCCTCACAAGTACTCAGTACTATCTCCACATGCTACAAACAAAACTAGCTCAGATCTGAACAAGTCACGGGTTCAAATCTCCTCCACTGTTTGCCTGCCTCTACTGCGCAATCCAAGTTGAGAATAGATCAGATCCAAGTTCGAATTTCCTTGGCTTGTACTGTGCAACCCTCATTGGCAATCTCAATCAATGATTGTGCAAATCTCATGCACAGCTATAGTCACAACTAATAGTAGTCTCACCCTTTCACCCACATCTAACACTTGTCTCCACTGAACTGTCCATGCACTGAGTTAACTGATGTATTCTTTAGTTGATTTATGAGTTAATAATTAGTGAATTAATTAATAATTAATTCACTTCACCCATCACTAGTGTATTTGGAAGTTAGACTAAATACAACTAGTTCAACTAAGTCAAACTGAACACAACTCCATCAACTCCTCAATCAACTCCACCAAACTCAATCACTTGAGTTCTAACTAAAGTCCATCATGCAATAGCTCAACTAACCCATAGGAAAAGCGTATTTCCTTCTGGCAGTTGCATGTGCCACATCCGTAGCTCGAACTGAAGTGCTGCAAGAGGATAAGATAATGTTTATAGTCCAAATATTATTAAGATCTAATAATATTCAACTGTTCTATTTTTAGACTGGCAGTCTAAAAATAGACTTCACCCATATGTCTAAAAATAGAGGTCCATCTATTTTTACCAACATGACTAATCATCCATAAATAGCATCCTGCAACTCATAGACCATGATCCATATGTCTAAAAATAGACATAGTCTAAAAATTAGAATTTTGCACCAAAAATAGCCCACTTAGTGAAGGCGACTTCTTTTCACTAAGCTCCATCATCTTGTTGCATTTTCAACATTTTGTGAGCTGGTTTCGTAACAGATTGCAAATGATACGTGTGTGGACCAAGATTCTCATGGGTTGTGTACGGACCAATCCACAGGGACTGGAACTTCGTATGTTTTCCTTTGTCTTCATTGGGCTTATTCCATTTCAGAATTAAGTCATCAACATCAAAGTTAGCTTTCCCTGCAGAATTTTTATTGAACCATCTCTTGATACAGTTCTGGTGGAGTGTGAATTTTTCTTTTGCTTTCATCCTTTCTTCCTGAAGCTTATGGAGAGTATCCATCCTACACTGAACTAGCTGGCAAGGCTTTCCTTGGAATTCTTGGGAAAGATGAAGTGCAGGCAAGTAGATATTTGGCGGAAGGATGGCTTCTTTACCATAAACCAAGAAGTATGGTGAGGTGTTCAGAGAGGCTTGGGTGTTACATGGTTAGCCCATAATGCATTCATCAGGGTGGTATGCCAGTTACGCTGCTAAGAGAAAACAATCTTCTTGATTATACGGATGAGGTTTTTATTCATGGAATCTGCTAGACCGTTTCCTTGCGGGTATTAGTTAGATGAATGCTTTAGCACAATACCATTGTGTAATGCTAATTCATAGAATTTAAAAGACGAAAAAGAAGTTGCATTATAAAAAACAAGTGATACCAGAACACTAAAGCATGAGATGATGTTCTGCTTGAGGAAGCTGATGGCCTCTTGGTCATTCACTCATTTGAGCGGAACTGTTTCTGTCCACTGTGTGAGGTAGTCAGTTGCTGTTAGGATATAGCGGTGTTGTTTGGATGAATGAGGGGAAATTTCACTAGTGATGTCCATACCCCACTGTTGGAATGGTTCGGTCACTGCAACAGGGTGTAGTGGGGCTGTTGATCTTCGCGTTCTACAAGCACATCGCTGACAGACCGGGCATTTGCAGGCATAAGCATGCACATCCTTGAATAATGTGGGCCAGTAAAAACTGGCTCACATGACTTTGTGTGCAGTGGTATTTCCCACAAAGTGACCCCCAGCAGGTCTGTCGTCCAGATCTTGATGTACCTTCTCTGATTCATGTGCCTCCAAGCACCTGAGAAAAACTCCATTACTGTGCTTTCTATAAAGCACTCCGTGCACCGAATGATATGCTAATGCTTTCAGGTGAAATTCCCTCTTCTGTCTGATAGAAAGGTGAGAGGGTATGGTGCCATGCTCAAGGTATTGACACACATATGCGTAAAAAGAGGTCCCATCTTCAGTGGCTGTTTCTCGCCTTATGTCATACATCTCAATCTCCTCTCCCAACCGGCGAGCTCTTCTTCGTTCTCGGGAGCGTGCACTTCTTCATCTGCAAGCCTTGAGAGTCCATGTCCTTTGATCGTGTGCACTGGCTTGATTTCGAGATCATATTCTTGCAAGCCTGTCATCCAATTCACACGTCGTTCAGCCAGTTCTTGTTGTACAAGAAATGTGCGGAGCATTGGGTGGGGGACGAAGACTATGCAATGGTTCTTCAGTAAGTAGGTCCTGAAGTGTTTCACTGCCTTGTAGACTGCATAAGCTTGTTTCTCAATGGTGGGGTAGTTAAAATCTGGTCCCTGCATGCTTGCACTGATGCAGGAGATGGGACATCCATCATTAGCTTCGTCCCTGAGTGATTGCTGCAACTAGTGAGTTATCGGAAGTGCAGTTGTATAGCAAGAAATATTTCTTGAAGTCTGGGCTGTAGAGCGCAGGTGCTTCTGCATTGGCTTGCTTGATCTGGGTGAATGCATACTTTTCCTTCTTACCCCAGCTGTATACTACATATTTCTTAATCATGTCCTGCATGGGCTTAACTATCTGTGCATAATCCGAGATGAACTTACGGAGGAAGTTTATTTTTCCCAAGAAGGATTACATGAATTTCTTGTTGACTGGGTAAGGAATCTATGTAATGGCTTGGACCTGGTTTGGATCCACCTTGATCCCACTTTTGGCAATAATGTGTCCGAGGAGGTTCCCCTTTGACACTGTGAATACACTCTTTTTGGGATTCAAGGAAATCCCATATCTCCGGCATCGCTCAAAGATTTTCTTAAGGTGGCATATGTGGTCTTCTCGTCTTCTTGAGCAAGCAATCACATCATAAAGGTATACCACCACGCTTTTTCCAATGAGTCCGCGAAAGGTGATGTCCATGGCACCCTGAAATGTTATGCCTATGTTTACAAGCCCAAACGACATTCATTTATAAGCGAACGTACCCCACTTGGTATGAAGAGTAGTTTTGAGTCTATCAGGTTCTGCTACCAGAACCTGATTGTATCCTGAGAAACAGTTAAGAGGAGAAAACATCTGTGCCCCAGATACTATTTGCAAATGATGGTCCATAGATGGCACAGGGTAGTTGTCTTTGTCGGAGGCATGGTTTACGTTCTGGAAATCGACACACAAGCGAATTTCCCCGGACTTCTTACGTACAGGAACAAGGTTGGATACCCATGTGGAATTTCAAACTTTTTATATGATCCGTGCATCCAAAAACTTAGTAAGATCTTTCTGTATGAGGGGTTCAAGCGACGGATGTACTTTCCTCAGCTTCTGTTGATATGGCTTGACCCCTTCTTTGATTGGGATGATATGTTGGATGATCTGCATGTCATAAGTTTTCAGATCATCATATGTCCATGCGAACACATCTCGGTATTGTTTGAACAAGTGGACAAAGGCTTGTCGCTCTTGCTGTGTACAACATGTACCAAGATTGACAAACTTTGGATCTTGTTCTGTTCCCAGGTTTATCAGTTCGTGCCTCATGGTGGAACTGTGGGTCTTGCTATTCCTTGGCCCCTGAAAATGTTCTTGCAAGTCATATAGCTTTTCCAATGTTGCCACACCTTTTGTGATAATGTGGCCTTTCATGTTACTAGCTTCCACTTGCAGAGAGTGCTTGTGCTCATCATCGTCTATCGCCACATCTTTGAAGACGTCAGTGTTGGCCATGAAATGCAGTATCTGTTGATCATATTTATATACACGCAGGTTAGTTATGTTTTTCGAGATAGGTGGTTTGTACAAAATTTCAATAGTAAATCTATCCCTAATCAACGACACTCTTGAATCTACATTTTCCATTGCATTAGCAGCTACATTGCGCGTGCGTGGGACATCAATGATATTAAATGCCTGGAAGTTTGAGATTAGTTGCCATACCTCTTGTTGGTAACTTTTGAGATGTGGTGATAAACAGTGAATGGTGTTACGTACCTGCCGTACCACTATATTTGAATCACCTACCACTTTGAGTATGGTCACGTTGGGGCTGATGGATTTTTGCAAGCCCAACACGAGTGCTTCATATTCTGCTACATTTTTCATGCACTTGAACTCCAAGTGACTTGAAACCAGATGCTTCCTATTGCAAGGGTCGATGAGAACACACCCGACTCCTGAGCCATCCTATGTCTTTGATCCATCAAAGTACATGGTCCACAACTCATCTATACATGGACGACTTGATGTGCTAATACTGCTGCTACTACTGCTACTATTGGTACAATGTGTTGTACAAGTTTCATTACCATTATTTGTGCAAGGAAGGAGTCCCAACTGTGTGTTTGGTTGGGTTGGAGCTAGCCGTGCAGGATAACACCCCAATTTTGTCTCAAGGAGGAAGTTGCCGAACATGAGTTCTGCGAAGGCCAACGGTTCATTCTCGCCATTGAGGGGAGTGACATTATTTTTCATGTACCTCTCAGATTCTACTCAGATTTGGTTGCACTTTCCCTTGTACATAAGCCACATGTGAGACCAGTCTATAGCAAAATATCCATCTGGCTTGCTGGACCAGTCTCTGCTGAGTAATAGACCATATGCTTATGGTATGTCCACAACAACTATGTTGATGCATTGGTGGACTCGACTGCCATGGGATAGTCGGATGATTACGTCTCACAGTTCACCAATGGCTAGTACCAATGTTCAATCAAGTTGGATGATTCGCGCGGATGTCTTGCTCCATTGTGCATG
The DNA here is from genome assembly GCA_031772625.1 of Pinus tabuliformis. Taxonomy (NCBI): domain Eukaryota; kingdom Viridiplantae; phylum Streptophyta; class Pinopsida; order Pinales; family Pinaceae; genus Pinus; species Pinus tabuliformis. Next base: position 1,915,325,584 of record CM062816.1, read on the forward strand.
GATATTCTTAGGAATGGAGAGCGGCATGACATTGGCTACTGCGCTAGAATCAACCAAACAGTTGTGAACATTGCAGCTGAAAACTTCAAATGAAAGTAGGAATGGAGGGAAACCTAAGTTTGCTTCTTCCATCCGGAGTATATTGAGCATAGTGGAAAGTGACCCGGGAGGTGTGCTTGCTCCCTTGCTAGTAGAGGCTGCACTGTTTGTTGCTGTTTGTCCCAATGCGCGCAACAGGATATCTCGTTGACTCTGGATCTTAGCCAACTCGAACAAACTGATGTTCGCTCAAGTTTTCTTCATGTTATCAACAATGTTGTAGTCCAGAGGTGGTAGACTTATTGAGGTGTTCATGGTAGAACGGGTGTTCGTGTTGTCTGGAGGAGTGTTTTGTAACTTGCTTCTCATGGATGCACTTTTGTCTGCCACTGTCTTCTCGGACTTGCTTTGATATTTTTTCTTTGGGGTGGCCAGTGGATCGACCTTCCTTATCAACAGTCTGATCTTTTCTTGTATCTCCCCAAGTGTAGGGGGATCCCCTTTACTTCTAAGATTGTAATGGTTAGTTTTCTTTCGGGGCTGCTTCTCGGTGTTCATCTTTGATGTCATTTGCGAGCACTGATATGTGTTCACCACATGCCTAGAGCTTGATGGCTCATCAATTGCAACTTCTTCTTCATCGTCAGTGTCTTTGGCTACTCCTGCATATTGGTTCCTGCATCGAGTGCATGACTACAGACAACATTTGTGACTCGCTTCCAGTATGAACAAGAGTTCTCGGGGTGATGTTCCTCGTGGAAGGAACATAAATTAGTATCTGCACACTGTTCGAGCTAGAACACAGGATTCTGTTTAATTTTTGAAACGAAATGGCTGGCGCTTGATGAGCTGCTTGCCTGTCTCTACCTGGGCTGGTGACTGCTTGCAAATGTGTCTGTTTTACGTTGTTTGAGTTTGGACACTTCAGTGGTCAAGCTCTTCACAAGACGAGTGAGGGTCTCGATATTGGTTACTTCCTTATATCTACCCTTACTCGCCACTGCTTGGGAGTTCCTGCTTGCATCCTTGGAGTCTTTTGCTGATTTGTCATCCTTGATGACTCCAACTACATGCAGGTCTTTCTCAACAATGATGGCCTCTTCACATTTTTCCAAAAATGTTGGTTTTGCAGCTCACTTGACGAATTGCGCGATGCTGGTCGACAGTGTGGACATGTAGTAATCAATGGTGATGGAGTCATGAGGTTTAGTGTCTGCTGTGAACTTGTTCAGTATACGTGTAAACCTCTAATTGAAATCTTTCACTTTCTCTTTTCCGTCCATATTGAGGCTTCCCAACTCTTTGAGTAGCATGGCTGGGGTCTTGTCATCAGCGAACTTCTCAAGGAACATGTGTTTGAATGCAACCCAGTTCTATATAGAGTTCGGTGGAAGGCTGTGATACCAAGAAGCTACGTGACCATCCAAGGTACATGGGAACAATATACATGCTACATAGTCATAACATACCTCAAGGGTCTACAGCTGTAGGTAGAAGTTGTCTAAGTGGTCTTCCACCTTCACCGTGCTATCAGGGTCGAACTTGATGTTCATTCTCTCTGCTTGCCTCGACATCTTGTGCAAAATGGCCGGGAGAGCCAATGGTCCCTGAGTCATCCATTCAAGATTTGGGTTAGCCATCTCTTCTTCTTCTTCATCCTCTTCCTCTCTTTCAAAGTCTGATGGTTCCAACTTTGAGTCTGTTGGTTCGTCTCCACCTCCACCTCCTCCACTGCCATCCCCTTCACCTCCTATACTGGAGTTCAATCCCAAAATCACAAGAGTGTCTTGTTTTCCTTGCCAGAAGATTGGGGGTTCCTCTCCGTCTTCAATAGCTCCTTCTAGACCTTCAAGTATGGCAAGGACTACTTCTTTCAACGATGATACAACAACTCCTGTGGGAGTGGATTTTGGCTTCCTAGATGTGTGTGGAAGGTGCTGTATGCCTAGGATCAGTCCGAATGCTTTCACAAACTAGCGAGTGATGGGACAGACAGAGCAAAGGTGTTGATATAGAATCTCATGTTCAATTCTGGGAGGTGAGGAGTAACTAACTGAAGAGTAGCGTGTAGGTGAGAGGTAGTGCGAGTTACTGCCTTGACCAGATGGTTGATGAATGAGTGTGAGGGGATATTCAACCATATATAATTGGTTGCCCTCCTTCTAGCACCAGAAATGTTGACAGTGCTGGACCCAACAACATTCATGGGATCACCTCGGTATGAAGTCCCAACTAGACCTCACATTGTTTGGTGTGGGAGTCCCATCTTGTATGATGGACCGGTTTCCATTGTCTTAAGGATTTACCTCAACTCTTGCTTGTCAGCACAAGAGAGTGGTCTGCTTTGCCTTCGAGAAGTGAGATTCGCATACCTGGTGAGTGCTAGTGTACTCATGTCAATGGTTCTTTCACTGTAAGGGGAGAGGGTGAGAGTGAGTCTCAAGTTGGTTGGGATGAAATCCTAACTTGACTAGGAACACACAACATAACACGACGTGCATAACTTCCAGAGGAGCAGTCCACATGGATGCGACAGTCACAACACAAAAGGTAAGATAACATGTACAACACTCAACAGATGAGTTTGAATGAGTGCAACGGTTGTTACAACAAGTTTTATGTGAAAGGTCTGTATGGTGTCCGGGGAGATAACTACCATGATCTAGACAATGTTAACAACATATACAACATATTTCCATTAACAAATTCTGTATTACAACAAGTGAAATAGTTAAAGTGTTCAACATAGGTTAAAGCAACATGCATTACAAGTGTTTAATATTAGTCTTACAACAAGTACAATACATGTGTGAAAATGTGCTGGCCTATTAGCAGGCTTCTGAATTAAGCGAAAGTTCCAAGACACATCGTTACTCCATACATCACTAACCATGAGCATGGGGCATTGGAGCCACTACTTACTCCTAAAAGAAAAGATTACAAACTCTCTTGGCTATGTGGGAGGAGTTGAGGTGAAAAGTCCTTTTCATGTACAAATTAGGGGGTATTTATAGCCAAGGGTGAAACTGACCCTCGTGGCTGTTTGACTACCCTCATGATTGTTTGACTTCCATAACTTTTCGATTTTACATGAATTTTTGAACAAAAAGTGGGTCTCTTGGACTTCCACGTTACATTACATTGATTGACAACATAGCCCATAGTAGAGATGTGGGCGACATGACTCACGACATGACTCAACATGACAGTGTTGGTACATTCGCGCTGCTGCTGGAGTGCATGCCAAGCTACAATGCTGTTGGATGATGGATGTCTTCATGGTGTATCATAGCTTCACCTCCGCATGACAAAGTGCGCGAAGTATTCGATGGCCTTTGGTTCGCTTGATGAAGCTTTGGCATGTTCTTCCTTGCTTGCAAGTTGGGAGGCTTGACAGGCTCATTTGTTCACGAAGGCGCATGTTCGTCTGTTCATTCGTTAGTGAGCACATCTTGCATGTTTGCTCATCCATTCGTCTGTGAACACATCGTTGCATGATCATCCATGTGTGAGAACCTATCTTCGCATGCATCATTCATTCGTACATTGGTGAACCTGTGCTTTTGCATGTGCTCCCTTCGTTCATCCCTTTCGTTGTCACGCCATGTTTGTTAGTGTACCTGTACCTGCAGTCACTCATGATGAGACGACATAAAATCTAAAACCTCCTAGTCTACAATGACACATGATCATTTTGGATGTAGGTGACCAAGACAGGTAGCAAGTTTGTGAAGCAGGATGATGGCTTCGAGCACTACTGATGAAAACTACGTAAGAGTCACTGAGTGATGGAGATGGGCAAACCAAGTCGACAGTGACTATTTGTGAGGTCTGGCTTGACTGGAAGGAAAAATTGCGCAAATTTTGGGAGTGATAGTCCGGGCTGTAGAAAGGCAAGGTAGGAAAGATCTATGTAGTTTCTGGAATGAGCGAGCAATAGGGGCTAGAAGGCCAAATTTGCGCAATTTTCTGGGGGAACAGGTCGGGCTGCAAGGATGGTCAGTAGGCAGAGATTGCACAAATTTTTCGGAGGAACTGCCTAGGAACCTGGTAGCTAAAACTATGCAATTCCCAGAGGGAACTGGCAGTTGGCTGCTTGGTCACTGGTAGCCAAAACTGCGCAATTCCTAGAGGGAACTGGCAATTGGTTGCTGGGTCACTAGCATCAGAAACTACGTAATTCATGGAGGGAATTGGCAGTCTGCTATTGGGAGCTACTGGCGAGGGAAGTTTCACTGAGGCTGGTTTGCTGATCATCTTTGTGCAATTTCTGAGCCGAGCGGACTGCTGGGCAACAGAAGGCCTGCTCATGAAAACTGTGCAATTTCTTTGATGAGCAACCAATTGACTATTAGGATGACTGACTAGGAAAACTATGCAATTTTTTGAGGGAGATAGGGACTGACACTTGGTGTCTATCCAGCTTGTCTGTGCAATTTCCTCAATTAGCTGAGTGAGTAAGGTCAGTGGCCTCTGCGCAATTTTTGACGGGAGTCACTCCCGGGTCCGACTGTCCTGGTGGCTAGCATGAGATCTGATTGAATTGCTTGCGATCAACGCAGCTTGGAAAGACTTGCTTAGTGCTTCTGCGCTGCTCTGGGTGGCAGCCGATCGAGTCAATGGCGAGGTGATGGTCCGATTGTAAGAGGGGAATCCGTTCGTCAAAACTTCAGCAAAAAATGACTAAGTGTGTGAACGTTCAAAAGATGCATAGGTGATCACACAAACACACACTCTCATGACTTGATGACGAGACATCTCAAACCATCCAAACACACTCTCTCAACATGACTGAATGACGGTGCGAGTGACAAGCGTGACACTTGTGACTAATCGTTGATCGACTGTGATGGCTCTCGTGTGACAATGAATGTGACTCCGTGTGTGAGTGTGAAAAACACCTTCATAACGAACACAACAAGCACACAAGAAGCGAAGACTTCGAGCATAGACATAACATGCTCACAAGCGTGACTTAGACACCAACATGCAAAAACTTAAATGAAATGAACAAGCAAGGCGAATGCAAGGACTCACACAAGCTCATAGAGTGAACCCGAGTGTATGCAGTCATTAAGTGAAACTCTCAAGGGAGGCTCCGAAATTGGGTGTAGGCCAAAATTTTGGAGGGTGGTTGTAGCCGCTACAACAGAGTAGAGACAAAGGAAATGGAAAATTCAAAGGTAATGGGAAGAAGAATTCTTCAGTCAAGAAGGAGGGAGAAAACTCACATGTAAATGCTATTCAAAGAAGGCCATGATGAAGACCATTGTTGGAAACTTCATCCTGAGATGAGACCCAAAATGTTTAACAAAAAAGGGAAACAAAAGACTGCTATAACTACAAAACATGATTTAGGATCCAATTCCAGGGATGAAACAAAGATTACAACCTTTGGATTTAAAGGTATGGACTCTATTGCAAGTACTAGTTCTTCTAGTAACCTCAATGAAACTCAACATGAAAAAGAAAGAACATAGCTTTTCCACATTAGAGTCATTTCAAAACATACCAAGATAGATACTTTGTTTGATAGTGGATCACAAGCAAACCTTATTTCAGAAGACATTGTTAAGAAGTTTAACTTGGAAACCATTCCTCACCCTAAACCTTATCCTTTAGGATGGATATTTGACAATGCGAAATTGCATGTGACAAAAAGATGTAAACTAAAATTTTCCATCACTACAAACTTCATAGATGAGGTAGAGCTTGGTGTAATTCCACTTGACATTTGTGGTATTGTTTTGCGAAGCCCATATCTATATGATAGGAGAGCCATCTTTCATCACCATGAGAACAAATATCATTTGTTAAAAAATGGGATTGAGTACATTGTTAGTGCACATAGAAAGAAGTTGAATTTATCTCTTATGAATGTTGGACAAATGAATAGGCTTGTTAATGCTAGTAAGAATTTTGTACTCTTGATGATCAAACCCAAAGAGAATGTTGAAAATGAAGCCTTCCAAGGATGTGATGCAATATTAAAATCTAATTTGATTGAGTTTGTTAACACCTATGATAAGATGTTTTAGGAACCCGAAGGATTGCCCCCTAAAAGAGGAATCCAACAGGAGATCCAATTGCAACAAGATTGTCATTTTCCAAACATTGGCATTGATCTAATAATGGGGCACTAAAGGCTTCTTGTCAAGCTTACAAGAACCTCTCCCACTTCCAAAGCTTAATTATTCCCAAGACAACTATGATTAACTAATGTGGAATTAATAAGTGCTTGAAAATATAGGTATATGCTTGTGTTTGTCTTAAAACTATTTATGTGCCTTAAGTTTATTTTCTTAAACTGATATAAACATATAACAACAAATAAAGCGGCAAATACAATGCAGCAACAAGCAATCCCACATAAGACAACAAGTTTAATAGGGAGTTGAACCAAAACTCTCGGGCTACGTCTCCTTGAGCTCTAGTCAAGTCAACTAGGCTCTTTGGGATTATGGAAAAGTCCTTTTAAAAGCTCCATGCTCAACTCCATTGGTTTACACAGAACACAATGGATTTAGACACCATCTCATCCCTGGCTCTGAAGCTCTTGGTTTTTTGGCTCTGGCTCTGGCTTCTTTGAGATCTCTCTCGGCCTCTGCGTGCATCAATGGTTTGCTTGACCTCCAACCGAATCCCTCAGCTTCTCTCTACGCATTAGCTTTCGCTCTCTCTGATCTTTTTTTTTTTCAATTGAGCTCTCTGCCTCCTTTGAGGTAATTTTCTAGCTTTTCGTCTACCCCAACCATTTCTCTGCGTATCATCATCTGTCTGCACCTTTACGACTTCCCTGCTCCTTGTCAGTTCGACTGGCCATTGGGCTCTGTGGCTCTATGGCTTCAAAATGCATCATTGCTGGTAAAAACACCCGCTTGCAGCATGGCATGATGATCTGGAGCGGTTACAGATGTTTCGAAGCTTTTCCTTAGGCAAAACCCGAAATTAGAGAAAAATCCATTACATAGAGGTTTTCTTCAAAAATACACTATCAAGGGTGAATTCTGGATGTGAAATTCCATTAAATCGCCCCTAAAAACCCCATTGGGTCTGCCATTAGGCAACATATCGCATCGCGTAGGCATATTGGGAAAAATCCCAAATACACGGGAAATACATTGAAAAACCCATTAAAATGCTTTCTATCAAACTTCAAATATTATCGCATCTGCCCTAATATCGCATCGAGTCCACCTTTGGCCACTATCTCAATCCCCATCGTTGATCTGTGGGATCTCCAAACCAATGATCGATATCCATTTTCAGGTGGCTTAGGAGTACGGAGGTTACCCGCTCGAAAAGGAATTTTTCCTCTCTCCTCCGCTAGCCACGTGTTGACTAGTGCGTGGGATCGGGCGGAGCTAGCCCGATACTGCTTTCTGCCTAAGGCCCGCCCGAAATCCCGCCTTTACGAAACTCAAATTTTATGAATTGTGCCTATAATTCCCCTTCGGGTCTAGCTTTATCGCTCCAGGCATTTTTCCTTTGTATTTTGGTTTTTATCCCGAAATGCATCAATACACAGAAAACCCGACATATACTGGAACTCAAAATTTATCGAACTACGCTTATAAAATCCGTTGGGTCTGGCATGTTATTGCCCCTTTATATTGCTACGATATGATGTTGCGATGCGATATATCGCAATCGCATGTCACATAACCCTAGGGGTCCTTCCATTGCCTCGTGGCATCGTCGATGTCGATCGCCGATATCGGCGATCGCAATGTCACATCGGCCCGGGTCCTTTCCTTATGTTATTTGCATAGGCTTGCCTCCGACCCGATATGTCAGGGATCGACAATCGGGGGTCTCTTCCCATTCTGCTTGAGTCCACCTCTTGGACCATCTCCGATGAGATTTACTTTATAAGGGTTTTTTTGTTTTTTCCATTTTTAGGGGATTTTGCCTCTTTTTCCAAAGAACAAAGGGCAACTTCTTTCTGCTATAACGTTTGCAGCCTAAGTCCATTTTAGCCCATTCAAGTTACAATAGTTCAGAAGGAAAATATCTCTGCAATGGGGCTATTTCCAAGAACATCCTTGGACTTTCATTTTCCTTAGTGAGGAACACTTAGACTTAGAGGTCTATACAAAATCCATTTTGGATCACACCTTCCCACTAAAGAACTTTTGGTCTCCAAAGGACTGATATACTGATCTGAATAGTAAATGAGAGTAACAACACCCTCTTCTTTCAACCTTCATACACTTTCCTTTGCATAGTGCCTTTGAACCAAAGTCTCTGACCACTTTCCTTCCTGGATGTGTTGGTCCTCCTGGGAAGAACTGTCTTCCTCCTTGCCTTCTTGCAGGACTCATCCTGAGATGGTCACAGCAGGTAGTTTGAACTCCATTTCCTTGATCATTGATCCAAGGTGTCTTAAAAAAATGTGAAGTACATCTGCTTCACAAAATCTTTCATTTGTACCTGTTTGAAAAGCTGTCAACAACAACAGAAACACAGACAACAACTAGATGGACTAAACTCCTGCTTCACAAAAGAAAAAGATTTCACATCTTGTGAATACCTGCATGTCTTACATCTGCATACAAATGATGGACTAGATAACAAGCCCACAAAACATGCCTTTAAAACAAATGACCCTTCAAGTCAAGCATGTTCAAATACAAGGAAAACATCAACATCCATGTGCTCATGAATCTCATGCTCATGCATGCATTTCATCCTTCAACTTTCGCTTAAGCACATTGTACCTTTGAAGCTGAAATGAAATATGATGTTGGAGCAATAAAGTGAGTCCCTTACTTAACCTTTCCATTCACCTTCTTGGTCAAATCCTGCAACTCGCATTCCATTAACAAAGAAATGCAAATAGATGCATAAATAGACATGCAATCTTAATTGGATAAGAACTCTAACCATTTCTTACCAATCCATTTCAAAGGTCCTTCCTTTGGCTGCACATCAACATCAACATGTGAATCATACTGAGACACATCATTCATGGAATCTTCCTTTCCATTTCTGCCATATTCTCTTTCCACTTTCTTTAGCTTTTGTGGAGGCATTGCTGGATTCAGAGTCCAACATCTTTCAGCAAGATGCCCTTGCTTATGGCAGTAAGTGCAACACATGTGCATCCTCTTGACAACATGATTTGCCTTGTCCAATGGACCTTTGGCTCCTTGCTTCCTTTCCTTCAAAATTTTCCTGTATGTGGTCATTCTCTTCCAACATCTAGAAACATTATGGTTATCCAAACCACAAAAGGAACATGCAACTCTTTTCCCATATCTATGTGGAAATTTATCATGCTTTGCAAAATCAAAAGGAAGATGAATAGAACCAGATTTATACCTTTCTCTTTCACCTTTATTGCCTTCATGAGGAGGTGAAGCAAATGAAGAAGTGGCTTCCTTTGGGACACCATCAATTTCTTCAAGGCTGTTAGAGTTTTCACAACTCCCTAGTTCAAGTGTGTGCTTCTGAACACTTGCATCCTGCAAATGATGTTTCAAGCCATTGCGTTCCTCTTGAATACAATCTTCACACTCTTGAGGTAGAAGACCTGCAATGCAACTCCTTCTTGGAGCTGTTTCAATGGCCTTCATGGTAGCTTTGGAACTTTCTCCATAAGACTCTCCATAACCAAGACCTAAATACTTAAGCCTTTCCTCAATTATTATTGGCTCAACAATACCTTGTGCATGTTTACCCAAGACATTTCCTTCATAGTCCATCTTGGAAATTAGCTTGGAGCCTATGCCTCTAGTATGTTTTTCAAAAGAACCAATATAAGTATTCTTAGAAGAATTTGAAGACAAACTAGAATGGTTTACCTCTTCTTCAAGTTGATACGTGACTAAGGATTCTTTGGCAACAAAGAGCTATGACTCCAACTCATGCATCCTTTTTAGGTTCATATTTGCAATATGAAGTTGCCTCTTCATTTCCTTCAATTTGCCAGAAAGCAACTGCTTCTCTTCCTCCACGGAATTCAACTACTCTCTAAGTATGCTGCTCTTCCTTCCATCCTCATACATTTCCCTCACCATGTCCATCATGATGAACAAGTCTTGCTTCATATCTCCATAAAAGAATCTTGTGATGAAGGAGGAATTTGAAGACTCACTTGTAGAAGTTGTCATTATCAAAATGCACAAAAGAACTTCAAACAAGATTAACAAAGAGCTTATCCAAGCAACCTTTTGCAAAAAACCTCTTGTGCTTCAGGGATTGCCTTGAGGTCCTTTGTGATAGAAGAATGCCTCCAACTCTTCTTCCTTCTTGTCCTTCCTGGACTAAACTATCAATAGCTTTCCCTTCACCTCTGCAAACTCAAACAATAGCCAGTCTGCAAACAAGCATACAATCAATCCTTGACTTCCCAAACACATTTCAGATAAGCAATCTTTGCTCTGTCAATCAAGAATTCTGAGTTGATACCACGTGCTCTGGTATAACCAACTTTGATATCACCTTCTTTGAAGGTGGGGTTAACCAAACTTAGGCTCTGATACCACATGATCTGATAATGGGGTACTAAAGGCTTCTTGTCAAGCTTACAAGAACCTCTCCCACTTCTAAAGCTTAATTATTCCCAAGATAACTATGATTAACCAATGCAGAAATTATAAGTGCTTGAAAATATAGGTATATGCTTGTGTTTGTCTTTAAGCTGTTTATGTGCCTTAAGTTTATTTGCTTAAACTGATATAAACATATAACGGCAAATAAAGTAGCAAATACAATGCAACAACAAGCAATCACACATAAGACAACAAGTTTAATATGGAGTTCACCCAAACTCTCGGGCTACATCTCCTTGAGCTCTAGTCAACTCGACTAGGCTCTCGGATTATGGCAAAGTCCTTTTACAAGCTCCACGCTCAACTCCATTGGTTTACACAGAACGCAATGGGTTTAGACACCATCTCATCCTTGGCTCTGAAGCTCTTGACTTTCTGGCTCTGGCTCGTGGCTCGTGGCTCTGGCTCTGCTCTAGCTTTGGCTTTGGCTTCTCTGAGCTCTCTCTCAGCCTCTGCGTGCATCAATGGTTAACTTTACCTCCAAGCAACTCCCTCAGCTGCTCTCTACGCATTAGCTTTCACTCTCTCTTCTCTCTTTTTCCTCAATTGAGCTGTCTGCCTCCTTTGAGGTACTTTTCTGGCTTTTCAGATACCCTAGCCGTTTCTCTGCATATCATCATCTCTCTGTGCCTCTGCGGCTTCCCTGCTTCTTGTCAGTTCGACTGGCCATCTAGCTCTATGGCTTTGTGGCTTTAAAATGCATCATTGCTGGTAAAAACTCTCTCTTACAGCGTGGCGTGATGATCTAGAGCGGTTACAGAGGTTTCAGATCTTTTCCTTAGGAAAAACCCGAAATTAGAGAAAATCCATTACACAGAGGTTTTCTTGGAAGATAAACTATCGGGAGTGAATTATGGATGTGAAATTCCATTAAATTGACCATAAAAACCCTATCGGGTCCACCATTAGGCAACATATCGCATCGCGTAGGCATATTGGGCAAAATCCAAAATACATGGGAAATACATTGAAAAACCCGTTAAACTTCCTTCTATTAGACTTCAAATATTATTGCATCCATCCTAATATCACATCGGGTCCACCTTTGGCCGCTATCGCAATCCCCACCGTTGATCTGCGGGATCTCTGATGCAAAGGTCGATATCCATTTTCAGGCGGCTTAGGAGTACGAAGGTTACTCGCCCGAAAAGGCGGTTTTCCTCTCTCCTCCGCCAGCCACGTGTTGACCAGCGTGTGGGATCAGGCAGAGCCAGCCCAATACTGCTTTCCGCCTAAGGCCGATCCGAAATCCCGCTATTACAGAACTCAAATTTTATGAATTGCGCCTATAATTACCCTTCGGGTTCGGCTTTATCGCTTCAAGTGTTTTTACTTTGTATTTCGGTTTTTATCTTGAAATGCATCAATACACAAAAAACCAGACATATATTGCAACTCAAAATTTATCGAACAACACTTATAAAATCCGTCGGGTCTGGCATGTTATCGCCCCTTTATACACTGCGATGCAATGTTACGATGCAATATATCACAATCGCATGTCGCATAGCCCCGCGTTTCCTTCCTTTGCCTCATGGCATCGCCGACACCGATCCACCAATCACCAATATTGGTGATGGCAATGTCGCATCGGCCCGGGTCCTTTCCTTATGTTATTTGCACAGGCCTGCCTCTGACCCGATATGTCGGGGATCGACAATCGGGGGTATCTTCCCTTTTTACTTGAGTCCACCTCTTAGACCATCTCTGATGTGATTTCCATTTATAAGGGTTTTTTTTTTGCCATTTTTAGGGGATTTTGCCTCTTTTTCCAAAGAATAAAGGGCAACTTCTTTCTGCGATAACTTCTGCATCCTAAGTGTATTTTAGCCCATTCAAATTGCAGTAGATTCAGAAGGAAAATATCTCTGCAATGGGGCTATTTCTAGGAACATCCTTGGACTTTCATTTTCCTTGGTGAGGAACATTTAGACTTAGAGGTCTATACAAAATCCATTTTGGATCAGGCATGTACAGGATGTCAGTCATGGAGAATGCATAAATCAAGAAACAAATCCAAGAGTTGCTTGATAAAGGGGTCATCAGACCAGGCACATCACCATGTGGGTCTCCAATTATTTTAGTACCAAAGAAAGATGATACATGGAACATGTGTGTGGATTTCAGATCCTTGAACAAGATCACGTAAAGAATTGTTACCCTCTTCCTCAAATTGATGATTTACTTGATCAGTTGAAAGATGATGTTTATTTCACTAAGTTGGACTTGAGAAGTGGCTATCATCAGATTAGTATTGCTGAAGGAGACATATGGAAGACAACCTTCAAAACAAAGCAAGGTTTGTTTGAATGGTTGGTTATTCCATTTGGGCTTTGTAATGCTCCCGCAATATTCATGATAGTTATGAATGATGTCTTCAGACCTTTTCTTGATGACTTTGTGATAGTCTACTTAGATGACATACTGATTTTCAACAAGACTCATGAAGAGCATGTCAAACATGTTAGGCAAGTCTTAGTGTTGTAGAGGTAAATCCTCTCTGCGGACAGAGATGATCCCTACTAACCCAGACCAGGTCTAGCAACAATCACACAATGCTATCATGCAAGTTCCTGATTGCAAATAAAAAGTAGATGGTGAGAACCTACTTGGATTCCAATGCTAGTGTTCGTCGAAGAGATGTCGCCTTCATTACTTTTCCTTGGCCGGTCATGATCCCCACGATCTCCGTGATTGGACACCTGCACATGCAAAGAACAACACGAAAACAAGCGTAAAATCTAGTAGATGCAATTATATATCAGTCAGAAAAGATATAAATCAACATCAAACATAAAACAACGAGAGTGGAACCATAATGATAGTCATCTATTATTAATAAATAACAAAGAAGAATACAACCAAAGTTCTGACGTCGAATCCTTCTCAAGAGGGTCCAGCCAGCAAGTCTCTTAAGCATTCACCCTTGGAGGTAGATCTCCCAAGACAAAAAACTCTCTCTCACACAAGTTTGCACAAGAAATAAACACTTCACAACCTTCCTTAAGCTCTCTAGCAATCCCACACTTGTCACACCAACTACCTATCAAGTTCACACACTAGCAACAACACTCCAAGCACTATCAATTCCAAACTAGCTGCTCATGGTAATGGTAGAGGCTTAAATAGGAGAGGGAGTCTCCATGAATGGTGGGAGGATGAGCTTATCTCCAAGGAAGGTGGCTCAAATGAAGAAACAGACATGCCAGAGAAGGGAGGGCGACATTTACAAGGCCAACAACCAGGTCTGGAGTCATCTGGAAGGCCGGCTGTTAGAACAAACTCGCCCAAACTGGATCAACGCGGGTCCATAACTGCACTGGAGCACTGACATCGCAGCTGAACAACAAAGAAGGTCATGTCAGCGCGATCAGATATGAATAACAGACGCGTTGGCTCATGAAATTCGACCAGCGCGGGAAACACGTGTGCTTCCGCGCTGGCAGCGCATTCCGTCTGTTATGGAGCGCCCGTCAGCGCGTTTATCTTGACAACAGTCGCGATGATAGCAAAAACTTTGGCAAAGTGGGTCATTTGGCAACATTAGAGAGCATGAGCATGATTAATTTGAACTCATGACACAGTAGGAAGACTGACAGGAAGACAGTGACAAATTACTGTGTAACAGATGCCCCCTAAAGCATGAAGCCCGAGAGAGTGGGAGGGGTGAAATGATTTATGAAACTGGCTGAACTGGAACACCACCAGGAAGAACCTGCACGTATGTACAACTGATATCTCTGATAATCGATTACATGTAGTCCAGGCATGGGCGCAGCCATCCAAAAGACATACGAAGGAGGTCTGTGGTATGGACGCAACCACCCAGCTAAAGAGACCATGATGATAATAAAGGTATGGTCGCAGCCATCCATGAAGACTCAGGTATGGGTGCAGCCATCCATCAAAGAGTCATGTAATGATCATAATAATCCACAAAATCGCAACCTGGATTGCAATAGACAAAATCCAGGGTCTTGCGCTCCATCTCGACTCGAACAAAGTAAAAGTCCAAGCATGTGAATATGGGAGTTGAAGTCGAACATGCAAGAACATCGTCTGATTACCAGTCAATGATGAAGACTGTTAACAGACGCGATAGGGACCACCAATAATGACAATGGTCCTCAAGGTACTATAGGTACAATCCACGGCGTGCGAATCAATGAGCTGGCGTCGAACACCCGCAGAATCATTCGATTGGAGGCCAATGATGAAAACCTTGCGTCGAACATGAAGAACCTACCATTGAGGCATGCAGGCTCTAAGGCACCTAAAGGGAGTCTCTAAGTCACCTTCCTGGATAATGAGCTGAAGTCGACAGGAAGTGACCTTGATCGAAGGTGGGCCATAATGTTTCCCACATCATCGACACGAGACAGAGAAGGATAAGATATTTTGTGTGAGGTATCAGAGGGGGGTTGAGTATTCTTGCAGAGGTCAACTTCTCTTGAACATATCGGCGGCACAACAGTGGACTTGGCAGTATTGATATTCAAATGGTGACAAGTCAAACAGGATAACCCAAACCCACGGAGGCCAGTGTAAAACGAGACAAGAGATTCCCACCCAGACACGAATGCGGTCAAGTGCCATGTTCAAGAGCGACATACTGCCGACACGACAATGATTATGATTCCATTTTCCCCACCATTCCTGGCGAGTACGCTGATTATTTTTTGATAACAAGCTTGACGGGGATAGCATATGCTCGGAAGGCGTCATTTTGACAGAATCCGATGTCATTGAGTTTTAACGAGTCTGAAAAAGGAAGAACTCGGCGTCTTTTCCTGTTTAGAGAGTCTGAAAAGACAACAGAAAAGTAAACTCCAGGGGGGTCCTTTTTCGTAAAGTTGTGTCTCGCGAGCCCGAAAAAGTATAAAATAATGCTCGAAAGAACCACCCAACCAGTATGATCGAGGAGTACTTTTCGTAAGTAGTGACTTCGACCCGAAAAAGTAGAAAAGCGGTCAGAAGTACATCGTTTTGGAGCCAATAACGAGTTTGAAACGACAAAAACCCGGCAATCTTTTTAGTTTAAATGGTCGAAAAAAGAGCTTTAAAGGCGACCGCCTCTCATTCCTTTTAACGAGCCGAGAGGGGGACTCGGCCATCTTTTCTTATTTCACGTCGAAAAAGAGCTTAAAGATGACGTTCCGGGACCAAGCGTGTATAGAACCGTCGTAATTCCACCGGCATGAGAATCTGCACAAGAAACACCGCACGCGTAAACCTGTTCGAGATAATATGGACCAGACGCATAAAAACATAGCAGAACTATATGGGCACCAAGCACATGGTAAAAATCATCACAAAAATCCCTCATTTATGAAAAATAATACTTAATTATGAAATTTTACCATAAATAGGGGGGTAAATAAAGTTTTTTACCATTGTTACCATTTGGAACTTTGGAGGACGTCTTGGAGCTGTGAGGTTGATGAGCCGAATTCCACTCCGTACGCACATCAACCATCCTGCAGTCTGTTCCAGGTAGGTTCACCCTCCTCTACGCTCCATTTTGAAGTATTTTAACTGCATTTTAACGGTGGGAAGTGCTGGTTTGGGCGGATTTTTTGAACCTCAATTCGCTCTCGGTCAGCGCGGATTTCCTTATCGGGTCCGCGCTGATCGAAAAAGATTTACACAGACCACCCCTGGATCAGCGCGGAAGAGTGATGTACTTCCGCGCTGACCTAGGAAAAATATCAAAGGGCGCCATTATCAGCGCGACTGTTTTAAAAACAGTCGCGTTGACGCCGCACAAAAAGTTTTTTAACAAATTGAACGTATGAAACTTTATGGACAGGGCCCTAATGAATTTTTGTGATCATGCAGGGTAAAATGGCGTTCGTTTGGTAGGAGCGAGCTCATGATAATGAGGAAATAGCGGCATTTGCCGATGCTGGGTGCCGTAATGCAATGTGGGCGTGCGGGTTGCTCAAATTCTTCCTAACTCCGCGCCTGCGAGCACAGCCTGACCTTCTTGAATTCCTGATCAGAGCCTGGAATCCCACTGATGGGAAATTTGTGATTCGAGGCCGAGACATTGAGTTCGACTATACAAATATCTATTTTTTGACCGGGTTATCACGTCGAGGTGAGATGCCCATTCTAGAGGGGTAGCGACCCAGCGGTGATACTCTGGATATGTTGATGGCCCGGGTGTGCCCACAGGCACGCAAGTCGCGGAGTGGGAAAGTAGCTATTCCTACGGTGGAGGACATCGTCCTTCGAACCATACTCTTCATGGTGACTCGGGCAGCAGGCTCCTTGGCCAATCACGAGGCCTCGAAGGCCCATCTTCGATTGGCTCTCGAATGTTTAAATCCCACTATATTCAACTGGGCAGTAGCAGTAACAACCAATATGAAGAGACAGTTGAGCAACTACCGACGTGGTGAGTCGAAGCAGTTTGGCTATGGGTCGATTTTAGTCCCGCTCATGCTGGAGCGGGTACCAGCATTACAGCTACAGGACATGGTCGTGGATCCACCTAGAGGCCCCCGAGAGACGAGGGCCAGTCGATGGGGCCATGTCATGCCACGAGGAGGTGGCGGCCAACCAGTGGCATGGGGAGTATACTTCCGAGAGTGGCTGGATCGGCAGACTATTTTTGTGGAGGACTGGCCATATGCTGGCATAGACTTCCGTGGAGACCAAGACATGCCGCTGCCTACTGGAGAGCAGTGGGACGATGGTGGTAAGCCACTTGATCTCTTTTTGATTTTTTATTTTTGTTAATGTTTTTGATTTTTCATGTACATGTCTTAACGATGAATACTATGGTATGAAGATGTAGGACCGACGAGACCCCTTGGTTTGGCCCCAGAGGCACGGAGGGATGCACAGGGCATTGGAGCTCTGGCCCTGGCTCCTCCGGGAGTCGATACGATGGAGACTGTGATACGGAACCTCGAGGGCTTACTGTCAGGGATTCCAGATTACCAGGGGATAGAGGAGGTCCCCATAGCATCTCAGATCCATACAGTGGGGGTAGAACCTAGGATGCACCGCCTTTTGAGGCGGGTGGCACGAGCGGCTGCAGATTATAGAGAGCATAACCCACCCCAGTAGACATCTAGGTCTTTATTTCCTACTGATGGTTTTTTGAGAGACATGTGTCTCAGATGTACCGAGAACACATGCCTTATCTAGACATATACACTTATTTTTTGAGCACCTTGGTGTGCCATACGATATATATATACATATTCCTATGGTTTATTATTGTGCTTTTATGTGCTTGCTTGTATGATGTTTTCATTATAAATTACGCAAATGTCTATCTAATACATGATTATCCAATGCATCAGATAATGTGTTTAATCGTCGTGGAATATGCTGATATGTGATAAAGTCAAAATTCCTTTCTAACAATTTAACACGTAAGTACAACCTTAAAATGTGACGGTCTCTGACGGAATATCGCCCATTGAGCTGATGGACGACAAGTTGAGAGTCTAGGTTAACAACCAATGTACGAATATTGAGATTAATCGCCTCGGCTAATAATTCAATAACAACACTATATGCAGCGACATTGTTTGTAGTACAACCTAAACACACACCCTGAAGATCTATCAACTCACCGTGAGGATCGTAGATCACCCACACCGCAGAGGACAAATTGCGAGTGCTGCGGCAGGCACCATCAGCGAAACCAATATAAGGTGCACCCGACATCTGCACAAGAAGAAAAAACACAATAAGGAGCAATCACGCTTTTCACACCAAGCCAAAAACATGAAAACATACACACACACACACTTGCTAAGACACACACATGTATAAATTGAAGTGCATGAATCATGCATAGTACTTTTTCAAGTACAACCCATTGCGGGGCTTATCAAGAGGATTACCTTCGTAGTCAACTAGCTCGTATGCCCCTTTTTACAACACTCTCTTTACAATGTAAGGGCCTAGCCACATGGGCTCGAGTTTGCCTGCCCCCAGCTTGTCATTTGCTTGGTCGTATAGCAGGACTAGATCTCCCTCAACAAAGGAACGAGGATGAATGGTATGGTCAAAATGAGTTTTGACTCTCTTCTTTTGAGCTTCGATGGCTAGAGAGGCTAAGCGACGAGTCTCTTCTAACTGTTCTAGATAAAGAAGCCGTTCCTCTACCGGAGTAGTGTTGGGAAGCAACTCGACGACTATTTTCAACGAAGGAATTTCACATTCTATGGGAAGGGTAGCCTCCAGTCCATAAACTAGTTGAAATGGAGTGAAACCGGTGGCATCCTTCACAGAGGTTCGGTAGGCCCACAAGGCGGGAAACAACATCAGATGCCAATTAGACTTATGCATGTCAACAGTGTGTTGAAGCATCGTAACCAAAATCTTGTTAACGGCTTCAACCTGGCCGTTAGACTGAGGATAGTACGGGGTTGAACTATCGTGCCGTAAGCCTAGTTGGGTTGTCAACTCGGTCATCATGTGATTACGGAAATGTTTTCCGTGATCTATGACGATGACCTGTGGAACTCCGAACCGTGTAATAACATGATTGAACAAAAACTACGCTGCTGTGTGACTGTCTTCATTTAATGTGGGCATCGCCTCGGCCCATTTTGTAAAGTAATCGATGACAACGATAATCAACCCATGCCCCTTGGCCGAGCGAGGCTTACAAGTTGTATAATCAATGCCCCATTTTGCAAAAGGGCCTATGGTCACTACAGGGTGCAGCGGGGCCGGTGGCGCACGCATCTTCCGCTGGTATATCTGGCATGCATGACATGAACGAATGGCAAGAGTGCAATCTTTAAAAATGGAGGGCCAGAAATAACCAGCGCGAAGGATTTTTTGAGCTGTGGCATATCCGGACATGTGACCACCACAGGCGCCAGAGTGCCAGTCGTTCAAGACTCTCTCAGCTTCCTCGAGGGTAAGACATCGGCGGAGAACGGAGTCCATGCCGAGACGGTATAGGGTGTCCCCTATGATACGATAGGGTTGAGACTGATGGCGGATCCGCCGCCGAGCATCTTTGGATACAGCAGGGTGGAAAGAGGACGTTTGTAAATAAACGATAATATCCCCGTACCAGGGATCGAGGGTGCTGATCAGAAAAATAGTGTCGTCTGGGATATGATCCTCTGAAAGAGAGGGTGCAGAAGGAGATGGCAAAGAACAGAGTAATTCAGCAAAGACCAGAGACTTCTTAGACTTGGCAGCAGTAAATTCCAAGTCAAACTCTTGGAGGATTACGATCCACTTGGAGTATTTGCCCCCCAGCAACTGACGTGACAAAATGTACGTCATCGGGTTGCAGTCAGAAATCACGGTCGTGGTGCGCAACAAGATATAATGCCAGAAGCGTTGTGTTATCTCAAAATCAAGCCCTGGAAGGCTGCAAACTAGGAAGACTTCAAGTAACTATTTCAAACCAATCTTTTGACTAAGGCTTAGCCTCCTTAGCCTGAGAGGGCTCTCTCAAAGGGTTATTGATTTTGACTAATAATAAGATGGCTAACTCTTGTGGAATAACATTGACAAATATGAAGGCTGGACAAACATTAAACTAATTTCCATTGGGCCTATGGAGTCAACAACAACTCAGTAAATAATGATACTGCCTTTACATAGAAGTCAGGGCACTTAGCATTTAGATGTTCAGAACACAACACACATATGGAACCACAGCTCATAAGTGCACACAGGAAGTCAGAGCACAATCAGTGAATTCTGAGTGATTGTACACCTATGCAACTGTAAAAAAGACATAAAGGAAAAGATAACATCATACATTTTGAACATAGAGATCCCTCATGAATCCTGAGAAGTAAAGAAGCTCAAATTATATTACTGAAATCTGTTTTTACATAAGCCAAAACAATGCTTTGTTTTTCAAATTTCCCTTGCTGTTTTAGCTATATATAGAATTCTTATTCTAGTTGATCGAGATTCCTCCTCCAGCATGAGGGGAATTCGATCACTACCTCTATTGACACCTATCAACATTTAACTAACTAATAAATGCAACAAAGTGCTGACTGTAGTTTTTAAGAGTTCTAAATCTACTAGGATTCTAACACCGTGTTATGCTAATAATAGCCTTGATTACAATGGTTCTTGTTCTTTGACATCTGGTTCCCTTCTAGCAGTGGCTGTGATAGATGTTTGTAGCTGCTTGCTGGCCTTTAATATCGTATCCTTTTTCCTCTGCTGAGAAACAGGAAACTGTCCCCTCATGAACCTTCAATATTTAATTGGCTTCAAACACTTTCTTTCCAAATGCAGCATTTATATCCCACAAGCATATTTGTGCATCGTTTGAACCACTTAGTATGTAACCTTCTTTGAGAAGATTCCATGACAAACCATATCCTTCATTAGAATGACCTTTCAATATTGGTTCAGGATTGCAAACCCTTTCTTGAGGAGCTTTTGATGGATGCTTGCTGTAATCAAACATATAAACATCTGGGCTCACTGTCTTCGTTGCAATACCAGTTTGTAGTTGGAGCTCCAGGTGCAGTAGTCAGCTTTTTATTGCTTGTCGCATCTTCTGCATGCTTGACTAATGATGTACCCTCACCAGTAACATGTTGTTTGAAAATTTGAGCCACAGGTTCCAAGCCTTTAGGTATCCTACAAAACAACCTATACATCCTTGAAAGATCATCTACCTTGTCATCTCTTAGCAAGGCATGGCACCCTGAATGCTCCTTCTCCAGAAGTTGACTCTCATACTGGGAAAGCAGTTCATTTTGTACTTTTTCCAGCAACTTTTGTTCACTGCTGGAATGTAAATAATGGAAAACTCTTTCTTTTTCTCGTTTCAGACACTCCTCCGCCTTAAGCATATAATCCGGACAAGAATCTTCTAAAATCCATGATGCAGCCTTTCGAGAATAGTAAGAAGCAGTGTCATCCAACATCGCTGACTCAAAGTCATTTTCATAAGCATCCATGTTACTCATCCCAATCTCCACAAAGATGCCCATAACATTTTTCAGTAAAGCTCGATCAATTTGCTCTCCTTCGCGTTCCCTGTCAATCAGAGTAATCACAACATCCCTTACATTATTCTTAATTTCTTGGTAAACCAGATCACAGAAGCACATGAGACCAACTTCATTTAGTACAAGAAGAGAACACCTTGCAATGAAGTAACGATCCAAGTAATTAAAGAAACGTGAAAGCCACCGAACCATTATTTTGTTGTTGCCAAAACAAAACCTTATTTGCAATTTCAACACATAGATACTCATCACTAAAAGGAGCCATATGTATCCTGCAACTGATGTGAACAATTTAGAAATTTTTCTTCAGTGATAACACGTTGGACGGCACAAATGGCGGCCAATGCCAACTTCTCGATGTAAGTGTAGCGAGTCTCCGTATCCAAGAGGTTGCGGCTGAGATAATATATGACATGTTCATTTCCATCATCATCATCTGGTACGAGAACCATGCCGATAGTAGTATCGGCGACGGCTAGATACAGAGTATAATCACGGTGGTAGTTCGGAGGTCGCAATAATGGAGCAGAGACAAGGAGACCCTTGAGTCGCTCGAAAGACTCCTGAGCGATAGCATCCCAATGGAAGGGGGTATCTCGCTTCAATAACCGTGTGAAACCCTTAGCCACCTCGGCATAGTTCGGAATGAATCGTCTTAAGAAATTCGATTTACCCTGCAAACTTTGCAACTACTGCAAAGAAGCAGGGGGAGGAAGGGTCAAAATAGCCTCGACTTTGAGGGGGTCTAGACGGATTCCCTCTCGGGAGACGATAAACCCGAGAAGTCGGCCTGATTCAACGCAGAAGACACATTTATGAGGATTGAGCCTGATACGGTAGTATCGACAACGGAGAAAAATTTCGCGAAGATGGGAGGGATGGTCTTGACGCTTAGCTGAATGAGCTGGAAGATCATCCAGATACGGCTGTAAAATGTGACGAATGTCATGAGAGGCATAGGACATTGCACGTCGGAAGGTAGCGCCGACATTCTTTAAACCGAAAGGGAGCTTCTTATAGGCAAAAGTGCCCCAAGGACAGATAAAAGCGGTCTTATGTTGATCAGCGGGCGCGATATTGATCTGGTTATATCTAGAAAAACCGTCCATAAACGAGTAGATTTTGCTTCCTGCACACTCATCAATAAGCTGATCGATGAAAGGTATGGGGAAGTTATCCTTAGGACAAGCGCGGTTAATGTCACGATAATCAACACAGACTCGAATAGTACCTTGCTTTTTGTTCACAGGGACTATATTAGAAACCCAATCCGTGAGTGGAATGGGGTAAATGAAACCAGCCTTGAGAAGCTTTTCGACTTCTGCTTCAATGGCTGCGGCCTTTCGGGGGTGCACAGGTCGTAGGCGTTGACGAACAGGCTTAGCACCTGGATACGTAGGTATCTCGTGCATCACTATGTTAGGGTCGATGCCGGGCATCTCTTCATAGGACCAAGCGAAGACATCACGAAATTCACGAAATAGGTCGGTGTAAAGTTGAACTTCCTCTGGAGTGCAAGTGACTCCAATATGAATGTGCTCGACAATCCCTGGTTTCACAGAGATGTCGATGGGTTTGGTCTGCGTAATGTTTCCCATATTGCCCTCAAAAGACACTTGGTAAATTTGAATAGGTGTTTGTAGAGGCTGGAATGGGATACACGAAGCAAACCATTCGAGACATGCGATCATTTCCTGATGGGCAGGCAGAAACGAGGAACGGTGGTGATGATCTGATCAAGGGGGCTCCTCAAGAGACATGGTCTCTATGATGGCTTCATCAGAAGGAAATATTTCCTTTAATGGATCCGAAGTAGCATCATCTCCAAGCCAAGGGAAATGAACATATGAATCGGGAACACCGCTCGGAAGAGTAGGTTCGGGAGGGGGAGCCGATGCAGCGACGATTTCGACGTAGTTGAGCTCGGCAGGACTCAACGGCATCATATCGCCCTAGGATTCTATCTGATTAGCGGGAGGAAGGACCCATGGATCAGAATGCACGGAAATCATGTTAATAGGGGCAAGATTCGGAGGCGGGAGTGGAAAGACACCCATTAGGGCGGGATCCTTAAAGAGCCCAGCTCCCACACTCTCGAATGATTTGGAGGTATGCTCCATGAAATGCACATTACCTTCAGAAGAAGAGGCGAAGAAGGAGAGCTGGTCCACTGTGACAATCTTCCCTTGATGAGGGAAACGAATGACACGGAAAAGGGAGGAGGCTACGGCTTGCATGGCGTATGTCCAGCTACGTCCGAGGAGGAGGTTGTAGGTAAGATTAACGTCGACGACTTCGACCTCCACTTCTACCGTCTTCCCTTCCAAGGAGATGGGCAAGCGTTGGAGGATACCATAAGGACGGGATTCTCTTCCATCAAAGGCTTCTAACGTCGTAGGAGACTGGCTCAATGTTGGAGAACCAATAGCTTTCCAGCAAGCAACAAACATGATGCAAGTTGAGGCACCTTCATCAATGACTGTACGATGAATCGTTTTACCATTGATGATGACTTGTATAAGGAAAGCGATTTGGTGGGGCAGTCTCGGCGTATAGCCCTCGAGATCAAAAGAAATCAGATCCAAGTCAGCCGGGTCTATGCCACTGATGACCGATAGCAATTACTTCCTCTGGGAGGGGCAGCTATGGAGGACTTCTAGAGCGGACATAGCAGACGGAGCCTGAGCTAAGTCCTCAACGATGCTATAGTGCTGGGCAGCACGAGCATTAGGGTTGTAAGAAGACTTCCGGAGTACACCTTTTGGAGGGGGTCGGATAGTCGTCTCAGTGCTAGGTCTTTCGATGTGGAGAGGACCAGAACTGGACGGAGGAGCGCTGGAGGGGACCTCCGGCTCTTTCCCGGCGTGAGATGGATATTCTTTTGCTCGAGTAGTGACATGGATGGGAATTGTCCCAGCCATAAATACTTGAGAGCCAAATGAAGAAGAGGGTTGCGATGGATCTGCCACCATTTGAGTTTGTTGAGAAGGGAAAGGTTCTTTAAGCACAGCAGGAGTCCCAGGAGC
Source organism: Pinus tabuliformis (assembly GCA_031772625.1). Lineage (NCBI taxonomy): Eukaryota > Viridiplantae > Streptophyta > Pinopsida > Pinales > Pinaceae > Pinus > Pinus tabuliformis. Next base: position 1,915,350,178 of record CM062816.1, read on the forward strand.
ACCTTTCAACAATCGACTAACTTCGGACCGCCTGGGGCAGTCTTTAGTGTAGTGATCCTCATCACAGATAAGACAAGGATACTTAGGTTTACGTTTGGCTCCTTCCTCGGGTGGAGGTTTAGGGGAGTCTTGTTTGGGCTGTTCGGATTTATTCTTGGCTTTCCCTTTCTTTTTCCCTTTCGAGGATTTATCCACCGTGGTGGACTGAACGGCGTTAACCTCGGAGGTACTTCCAGAATTAGATTGACCCTGAGAAGTGTTTCCATTAGAAGCATTCTGTTTTTGCTTCCCAGGGTTCGCGGATGACTTCTTTGAAGACGCGTTTACAGAGCCAATAACTCCGTCAACAGATGGTTTTGGCGGAGCTTTGGATGTTCCGGGTCTCGGGGCGTCTGGAAAATAATCATATAAAGTACCTGACTGAGAGTATACTAAGTCGAGGTACTGAGCACACGCGATAGCTTGCTCTTCAGTTACACAAGCTCCCATGGCGATGTCTCGCGCGATCGCAGGGACAAAGGAAGTCGTGAACCAATCGGCCAGGAGCTGATTAGGAATCCAAAATTTGATCAAGCGACGACACCGTCTCCATTCATGTATATGATCAGATATATGTGTGGCCGTGTCCTGTTTGAGAGACGTAAGGAGATGTGTCCCTGTCTCATACCGTATGGGTAACTGAAAATGAGTTGGGAATGCCATAGCCAGCGAGTTGAAATCTTGAAATGTTTCACGATTCAACTCAATATACCACTTAGCGGCTGAGCTGGTGAGAGTCCTTTGGAAGAGGCAGAGCCAGATGGAGTCATCAAGCCACGAGTTGGATGAGCACCAAAGGTGATAGGTCATGACATGGGCTTGAGGATCTTCACCAGCTTTGCCATCGAATTTTGGGCAATCACCGGGTATTTTAGTTGGAACTGGTGGCCAATATGGATTATGAAGAATGGGATCATTCGTCAACTTGGACACATTTGGAAGTTCCAACGTCGCTAAGAAAGGAAACTGAGGATTAAAGGACATTTGTGGCTGTGGAAGAGAGGTAGTACCAGGGTTCCAATCAGGTGGTGGTTGCCCCCATGGACTTTGTCCGGATGGGCCCGGTCCATAAGGGTTCTGCCCATATGGATTTTGCCCATAGGGGTTCTGTCCATAAGGATTCTGTCCATAAGGATTCTATCCATAAGGATTCTGTCCATAAGCAGACAGTTGACCCTGGGTCTGCCCCCAGCACCACATGGATTAGCAACTTGACCTGCAGGCGCAACGTACTGTTGCTGATAATTCTGGTAAGGAGTGACCTGCATTTGTTGATAATTTTGATAAGGGGTAAATTGAGTTTGCCCCTGGGGTCATTGGTAGCCATACGTTTGCTGAGCTCCATACTGAGCCTGATAAGAAGGCTGCGCTTGGTAAGAAGGTTGAGGTCATGGCCCACCTTGCATTTGATAACTAATTTGAGTCTGGGACCCAGAAGGATGTCCTTGAACAGGTTGGGCTTGGACCATCTGGCCGGAAGGTTGCCCTGGTTGGGTTTGGGGTGGACCTGTTTGCCCAGAAGGATGTGCTTGCTGGGTACCAGGTTGTCCTTGAGCAACCAAGGATTGTCCTTGTGGAACAGATGGTTGAGCAGGCTGGACGGCCGGTTGACTTTGAGGTTGGCCAGCCCGTCCAGAGGGATGACTAAGCTGGGCAGTGGGTTGGCCTTGCTATGCAGAAAGCTGGCTCGCTTGCCCAAAAGGAGACCCCTGTTGGACTGCCGGTTGACCTTGTGGAATATAAGTTTGTCCAGCTTGTCCAGAGGGATAACCCTGCTGGATACCAAGTTGGCCTTGTTGGATGTAAGGTTGTCCTGGTTGTCCAGACGGGTAACCTTGTTGGGTACCAGGTTGCCCTGGATAGCCAGAAGGTTGAGTCAGATAGGTAAAAGATGGACCGCCAGCGGCCGAAGGTTGTCCCTGATAGGGTTGTCCTTGAAGGCCCCCAGGTTGTCCTGGGTAAGACTGGTCATAATATTGATGCCCTTGGGGGGTTTGCACATAAGATGGCTGGCCTTGGTTAGGCGGTCCCTGAAGCTGTGCAGGCATTGCTTGGCCCCCATGGAAAGTGGTGGCGTTCCAAGCAACGGATAATGGTACCGAAACCTCAACAAAAGGTTGAGTAAGCAAGGGTTGAGAAAGCTGAAGGTATTGACCAGTAGAATCGTAATAAAAGAATGGACCCTGCGCATTCGGATCCTGAACAACTTGTCCATAGGCATCATATGGCCCCCCTCCTAGGACGGGACCAGAAGAGGGTGGAGCACTTTGTGCAGGGTGGACAACTTTAGATGAGTGTGCCGGCTGGCCGTTACTCACTTGACCGTGAGGGGGACCAGCACCAGTGTTCAAGGCTGAAGACGCTGTAACGACACTAATAATCAGAGTTGAATGTGCTACAAAAACAGTTGGATTTGTCGGAACTGAAGTGACATGTGTAGTGTGGACTTGTGAAACAAAAGATCCCGTGGTGGGAGTGATATGGGGGTCCCACATAGTCGAAGCAGGGGTCCTGGCACTTACCCTATCCCTCAACGACTGGTAGCGTGGGGGGAGCGGAGAAGTAGCTGGGATGGGAGTGTCGATATTTGAAAAAACAGGTGTCTCACTCACTCTAGGAGATGTCTCATCCATGTGAGAGGTAGACATTGGAGACGAAACACCAGGGGGGGTAAAAGGAATATCGTCCTCTTCAGGCTCCCAGATGGGGTTCCAATGAATTTCGTAACCTTCGTCGTCTAGAGCGCGAGAGTTGATCGGTTGGATACTCGGGATAACAGGAAGAGTATCACTTACAACCGGTACCTCAGGAGCAGCGGAGGATGGAGACCCTTGATCACTTGGAACGGGAGTCGACGGTTCAGCCAGGATGACAAACTTCAAACAAAACCTAAGGGAATCTAACGATAAAGGACCCTACTCAAACTAACACACACAAGATCTAACCAGGTAATGTTTATCGCGACCAAATGAATTTTAAGACACAAGGACACAACTTGACATTTTCATGTTTTAAGAGTCGAGAAAAGGACAAAAAGGTGACTCTAGTCGCCTTCGAATGTTTTGTGAGCCCGAAGTGACAAACTGCTCAAGTGAGCCTTTTCTTTTAAGGAGTCTGAAAAGGATCAAAAGTGACTACTCTGGAGAGACTAGGCAAAGGGTTTACCAAACAAATCCGTAAAACTGCATATACACCTTGGCAGTCATATGAAAACCAAGGACTTCCCGTACGGCAGTCAATCTTCCTGAATGCTGTGTTCGGTGCGTTACGGCTTGTAAGGCGGCAGACATGGCTTCCTGTGGATAAAGGATGATAACCTAGTGGGGTCTCCCCTATATACGCGACGGTATGTGGGAGCTCAAGTCCGTGCTAGACCACTATCGAGTCACAAAAGGAGGAATCACCCAACCGTAGTGTGAAACAACAGTGACTAGGTTTAACGACGCCGGAGCACGTCTCTAGCCTAGACCTCTAAACAGTGAGCGTTATGTTCCAATGCGTTTTTAAGTTCATTCAGTTCATTTTACGGTTGATATTGAATTAGGTTTCGGTTTTCAGGCCCTACCGTATGAAAACTTCTCAAACTTCCTAAATGCAAACTATATGCCAAAATATGTCATTCCATTCGATGAATGCTAATTACGAGAGAGTTAGAAGGCTTTCATACAAACGAAATGATTACAAAACAACAAACAACTTCTCTAATGTAGCTAATGGAAGTTCATAATCTTTTCGTTAAGATCACTAATCATTAATCAAAAGGAAAAGCTTCTAGTTCTCATTAGCCAATACAAAGCAAAAGAGATTTTTTTTGTTGATGGCAAAGTGCATTAAACAAACTTTTGAGAAATAATAACAAACAAATGTGAAAAGAACCGGTTGACCCCAAACAACTGTGATCCGTGTCCAGGTAGTGAGAAGTAATCGAAACAATGCGAAGACTGGTTCAATAACAATCACCTAAACAACCAAGCAAAAGCAAGCAAAGAGGAAGGTTTCGCAAAACCAAAAGCAAGCAGTAAACAAACCTTTGTGAGCGAGTAACCAAGCAAAGCCGATCCAACGAAATTGGAATGATAAAACCAGGTCACAAGACACAAAAAGCAAGATCCGCTCAACAAGACTTTTCAAGAAAGTGCTTCAATCTTCAGACAATGGAAATCAAGTCATAAACCAAGTGAAAACAGTAGGGGATAGCAAAACCAACAGGCTCAAGAGGCAGAATTGAAGAAATTCAATTCTACAGGTATCAACGCGGGTGATACACAGCAACAATGCACTAATCAGAAACCACGCGTAGCAACAAAGCGCTGTCAGCGCGGAAGTACACGGCTTAACCGCGCTGGTTCGATTTTCAGAACCGTTGCGACTGTTCAGTGTATAAACGCGATGATCACGAAGTCAAAGAAACAACTATGCGATGGCAGTGCGACTGTTTTATTATAAACCACGCTGAAGCTAAAAAACAGGCACAATCAAGCCAAAAGCTCCCAAACCAAGGAAATCACTCTTTAAACAATCAAGGCACCTCCCAGACTGAACCAGGAAATCCAAAAACAGAGAACTAATCCCCAATCTTTGAAAAGAGAGCAAAAATCAAACTCAAGGACAAAAAATGAACACAAAAAGACAGAAGCCAGCTCCAAGCTGTTCAGTTCGTAAACCAAACCGGAGATGGACTGAAGTGGCTTTGATCTACTTTGCTAATGCAGAGCAATAGCGTTTCGAAGGCTACCTGGCCGTGCTTCAGGCTCCGTCCAAAGTTTACAAATCAAACAACAAGGTAAAGAAAATCCCCAGCGGAGTCACCAAATTGTTGTAGAGGTAAATCCTCTCTGCGGACAGAGACGATCCCTACTAGCCCAGACCGGGTCTAGCAACAATCACACAATGCTATCACGCAAGTTCCTAATTGCAAATAAAAAGTAGATGGTGAGAACCTACTTGGACTCCAACGCTAGTGTTCATCGAAGAGATGTCGCCTTCGTTCCTTTGCCTTGGTCGGTCATGATCCCCACGATCTCCGTGATTGGACACCTGCACATGCAAAGAACAACACGAAAACAAGCGTAAAATCTAGTAGATGCAATTATATATCAGTCAGAAAAGATATAACTCAACATCAAACATAAAACAACGAGAGTGGAACCATAATGATAGTCATCTATAATTAATAAATAACAAAGAAGAATACAACCAAAGTTCTGACGTCGAATCCTTCTCAAGAGGGTCCAGCCATCAAGTCTCTTAAGCATTCACCCTTGGAGGTAGATCTCCCAAGACAAAAAACTCTCTCTCACACAAGTTTACACAAGAAAGAAACACTTCACAACCTTCCTTAAGCTCTCTAGCAATCCCACACTTGTCACACCAACTACCTATCAAGTTCACACACTAGCAGCAACACTCCAAGCACTATCAATTCCAAACTAGCTGCTCATGGTAATGGTAGAGGCTTAAATAGGAGAGGGAGTCTCCATGAATGGTGGGAGGATGAGCTTATCTCCAAGGAAGGTGGCTAAAATGACGAAACAGACATGCCAGAGAAGGGGGGGCGACATTTACAAGGCCAACAACCAGGTCTGGAGTCATCTGGAAGGCCAGCTGTTAGAACAAACTCGCCCAAACTGGATCAGCGCGGGTCCATAACTGCACTGGAGCGCTGACATCGCAGCTGAACAACAAAGAAGGTCATGTCAGTGCGATCAGATATGAATAATAGACGCGCTGGCTCATGAAATTTGACCAGCGCGGGAAACACGTGTGCTTCCGCGCTGTCAGCGCATTCCGTCTGTTATGGAGCGCCCATCAACGCATTTATCTTGACAACAGTCGCGATGATAGCAAAAACTTTGGCAAAGTGGGTCATTTGGAAACATTAGAGAGCATGAGCATGATTAATTTGAACTCATGACACAGTAGGAAGACTGACAGGAAGACAGTGACAAATTACTGTGTAACACTTAGATGTATTAAAGAAAGAAAAGTTGTTTTTAAAGATGTCTGAATGTGAATTTGGAAAAACCTCGTTGTATATCTGGGTCATATTGTTGGATGGGGTGAATTGAAGATAGATCCCTCAAAGGTCAAAGTGATTGTGGATTGGCCTAAACCCCATAATGTAATAGAGGTTAGGGTCTTTTGGGAGTAGCCCAATATTGGAGAAAGTTCATTTCTAACTTCTCATCAATTGCAGCTCCATTACATGCCTTGAAAAGTGTGAAACAAGTTTTTCAGTGGGGAGGTAAGCAACAAAAAGCCTTTGATGCATTGGAAGAGAGAATCAATACAACACTAGTTCTTGCACTTCTTGATTTGAGATACAAATCGATGCAAGTGACTATGCTATGGGAGCGGTCTTGATGCAACATAGTAAGCCTGTTTGTTACCATTCTGAAACTTTTAACAGTGCACTATTTAACTATCCCACATATGACAAATTATTGTATGCTTTGGTGCAAAGTGTGAAAAATGGAAACACTATTTGATGGGAAAGGAAACTATAATTCACACTATTCATCAACCATTGCAATACTTGCAATCACAAACCAAGCTACAACAAGCAAGGCATTTTAGATGGATGAGTTTCTTGCAAAAATTCCACTTGGTGATAAGGTCTAAGAAAGGTATCTATAACAAAGTTGCTGATATGCTATCTAGACCAATTGTTAGTGCATTCGTTATTCTTAAGCATAATACTATCATGCATGAGAGTTATGTTGAGCAATATGCTTTAGATGAATATTTTAAAGATGTATATGCAAATTTGAGTCAAGGTAACCAAGTAGAGGAATTAGATTACCATGTTCATGATAAAATTTTGTATCATATTGGAAAGCTATGCATTCCACAAGGTGAAAGAGTCAACATCATAAGGGAAGCACATACTTCTCTTATTGCTGGCCATTTTGGTGTAGGCAAGACGGTGGCACAATTACAAAGGTATTTTTATTGGCCTTGTATGAATGAAAGTGTGTCACGATATGTAAGAGGATGTTCTTTGTGCTACTAGTAAGCCTAGAAATATAAAGTTAGGATTGTATACTCCACTTCCAATTCCTTCCCATCCTTGGGAAAGTGTTTCTATGGAATTTGTAGGAGGGCTACCTATGTCTAGGAAAAATCATGATTATATTTATGTTGTGGTGGATCGTTTTAGCAAAATGTGTATTTTGATGCCTTGTAATAAGTAGGTTACAGTTGCACAGATTGCACAAATGTTATTTCAAAATGCATGGGTGCATTTTGGGTTGCCCACATCTATTATTTCTGATCGAGATTCCCGACTTGTAAGGAAATTTTGGTCAAGCTTATGTGGATTCATGGACACCAAGTTGAAGAAGAGCATGACCTTCCATCCACAAATTGATGGCCAAACAAAAGTGGTGAACAAAATGATACTACATCTTCCTCGTGGTTATTTCAACAAACATCTTAAGCTTTGAGATGAACACTTACACTACATTCAACATGCATACAACTGGGCCAAACATTCATCGACTCAAACATCTCCATTTGAGGCATGCTTTGGATACTTACCAAAATCTCGTTTAGATTTTATCTTTGGGAAATATGTTGCTATTGATGGACATTGTGACATTGATAAGGCCAAGCGATTCATTAAACAAGTTCAATTGGTGCATCAGATTGCTAAGAACAGTTGGAAAAGAGTCAAGCCAAGTAGAAGAAAAGGCATGATAAGCATTGTGTTGGCCACAATTTTTAGGTTGGAGATGAAGTTTGGCTTTACATTAGCAACTAATTAGGTATGGACCTTTTAAGATTTTAGAAAATATTGGTAAGAATGCCTTCCGTTGGATTTGTCTCCATGTATGCAAATGCATGCAGTTGTTAATGTTGAAAATTTGAGATTATATGAGCCACCTTTGATTGAAGATCAAGGAGAGAGTTTTCAGATTCCTTCAATAGAATATTTTTCTCCTGAATTTCTTGAAGAATTGTAGCAAGATACTATCCTTGACAGAAAACAAGAAATTTAAGAAGAGGGAATGTGGAGTACATTTGTGTGGGGCTCAAAGGTAAAAATCAAAGCAAATCCAAATGGATTGATAATGTAAGGGTGAGGGAACTATACCCTCATCTGTTTGTTGACTAAAAATAGTCTTTTGGAGGTCCAAAAGTTTCTAGTGGGGAGGAGTGATCCAACGGATCAGTAAAGCATTCAAAAAAGTGCTCGAAACCAGTTCCAAAACGTAGATCTCGTCGACTTGAATCCAATGAAACATGAATCACTCAAAACTGATATTGTATGCTTCTGATATTGCATTCTGATCGTTTTCCAAAATAGGTGAAATTTTTGCAGGTTGGGTGCAGGACTACTGATTGGGCTGTCCGTATAATGACTCAAAAGGCTGATTGGACAAGCTAACTGTACCTCGGGCCAATGGTAGGCTGCAAGTGGCTTCACTGGATTCGTTCAGGGATTGATGGATTTTGATTGGCCGATTGGAATTGTTGAGTGGACCAATGGATGTGTCCTGCATGACCCAATCATGAGTTTCCATGTGGCACCCAGTACTATGCAAAATTTTGTTAAGGCCGAACTGCCACTAGGGAGGATTGAACGTAGGACCTCTAGCATGGCAGCACAATGCCTTATCGCTACACTTCTGGGTGTTTCTTAATAGTCATTGCAACAAAATTATATTTAAACCTTCGATAGTTAAGTTTTGGGGGAAGGTGTCGGGGCTAAGCCCCTGGCCCCTGGTCACTACATAACCCACGAGACCACGGGCGGAGCGGTCAAGGGCTCGGGGCTTAGCCCTAGCCTAAGGTCTTACCATGTAACAGACGAATGAAGGCGGATCAGAGCGAAGCTTAGTGGATGGGTGCAGAGATTTGGGGGACAACGTTGGATTTCTTGACGTAGTAGAACCGTGGCCTGAAAGATCGGGGGCTATGCTGACGGTTGCGGGCAGTTAGCCCCAGTCCCCGGGCGCATGGCCCCATGTGGCCTAAATTTTCCACCGAAAGGCGTCATTGGACATTTAAAAGAACCAACAAATTGCACTAGAACTGATGGGAACCTTGTCGACATTGAGCAAAAATGGCGCACAACGGTCCCTGGAATGGAAAAATTCGTAGAACAGTGAGAAGAGAAGTCCAGTTTATAGATCAGTTAGCAGCTAACCTTCTCTAGCTCATAACTTCTTCATTTTTTGGCCAAATTGAGCCCAACAAGAGCCCAACTTTGGGTTTTTGACTATTCTCTAGCCATTAGAGACATTATTTTTACATTCTGAGCATTGTAAATTCATGTAAAAACAAATCTGAGCAGTTAATGAAAGAGACCCAACATTGGACGATGGACGAGGAGATGTAGCCTAGGAGGGGTGAACTCATTTATCATTTTGCTGTCATGTGTTACTATATATGGTATATTTGTCTTTGTTTTTATGCTATTAACTTAGTTTTAAAGCCATTATTTTATGTGTTTTTGAAAGTGATCCATTGCCTAAAAGACATAAAATTTTACTTGCAAATTTTCCTATCAAATTTTTGCAATTTGGGTGTAGGACTGTTGATTGGGCAGTCCGTATAATGAATCAACATGTTGATTGGACAAGCTAACTATACCTCGGGCCAATGGCAGGTTGCCAAGTGGCTTCACCGGATTTGTTTAGGGATTGATAGATTTTTATTGGTCGATTGGAATTGTTGAGTGGACCAATGGATGTGTCCTGTGTGACCCAATCATGAGTTGCCACGTGGCACCCAGTACTATGCAAAATTTTGTTAAGGCCAAACTGCCACCAGGGAGGATCGAACGTAGGACCTCTAGCATGGCAGTAAAATGCCTTATCGCTACACTTCCGGGTGTTTCTTAATAGTCATTGCAACGAAATTGTATTTAAACCTTCGACAGTTAAGTGTTGGGGGAACGGGTCGGGGCTAAGCCCCTGGCCCCTGGTCACTACACAACCCACGAGACTGCGAGTGGAGCAGTCAAGGGCTCAGGGCTTAGCCCTAGCCTAAGGTCTTACCATGTAACATACGAATGAAGGCGGATCAGAGCAAAGCTTAGTGGATGGGTGCAGAGATTTGGGGGACAACGTTGGATTTCTTGACGTAGTAGAACCTTGGCCTGAAAGACCGGGGGCTATGCTGACGGGTGCAGGCAGTTAGACCCAGTCCCTAGGCGCATGGCCCCATGTGGCCTAGATTTTTTGCCAAAAGGCCTCATTGGGCATTTAAAAGAACCAAAAAATTGCACCCGAACCGACGGGAACCTTGTTGACGCTGGGCAAAAATGGCACACGACGGTCCCTGGAATGGAAAAATTCGTAGAATAGTTAGAAGAGGAGTCCAGTTTGTAGCGCAGTTAGCAGCTAACCTTCTATAGATCATAACTTCTTCATTTTTTGGCCAAATTGAGCCCAACAAGAGCCCAAATTTGGGTTTTTGACTGTTCTGGAGCCATTGGAGACATTATTTTTACATTTTGAGCATTGTAAATTCATGTGAACACATATTTGAGCAGTTAATGAAAGAGACCCAACATTGGAAGCTGGACGAGGAGATGTAGCCCAGGAGGGGTGAACTCCTTTATCATTTTGCTGTCATGTGTTACTATATATGGTATATTTTTCTCTGTTTTATGCTATTAAATTAGTTTTAAAGCCATTATTTTATGTGCTTTTGGAAAGTGATCCATTGCCTAAAAGACATAAAATTTTACTTGCAAATTTTCCTATCACCTTCAAGTTTGTAAAACAAATCAGTGTCACATGTTTGCAAAGAATTTGATTGAAGGGTCTTCTGGCGAGCTTGAAAGAGTGCAACGCAACGTAGCTATGTTATGTGATAGTCAATGTGCTATTCATTTGGATAAATGTCCAACATATCATAGCAAGACTAAGCATATTGATATTAAGTACCATTTTTTAAGATAGGTCATTGATGGAGGTGGAGTAAATCTTAAATGGTTCACACTTAAGAAAACTTTGTAGACATGTTTATGAAAGAGTGTTGTCAGAGAAATTATGGTGGTGTTTGGCTTCTCTTGGTTTATAGCGGAGGTGATGAATGTGTTTGGGCAAGGTATTAGCAAAATTGTTGTCAAGGTAGAGTTTGTTAGAGTGTGACAACAATTGGTTAAAAGAAAATGTGAACCCTAAATTTACCTAAGTGAATTTTATGATTACTCTAGTGGTGTTGGTTTTCATAATGTGTGTAATGGTGCCTACGTCATTTTATCACTGAAGCCCAAGAGTTGAAGGGATGTAAGCTTGATTGTAAAAATCCTCTTGACTAATAAAATACCCTACCTTGCTTTGTGAAGGTTTCCCTAATAAATTGTCAGGGTTTTACCATGTAAGTTTCATATATTGTGTGTTATTCTAAAAATTGTCATTATTTCTTTACAGACTTTGCAAACCAAGAGCACTGATTTACCACAACAAAGTTGTGACAACTTTGAGAATGATCAATTGACTCTCAAGAAAAACCTACAAATACTAATCCTAAAATTTTGACATTTTTGGGAACGATCCATTGGTCCTCAAAGAATGACATGTACTTCTATTATATGTTTCAGGGCACTAGTCCTTGTACTTTGTTGCTCTATTTGAGGAAGGGGTAAAACTGATACTGTGATATAATAGAGGGGAATTAGTTCTTTGATTTACTCAAGTCACATATAGTGTGAAGTTAATATCTTACTAAATAACATCCTAATCGTTCAACAAATTCAATACAACTAGCACGGACTAATAGATACACAAGAGTGAAACGCCCATCCTTATTTTTATTACAAATTCTAAGAATATACCAAAATCTGATGGACAGGAACAAGGTCAAACAATTGGCTTCACTCTTGTCTATCAGATTCCAAAATATTCTTGAAATCTACAATCAAACTAAATTCAACTAAATAAAACTCACAACTAAATATCAACACAAAACTTTTCACTAACTATCTCAGAACACAAATCTTCTCAATCTTCGACATTAAGCTATTTGAGATGAGACGATAGGTGGTCTAAGTCTTCGATATAATGTAAACAAGATGCATACCTGTATGGAGACTAACACTATAAATGGACCCAAACTTCAATCTAATTAAGCGAAGATAAGAGCAGAATGCTTCATATCATTGTCTGTACTATGCCTACAGTCAATTCTCTTAACTAAAGTGATACCACTAGTCTGTTTTTCCCTGTCGTCATACGATGATATCTACTCGGTGCCTTATCTAATTGATTATGTCATACACTTCAACTTTAAGGCAGACAGTCTTTTCATCATCACCCCACATGCAACATGAGGGCGAATCTTCATACTGGAGCACTCGGGATTTCACATTGATAGTGTGTGTTGGGAGAGGAAATGATGGTATCGAGGTGGTTACAGAGAAGACTACTTCTTTCCCACATCTTAAAGTGAAGTCAGTGCCCATAAAGGACAGTGGTCAAGATCAGCAGAGCTAGTAGCACAATCCAAAATCCGAAATAGCCACTTATGGACCATCGTCAACCATAATGGTGGCAAAAAAGATTTGAGTGATGCTCAGTTCGATCAATACTGCAGAGCTTATTCTTACCCTTTGACAACTTTTTTTTGTTTGTTAAAATTTTGGTTATTTTTATTTAAAATTTGATAAGAAGTGAACTGAAATTGTGAAAGCATAATTTTATAGCTCTTAAGATTTTATATAGCATTGAATATATTTATACATTTGAAATACAATTTAAATTATTAAAAATTATATTAGTAATGAATCTATTAATACATTCAAAATACTATTTAAATTACCAAAAATTATATGGCAAAATTGCGAAAAACCTACTAAGCTATGGAGTATTGATTTAACAGATCGTCTATTTAGCCACCACTGGCTATTGTTGACCATGGGTTGTTGGAATTACAAAATTGAGTTGTAAAATCTGCATAATCCCAATGCTACGAGGATTTTACATTGTATTGAATCCATTTATATACATTCAAAATACCATCTAAATTACCAAAATTTATATCACCAAATTGATTAACATTACAAATTTGGGTTGCAAAATCTACATAATCCTAATACTCTTAAAATTTCCAATAACATTTTATCTATTTATACCTTTAAAATACTATCTAAATCACCAAAAATTATATCACGAATTGCATCTAAATTACCAAAAGTTATATCACAAAATTACAACCGCAATAAACACTAAAATCTAAAACAGTGGGCAGTTAGCTATGCAGTATTGATTGAAATGAGTATCATTAAGTCTATTTAGCCACGACTATGGTTGACAACGGACCATGAAGGATTATTATGGATTGTGCTACTAACTCTGTTGATCTTGACCACTATCCTGTGCACTGACTTTGCTGTGAGACGTGGAAAAGAATTTGTCTCCCCTGATTCTCTTTAACCACTTTGCTCTCATCATTTCTTCAGTCAACACACTTTATCAATCTGAAATGCGGAGATATGTAAAGGAGACAATCCTCCTAAGTGATCCTAATTCTAAGGAGATAATGAGGATGCTTATTTTCAATGCAAAGGCTAACGTCTGTCAACCAACTGAGGAACTTGATTGTGTTGATCTCTTGATGAGATGTATTCTACTAGTCCGTTGATATTCCCATTGGGAAATAGGCCCGCAATTCCATTGAGAAGTAATCATTTTTAAGCTCTAAGTCTAAAAAATTATTATTTTTATTTTATTAAAAAATTAAGAATATTTAAGCCATCAATGAGGTCAAACAATTGACTTGGCTGTTATTTATCAGATTTTGGAATATTTTTTGAATCTGCAATTAAAATAAGTCCAACAAAAAACAATAAAAGAAACAGATAATTTATACCACTGTGTTGTCTACCAAAGTCACAATTTCACATAAGTTTCTTGCCTAAATGGTGAGTTTTTTCTTTCAAAATGTTTAAATTGTTTTTTCATGCAGAAATGGATTCAACACTATCAAGAACCCCAGAGACAGCTAAAATCCCGAAACTTAACAACTGTAACCCAAATTTTCAAAAATTCCTACTAGATTTTCTCAAAATCTTATTAAAATTCCTATTATTTTCTACACAAAATTGTAACCTCTTTAAACTAAACTAACTACATTGCATTGATAATGAACGGATGAATGGTAAAAAGACAACTTCCAAAATAGTCTTGAGACCTGGAAATGCTTCCGGCAATGACAAACCTAGGGCAGATAAATCACTATTTGTTTCACTTCTTAGAAACAAGGGCAAAGGTCAGGATAGATATTGAATCAGATCTATATATCTTCTTCTGTATGCAAATGACCTTTATCTCCATGAAAATTTTGCTACTGATTACGAACGAATCAAGGCACTTGGGAGAGAGTTCAAACCATGAAACCTATATGAAATGGGAGGTTTTCGAGGAGTTTGAGAAGATGAATGGGTTAAAGAGAGACCCCACATGGTGATTTACAAGGCGTTACACCATCAATTGGCATGTAACACTGCTTTACTTGCTGCTCAACACTTATTCTCAACTCTTTCCCATGTACCAATGGAGCATTTTCTTTATCATATCAACATAGTAGCATGATTACAGAATCCTTGATTAACATATTAAAACAACATGTTAGTAGCATGATTACGAAATCTTTGATTAACATGTTAAAACATGTTTAATTATTCAAAGTAAAATGGATGATGTGTGGGTGCCGCACTGAGCCCCAACATCTTCTCTTAATTGTCGCAGAAGATTCCACAATGAGAGCCTTGACAAATTAGATCGAATAGATCTAGATTATCTAGAAAGTCATACACGAAAAACTACCTAGACTGGATGACAACCAACATAGATGGATGATAAGGGGACATTGATAGGCTGATACAATGAGTTTTCTTGGACAACGTGCAAGGACCCAAAGGTGAGTATTGAGTATTGGGGTGTGAAGAACTCATTTAGGTCATTACAGAGATATGAGTGTAATGCTGTTTTGGAAATAAATTCATGTTCCTATAGAGATACGAATGTAATGTTGTTTTGGAAATAAATAGTTTTGTATGAATGTAATGTTGTTTTGGAAATAAATAGTTTTGTATGAAGTGATTTGTAGAAATATGTAGATCAGGTGCAAATGAGCAAAAAATGGTTTTACAATTCAGTATGATTATAGTCATTGATGAATATGAAATTTATGATGAGTATTGGGGTGTGAAGAACCCATTCATGTTACTATAGAGACATGAATGTAATGTTGTTTTGGAAATAAATAGCTTTGCATAAATGTGTAGATTAAGTGTAAATGAGCAAAGAATAGTCTTAAAACTCAATATGATTATAACTATTGATGAATATGAAACTTACTTATGAAACAACCATTTTGCTTGATAAGACAATCCATTTTAAGAAGATGTTGTACTAGATAAATGGAAACTGTGGCTAAAGTAAATGACATATTGCACATTCTTCACATAGGGTTTGATGATAGTTTGAAATCTCTAATGATGTTGTTTCTTCACATAAATTCAAAACCACAATTCTAATTACAATAATGATAAGTTTTTTGTGCTAATAAATGGAGAATGTCCACCAAATTATATGACTAGAAATATATGAGAAATGGACACAATTTATTTTTAAATTGAACAAAGTTCTCGTTTTTTAAGAGATCATATTTAGTGACTATTTTTATCTCCAAATAAAAAAGTGATATTACTAGTAACACCCTCTTTTTGCGGGTGGTTAAAATTATGACTTATTTGGGTAGCCCTACTTATTTTATTTTTATTTTTATATTTATATAAAGTTAAAATTATGAATTAATTGAAACTATGGCCTTGACAATTTGTACCTTTGAAAACAAAACAACATAAAATTGATTGTAAACCCAAAAATAATATTACTGATTTTTTTTTCTTTTTAAATTAATTTATTATTATGATTATTTAATAATTTACATTAAAAAATAATTAACTTCGGAATATATATATATATATATATATATATATATATATAAACCCAGAGGAACTTGGTAGCTTGCGTGACATGGGGCTGCCAATAAACCTTTGGAGATCTACGACCTATCCTCCTCTTTATATACCAAGTTATGACCAGGGGATTTGAGCCTTAGGTCTCTTAGTTACCATGGATTCACATTACATCGAACACCAATTGGGTTTTTTATAAGGGTGGTTCATGGACACTTAGTGACCGCTACATCCACGGGAAAATCCAAGTAGATCAACCCGAAGGGATCTAACAGTCGACCAAACTAGAAAGGCCTAACCCCAAGGGTGTCGAGGAGATTTGACTCGGTGACCTCCCAATAAGCGAGGTATTTAGCAATAGGGACTCGATCAACTAAGCTATCCCTTGGGACTGATCACCAATTGAGTTGCCATGGGACAAAATAATCTATATCTATATCTATATCTATATCTATATATATATATATATATATATATATATACCAAGGGAAAAATCAAACTTTTTATTAAGAGGATAAAAAGTTACATAAGTAGATGCAGTTAAGCATTCGTGATCAAGACTGTGAATCCACATTACGTAGAAAGCGAAAGCACCACTGATTGAAAAAAGTGGAAAGAACATCACTTAATACCAAAAAGATCAAAAAAGACATATATAAAGTCTGATACCATATAATTGGGTCTCTTCGAACATTGGAGAAAATAACCCGTCCATATCCAAAAATATTTGGTCAAAGTATTCATCATAGTCAAAAGAACATATACATATATCATATAAAAACAAAATACAAAATACTGATGTTCGGTCATGTTCAGCTAGAAAAGAGCAGTGGCTAAGAGAGCAAAAAGACCAAAAACGACTGTTCAACTAACCAAGATTTGGCGGTTGATCCATCTCTATGGCCTGCCCATCCAATGATTCAATTATATGCCAGATGTCCAAAGCCTGTTGTAAACCTTTTTTAGAAAGGAAATCTGCTTCAGTGTTCCTCTCCTTGTAAATGTGATAGACATAAAAATCAACAAAACCAGATTTTAGGAATGTAATTTCCTCTAAAATAGGAACCAAAATAAGATTTTGACAATGCTGCACATTGTTTATCCAATTTATCACATTCATAGAGTCACCAAATATCTGAACTGTGTCAATCCCCAACAGTCTCAGCCAACACAAAAGGAGTTTCAGAGTTTGTAATTCTGCATAGTTGTTTATTCCTGTACCAATGCCTATTAAGGCTTTGAGGGATCCATGGTAATTAACATGTATGATAATGCCAACCCCACATTTGTCCTGAGCATCTGAGGCACCATCAAAATAGGCCCAAGGAACATGGGGTCTGATTTGTTCTTCGCGAATGTTCCTTGGGATCAAGATGGGGGTGGTTTGAGGAAGCATTTCAAATATAGAGGTGCATTTCACCCCAATTGGAAAAGGAGCAAAATCCTGATCCTAGAAAACTCCTTTGTTCCTAGCCAACCAGATACCCCAACAGATAATCGGGGGTATGTTCCTTAAATGTTATTCATTTGAATTAAACCACCAATTTTTCCAAGCTTCCACAAGAGTAGAACCATTCCAATTGTGTTTGATACCCAATATATTCAGGAAAGCCTCCCAAGTTTTTATAGTAAAGGGGCAACTTAAGAATAAGTGTGAGGAAGTTTCTTTAGAATTTTTGCATAAATTGCACCATCTCGACCCGTGCTTGTTCCTTTTTTGCAAGTTGTCCCAAGTAGGCACTTTATTCTTGAGGATCCACTAGAAGAAAATTTTGGATTTAGTGGGACAATCTAATTTCCAAAGTGGCTTATTCCACCACATCCAATCCCCACCAGCCCTTTTGTTCATTTGAATATTATAATCAAACTTTGGAGCATAAAGACCACTGGGGGCATGAACGCATCAGAGTTTTTCTGCCCTATCCCCGATTCTAACATTTTTTCTCTACAATTCTCCGGTATAAGCATTCCAGAAAACACCCTAATGGAGCTCAAGATTTAAGTCCTCAGCCGACTTCCATCCTTGATTCCAAAACGAAGTATTTTCCTCTTTTGCAATTTGATTAAGATAATAAATGCCCTGAGCACTAAGATACTCCCTCAAATCCCTTGGAAGCATGTAGACCTCACTACAACCCACGCAGGGGTACACCCCCACTCTAACCCTATTGCCATCCCCAACATGCCATGAAAGACCTTCTGCAATAAGAGGAAAAGAATCTATCGTGGCCTTCTAAATGACATAAGAGTTTTTAGATTTCTTGTCAGGATTTCCACAACCAGTTATCCATAGCAATTGGATCTATATATTTCCTTTTTCTCATTGATGTCCAAAGATTGTCTTTAGTTAAAAGGCGCCACCCAGATTTTCCCGCTAATGAACATGCAAATATTGTAAGGTCCTTAATTCCCCACCCTCCCAAATCCTTTGGGCGGGGAATTTTCTCCCAAGCAATCCATGGAGTACCGTCATCTTCCTTTTATCCCCCCCCATAAGAAATGACCACATACTTTCCTGATCTGTGCAAGAACTCCTTTCAAAACCCATGTTAGAGAAATCCAGTATACTGGAATTGCAATTAAGACATATTTGATAAGTACCAGACACCCTGCTCTCGATAACCAGTTATAGCTCCAATGTTTAACTCACTTTTCAATTTTTGCAAGCAACCATTTCCAGTTAGTTTTCCTGTAGGAATGAGGATTTAGGAAAAAACCCAGATATTTGAGGCTCTCTGTCATAGGTTTAATTTTGAAAGGAAAAATTGATAAGATTATGTTGATCTCCATCCTTGAGAGCCCATTGTATGGAATAGTATATTTTTGAGCATTGATGCTCATCCCTCTTGCTTTTAGAAACAAGCCCAGAACTAATTTCAGCTAGTATAAGTCTCCCCTTGAGCCATCACAAAACAAAAGGATATCATCTACAAAGAGGAGGTGAGTAATAAAAAGGTTTATAACAAATTTAATTCCTTTGAACTCTCCTCTTCTGTTGGCTGCATGAATCAATTAGCTTAGCCCTTCTGCTGCTAAGAGGAGAAATAGGGGAGACAAAGGGCATCCTTGACGGAGGCCTCACTGGATGAAAAAAGAAAGGGAGGCAACACCATATATAAGAACTGCAAAGCTCACATTTGATATATAGCCCATGACCCAATTAATAAATCTAATGCCAAACCCCAAGTGGGTCAACAAAAGACGCAAGTACATCCAACTGATCTTGTCATAGGCCTTTGAAAGGTCAATTTTGACAATCATTCCCTTTTTGTTGAACTTTTTAATACTATGCAAAGATTATTGTGCTACATTGATAGCTTCATGAATCTTCCTGCCATCTAGAAAGCCAAACTGTTCCTTAGAGATGTTTTTAGAGAGGATGGGTTTGATGTGATTTGCAATGGTTTTGGAAATAATTTTGTAAGTGCAGTTGCAAAGGGAGATAGGTTTGAAGTCATAAAAACTACGAGGATCATCAAATTTTGAAAATAAGGCTAGAAAAGTAGCGTTGAGGGGCTCATGCACAAAACCTCTAATCCTAGATTCCTGCACTACCCTTGGCATATCTTCTCCTAGAAGCTCAAAAAAATGTTGGTAAAATTACACCGTCCATCCATCAGGACCAGGGATCTTATCCTTTTGCATAGATTTTAGAATTCCTTCCACTTCCCCCTTTGTTATAGGCACTAAGAGAAGATCATTGTCTTCCTCCTCTATGAAACTTGGAAAAGACTGGGCCACCTGGATTACTTCGACAATTGTGGCTTCAGACAGTGCCTTAAAAAAGGTTTTGAAATGGAAGACACCTAAAGAAACCAACTCGTCAAAATAATTTTCCATACCACCATCTTCCTTTTTCATTTCCCAAATAGTGTTTGAATTCTTCCTGCCCTTTGCATAGTTTTGGAAAAATTTGGAATTTTCATCCCCTGCCTCAAGCCATATTGCCATAATTTTTAGCCTTCACTATTCTTCAATGTATTTCAGAATCCTACACCTTTCACCCTTTATAATTTTTATCCTTTCCCTTTTCTCTTCTATCTCATACCCATCCCCCTCCAGAATTTCCAAAGCCTCCATTTCTATCTCTATGTTTTTTAAAACAACTTCATCCCTTACATGTTTTTCCCTTTCCCAAGATATCATTGCCTGTTTCAATCTTTTTAGGTTTTCAATAAAGACTGTGCAAGTAATAAACCCTGGGATCTGACTTGTGGCCTCTAGATCTCTCTTACTAGGCTATTATAAGTTTGATCTTTTAGCTAGGAGGAGTTAAATTTAAAAGGGGATCCAGGCTTCCTACTGGCCCCTTTTAGCTCCAAAAAGATAAAAAAGTGGTCAGATTCTCTACCGGAGCCAACCCACTATTTGAATAAAGGAGTTTGTGCAACCGAATCCTCTTTTATCAAAAAATAATCCAAACGCTTAGCTACCATAGTCTATCCAACTCTCCTGTTCCTCCAAGTGGGCTTAAATTTTATCATATCAACATTGATGAACCTGCCCATCCAAAGTTTGTTTAAAAAATAGTCAGCCAAAGGGTCAACCTAGGCCAGTGGTCCCTAAGATTCTAACAAACATAAGGAGAAATTTATATCCTCTCCCACCACAACCTTTGAGTTATTCAACAAATATTTTGAGAGAATTTTTTTCCAAAAATGAACTCTTTCTTGACATGGGTCATAAATGTTGACAAGGGTAAGGTTTGAACAAAGATCAGAGGAGTACACCTCTGCCTCTAAAACCAAATCTGATCCCCAGGAGTTAAAATTTTTTATGCTACTGTCCCTAAAGCCAACAGTGAACCCCCAGATCTTGCATTTGCATCAAGAGCCACGAAAGACCAACTATGATGCGTAAATCTCAAGGATTTCATCACAGACTCCCCATCTCCAAGGGTCTCTTAGAGCATAATTACATCACAACTAAAATATTTAAATAATTATTTTAGAGCCAACTTCTTCCGGGTGCTGGCTAGACCTCTATAATTAAAGGACAACAAAATATTTAGAAACCACCATAGGGGCCTGTGCAACTCTAAGCGACCCATTGAGGGATAATTTCTTTCCATCAGAAATATCTAGTTTAGCTTTGATTTGGGCCTTGGAGATGTTCGATTTCCGGCCACAAGTCTTTAGAGGAACTTATGACTCTTGAAAGATCCTGAGTCCACCCACAAGTTTAGCTGGGAATCCTCTTTTATCTCAAGGATGAAGGTTGTAGTGAGGTTTTTTAGGAGGACGCTGAGATGAGAAGGGATTGACAGTGCATGAAGAGGGGGGACAATATATATTTAGAACTGGAATGGAGGTAATTATACTATCTAAAGCAAGAGAAATATTACATCAAGGGTGGAAATCTTTAGTTTTTGGCATGGAGGGACCAGGCCTTTGACAAACATCCAAAAGTGGCATCAACTGAAACAATTGAGAGAAGAGAGGGAGAGAAAAAATACCCGCAGATTGAGGTGCATGACCATGTACTCCACCTCATCCTACTCTTCCTGCATGTGATCGATCACAGGGTTGAGAAGACCTTCATGGATCATAATTTGAGCCTCATGTATCTCCATCTGAATGGGAACCTATGCCTGCTGAAACCCAATTGCTTCTGGCTGCTCCAAAACTTCCTCATCGGGTGGAGCCCTGACCCCTTGGTCGGGATCTCCCCTTTGTTCCTTCGTCTTCTAAACCCCAAGGGACATTCCCTTGCCAAGTGTCCATGCTTGTGACATTGGTGGCATTTGTAGGGAAACTGTTCATAATCAATTAACTGGGAGAAAGAAAAACCATGAACCTGTATCTGCATCATGTCTGCCAGACCCTCCCTCAGATCCAACCTCACCAAAATGCGAGCAACCTTCCTTTCCTTGGTCGAAAGAAAGGACATATCTGCTTCAAGGAAAGTACCCAAGATGTTACCAATGGCCTTGAAAACATCCACCGACCAGAGCTGAGGAGCTAGTTCTGAAAGACGCACCCACACAGGAATTTATTCAAGTCTTTCTCGTTGGGCATCAAAACGAGGGGTCTGTTTTTTGAAAAAGATCGGAGCTTTCCCAAAACCCCAATTTCGTTCAAGCACCCAGTCCACTGCTTCGCCATTGGAGAATCTTACCATAAACCATCCTCTAGCTAGGATAATAACCTCACCCTCATTCCACTTCTTTTTTATCCATTTCGTAATATAGTTTGCTGAATATTGCCTGCCCTTAGCTCGTCGCACCAGAATTAGTTCTGAGGCAACCATGGCCGTGTCTGTCTGAATACTACACAAGAAGTCAAATTTGGTCTTTCCAAATTTTTCCAGATCACTTTCCCCTTCTTCCTCTTCGAGCTAGAGGACTGACCATTCTCGGAGGGTAGTTTAGTGTTGAAAATAGCAACAAGAAATGCTAAAAATAACATTGCTAAAGATAGCATTTCAGGATATTCCAATTTTAATTTTTCCTTGAATTAAAATTTGAATTTAGTCTCACCAGCTATTTGAAAAATAATTAATTAATTCATCTTGAGTTAATTAGTTGGAGAAACTCAAACATGAAGTCTTTGTGAAGTCATGCAACAATTATCCCTTTGATTGAGGAAGTTATCCCTTAATTAAGGAGATAAGGATGAGTTTTATTTGAGTTGTAATTATTTAGCTTAGATAACTGAGTTAAGTCCAGTTAGATTAGTTCCAAACAGTTTGTGGAACTGATTGTGAGTTCAGTCAGTTAATGCATGCATGCATGAAACTAGTGTACTCTAGATAACTGAATATTCTCTCATAAATAACTCATGCATGTCAGTTCGGACAAAGGTTCAGTTGAGATTAAAGGCAGGGACAGTGTACTATCAGTTGCTAGAATTTTCCTATAAGAAAATCTCTTGCATGCAGAAGGGATTCATTCCTTGAGATTTGCACAGTTTTATAGTGTGTTGGAGCAGTGTGTGAGATTAGTGTCACACAAGGTTACAATAGGAACACCCAGGGAAAACAACGCAAGGAAATAGGAGGCTTGGAGGACAGAGGGACAAGCATATGAGTTGTCTAGTTTGTCTATGAGCAGTGAGAGGGATTGTACTGAGAGATGGATAGCTGTGAGAGCTAAATATTTGTATAATCTTGAGATATTTCCACTTATATGATAATTCAGATAACGAGGTTTTTAGCTGAGGCTTTCCCCAGAGTATTCTTCTATGTTTCATGTGTGATTGATTCTTTTTCTTTGTTATATGTGTTCTGTTTGATCTTGCTCAAAATTGATCAAGATTCCACAAATTTGAAGGCAGAAGTAGATTAAGTATTTTGCTTTAGTACATTGCATAATCATATTAATCTACAGTGAGAATTTCTACATGGTATCGGAGCAAAGGTGATCAGAGCTGTGAACAACATACTAAGAAGGGAAAAGTCAAAGTTTGAAGTTCTTGATTGCAGGTACAAAATAGAATTATTATCACACCTCAAAGTTCACCAATGGCGTTCAATGGCTTGAGACTCGAGTATGCACTGGATGGCAGCTCGAATTATATAGCATGGAAGGATCACATGGAAGAGGTATTAGAAGACAATGGTTTGAATGATTTCATTGATCAAGAAATCCCCAAGCCAGCAGCAGCTAATGCCCAAGAATTGGTGGAATGGAAGAAGTGTGTGGCGAAGGTGAGGAGGATTCTTCTGGAGGGAGTTCGAGACCATATTGTCTTGAGTCTCCATGGGAAGGAGATTCCGTTCTCAATGTGGAAGACATTGAAGGACCTATATCAGAACAACAATGACCAGAGGAAACTGGCGCTCAAGGACAAGCTTCGGAAAATCAAGTGTGAAAAGGGCAACACTATTTCTACATATCTGAACAAGCTCACCACCTGCAGAGATGAGCTTGGAAGTGTAGGAATAATGACAACCGATGATGATATGGTGAGTCTTGCTCTCCTCGGTCTTCCTAAGAGCTGGCATAGCTACCAGGACTCAATGAATGGAAGAGAGAAACTACCAGATTGGGAACGACTGTGGTCGGATCTGATGCAGGAGGAGATTAGGAGGAGCACCAAAGATGGTTCTTCATCTAAGCATGATGATGAAGAAAATCTAGCCTTAGCAAGTAAGGCGAGGAAAGGGAAAGGGAAGGCTTCCCATTCCAAATCAAGTTCTTCTCATGGTGGGAAGAAGATTGACAAATATAAAGTGAGATGCTTTAATTGTCATGAAGTGAGCCATTATGCAACTAATTGTCCATTGAAGAAATCCAAGAAGGGATCTTCCAAAGGATCAGAAGTTGATGCACTAGCCTCTCAGTTCGAATTGGATTTTACCCTCATCGCATGTATAGTTTCATCGATGGTGGGTTATGTTTGGTACCTGGATAGTGGAGCCTCATTCCACATGACCGACGATAAGAGTTTATTCAAGACCTTGGAGGAGAAAGACCTCAAGATGTGCATAGAGATGGGCGATGATGGAAAGTACCGTGTTTCAAGTGAAGGTACAGTTGTGTTTTAGAGGGAGCATGGAGCTCTCACCCAGACTGATGTAAAGTATGTGCCTGGACTAAAGAAGAACTTGGTATTGGTTATGATGTTGGAAGACAAAGGCTATGATGTAGTCTTTAGTAAAGGAAAGGCATTCCTGAGACACATAGCCATGGGTCAGACCAAGAGGATTGAGATTCGAGTGAAGAATCTCTACAAGCTAGAGGTAGATGACTGTGCTACATTGAGTTCAAAAGTAGAATTGATGCAAAGGAAAGGTATTGGTGAGTTATGGCATAGGCGGTTGGGCCACTTGCATCATGGGGCCTTGAAGATAATGCAACAGATTTCTACTAGACTTCCCAAAGGTAAAATTGAGCAAGTGGACACATGGAAAGGTTGTACCTTGGGTAAGTATGAAAAATATTCCTTTCAGGATTGAGACAATCGAGCTAAAGCAATCTTGGAACGAGTTCATACAGATGTGTGTGGACCATTCTCGCTAGCCTCCACCGCAAAACAAAGGTACTATGTGATTTTAATTGATGATTTTTCTTGTAAATGCTGGATCTATTTCATGCAGAAGAAGGATCAAACCTTCTCAAAGTTTTGTGAGTTCAAAGCTTTGGTTGAGAAAGAATCAGGGAAGAAGATCAAGGCCTTAAGAAGCAATAATGGTGGAGAGTATGTCTCTCAAGAGTTTAAGGACTTCTGTGTAGCAGAAGGAGTTAAATGAGAGTTGACAGCACCCCATAACCCACATCAGAATGGGGTGGCTGAAAGGAAGAATAGAACAATTGTGGGGGTAGCTCGGGTGATGCTGCATGACCAAGGCCTACCACTTCATTTGTGGGCTGAGGCATGCAACACAACAGTCTATTTGCAGAATAGAAGGCCGCATCACATTCTTGGGATGAAGACACCAGAGGAAGCTTTCTATGGGAAGAAACCAAATGTGAGTCACTTCAGGATCTTTGGCTCATCGGTTTATTGCCATGTGACCAAGGATGCCCAGAATAAACTTGAGCTGACAACAAAGTTGGGAATACTTGTGGGGTAGGCTGATACACCTCACAACTATCAGGTTTATTTGCCTTCCAGTCGAAGGACAGTGGTTCACAGAGATCTTAAGTTTGATGAGCAGAAGGCCATGTGAGTTTCCCTTGAGAGGGAGCTCCAACTATAGGCTGTGGAGGAACTTTTGGTTCCTAAGGAGGAGGAGCCTCAGATTGATATGGAGCAGTTGCATGTAGAGGTTCCAGGAGTGGAGACATCCACTCAAGCAGAGTCTTCAAGAGATGGGTGGAAGCGCACAAGAGAAGCTGACAGATTGTTGTCAGATGTGAGAGAGAATGTGGGAGGACCATCTTCTCAGTGTAGACAGAGGAGGTCACCTGATAGGTACACTAGATACATGGCCCTTATTGGGGAATTTGTTGAGACCGAGCCATCTTCCTTTGAGGAAGCAGTGCAGCAGCCGATTTGGGTTGATGCTATGGTGGAGGAGTATGAATCCATAGTTCGAAACAATGTTTGGATGTAGTTCCAAGACCAGAGAGCAAGTCAGTTGTGAGTTCCTGTTGGATTTACAAGGTAAAGCAAGCTTCTGATGGTAGTGTGGAGAGATATAAGGCAAGGTTTGTTTCCCGTGGTTTCTCACAGGTCGATGGGATGGAATATGATGAGAATTTTTCTCCTGTAGCAAGGTACTCATCTATCAGATCGATGTTGGCACTATCAGCACAAATGGGTTGGAAGATCCATCAGATGGATGTGAAGACTGCATTCCTCAATGGCAAGATTGAGGAGGAGGTGTACATAGAGAAGCCGGAAGGTTTTGAGACCTTCGATCATGAGTCACATGTGTGTCGACTCAAGAGAGATGTATAGGCTGAAGCAAGCACCTCTTGCTTGGTACACCAGGATCGACAATTGCTTCACTGGGTTGGGCTTCACAAAGAGTGAAGCGGATGTGAACCTATACCACATCATGGTGGAAGGTAAGCAGTTGGTCATTGTTCTTTATGTTGAGGATCTAATATTGACAGGTGATGATCAGTTGATCATGTTTTGCAAGGAGAACCTTGCAAGAGAATTCAAGATGAAAGACATGGGTCTCATGCACTACTTTCTAGGCATGGAAGTGTGACAAAAGGATGGGGAGTTGTTTGTGTCTCAAGGAAAGTATGCCAATGAGATACTCAGGAGATTCCACATGGAGAAGTGCAAGCCCATGCATACTCCTCTAGCAGGTAACTGGAGGAAGGAGGATGCTACTTCAGGAGAAGTAGTAGAAGCTATTGTGTATTGACAGCTTGTTGGTTCACTGATGTACTTAGTGAACACATGACCAGATTTGTGCTATGCGGTGAACCAACTGAGTCAAGCTATGGTTTAGCCTACCAAGCTGTTTTGGAAGGCAGCAAAGCATGTTTTGAGATACCTCAGAGGCACATCTCAATATGGATTATGGTACAGACGGTCAAAGGGAGTGAAGCTACAGGGCTTCACAGATGCAGATTGGCCAGGGATTCCATTGGATCGGAAGAGCATATCAAGAGGAATTTTCAACGTTGGTTCAGCTACAGTTTCTTGGTAAAGCAGGAAACAGAGGTCAGTTGCACTCAGCTTAGCAGAGGCTGAATACATGGCTGCAAGTTAGGCAGCATGTGAGGCCATTTGGATGTGGAAAATTATAGTTGGTTTTTTGATCAGAGGATGAATTCAACTGTGATCTATTGTGATAATCAGAGTTGTATCAAACTCTCTGAGAATCCAATATTTCATGACAGGTCCAAGCATATCGACATTCGGTGTCATCATCTTAGAGACTGTGTGATGAGGAGGATCATGTTGTTGCAGTATATTTCGACCGAGGGGCAAGATGTTGACATTTTGATTAAGGCATTGTCAAAGTGTAAATTCGAGTTCCATAGAGACAGGATCGGGGTGGTAGATAATCCCTTTCTTTTTGAGAGGGAGTGCTGAAAATAACAACAAGAAATGCTAAAAATAGAATTGCTAAAGATAGCATTTCAGGATATTCCAATTTTAATTTGTCCTTGAATTAAAATTGAGAATTAATTCATCTTGAGTTAATTAGTTGGAGAAACTCAAACATGAAGTCTTTGTGAAGTCATGCAACAATTATCCCTTTGATTGAGGAAGTTATCCCTTAATTAAGGAGATAAGGATGAGTTGTAATTAGTTAGATCAGTTAACTAAGTTAAGTCCAGTTAGATTAGTTCTAAACAGTTTGTGGAATTGATTGCGAGTTCAGTTAGTTAATGCATGCATGCATGAAACTAGTGTACTCCAGATAATTGAATATTATCTCATAAATAACTAATGCATGTCAGTTTAGACAAAGGCCCAATTGAGATTAAAGGTAGGGACAATGTACTATCAGTTGCTAGAATTTTCCTATAAGAAAATCTCTTGCATGCAGAAGGAATTCATTCCTTGAGATTTGCGCAGTTTTATAGTGTGTTGGAGCAGTGTGTGAGATCAGTGTCACACAAGGTTACAACAAGAACACCCAGGGAAAACAATGCAAGGAAATAAGAGGCTTGGAGGATAGAGGGAAAGACATATGAGTTGTCTAGTCTGTCTATAAGCAGTGAGAGGGATTGTACTGAGAGCTGGATAGCTGTGAGAGCTAAATCTTTGTGTAATCCTGAGATATTTCCACTTGTATGATAATACAGATAGCAGGGTTTTTAGCTAAGGCTTTCCCCAAAGTATTCTTCTGTGTTTCATGTGTGATTGATTCTTCTTCTCTGTTATATGTGTTCTGTTTGATCTTGCTCAAAATCGATTAAGCTTTCACAAGTTTGATGGTAGAAGTAGATTAAGTATTTTGCTTTAGTACATTGCATAATCAGATTAATCTACAGTGAGAATTTCTACATTTAGCCACTCTTCTCCATCGTGATTGTCGACCATTGGGTTTGCCCCTAAAAGATCCTCTAGAACTCAATTTCTCTGGAATAAAACCCCCAAATCCAATGACTGCCCTACTGCACCATGAATGAAATGTTGAATTCCCTCCCTTGACCCCGGAGGACCGAACCCCAATTGTCCCACATGATAAAACCCCCAACTTAAAAGAGGTGGAAACCCTATGCCTTCCTTCCCTATTTTCGCCTAGCTGCTCTGAACTTCAACATCCTTTATAATTGATAATCCTTTGAAAAAAAACCTCCCCGTTCACCGCTTCCTATTTGCTAAATAAAAATAATATGAGAGGTCAAGGGTGCACACAGAGACAAGGATTTTGCACGCTTGCATTCTGTTCAGGCTCTGGCCCGAACCAGGGTGTTCTGACCCTAAAACCTCAAATAAACAAGATTTAAGCCCTTCATTTATGCTAAAACCACTGCTCTTGATAATGTATTCTAGGCCACACATTAAAAAACCTGAAACATGAGCTACAAGAGTGTTTTCGGACTTACTAGTAAATCCACTGACGTCCCTACAATTATGCCCACCAAATGCGCTGCATTTTGTTGTCCGACTAGAGACCCAGTGTCAGGTAGCCAACAATCTGCCGTTGTGGAGAAATGCTTTGACTCCTCCAACAACCCTAAACCACCTCCAACGTTCCATGCCAGCCCCACACCTCCTCTTTTTCCAGGTGGAGACCTAGCTGGAAAATTTACCTTCTCCAAGTTCCGTTGAGTTGGCTCCAAGCCCCATATTGACATAATATCCTCTAGTTTTGGCTCTAAGTCCACATAATCTTAAGACTAACCATTATACTAACTGTTAGGGTGAGAACTCAAAGAAAAAACCATGCTTACTGTGCTATCCGGGAAATGGTGCGAGCTTGCGAAAACCCTGAGGTGAAAACTGAGGAGTGTAAACTCCGTTGGGAGGAAACGAAACCAATAACCCTTCATCGAAATGATATAAAACTGCGCAATAAAACCTTCCCCTCCTCCATGAAAAAAGGGATAATAGAAAAAAATGAAGGGTGTTACCTTTTGATGTGAAAACCCATGAAAATGATAGGCACCTGACCCCAAACTCTCACATCGCCAAAACTTTTTTCCCTGCACCAAAGCCTAGACTAGGGCCATTTTCACCCTCTCTCCTCCCTGATGAGAGTACATGATCTAAATAAAATACCAACACTTATATATATATATATGTGTGTGTGTGTGTGTGAATAAAAAATTAGAAAAAAGGAAAAACATTTTTTTTCTTCTTCAGTGTTTAAAGTAATCAAGAACTAATCTAGTCCCATACTTGCATGACATAGGGTCAATTCCAATTGCTACCACTATAACCTCTAGGTATATCACACAATGCATGGGCTAGGCGAGGTTTGAACTAGAAAAATCACAAGGATTGTCTTAGTACACACTATTGACAACTGATCTATGCCCCTAAGGTAAACATCCTTTTGTTACATCATTAGCCCATTGTGATAAGGCTACAGGAGTAGGCTCCCCTACCCTCATGGAGTCTCGACTCTTTCTAAGTCATAAATTGATGGTATATCTAGACTATATGCTATTGGATATACTCTTGATGTTATAGTGGTAGCCCCTAGTTTGATATTATGTTTCCCAAAATTACTCGAATGAGTTAGCAATTCACCAAGTGCAAAATAAAGCAAAATAAAGCCTGAAAAAACAATTAAAAGAGAGAAAAAAGACCCCTAAAAAGGCACACTAAATTTTAGCTTTAAATCCCTTCAAATTAAAATAAGTTGAAATTAAAACTTCATATATGCAACATAATATATGTCAAATGAAATCTTTTTTATTAGCCATAATTTATCTATGCTTCTATTGCAATATTTTATAAGCAAAAGTGTATGAGTGAATTTATTTGACATTGCAATTATTTTGTTTTATAAATGTTTTAATGGAATTGTGACTAAATATGTTTATCTTGTATCGCTCAAATTTCCAAGCATGTTGAAATCGAGTAGTCTTCAAGTGCGACTTTTTGAAAAACTTTATGGTTATTTTCCAATCTAATTTTTTTAGAATTCGTCAGAGATTCATTGAAATCACAAGTTTGATAGGTGAATTCTTCACAATCGAAGTGCCAGAGGGGTTTTTTAGGGTGTGTTATCACTCAGGTTGTCCCTTGGCTCCTTAAGGGATACGGCCGAGGTAACCACAAACCAATCTTTGGGCTGCAGGTCCTAGCCTACCTGCAGCCAGAGAGGGCTCTCTCTTTAAAATTTAACTTTGTTTTGGGTTGATTTTAGGCTAGTTATGGTGTACATGGGTTTTGTTTGATTTTGGTGGGAAGGATGATGTTTTCAAGTAGAGTTGGGATGCATAGAGTGAGAAGTTCAAACCATTGGGCATGGAGTCATGGATTAGGGCTTGTTGTTGTGTTTTCTTGGTCACAAGAGGAAAATAGAGCAGGATAGCTACACATAGAACAATATCAGGCTGGAATAAAGATGGAATGAAGGTCAGAGATGAAATGCAACTAAGAATCTTTCATTAGCTAACAAAGAGGGAAGGTGGATGAAAGTTTGTCTAGGAGCAGTCAAGAATTCCTAAAAAACAGTCATATGTGAAAGAAATAGGGTAAACATGATCATTTAAGTATGCATATTCATAACCATTTCTGAAGAAAACATATAGAAATAACCGGAACTGAGCATAGGGTGCAGTCAAGCAAAACCTAAGCTATTCTTTTTTCTTGCTATTTAGATGGTAACACAATGGTGCATAAACATATGTAAACAGTAAACAGAGTTAGGAAAACACTTATTGAGCCATGTAGTAGCACAGGAATTCCACAGTCACTCTTTGGCCATTAAATAACACAACAGTCAATTCTTCATCCAAAGCATTCCAGCAGTCTTTGATTACAGAGCTTCTCAAAAATACAGCGCAAGTCCAGAATTAGGATTATCAACCAACCAACCCTTAAAACAATGAATTAGGGCGGTTTATATAGTGAAAATATCCAAAATATCTATTACAACAGACCTAAATAGGTCTGAGGGAAATGAGTTTTTTAACCTAATCTTGTCCTGAAGTTAATGCAAGAAGATATTTATTTGAGCTGTCCTGGAGGCAGCTGTATCAAAATGAGTTAATATGGTGTCCTTATGGCTCTATGCTGTTCATTTAGCCATAACTGTGCTTTGGGCTTTGATCCCCTGCTCTTGAGTGGTTTTGATGTGCATTAAGTGTGATATGAGAGCCTTAAATGGCTTCACCGCGTTCTTTGACTTTGCTTGGGGGCCTTTAATGTTCACCTGCTTTGATATTGCCGATCTGATACTCTTTGCCGATTCACTAATACTCTTCAATTTAATCTGGGCTTCATCTTTCCTCTGATACTCTTGAAACTGTCAAATCGTTCCTTTTCTGAACCTACATGAAGAAATCCTATCAAATTGTGAATTTTCGGGCCTGATGGTAGTCGAGCAATAGGCAGCCTTCCATTTTGATCATTTTGATCAAAAACTGCCTCAGTTTTTCATTCCGGGCATCCTTCGCTGTGATTTTCACCCTTTGTGCCTTTTTTTGGTGATGACGTCAGCATGATGTCAGCGGTGGGTCCGGTACGGCAGTGACGTGGCAGGGTGACGTGGTAGGGTGACGTGGCAGTACAGCATGGTGGCGGGGTAGGGACGGAGGTAGATGCGGTGGCAGTGACACGTAGCAGTGGGGGGCGGTCGACGCAGAGGTGACATAGCGCTGACGTGGAGCTGATGTCAAGCGTGGAGAGACAGAAGGTGGTTTGTGGTTTCATCGGACCACCTTTTGTACGAGAGCGGTATGTGTCAGAGGGGCTCTGATACAATAAAAGGCGGACACGCGTCCTTCTGTACGACAGAAAAACCACCGTGCCATCGGACGCTAACTGTCGAGTGACGGGGCGACTCCGAAAGCGCCGAGAGCCGTCGGATCTGGGAGGGCAGATCGAAGGGCTGACGGAGCGCGGAGCTGGCGGCAGGTTTATGTGCGGGGGCCCACCCGAATATTAAATTAATATTGCGCGACGGGGCTTTCGAACTTTGGATTTGTGGGTAATGTGGGTTTTACATAGTTTGTGCACTGGAGGTAAAAATGATGAAATGTTCATGGGTAAAGGGGTGAGGAAAGAGGTTATTAACTTAACCAAATGTTAAGTTAATCCAAGGGTTAGGACGCGGATGGGTCAATAGTAGCCCCAGGTGGACTATCATTTCCCAAAACCATATATACATAGCTATAATGCTATAAGGTGGGATATGTATTATTTTTGGAATTTTATATAGTTTTTTGTATAATAGGGGAAAAGGAAATGATCTAGGGAGCTAGATAATAGATTTAGGAGTTAATATGAATTTGTGAGGTGAAGTGTAGGGGAGAGGCTAAGTTTGTGAACTGAAATTTAGACATAGGAAGAGAATGGACTGTGGAGAAATGATTTTTACACAAGAAATGTGGCTTCTTTTCACTGAAGAAAGTCAAAGCTTGACTTAGTATTTTACAAAAATGAAGTGGTAACAGGACTGGTTGGGTAGATCCCAAGGTCCTCAAGGGGATGTTAGTGAGTGATTTGGGGAATAAGAAGAAGGGGGAATTAGACATGCCTCGTTTGAGCTCCTCCAAATGAAAAATTGCCTCATAATTGTGATCTGAATAGATATAACACTTGAAAACATAAAATAGATCACATAGCTTGATTCTGCAACAACAAAACTACTTACCCAGCCTACTTACCTAGCATTTTTTCTTCTTTTGCATGGGTGCACTTGGACTTGCAAACCCTGATTGTCTTCTTTTCTTTTAACTGCCCTCCTATCTAAGTGTACCCTTATCTCTTCCAAGGGCCCAGTTTAAGCAGTTGGGCTCCTTCATTTCTCTACCTATCTACTGATCTGCCAAGCTTAAGCTGTTTGGACAGATATTCATTCTCTATCTTCTAAAACAAGCAATTTAAACCTAGGGAGCCAAGATTAAGCTGTTTGGCTTTCCCTTATCTGTAAAACTCTTCAAAAATGGTATGTTTCTTCAAAATGGAACTTCCTGGAAATATGGAACTTTGCAACATGAAAAGATGACATATTTGGCATGTAAAACAGTCAATCATGAAATATGAAACCTATTGCAATAGGAGGCTAACAGTGGTTCCACTTGGGGATGGTTTTTCAGGATGAAAAGCCAAGAACAGCAGGTCAGAATGCCTTGATCTTCAATTGTTGCTGTAAACTGAAATTCTCATTCTTGTCAATGCCTTTGACTGAATTCTTATAAGCTGATATGCAGTATTCTTTTGAGCTGAATTGCAGAATTACAGCTCTGCTTCTTGCCTCTTGGGTGCTTGTAATCATATTGAAATCTGCTTGAGCACTTCTTTGTAATTATTTCAAAAACAGAGATCTGAAATAGAACTTTCTTTGATCTTTCCTTCAAATTTGCTGCATTGTTCCCTCTTATTGGTTTTCTATAAGAAAAAGTGGTGAAAATTCAAATATTAATGTACAGATAGTATACAGAGCTGTGTTGTGTTCAACAAAAGGGATCATGATAGTGCTTTAGCATTCGGCCATTGACAAGGCCTTCTTCAGCTGTGCTGCCATCCAAACTCTTCAGAAAGTATGTGTTGTTGCCTTGAACAACAGAAATAATAAAGGGGCCTTTCCACAGGAAATCAAACTTGCCATGCTTTCCTTTGTCCTCTCTTCTTGAATCCCATCTTAAGACTTTGTTGCTTATGCAGAAATCTTCAGCCTTGGTTCTTTT
The DNA here is from genome assembly GCA_031772625.1 of Pinus tabuliformis. NCBI lineage: Eukaryota > Viridiplantae > Streptophyta > Pinopsida > Pinales > Pinaceae > Pinus > Pinus tabuliformis. The sequence goes on from CM062816.1 coordinate 1,915,384,326, forward strand.
GTCAAACACTTTCTTGAGCTTCTCTTGTTAGATCTGAGCTCTGTCGTACACTTGCTCTCTTGTTTGATGCAAATGGATGGTTTGGTTTATTCTTCTTTGGATATCATTTGGTTCTGCCTGCATTTCTTGCAACAATTTGATAACAGGGATTCCCAAAGAAGAGGGGAACTTGGCCTCCATGCCATAGACTAACTCATATGGGCTCATCCCAATGGATCTCTTCGTTGACACTTTGTCTACCCATAGGGAATTTACAAGCTTTTTGTGCCAGTTCTTCTTGTTCTCCTCCAAGACTTTCTTAATGATGTTAATCAGACTTTTGTTGGATGATTCGGCCAAGCCATTACCTTGAGGGTAATAGGCTGTGGAGTGACCTAAGGTAATGTGGAATTTGTGGCAAAAGCTAATCATTTTCTTGGATTTGAAGGCAGCAACGTTATCTGTAATGATCTTCTCAGGACAGCCAAATCTGGACAAAATCTTGGTTCCAAGGAATTGGATGATAGTGGAGTCATTGGCTTGCCTACATGGGATGGCTTCAATTCACTTGGTAAAGTAATCTGTGGCTGTTAGAATCCACTTATGCTGGCCAGAAGAGGATGGATGGATTTCTCCGATGAAGTTAAGACCCCATTGTTGAAAATGCTTCTCAGTTGAAATAGGCTTAAGGGGCAAGGGCAGAAGCTTTCTTTTGCCTTCAAAGATTTGGCATTTGTGGCATGAAACAACAAACTTTCTCACATCAGCAAACAAAGAGGGCCAATAGAAACCAGCCCTTAGTATCTTATCAACAGTGGACTTCCAATATAAGTGCCCTCCACAGTCTTCTGCATGGAATTCTTTCGTGACACTGTTAGTTTCATTCATAGTTAGACAATTCAGCAATATTCCTTCATGATTTTTCCAAAACAGGGCACTATCTAAGACACAAAACTTTGATGCTTTCATCTTTAAAAATCTCTTTTTGGTTCTAGACAACCCTAGAGGAGCACACAGGTTTAACAATATAAAACATATATCAGCATACCATAGGGATTGAAAAAAAACTTGACTGATCTGTGGAGTCGCCAGCTCCTGTTCATTGTCCAGTTGATTAATGTCTAAGGCTTGAAAATTGGTTTCGGACATCAGTTTGGCTAAAACTTGTCCCTTTATCAGCTTGGTGGGTTTTATCTCAATGTCATACTCAAGGATATTGGCAATCCACTTGCCTCTTTTGCCTTCTATTCCCTCCTGAGTTAATATGTCTTTTATAACAGCATTTGGCACATAAGCAATCACATGTGAATATAGAATGTAAATTCTGAAATCTTTGATTGCTTTAACAAGGGCATATGATTGCTTCTACATGATTTGGTACTTCAAGGGTGCATCTCTAAGGGCTCAGCTGAAAAATGCAATTGGCTTTTCATTTCCCTGATCATCTTTCTGCAAAAGGACAACAACAATGGTGTGTTCAGATGCAAATGAAAAGATGATGAAATCTTTATCAAATTGAGGACTTGTGAGGACTGGGGCTTGGGTTAAGGCAAATTTTATGCCCTCAAAGGCTTGCTTGGCCTCTAAAGTCCATTTTACCTTGGAATCCTTCTTTAACATGTTACTTAGCATTCTTATCAGCTCGACCAAGTTTGGGATAAATCTCCTTAGGAAATTGATCTTTCCTAGGAATGCTTGCAATTCTTTGATGTTTCTCGGATAAGGGATTTGCAAGATGGCTTGAATTCTTTCAGGATCAATTCTAATCCCAGCTTTTGAAATGATATGGCCTAGCAATTTGCCTTCTTCTAGGCCGAAGAGAGATTTCTTGGGGTTCAAGGAAATGCCATATTTCCTACAGGTTAGGAACACTTGTCTCAAATGTTTTAGGTGCTCTTGATTAGATTTTGAGAAAGGAGTAAGGTCATCAAGGTAAACCACTAGGAAATCACGGATTTCCTTGGCAAATGCAATGTCCATGGCCCTTCGAAAGGTAGCACCTGCATTCTTTAGTCCAAAAGGCATCTTCACATACTTAAATGTTCCCCACGGTTTTGTAAAGGCTGTCTTGTCTTGGTCATCCGGGTGAACAAGTATTTGATTAAAACCTGAAAAGCCATCTAGCAAAGAAATTCTTGAAGACCCCACTACTCTTTGTAGAATGTGGTCTATTTTTGGCAGTGGGTAGTGATCTTTAAGGGAGACTTGGTTCAGATTTCTTAAGTCCACACAGAGTCTAATCTCCCCTGTTTTCTTCCTTATGGGAACAAGATTGGATACCCATTCTGAAAATCTAATGGGTGCTATGATACCAGCCTCAAACATTCTTTTCACCTCTCTCTCAATCAAAGGGAGAAGCACAAGATTGATTCTCCTTAGTTTGAAGGGCTTTTGATTTGGCTTTAAGGGAATGGTATGTTGAATAACGGAGGTGTCATAGGACTTAAGGTCCTCATAACTCCAGGCAAATACATCTTGGAACTCTTTAAATAAATCAACATATTTTGGTTTTTGATCGAGAGGCAAATACTTGGATAGTTTAATCATTTTGGGCTTCTCTGCTGTCCCAATATTACAGTCTTCCACAACAACGTTTAAGGGCTGCATCTTTGGCTTTTTGGGGACATCGTTTGAATCAAATATGTCTTCTAATGGAGTGAGGCCAGCAGGTAGAAAATTGTCTTTTAAATCAATGACTTCGGCCTCTGCTTCAGCTATTTCTTCTAAATGCATTTGCTTCAACTCTTGCATGTTTTTCTCATCGAAAATGGTTGGGTGCAGCATTTGATTTGTTGCTTCAGCTGTTATAGTTTGCTCATTTTGGCTCATTTGCTGTTGTGGGTCATCCATGGCATCTTCATCAATGTTTAAGCTTGAGAATTCTTGCTGTAAGGTAAGAAAATTATTGATTTGAGCATCATCCTCAAACACTTGCCAATCTTTGATATTGTTAGGGACAGCAGGCCTGTGCTTTATCTCAGCAGTAAAGTGGTAATTGGGCTCAAATGGCAGCTTGCAAGTGCTAGCAAAAGTAGCTAGACTATGAGCATGCATGTTATGGCTTCTAGAAATTTTAGCAAGCTTGAATTCGGTGAAGGAATTGAGTATTTCTGTGGCAGCAGACCTATAAGCTCTTAGCATATTATCATATGTTGAATGATCAAATCAGAGTCACCTAGATTGGACATTTTTGCAGCTCCTAGAGCTTTGAGCAGTTTAAGGCCTAAAAAGAGAGCCTCATACTCTGCCATGTTATTGGTACATTTAAAGTTTAGTCTATAAGCATGACCCTCTACATGGCTATTATGTGTATTGTGAATCCATATTCCTGCCCCTGCTCCTAGCTTATTAACAGAACCATCAAACTCTAAATACCATGTGATTTCTTGCTTGTGGTTAGTATTAAGAGTTTCAGTCATTTTAGGATTGGGCTGACCTAGGTTTTGTGCTTCATGTGGTTCTTCTTGTATGCTGGTTGCACTACTTGTTTTAACAGTTTCATGGGTATGGGCAATTGACTCTTGATTGATACATGTTTCTTGTTCTAAAGGCAAAGGCTTCTCATGAGTGGGAGGGCAGCTATCATCATTGAACAATATAAAGGAATCCATATCAGAATGGATTGAGTAAATGGGAAAGTTTTGGGGATTTTCCTCACTACTTACCACACACTTCATCAGTGTTTCTCTATACAGTCTCTTTGGTTGCCCAAAGACTGAAATAGTGGCATAGGAGAGGTCTAGTTGGAGAGATCCTTGGAGTTTTGCTCCCCAAGATCTTGATAAGAGCATGCCATACTTTGGTGGAATGTCAGCAACCACCACGTCCATTAGGATCGTTTTGTTGGGAAATTGGACTAAAGACACACAAAGGTCTTTGATTAAGCCTAAACACTCGACCTGACTAGAATCAAATGAGAATAAGTCTTTGTAGGGTCTAGTGACATCAAGGTTTAGCTTCTCCATTACAGCTTTGGGCATTAAATTGTGTGAAGCACCTGAATCAAACATAGCATTGTGCAACACTTTATCATGAATGTGCAAACTGACATAAAAGGGTAGAACAACTCCATGTCCTGATTTACGATTGACTTCAGGACCAAAAAGTAATTCGGGTTGATTATCTAAGACATTAACATCATCCCTGTTCTCTGGCATTTGCAGTGATCTTTTGATTTGCTGTCTGTACACATCATGTTTGGCAAGCTCAGAGAGAGGAATAGATATCTTTAATTTACCAATTTCTGCTTCTAAATCAAAAGGTTTTTCTGACTGTGTTTTAGTATTGTGACTGGCAGATTTTCCCTTTTCAATTGTATCTTCAGTGATCTTCCCTTGGTTAACATTGATTTCTTGAGATTGTTCTGTTTTGGGAAGGCTTTGAGGAGTGCTATTTGCATTGTATTTTGAGGGAAAGGATGGAAAAGGCTGGTTATTAGAGGGCTGCATGTCAGATACATCCTCTATGGTCACTTCTTTTAATTTTGGGTTTGTTTTATCAACAGGTTCTGTGATAGCGGCCTTGTCTTTTACTTTTTTAGCTAGCTTGGCATCCTTTGGCTTGATGGGATCAGACACATCAATGTTTCTTGTTCTCAATTTGTATTGTTTATGGACTTCGTAGACAGCTGAATCATAGCCTTGTTTGAAGTCAAATGACTCTCCAGGCTTGGTCTGAAATTGATTTATATCATGGTCATCTTGGTCTTCTTGGGTTAGAAATATTTGTTGTTCATTCTTCAAACCCATCAAGTTTATGTGAGTGTCCTCTATCTGCTCACTAGATGTGGATGCTTCAGCATAGTTTTCATGAAAAGGAGGTCTTATATCATGGTCAGGACTTGCCCTTCCAATGTTTGGGTTCTTATTTTTTCTAAAGTTTGGATTCCTGATAGGATTGTTTTGCTGTCCTTCCCATGAGGCTTTTATTTCAATAGTTCCCATTATGTTTTCAAAGCTGTCCATACCTTTGATGATTGTGTCCAATTTTTGCTCAAAGGCTGAAGGTTCATCTTTGAAAGTGGTTCTTCTCTTAGCTCTTGCTCTATTTCTCTTGGCAATCAGATTTGCCTCCACACTAACAACTACATTCTGCATGTCTGCTAAGGTTTGAGGGGCTCTTGCCCTTAACTGATAAGCCATGTCTAAATCAAATCCATCAGGGAATTTGTATAAAGCAAGATCAGGTGGAGGTCTAAGGTTTTGTGGAATAACGTTGTAAACATTGTTAAACCTAGCACAATAGTCTAAGACAACTTCTTGAGTGCCTCTTTTGATAGTGTCATACTCAGATAATATGTGCAGAGGGTCCTTCTTCTTCTCCCATCTATTAAGAAATGTTTGGTAAAGGGCCTCTGGGTCAGCTATGGAATTGGCAACAAGTGCTCTAAACCAAGGCCTTACATCTCCTGTTAAACTTTGGACAAAAATCTTCATTCTTACACTATCATCATCTATTTCATAACTCTCAAAATAGTCTTGCATTTTCTTGGTATGTTGCAGGGCTGTGCCAGAACCAGTAGCATCAAAGTATGTGATTTTAGTTTGATAATCCTGAGGCATAGCCCCTGGATTTGCAGGTAACTGTAAAGGTGCATATCTGTTAGCCATATTTATAGGGATAAGTGGAACAACTGGAATAGCTGGAACAACTGTAATAATAGTGGTGGTAGTGGTAGTATGCACAGTGAATGGAGGTGTGGAGAATGTGTTTTGAGAGGTGGATGAGGAACAAGGGGAAGTAGGGGTTGAACGAAACAAAACTTTAACAGGGGTTGGAAAACAGCTTGGCTAAACTGTTTCAGGACTAGAATCAGTACACACTTCTTGTTTTTGTTTGCTAAGGTTTCTAGAGATTAAATTGGGATTTTCAAAAACAACTGGTGGATTTGGGTCTAGATTTGACCTAGTATTATGTGTTTTTTTCTTGGGAGCCAGCTTCTAACTTGTTTTTTTGGAATTTTCTGAATAAGGTCCCCAGTGGAGTCGCCAATGATGTTATCACTCAGGTTGCCCCTTGGCTCCTTAAGGGATACGACCGAGGTAACCACAAACCAACCTTTGGGCTGCAGGTCCTAGCCTACCTGCAGTCAGAGAGGGCTCTCTCTTTAAAATTTAACTTTGTTTTGGGTTGATTTTAGGCTAGTTATGGTGTACATGGGTTTTGTTTGATTTTGGTAGGAAGGATGATGTTTTCAAGTAGAGTTGGGATGCATAGAGTGAGAAGTTCAAACCATTGGGCATGGAGTCATGGATTAGGGCTTGCTGTTGCGTTTTCTTGGTCACAAGAGGAAAATAGATCAGGATAGCTACACATAGAACAATATCAGGCTGGAATAAAGATGGAATGAAGGTCAGAGATGAAAGGCAACTAAGAATCTTTCATTAGCTAACAGAGAGGGAAGGTGGATGAAAGTTTGTCTAGGAGCAGTCAAGAATTCCTAAAAAACAGTCATATGTGAAAGAAACAGGGTAAACATGATCATTTAAGTATGCATATTCATAACCATTTCTGAAGAAAACATATAGAAATAACCGAAACTGAGCATAGGGTGCAGTCAAGCAAAACCTAAGCTATTCTTTTTTCTTGCTATTTAGATGGTAACACAATGGAGCATAAACATATGTAAACAGTAAGTAGAGTTAGGAAAACACTTATTGAGCCATGTAGTAGCACATGAATTCCACAGTCACTCTTTGGCCATTAAATAACACAACAGTCAATTCTTCATCCAAAGCATTCCAACAGTCTTTGATTTCAGAGCTTCTAAAAAATACAGCACAAGTCCAGAATGAGGATTATCAACCAACCAACCCTTAAAACAACGAATTAGGGCGGTTTATATAGTGAAAATATCCAAAATATCTATTACAACAGACCTAAACAGGTCTGAGGGAAATGAGTTTTTTAACCTAATCGTGTCCTGAAGTTAATGGAAGAAGATATTTATTTGAGCTGTCCTGGAGGCAGTTGTATCAAAATGAGTTAATATGGTGTCCTTATGGCTCTGTGCTGTTCATTTAGCCATAACTGTGCTTTGGGCTTTGATCCCCTGCTCTTGAGTGGTTTTGATGTGCATTAACTGTGATCTGAGAGCCTTAAATGGCTTCACCGCTTTCTTTGACTTTGCTTGGGGGCCTTTAATGTTCAGCTGCTTTGATATTGCCGATCTGATACTCTTTGCCGCTTCACTGATACTCTTCAATTTAATATGGGCTTCATCTTTCCTCTGATACTCTTGAAACTGCCAAATCGCTCCTTTTCTGAACCTACATGAAGAAATCCTGTCAAATTGTGAATTTTCGGGCCTGCTGGTAGCCGAGCAATAGGCATCTTCCATTTTGATCATTTTGATCAAAACTGCCTCAGTTTTTCATTCTGGGCATCCTTCGCTGCGATTTTCGCCCTTCACGCCTTTTTTTTGGTGATGACATCAGCAATACATCAGCGGTGGGTCCCGGTACGGCAGTGACGTGGCAGGGTGACGTGGTAGTACGACACGGTGGCGGGGTAGGGACGGAGGCAGATGCGGTGGCAGTGACACGTAGCAGTGGGGGGGTCGACGTAGAGGTGATGTAGCGCTGACGTCAGGGGTGGAGAGACAGAAGGTGGTTTGTGGTTTCATTGGACCGCCTTCTGTACGAGAGCGGTATGTGTTAGAGGGGCTCCGATACAATAAAAGGTGGACACGCGTCCTTCTGTATGACAACAAAACCGCCGTGCCATCGGACGCTAACTATCGAGTGACGGGGCGGCTCCGAAATCGCCGAGAGCCGTCGGATCTGGGAGGGCGGATTGGAGGGCTGACGGAGCGCGGAGCTGGCGGCAGGTTTATGTGCGGGGGCCCGCTCGAATATTAAATTAATATTGCGTGACGGGGCTTTCGAACTTTGGGTTTGTGGGTAATGTGGGTTTTACATAGTTTGTGCGCCGGAGGTAAAAATGATGAAATGTTATGGGTAAAGGGGTGAGGAAAGAGGTTATTAACTTAACCAAATGTTAAGTTAATCCCAGGGTTAGGACGCGGATGGGTCAATAGTAGCCCCAGGTGGACTATCATTTCCCAAAACCATATATACATAGCTATAATGTTATAAGGTGAGATATGTATTATTTTTGGAATTTTATATAGTTTTTTGTATAATAGGGGAAAAGGAAATGATCTAGGGAGCTAGATAATAGAGTTAGGAGTTAATATGAATTTGTGAGGTGAAGTGTAGGGGAGAGGCTAAGTTTGTGAACTGAAATTTAGACATAGGAAGTGAATGGACTGTGGAGAAGTGATTTTTACACAAGAAATGTGGCTTCTTTTCACTGAAGAAAGTCAAAGCTTGACTTAGTATTTTACAAAAATGAAGTGGTAACAAGACTGGTTGGGTAGATCCCAAGGTCCTCAAGGGGATGTTAGTGAGTGATTTGGGGAATAAGAAGAAGGGGGAATTAGACATGCCTCGTTTGAGCTCCTCCAAATGAAAAATTGCCTCATAATTGTGATCTGAATAGATATAACACTTGAAAACATAAAATAGATCACATAGCTTGATTCTGCAACCACAAAACTACTTACCCAGCCTAGTTACCTAGCATTTTTTCTTCTTTTGCATGGGTGCACTTGGACTTTCAGACCCTGATTGTCTTCTTTTCTTTTAACTGCCGTCCTATCTAAGTGTACCCTTATCTCTTCCAAGGGCCTAGTTTAAGCAGTTGGGCTCCTTCATTTCTCTACCTAGCTACTGATCTGCCAAGCTTAAGCTGTTTGGACAGATATTCATTCTCTATCTTCTAAAACAAGCAATTTAAACCTAGGGAAGCCAAGCTTAAGCTGTTTAGCTTTCCCTTATCTGTAAAACTCTTCAAAAATGTTATGTTTCTTCAAAATGGAACTTCTTGGAAATATGGAACTTTGCAGCATGAAAAGATGGCATATTTGGCATGTAAAACAGTCAATCATGAAATATGAAACCTATTGCAATAGGAGGCTAACAGGGTGCTGAATGATCTGAAATTGGAGTAGGTGATTTCTTCATCTTTTCCAAAATCAAATAAAAACAAAAATGAGACCATGTTGACGCTTTGCAAGATAAAATGGGTCTTGAAACAAACAGGTTTTTCCAATGTCTCTTCAAATCATGAATTAGTCTTCACATGTAACTTAACATAAACAACATAACAACACATAACTCATGCAGGCATAATGAAGAGGTAATAAAATATTTTTTGACGGAGTTCACCCCTCTTGGGCTACATCTCCGAGTTTGCCAACATAGCTAGACCACTCATATATTCAGTACAAAATGGAGTACATAAACATTTAGCTGATGGTAAACATGTGGCTATTACCCCTACAAGGTATTGTTCTCCTACAAAGACTCTCACAAACAACAAAAACAAAACACATCTCCTACAAAGTCTTCATACTCCAACTGAAATGAACTAAAATGAGCATATAAGCACTTCAATTCCACATTGAAGCACATAAACAAAACTTACCTCAACATAACATAATGAGAAAAGTGAACCTGAGCTGAACCTTGCAAGTTACAGCTGCTGCACTAGACTTCTGAAGGTGATAATACCCCTACAAGACCATCTCCATGCCCAAACACCTTTCAGGACTGCTTCCAAACCCTGATTGATCCATACACCTTTTGTCTCAAACTTGAAAAAAGGCTCCTTATATGTGCTCAAATAAGAAATTAGAGGTCACCAATAGATTTAGAACATCCAAAACCCCTAAGTGCACTATTTTTGAGCTCAATTTGGCTAAAAAATCCAAAAGATATGGCTCTCCAAAGCTCCATATAAGTTTTACAGTTAATTATCCTACAAATCGGACCATATTTCTAATGGTCCTACAATTCTGCCCCAAATTATGCTAACCGAGTGACAAATTTGCCCTCTGTTAGTGCATTTTGTAGGATCATTAAATTTCCCAATGACCCCTTAACTCCGAAAATTATGGCCATATGGGCCACATGGGGCCGAGGGCTGGGCTCCCACCCTTGCCTGCCCGACCCTTAAAACTCGGGCGTGAGGTTGTATGGTCACCACAAGACCACGGGCTGGGCTAATCGCCCGCCCTTCCCTCCGGGCCCCGTTTCCATGTGCTCTGGTCATACTGGGTTCCAAAAGGCCTGGCGCTGGCCCCTTGCTGCAAGCTCCTCCTGCCATAGGCACCCTTCTTCGCGCTGTCGATTATATGGTTGGAGGCATGATCTTGGGCTGGGGCTAAGCCTTGAGCTCGTGGATCCTCCGCCTATGGTCTCGTGGGTGTATGGTGACAAAGGGCTAGTGGCTTAGCCCCGTCCCCTTCCCCCAAATGAGCACGACATAAACCTTAAATAAACGTTATACCCATATAGTTATAAGAACCACCCGCAGGCCTACCAGTAAGGTGCTCTGTTGTTGGATGGGAGGTCCTGTGTTTGAACCTCTGGAGGTCTATTCGTCCCATTACCAAAATTTGGGCCTCTGATGGGGTGCCACGTGGTAGCCCATGACTGGGCCATGTGGCACCACTTAATTGGTCCACATTAACTTGTACAAACCAATAAAATGCGCATGAAAACAACGAACTAAAGGATGCCAAGTGTCAGCGTATCATTGGGTTGTACCCTACACAGTCACCCTTCTGACTCAACAGTACGGTCAACCCAGTCAACATACCTGCTCAAATTTTACCTGTTTGGGAGAATGATCAAAACAAGATATCTAGAGCATATAGTGTCAAATTGAGGTGAAATGAATGTCATTGGATTCAGAACGATGAGCACTTCGAATTGACGTCAATTTGAAGAATTTCTGGGCATTTTCATCTTTAAGCTAAAAATTGATCACTTGATCACTAAATCCACATATGTAGTAAAACAACCAATTTAAAAAACACAAATCAAGATTTGACCATAATTGTTTTCACTGGATTCCAGCGAGAAATCCACCGGAAACTCTAGAAAGTCGCACTTTAAGACTAATAATTTTTTTTTTGTCGATCAAAAAGATTTTCATTAGATGGTCAAAATTTTACAAAAAGAGTTTCCATGATTGTCTATTGTTCTAGCCTCACTCCTACCAGATTTGTTGGCCAGAAGAGAGAGATCTTTGTAGTCATCCATATGCCATAAACCATTTTTTTTCACAGTTGTGTAGGCTCCAAAATACATTCATAATGTAAACAAAACCCACAACCATCATAAATTATCAGGGGGGTATCTACCCATTGGAGGTGATCCGGGAGGTTGTCCATGCACATGAATTTCCAGGTGCTCAATTCCGGCCTCAAGTTTTTCTAGTGGAGCATGGAGACGATGCTGGTTCCTTCGAGAGACGCGAGGCGATCTAGTTGGTCCCATTGGGCCTGATGAATATCCTCCATGAAGCCCAAAGCCTCAACCTGTTGTTCCTGCATCTGTCTCCCCATGTCCACAAGTAGAGCCATAATTTTGTTAACTTGTCTTGCAATTAAATCAAGGGTCGAAGGAGCTACTATTGACAAGGATGCTGACAGAACCTCTTGCGCCAACTCTCCCTCCTGCACCTCATCAACAAGGTTGTCTGGAATGACACTACGAGGTTGAGTGTCACGTTCAATCATACAACCTAAGTGAGCCCCTGCATGCTGAAACCACTGATGTTGGATAGATAACCAAGCAACCAAAGCAGACCCACAAGATGTCATAAAGCACCAACACCACCAAATACCAAAAGGAGTAATCCCCTCCACCAACCCGAAACAACATGAAATGTTTCCTTCCAACACAAGCTTTGCACTAGACCACAACCAGGTTCTCAATTCTACCAGAACCCACCTCTATCTCTAAGGACCGCTTGCACTAGAATAATGCACAAGCAACGATTCGCAACTAACCTAACCCAACGAAAAAAAACACTAAAACCACTAGTATGTATAGAGGGTCCTCTAGACCACAAAAATGAGACAATGCAGATAACCACAATCCCACACCACTTTCACCCTTGAGTTCTGACTGCGCCCAAACTCTACAAAAGACAACTACCACATGAGGGAACCAGAAACCCAAGGCAAGACATAGCGACCTACACCCACCCGGTGCTTCTCAACCAAGAGCCACAACAAAAATTGACTCCAACTCTCCCACCAACTGAGGTACTGAGAAGATTATCTATCCCAACATTTCCACAAACTCTAGACCAACACTGAGCAAGAGCTGAATATTTGCCCCTCCTATTTTCAGATTTGAACCACTGAAGGTAATTGAAGCACACATCGTCCTGAGATAGAAACATCACGAGAACACAACACAAATATAAAGAAACCGACTTCCAACTAGTGGAGTAATCAAACACCCTATAACTACATAAGCCCATGCAACTTTCTCCAAACCCAAAACTAGGGGAAAAACAACATAAATGAGGGAGCCCACTTACCTCTCGATTATGCCGCAAAACCTCCATGCACAGAAACAACCACCAAGAAAAAAACTCTTCTAATGGTCCTAGGTCCCAAGTCCAAAACCACAACAAACGTCCACATCTCCCCAAAGCGCCCCCGCACCATGCAAATTTAAACCCCACACTAAGCCATTGCTTCTCCAATGCCTCCTTGAGACCAATTTTGGCACACTTAATTACTCCCGAAACTGAACCGACGTCTCTCATCCAACGATAAAAGACGATTACCTTTCCCCAATGTGAAGTTAACCAACGAAAAGCCACTGCCTTGACGCTTCCAGAGTTCCACTCACCCATGCTCCAAATTTCACATCTAGTCCTTGGGATCATGGAACATTAACTGCAGTGGGAACGACCACCTAACACATGGCCCTCTTGATTACTGTGCTTCGTCACCCCAAGTGGGGAGCACTTAAAGATTACTGTTGAAAGAGTTCTCTAGCTTGTTTTCTTTTCTGGTCTCAAAATAGACAAATCTTTATAGAAATTACTAACAAATGAAACCTTAACAAATCCCTCTCCAGTTGTGAAAGAAAACTTGTCAAGCACTTTATCATATTTCTCGGGTTGAAAAGATCTTCTTAAAAATACATAGAAAAAAAATTTGATCTGCATAAAAACATAGGAAAAAGTTGTTGCGAATGTCCCAACTCTATTAAAGGATGTTTTTTTTTACAAATCATGAATTATGGGGTGTTGCTAATTGAGAGAATCTTATGTTGTCTATTGTTAATTTGCCCTCATAATTGTAATTATGTGTCCTTAGATTGAATGAGCTGCTATAAAATGACGTCAATTCCATCTATAGTCTCCATTCAGTTGAGAAATTCTATGTGAGGTGTTAAATCATTCCAAACATTCTTTGTGTCATGAGAATAGAAGGTCGCTAATTACTTTCATTTAGATTAGACAACGAACTAGGAGGGAGATCCAGTTCCTCAAATATTTCTTCTTACATAAGAATACTCTTGGAAAAACTATGGGCTATTAAAATCTAGAGCCTAACAACCACCAACAGTAAATTGACTATTTTACCTCAATTTGGTTTTAATTATTAATTATTAATTATTAATTTATGTAATTTGACCAAGTCAAAATGTTAGTTGGATAGGACAGAACAAGACATGATAACATGTTTTCCATAATGGGCTAGAGAAAAATGGCTGCTACTATATTTTGTTGACCATGATACTTGGAATCATTGGAGAGTGAGGGGGTGGGAAGGAGTGGAATAAGGGGAAACATGGATGAGAAGGGGGTGATGCTAAATATCATCACTATAATTTTTGATATATATGTTTTATTTATTAATGTTTAATGTTTAATTTTAGCTTTTTAATAAAATGTTTTTAAATGTTTTAATTTTCCTTTTTATTTATTTTTTTAATTGGTTTTAGTATTTTATTTTTTAAATTTATTATGATTTTACTTTATATATATATATGATTTTATTTTATATATATATATATATATTTTAATCTTTATTAATTCATTTTAGTTTGTTTATACATACATTAATTGTTGTTTTACATATTTTATTTTATATAATTTTTTTGAAGTGAATTTTATTACCTTTGGAAACAAGAGATTACATCAAGGATTACCTAAGTCATACTACTCTCCATAGGGGAGACTAGACTATAACAAAAAATGTACTCTTTGTAAGGATGCGAGGGACAATTTGAAACAGACAAAACCAACATCTACCAAGCCTAAATCTGGATAATGATCCATCTAGCCTTGCACAAAACTAAAAACGAAAGTGGAACCATAAACCATAGCCATAACAAAGTCAAGTGAGGGGATAAGAATCAAAGCTCGCCACTGGGATAAGAGAAGCTGTATTAGCCAGAGGTTTATTTTTTGTCATGGGGACGTTAAGATGGAGCTCGATCCTCACCAACATGTGGTCCATCTTGTTTAACCTGCTATCTTATTTTTTCAAGTGCCCATGCACATGATCCAAGGGTAGCAGGTCCATCCTAAACTCTTGATGATCCAACAGAATATGTCCTAGCATGAAATTCATTTTCTGATACAAGTCTACTCATTGCATATATTGATTAAATCTTCCTCCTATATGTTCCATGTCAAGGATCTAGCTAGTCCATTCTACCATCACTTTATAATCTAGGAGGGAAGTTCTGTGGGAAGAGGCTTTCGTTTTAGTTCGAGCCAAATATTCCTACACATGAACCAAGATCTACTCCCTATATCTAGATGCAAAACCTTCTATTCAATGATGTAGATGAGTATTTCTTCTATTAGCACACTCCTCGTAGTAAGTAGCCCCTCTCCTCATGCCAAATTTTTGTCTAGGCATGACACAAAAAACCATGGAACCTAGGATACAAAATACAATCTACATTGGACAAGCAAAGACACTCCCACCTAGAGCCACCTCCCCTTAGAATGACCAAAAGATTTTAGAAAAATGGCTTGAGATTCTGCCAATAAGGCACCCTTTCTAGCTTGGCAAACACCCACCCGTGACACTTCAAGACTGCACCTCCTACTGATTCCTTGACTCTAAGAACCAAAAAATGAAAAAAGATTCCAATTTAACTAAATTGACACCAGACCAAGGTTTTGAAATAGAAAATATTCCCACAATCCAAACCCTGTTGACATACAAGAATTAGAGAACCAACTAGAACCTAGAGAGTTTCATAGTATCTTATACCACCGACTATTTAGAAGACTCCCAAACCAAAGCCAATGAACTTGAACCTTAGATAAATTAATACCTCCAATAGGGAAATACTAGCACCTAAGTGATCCAAGTTGACTCAACTCCCGGATTTAACCAAGATCTTTTGCTTACGTGATGTGATTAGAATTGCATTTAAAAGAGCATAAAGGAACATATATGCATGCTGTAAAGAAGAAAGAGCATGACAAGAATCAACAACATAAAACACAAGACGTTGATAACGAAGTTCGTCCAGGAGGGACTACGTCTCTGAGCCCCGGTGTCAAGATGGTTTAGGCTGCTGCATTAAGTGCCGGAAAGAGTGATGATGCACATGAATGTGTTTTCTCTATCATGCAAGGAATATGCCCTCGCTCCACGATATGTTCACTGCAGGAACTCTCATTCACAAAAGGACTCCTATCAGCATGACATAATTTCGCGTACGACAATAATGATCATCTCCCCAACATGGCATCAAAGGGATCTCAATTCAAACATACATGATGGCACATGAGTATCCCGTCAACATGGTGACAAATGGATCTCAATCAAAACATGACAATAAGTACATCTCACATCAAGAACAAAACAAGATCCCACATCAAACATCAAACAAGGATCCATACAGCACAATTCATCTCAAGCAAAGAGACAAAGAAGTACATGATCACACTGCATATACCTCACATCAAAGAGTTATCTGAAGAAGAGGATGATAAAATGCTGGATTTGGCTGTACCATCAATCTCTTGGAGTTGAATATCATGGAAATGATTGTTTGCACATTGAATGTTGACACTTGCACTCCACTTTGAAAAGTGGCTGAAAAATGGAATGATCAAATGGAAAATCTAATTACACCATCAGATTTGTGGCATCGAATAGTGTAAAATCGACTGTCAAATTTCTAAATGCTGACAGAGTGAAAATTTGGGGCTACAGGAATCTTTTAGATTCCCCCTAGATTCCTCAAAGATTCCCTCCTTCGGGTCATCTAAAGATTTGCTGCTCAGATCAAAATTCTGTTTGTGCCATCAGGTTTGTGTCACTGAGAGGTGTAGGATTGACATAAAGTTTGTCCAATTTGGACACTAGAAAAATTTCGCCCTCCTGAAAGTTGGGCTCAATCATGGTTTCGACTACCTCTGCTCCATGCTCATAGTTCCACCTGCAATTAATTAAAAATTTGTCTTGAACTTCGTGCTCTGCCTTGGCCTCCTTTCTTCCTCCCTTGGCGCATTTGGAAAAAATTGGGCTTAAATATGTGGTCACGGGCGGACTTACCAACCTTGGTCCATTGGCGCGTTGGTAAAGTTGAGAAAGTGGTTGAGGAGAGGTTGGGGGATCAAATCCGGACCCCTCCAAATATACACACATATATTTTTTTATTGTTTTAAATGACACATTTACATAACCTTTACATGTGGTAACCTTTACGTTTGGTAACAGTTCCATTGTGTGTTGTGTTAAATGGGGTGTTGCATTGATGTGGGCACCCAAGCAGTGGGCCAACCGTTCCGACCGGGCGGGTTCAAACCCCGCCACCCACGATTTGAATTTTTTATGTGGTGTAATGGATTTGGGGCTAGCAGGGGTCATGGCCCATCAACCATTTTTAATTAACATATGGTCACAATGGTTGGGGGTCCGACGGGGTCATGGTCACCGACCCATATTTATTAAAATTTGTTTTTTAAACATATTTTGGGTTCGGCGGAGGTGGCGGGGTCATGGCACACCACCTAATTTAATATTTTTTTGATTTTTGTTAATAATAATAACTATTTTTGATTTTGTCTAATATAAGGGATATTAGACAAATTAAGTATCCAACAAATTCACCTGCTCTCGGGAGCTAGATTCCATGTCTAGGACTCAGTCAATTTGTAGGACACTTAAACCTGGTCCACAACCCAACTTTGATTGAAACTTTGAATGGATCGTTCTCCCTCATACGAGATCGGATGTGAGTTTTGTTCACACCATTGGAATCAGGGCGACGAACACATCGATCTAGTGTTGGTTTGGGAGCAATTCGATCACTTTGAATTTCAACCCTTTCTGAGTCCTCTAGGACTTCTACATGTGTCTGGAGCCACCTGGATCAATCCTCCCCACGAAGGAGCTTTTGGTCCTCCAAAAGCATGAAAAACAATCTGCCATTTCTCTTTACCTTGCTTGCACTTACAAGTGTATGGTAAGTCACCCTTCCTTCTCCTACACCTTTGTCCTTCGGAGCCATATGTGATGAGCTGACACCTGCAACCTTTGCAAACCAGTAGTACAATTTTGCAAGTTACATGCTCGATTTACAAGACCAACTAATGACCCAAGCATCCCTTACTTGCCATGAGTTTATAACACATACTCAGTGGTCAAGTTTACATCAAAATGGAGACAATACCCCAGCTATGAAAACAAGGCCAAAATATCATTGTTGCTTCAACAAGTGTGGAAAACACAACATCACTGCAACAAATGATTTACAAAAATAAGGCCAAACACTAGTGATGGAAACACAACATCACTTTCATAGTTTAAAATGCATCACAAAATAAGACCACACATCATTGTTGCTTAACAAGAGATGGAAAACACATCATCACTTTTACATTTTAAAATGCAACACATGGTTGGAAAAAAAATAAGACCATGACATTCTATCACGCCTAGAAGAACCATTTCTCACTTATCAAGGTGAATGGGTCGCCTCCTTGTGGCACATTCATTGGTCGAACAACCGTTTCATCTGGTTCATGCACTGACGCTTTGTCTTTAAGGCACTGCTCTGGATGGAGCCTCCAACATGTGGCTCTTTAGTGACCACTTCTATTGCAATGACTGCAATAGGTCTTCTTCCTCCAGATCTTCTTTACCTTCTCCTTTACCTAATGTTGAGAGGGTCTTTCATGCCCCCTCCTTTTGTGTGCTGCTATTCTTTTCCAACACTCGACAAATACATGGTTATGTAAACCGAAAAATATACATGTTTTTCGATTCCATGATTTAGGTTCATCTTTAACAACTTGATTGTAATTGAAATGAACATTCGAATATCAAGACTAGTTATACCTTTCCTTGCTACCTCTAGTGTCATTATGGCAATGAGAGCTTGCCTCAGATCTTTCCATGCAATGGGCACTGCCATGGGATGATGGTGATGTGTTCCCGTCATTCTCTTTCCTCGATTATTTCGACGATGTCTCGGAAGAATCTAACACCTTCGATAATTCTCCTTTGGTGTATCCCAAGCTTGCAAATTGAGGTCTTTGCACAACCTCCGATGGTTGAGTTATGCCTTGGCTATTAACACCAAGTTTTTCCTCCTTGTACCTCATCATTGCAAGGAGCCTCATGTTTGTCCCTGTAATTAGTATCTCCACATTTCCAATAGAAATCATACTATGTGAAGATGAAACTAAAGGGAAATCAACATCTTTTACCTCCACTGTCGATTTGGAAAGAACTGATGAGGGCTTCTCATCATTTTTTGTTGGTGGTTCGCTAGCTGTTTTGGCACATTCTCCAACTTCTTTCCTGACATACCCAAGTCCTGTTCAACAGGGTAAATCTTCTACCTTGATGGGATTGACAATGCCTTGGCCATTAATTCCCAACCCTTTTCCTTCATACCCCATTTTCCCCAGCAGTGTGGAGCCAATTCCCGTGGTATGATTTTCAAAAATAGTGAAATCATCATCAGGAAACATACATGAATATGGAGAATTACTTTTTACCTCACATGGGTCATGCTGCAACTTTTCCAAGGCCTTGTCCTTAGCTTGCAACTGTCATAGCAAACTATGTTTCTCCTCTTTCTCTTCTTGTAGAATCATCTTCAATTCAACGTTATCTGCTTGAAGACTTTGGTTTCTATGCTTCAGTTCTTCCAGGGCCTCTTCCGTGGCTCGCAACTGAAGCTGCACTCACTGCTTTTCCTCTGTCTCTTTTTGTAGAGCTTCATACATTATTTCCACCTTTTGGGAAATTATGAGCATGGTCTCGTACATCGCTTTGTCATCCTCCATCGTTGCACATTCCATTGTTCACGCTCGCAATTCACATCCATGAGAAGACCACTCTGATACCAAACTTGATCTGAGTTGACTCAACTCCTAGATTTAACCAAGATCTTTTGCTTTCGTGATGTGATTAGAATTGCATTTAAAAGAGAATAAAGGAACATATATGCATGTTGTAAAGAAGAAGGAACATGACAAGAATCAGCAACATAAAACACAATACATTGATAACGGAGTTCGTCCAGGAGGGACTACGTCTCCGGGCCCCAGAGTCAAGATGGTGTAGGCTTCTGCATTAAGTGCTGGAAAGAGTGATGATGTACATGAATGTTTTTTCTCTATCATGCAAGGAATATGCCCTCACTCCATGAGATGTTCCACTGCAGGAACTCTCATTCACAAAAGGACTCATATCAGCATGGCATAATTTCATGTATGACAATAATGAGCATCCCACCAACATGGCATCAAAGGGATCTCAATTCAAACATACATAGCGACACATGAGTATCCCGTCAACATGGCAACAAAGGGATCTCAATCAAAACATGACAATAAGTACATCTCACATCAAGAACAAAACAAGATCCCACATCAAACATCAAACAAGGATCTATACAACACAATGCATCTCAAGCAAAGAGACAAAGAAGTACATGATCACACTACATATACCTCACATCAAGGAGTTATCTAAAGAAGAGGATGATAAACTGCTAGATCTAGCTGTACCATCAATCTCGCAGTGTCGAATACCACGGAAATGACTACCCGCACATTGAACGCTGACACCTGCACTCCACTTTGAAAAGTGGCCGAAAAATGGAATGATCAAATGGAAAATCTGATTACACCATCAGATTCATGGCATCGAATAGTGTAAAATTTACTATCAAATTTATGAATTCTGACAAAGTGAAAATCTGGGGCTACAAGAATCTTTTAGATTCCCCTTAGATTCCTCAAAGATTCCCTCCTTTGGGTCATCTGAAGATCTGTTGCTCAGATCAAAATTCTGTCTATGCCATTAGGTTCATGTCGTTAAGAAGTGTAGGATTGGCATAAAGTTTTCCCAATTTGCACACTGGAATAATTTCGCTCTCTTGAAAGTTGGGCTCAATCATGGTTTCGCCTACCTTTGCTCCATGCTCATGGTTTCACTTGCAATTAATTAAAAATTGTCTTGAACTCCGTGCTCTGCCTTGGCCTCCGTTCTTCCTCCCCCAGCCCATTTGGAAAAAACTGGGCTTAAATATGTGGTCCTGGGTGGACTTACCAACCCTAGGCCGTTGGAGCGTTGGTAAAGTTGAGAAAGTGGTTGAGGAGAGGTCGGGGGATCAAATCCCGACCCCTCCAAATATACACGCATATATATCTATATATATATATATATATATATATATATATATATATATATATATATATATATATATATATATTGTTTTAAATGGCGCATTTACATAACCGTTGTAACTATTACATGTGGACACATTTGCGTTTGTTAACGGTTCCAATGTGTGTTGTGTTAAATGGGGTGTTGCATTAATGTGGGTTCTCAAGCGGTGGCCTAGCTGTTCCGACTAGGTGGGTTCAAACCCCACCGCCCACGATTTGAATTTGTTATGTGGTGTAACGGAGTTGGGGCTGGTGGGGGTCATGGCCCGTCACCCATTTTTAATTAACACATGGTTACGGTGGTTGGGGGTATGGCTTGGTCATGGCCGCCGACCCATATTTATTAAAGTTTGTTTTTTTTAATATATTTTGGGTTCGATGGAGGTGGCGGGGTCATGGCCCACCACCTAATTTAATATATATATATATATATATATATATATATATATATATATATATGTTAATAATAATAACCATTTTCGATTTTGTCTAATATAAGGGATATTAGACAAATTAAGTATCCAACAAATTCACCTGCTTTGGGGAGCTAGATTCCATGTCCGGGACTCGGTCAATTTCTAGGACACTTAAACCTGGCCCACAACCCAACTTTGACTGAAACTTTGACTGGCTCTTTCTCCCTCATACGAGCTCGGATGTGAGTTCTGTTTGCACCATTGGAATTAGGGCGACGAAGACTTCGATCTAGTGCTGGTTTGGGAGCAATCTGACCACTTTGAATTTTGACCCTTTTTGACTCCTCTAGGACTTCTGAATGTGTTTGGAGCCACCTAGATCACTAAGAGAAAAATAACCCAAGGAAGTTCTAGGACATATATGGAAGAAATCATACCCAAACTAGACACCCCTATTCAAACTAACCCAGTACCAGGGTTTCCTCAACATCCCATGACTTCTCCATATCTAAACCAATTATAAATGTACATGAAATTTAAAATGACTAACCACCAGTAGAGTCCAAATGATAGGATATGAGGTACCCAAAATTACTACTAAATAGAACAAATAGTAAAAATAACTATAGAGATGATACCAAACATAGGGGAAGCTATTACATGGAGGGAGAGTAGGAAATCTCCACTTTTGTGGCCTAAATCAAATAACAGAAATCAATATGAATTCCAAATTCTCTATTTGATTTGGAACTCTACACTTCAGGCATGTAAAGTTGTGACTTCTGCAATCAACTTGCTAGTTGGTATTGAGACTCACCAAAATTACAATCCACAACCTGTGATACAAGCAATTCTACCATGGATTAACAGACCACATGGTGTAAAGACTCTCCTCTCTACAATTTTTTTCCAATTGACCCACCTCCTTGTCACTTATAACCTCATGTTTGACTTCTATCTGAGGGTCTCAGATTGTAAACAACACGATCTCCTATTTTAAAAATTTGTTTTATTTTACTTATTTTTTACATTTTTTAAGTTTTTTTTTTTCTTATAATTTTTCATTTTATTAGTTTAAGTATGCGTTTTTAAATTAATATTATTATTTTTTATAAATTTTAAATTTTGGTTTTCTTAATTAAAAAGTTTGATGTACATTTTTTTAAAAGGCGTTTTTTATCCCCCCCTTTTTTTTAAAGGTCATTTTCAAGTAACCACTTTTCAATTTAGGTGTTGGTTGTTCCCCTCCCTTCTGATGGTACCCATAGTCAAGGCTACAAATTTAATTACTTAGAAATTTTAACTTTGAAAATAAAAATGGTGCTATTGGTATTGAACTTTTTCACTTTTTGATTCGAGGGTCAATTTTGGTTAATTTTCCATACCAATATTGATTTTCAAGGGTACGATTTCGCCAGTTTTTGATTCGAGAGTCAAATATTTTCTTTAATTTTCCACCACTATATTGTTTTTAATGGATGCGATTTTAAATGAATCATATTTTAACCACCCTAAAAAAATAATGCTATTGGTAGAACCATTTTTTCTTTTGTTTGTTTGTTTGTCAAGTTGTCTGTGATCCTCCAGGATTGACCTATGGCTTGAGAAACCATGACCTAGGGGCATCTATGTTGGGTTGTGTTATATTCTTTCCACGTAGTTAACAGGGGGTTTGAGGGGCACCCGTAACCCCACTTTATGGGGTCCGGGCCAACACCCTGCAAAATTTTGGTTTTGGACCCTATGTTAGGTTGGGCAGACCCACTTATGGTTTTGTGCATGATTTTTGCACATGTTTTTTGGTCGCGATGGTTTTCGGTCCATGGTATTGGACGTGATGGTTTTCGGTCCATGGTATTGGATGCTTTGGCATGTATAAATATGTATTATAACATTGAAAGGAACATAATGAAAAATCAAGCTGGTAGTCCCGGTTTTGGGATCCAGGGGAAAATATCTATGTATATGTGTTTTATGTGTTCTTCTCTCACATTATTTATTTTTTGTGTTTTAGAATTCGTATGCAGGTAATTTCTGTACGGGGTTAAAACCTAGATTTGGTATCAGAGCAGATTTGGCTTCAAGGGGACGCCTTTGTTGCTGAGGGGTTTTGCTCGGGTCTGTGGTAGACCCTGTTCAGTGGGATATCTGCGAGATCGATTCTGGTGGTGAAAGAAGATGGCGACCAGTGGAAAGATAGAGATCGAGAAATTTAATGGTCAGAGTTTTGAGTTGTGGAAACTCAAGATGGAGGATCTGTTGGTGGATAAAGATCAGTGGATCATGGTAGATCCAGGTACTAAACCAACGGGAGTGTCCGATGAAGAATGGAACAAGTTGGATTGGAAGGCAAAGAGCACAATACGATTGTGTGTCTCAGATTCAGTATTGATGAATGTATCGGGGGAAGCTACAACAAAGGCTTTGTGGGACAAGTTAGGGACTTTGTACCAATCTAAGTCTTTGGTGAATAAACTGTTCCTGCGGAAAAATCTGTATAACCTGAGGATGAAAGATGGAGATTCGGTGACAGATCATCTAATCGCATTTAATACTGTGGTAAGTCAGTTAGCATCTGTTGATATTAAAATTTCAGATGAAGATAAGTGCATCAGTTTGTTGTGTTCTCTACTAGATTCGTGGGATAGTCTAGTTATTGCAATAGGTAGCAATGCAACTGCCTTGCAGTTTGATGAAATAGTCTCAGCCTTGCCGACGGAGGAGATGAGATGGAAAAATATGGAGAGCCAAAATGGTGATGCCTTGTCTTTACGAGGATGGTCCTAGAATAGAAACAAAAATAAGTCATCGAGTGGGAGATCTAAATCTCCAGGAAAACCTGTAAAGGTGGTGTGCTGGAAATGCGGAAAGGAAGGCGACTTCAAAAGGGACTATAAATCTAAAGCTCCCGACAAAGGAAAGGGATCTGATGAGGCTCCTTCTGCAGAGGTGAAAACCACCTCAGATGAAGGTGGGGATGTGTACTTGGCTTCTTCAAGTACACAGGTAGATCATGAGGCATGGTTGATTGACTCAGGTGCATCCTTTCACTTCACTCCCCATAGAGAGTGGTTATGTGAGTATGAGAAATATGATGGTGGTGATGTCTTCTTGGGGGATGACAGGAAGGCTAGAATCATTGGTCGTGGCAAAGTAAAGTTGAAGCTGAAGGTGGAAGGGTTAGAACACTTCCGGGTGTTATACATATTCCTGCATTAGCCAGAAATCTTATTTCTGTTAGTAAGCTGGATGATGCAGGTGTAAAAATAGTGTTCGAGAAGGATACCTACAAGATGGTTCAGGGAGCACTGGTATTGATGCGGGGAATTCAGATTGGAACTCTGTACAAGCTGCAAGGTAGCACTGTTGTTGATGGGTGCAACAGTTCCTTGGTTTCTGAAAGTGGAGCAGAAAATCTAGTGGTCTCTGGAGAAAAGACCATGCTGTGGCATCAAAGGCTTGGAAATAATGGAGAGAAGGGCCTTCGAATACTTCATGGTAAAGGTATGGTAGAAGGTATGAGTAATAACTCTCTGGATTTTGATTTCTATGAAAATTGTGTATACGGGAAGCAGAATCGGGTGAGTTTCCTCTCTGGTGGTAAGAGGGCGAAACATATATTAGAGCTTGTGCACAATGATGTGTTTGGACCTGTGAAGGTTCCATCATTGGGTAAGTCTATGTACTATGTATCATTTATAGATGATTTCTGAAGGAATACATGGATATATTTCCTTAAGAAGAAATCTGAAGTCTTTGATAGGTTTAAAGAATTTAAGGCTCTAGTGGAAAACTAGGCAGAGAAGAAGATAAAGGTGCTGAGGACAGATAATGGTGGAGAGTTTTGCAGTAAGGAATTTGAAGAATTATACAAGAAGTGTGGTATATCACGACAGAAGACTACTCCATATACACCTCAGCAAAATGGAGTTGTAGAAAGAATGAACAAGATGTTGATGGAAAGGGCAAGAAGCATGCTCAGTGGTGCCGGGTTAGGACAAGAATTCTGGGCAGAGGCAGTGGATACTGCATGTTACCTGGTCAACAGGTCACCTTCATCAGCGTTGGAGGATAAGACTCCACAAGAGGTATGGACTGGTAAGAAACCCTCTCTTTCACATCTGGGGGTATTTGGATGTGATGCATATGTACATGTTCCAAAGGAGAAAAGAACAAAGTTGGATAGTAAATCTGAAAAGTGCATCTTTATTGGGTATAAGGATGGTTTAAAGGGTTATAAGCTTTGGAACCCAGTAATAAGGAAGGTTATGTACAACCGAGATGTGGTGTTTAGAGAGGTGAGAGATGTTATTAAACATGAAGTCCAACCAAAGGAATCTGAGAAGATAGAGTTTGAGCTAAGGGAGGAAGAATCAGACTCTACAACAAAGGAGGAATTAGAAGATGAAGAAGGAAGTAGTGGATTCAGAGGATGGAAAACTCTGGAAAGAGGCCATGGTTGATGAAATGGCATCTTTGCACAAAAATGAGGCTTGGGATCTGGTGGAGTTGCCGGCTGGAAGGAAACCCATTGGTACCAAATGGGTGTTCAAAAAGAAGACAAATGCAGAAGGAAAAGTGAAGAAATACAAAGCTCGGTTGGTAGCAAAAGGTTATTCCCAGGTGCCGGGAATTGATTTTGGTGATATTTTTTCTCCTGTTGCCAAGGTAACTTCTATTAGATTACTTTTATATGTTGTTGTTGCTTTTGATTTTGAGGTAGAACAGATGGATGTGAAGACAACATTTCTTCACGGGGATCTGGAAGAGGAGATCTACATGAAGAAACCTGAAGGCTTTGCGGCGAAGGGTAAGAAAGAACTGGTATGTAAGTTAAAGAAGTCTCTATATGGGTTAAAATAGTCACTAAGGATGTGGTATCAGAAATTTGATACATTTATACGGGGACTTGGCTTCACTAGAAGCAAAGCAGATCACTGTGTGTATTTTAAATTAATTGGTGACCGTGTTATTTATCTGGTCTTGTATGTGGATGATATGTTGTTGGTTGGAAATGACAAAGAAGTTATCCAAGATTTGAAGACCCAATTGTCCTCCAAATTCGACATGAAAGATCTTGGTGCTGCAAACTATATTTTGGGCATGGAATTAAAAGAGATCGAGCAAAGAGGAAGCTCTGGTTAAACCAGAGGAAGTATGTCGAGACAATATTGCAGAGGTTTAATATGCAGGATAATAAACTGGTGAAGGTTCCTATTCCTGTAGGTGTGAGGTTATCTGCTGAACAGTGTCCCAAGACACAAGAAGAGGAAGAGGACATGTCCCGTGTTCCATATGCAAGTGTAGTTGGTAGCATGATGTATGCAATGGTCTGTACTAGACTAGACATTGCACATGCAGTGGGAGTATTGAGCAGGTTTATGTCAAAACCAGGGAAGGAGCACTGGACAACAGTGAAGTGGGTTTTCAGGTATTTGCGTGGCACTAGTGATTATGGTTTGTGCTACCAAGGAAGACCAGGATTGGACAGAGTGTTGGATATTCATGGCTTTTTGATGTAGACTGGGCTGGAGATCTGGATCAAAGAAGATCTACAAGTGGGTATGTGTTTAACCTATTTGAAGGTGCAGTCAGTTGGATGAGTAAGAAACAATCTGTAGTGGCACTGTCAACTACAGAGGCAAAATACATGGCAGCCACTCATGCAAGCAAGGAAGCAGTTTGGTTGCAGATATTTTGTTCAAGTATGGGGTTAGTACAGGAAGTTATAAGGATAGATTGTGACATTCAAAGTGAAATTTTCTTGGCAAAGAACCCCACATATCATTCAAAGACAAAGCACATTGATTTTCAGTATCACTTTGTGAGGGATATGATAGAAGACAAAAAGGTGTCACTGGTAAAGGTGGACACTTTGAAGAATACTGCAGATGCATTGACAAAATCTGTGAGCTCTGAGAAGTTCTCTTGGTGTAGAGAGACAATGGGCATTTCAGGGCTGGAAAAATGACTAAGCTCTCTTGTGGCCCCCTGTGAAAAGAAAACAACAAGTGGGAGAATGTTGGGTTGTGTTATATTCTTTCCACGTAGTTAACAGAGGGTTTGAGGGGTACCCGTAACCCCACTTTATGGGTTCAGGGGTAGCGCCCCAGAAAATTTTGGTTTTGGACCCTATGTTAGGTTGGGCGGACCCACCTATGGTTTTGTGCATGATTTTTGCACATGTTTTTTGGATGTGATGGTTTTTGGTCCATGGTATTGGACGCGATGGTTTTTGGTCCATGGTATTGGATGCTTCGGCATGTATAAATATGTATCATAACATTGAAAGGAACATAACGAAAAATCAAGCTGGTAGTCCCAGGTTTGGGATCCAGGGGAAAATATCTGTGTATATGTGTTTTATGTGCTCTCGCATTATTTATTTTCTGTGTTTTAAAATTCATATGCAGGTAATTTCTGTATGGGGTTAAAATCTACAATCTAATCTGTCAAAGTCACCCGGGGATCACACTCGGCCTGAGCAACACTAGCCCTAAGTTGACTGGATTTTTTTAGCATGTCTCTTCCTCCTAGCATAGGAACAACCACCCCTATGAGCTTTGATATTGGGTCACCTTGCTAACAAGGCCCATCCTCAATTGGTTTTGCTAGTGGGACTTGACTGTAGCACCATTTTTTGAAATGGGGTTGATTTTTGTGTTTTTTACCCAAAAAATGATTTTTTTTTTAATGCCATAGTTCTCATTTTGAGGTCACAATTCTTGTTAAGGTGGTATATATTGCATTATTTAAAATGGTTCAATTGCACATCAATTTTATTTATTTTTATATTATTCTACCTAATTAATAGACGTAAATAGCATAAAATAACCCTTAAATGTGTCCATTAGCTTTTGTACCTACAAGAACACCCAAGTATGACATTTACAATTGTTGTAAAAATTTAATATCTGAGTTTACAACTCTAAGCAGACTTAAGCAACCACCAAATATTTTGTGGAAAAATTAGATCAGATTGCAAAAGTCTACAGTACATAGTCAACAATGAAGTTTTTGTACCAAACTTAACTTGGATGCTAGAATTATTCCAAGAGTAGAGCACCAAATGAACATTCTTGGAAACCTAACTCATTCTTCAAGTATATAATGTAAAGTTACAAAATTCTAAAACCAACAGTGAAATATTTCTAAACTATTAAAATTAACAATGGAAGCATATGTTTCTTATACCAGATAGGCATGTTTAGATCCAAGCACCATGAGATCTATATTGTTGATCCAACCATGGCTGCGTACATATATCATAATTCCATTTTTTTCCAATTTCTTTCTATCTATATTTTCCAAAAATTAGATCAACACCATTGACTGAAACTATAATTGATCAAAAAATATTATTGGAAGAAGCTTGGAACTTCAGTTTCACACTAGTGAATTCATAACATTTACACTAGTTATAAAATGCATGTAATTATTCTCCAACATATATGGTAAAACATAACATTTTAATTTCAAAGAGATAAGATCTGATTTTATATGATTCCAAGTAACTTAATTTCAGCGAATCTCACAAGTCTAGTTATATCTACACTAGTTCTAGGCATCCCAATGCTTTTATACATTAGCTTGAACAAATCTTATATATATATATATATATATATATATATATATATAGATATATATATATATATATATATCTAGATATATATATATATATATATAGATATAGACACACACACAAAAAGAAAAAGGAAGACCCACATTTATTAATGGTTAGAACCTAAGCTCTAATACCATATGTAATAACCTAATTACAAGCATTTTCACATAAAATTTGTTGAAAATTGATGAATGAAATAAAACTTATTTATTCCAATAACAAAATCCACATGAATAATTAGTGGTGGAAATTACATGTGAGGTGAAGAGTCCACTTACTAACAATGTTGTGAACCATTGCACCACATTGTCCCTAATGACCACAATTAATGTGTGGGGGATGCCTCTTCACCTAACCATATGCTCAAATGAACCATATATTTCAATATTTGGCCACCCCTACGCCCTCAATCAACTACAATACTAAATATTCTTAGCCTTGCCCTCAATTTCCCTAAGCAAAAGAGAGAATATTTTCTCTTTCTTCTTCTTCCTTATATAGGATCCATCTGTAAAAAGGAACTTGATCCCTAGGATCCGCTTGTCATTATTTTATTATTTCTTTATCTTAAATTTACCTCTTACATTGTTATACTTTATTTATTATTTCTTTTCTTTTCTTTCCCAGGCAGGGGGGCCTAGCCACACCCCCTCAAATTGCATGCCCAGTGGATGGGCCTAAACATGCAACAAATATAACACATATCCATCATTTAGGCTCCCTATACTAGTGATGGGTCTCTTCACCACATATAGGAATGATGGCATATGGTATGTCAAATTGGATATTCTCCCCTCATAAGTTCTCTAGTTTTTGGATATTACCATATCATGAGTGGGGGAGGGACATCTACAATTAGTACATCCATTATTAGATTTATTTTAGCAAGCTATGCCATTTGTACCTCCAAAACTTGAATAATTCCTAGGTATGAGACCCTCTTAGAATATAAAGAATACAAGTCTTTGTAGGGTCTAGTGATGTCTAACATCAATTTCTACAATTATTAAAGGCATCAAGGAATGGGTGGCCTTAGAATTAGAAATGGTTATGGAGGTGTTGACGGTGTTGGAAGCTACCAACAGTGAGGGGGTCTCCTCAATATGAAGTCCCAATTGGACCTCACACCATTTGGAGTAGGAGCCCCTTCCAAAATATGGGACCACCCACCATTACGATGATTTGAAGGATATGCCTTGGCTGCAATAAACAAAACAAGAGATCATAAACATAACTTTGAGGTCAGCAAGTGAGTAAGCTTTGTGAGACACCAATTGCAATGTATAAAAGGAGTTTCCACAAAAAGGAAAGAGTGACTGAGCCTCTAGTAGAAAAGTAATAATATTATCCTATGAGAGACACACGAGAGTAAGGAAAGACTCGTTAGTTAACCTGCAAAATAGTTCACAAGATAACAATGATCATGAAAGAAAATAACAACATGCATTCAAGAAGATAACAATGATCATGAAAGAAAATAAAAACATGCGTCCAACAAGATAAAAATGATCATGAAAGAAAATAACAACATGCGTTCAACAAGATAAAAATGATCATGAAAGAAAATAACAACATGCGTTCAACAAGATATATACCAAAGTAGCGAAATAATTCATTTCCTTTAGTATGCATAAAAATAAATATATACCACAAACATTAAAAGAATAGTCTTACAATATCTACGATACATGCCTGAAAGTACTCTGGTTCTGAGAGCTTATGTTGATTAAGTGAAAGTTCCAATTACGTAATTACAATGATGAAACACTACCCCCAATAGTGGAACATGAATCTACCACTTGCTTCTCCAAAGAACGATATTCTCTCCTATGCTAAACTAGAGAAGCCAAGGATCACCCTCCAAAAGTCCAAGCCCTTTGCTTGAGTTATGAGGGTTTATTTATAAAAAGTGGGGTGACCTTTCACCTCCCCTTGTGACTCTTGAGCTCCCTCATGACTCTTGAGCTTCCATTTATCTTTTAGCTCCTCTTTTAACCTTTTGAGCTACCTACGAATCTTCATATTCCCCATGTAACTCTTAGACTCACACTTTACACATTTACATTTTCTCATTATTTTTGAAATACAAAATTGCAATAAGGCAAAATATGGCTATTAGCCATAAGTCAAAGTAATACATCATACATAATCTTACGGAAATGGTAACTCGATGACAATAACATGTAAATTTGTAGTAAGGTATTAGTGCCAAGATTTATACGTTGTTGCTATGAGCTTAAACTTCACTGGAGGATCTGGACTGTATCCGATTTTTTCCTCCAATGCTTTTGGATATATGGTCTTGGAATTTGTTTGAATAGTGCTCAAAAACATGATTAACTTCATGTGTATAGTTGCTGGCATGGTCACATTTTGCAGAATAGTTTCTTTGGTCACCTCAAGCTCATCTTGGATGGTCACCTATTTGATGTTGTTAAAAAAATATTCTATTTATTATTAGATCTAAGACTTTGTGATCCATAATGTAGATATAAGTCTTCAAGATTAATCCGAACAATGTGATTAATCCGGAAGACATATCTATTCTATTTATTGTTTGATTGTGCTCATGCTCTTTAGCTATGTAAATTTACCAATAAAGGGAATCCCGTGCATCCTGAACAAGGATTCCAATCCATTATATACTCGTGAATATGCTATTATGATGTTGGTAACAAAAGTATGGATCTCCTCATAGATTTGCAAAAACACCCTGATATATGTCCTATATGTTTCTGCATCTTGTCTACACTTTATGACCAAACATTGCAAGTGTATTCATATATTTAGTGCCATAGTCCTAGATCACATCTATGGTTGTGTAAGTTGTTTTAGGACCTCCACCATCTTTTGTGACCCTTTCTGAACTTCATGTAAGAGCACCACTGCCTCATGAATAGTGTACATATCATCATATAACTTCCCCATGGTGTCTTCCAAAGGCTTGATCTCATCAAGTATTTGCGCCTTAAATTCCATCCTACTAGCACTAGTGGAAGAAAATATTTGATTCTTAGCCATGGGATGTTCAACTTGTTGCCTTGTTGAAGCCAACTCCTTAATCAATGTCTCATTTTCTCTCAGCATATAATCAATGTTATCCTTAGTGGCTTTGAAAAAGGCTGTATTCGTTGCTGCAATTGCTCTTAGATTCTTCCTAGTATTTGACACAATCACCCTTTCTATATGGATGGAAACAAGGTGATGAGGGTCATTTTGAAAATACCTTCTTCTGTCCTGCATGATTTTTCTCTTCAGATGATCGAAGGTAAAGTTTGAAATGTCCATGGCCATATCATCCGACGGAGGAACTATTCCCATTTCATTGAATGGGAGATGACCACCAGTAAGAGGAGGTGGGGACCGATCGCTGGCTTGTTATACAATTGGCATAATGTATTCTTCTTGACCATCCTCCTCCTATTCATCATCCACCTACTGGGCCTATATATATTCTTCATGTCTCCTCCTGCTCTCTTCTTATACTAACAACTTTTTCCTTTCTTCTTCTTCTCTTTGGTTATGCACGACTTATTCCTCCTATTTATTTCTAGTCTTCTCTTCCTTTTTTCTTTTCATTTATTACTTCCTTCTTTTCATTTCTTCTCTTTTATTTATTAATTGTTATTCTTTATATTTCCTTTTCTCCTCTTGCTTGCATTCCTCTTCCCATTTCTACTCCTCTTCATGCCACTTCCTTGAGCTTCTTCAAATTATTTCCTTTGCCTCTCTGCCTCAATCATGCCTTTTGTATTCAAATTTTCTTTAAACCTTATTCTCCTATCTTCTTTTGGATCATTTAAAACCTTCCTCTTGGTTTGACAACGCTATCTTGAGTAGGCACTTCTTGTTGACTCCCTTCTTGAGCAATGTCTAGTACATGGGCTATTTTAGAAGGGTCTACCTCATCACCTGGCCTCCTTGCTCTAGATTCATTGTACCGATTATTCATATTCTCCTCATCCTTCAGAGTAATAGAAACATAAGGCTAGGAAAAATGCATCTTTGCACAATGCTGTTTGCATACTCCCCTGGGGTCATACCTATGGAAACTTATTTCACTGAAACTAAGGCAAGTGAGTTCTTCAAGTTCTGCTTTTGTTGCCTTCAGGCTCTTCAGCTCATAAGACCCCACTTAGAAGGGAATAAGAGGCCAAGATGCTTTCTTCTTCTTCTGCAATAGTTGGAACAACCCTAAGTAAAGTTGATATTCGATCTCTTTCATGAACAACTTATTAGTCATGTACTTCAGTAAAATATGTGGTGAATTTTGGGAACTTAATACTTTTATGTAGGTGTCATAGGAAGAAGAGAACTAAATTGTGACTTCACTAACTGTTTTTATATTTATCTATCATGCAAGGTGCCTCTTCTCTAGAAATCATCTAATAAAGCACAACAAAGAAGTTCTCAACCAATTTGTTGTAAACTCATCTATAACTAAATTCTAAGATTATCTTGCAATATATATTAACAAAGAGAGACTATTGAGACCAATTCCATTCTAGACCCAAAACTCCTTTTTGCGCAAATTCTATCAAGCATGTATGGAAACATGAAGAAACGAGTTTTCTTGTGCTTTGCATCTTTCTTTGCCTTTGATACATTAATCTATAGCTGTTGGGAAAATATTTTTTCCCAATTGAATATCTTTCCTTCTATGACTACCAGGTAAAGCCTTAATATCCATCCTTCATAAAAAAACTCAATTCTTTCTCGTCCATACAATTTGTAGTACATTGTCACGAGGTGATGGTAAACCATCCTTAATGATTTTATCCTTTAGATTCCCTTTGGCTTCTAGAGAAAATTGGTTGATTCTTTCCACCATGATCTGATCACATCTCTAGTATTCAAATAATCCCAAGCTGCATAATACTAAGAGTTGAGATAAACTTCTGGCTTTCACAACTTGTAGTACAAATTAATATCATTTGGTCGGTATAATGACATGAGATGCTACCTACTTACATTGCTAAGAACCATGTTCTTGATGTCTAGACCCTATAATATCCATCTAATTACTTTTTTACATGGTAACTCTAGATACCTGCAAGCAATTTTGTAGAATCTAGATCTCTTAACTTTGATGTAAATGTCCCTGTCTTCAAGGTACTATGGGAAATCTTTCTTGTTGAAAGAATATTTGACGGGAAACCATGATATAGTAGTGGACTTATCCAAAAACAACTTGGTGTCTTCCAAGATAGGTGGCCCTTGGAACTCTCACCAAGACCTTCAATACTACTTTCAATGGCCTCCTTAATTGGTGCTTGTCTTGTAATGGGAGGCATTGTGTCTTTGGAGGATGTAAGACTAATAATCCCCTGATTAGCAGCACCTGCAAATGGAGATGCAATCATGGTGATAAAAAGTTATTTCCTTAGATAATCACTTAATCGATCAAACTATCAAACACATAAGGCAGTCACTGGGAGGAAATGTTGCACAAGGCTTGAGCACAAGAGGCAATGTTTAGGTAAGAGTTACTTGATTGGTCACTAGAAATGCACAATGCGTAATGATAGAGAGGAGAGACTACGCAAGCTTGATTAATAGAGGCAAGGTTGAAGGCTTGAGGCTTATGATTTCGCAATGTGCAATTGATGAGAAAGAGAGGCCTTCATGACTACACAGTTAGCATCCACAGTGGGAAGGGAGTGACTAACTTCTGGTTGGAAGTTCACAATGTGTAGTTGAGGCCAAGGATTGCGCAGTCACAGTGAGAAATGGAGCAACCACTATTGACTAGAATTGCATAATGCATAGTTGAAGGGAGGAAGATATTAGGAGGTGTGCATATCGAATCAGCGGAGAACAATGCCTGAGTAATGTACAGTTCCAGTGGTGAATAGGTAGATCAATTCGAAATTCAACTATGGATAAAAAATAAATAATGAGGATGGAGAGAAGATAACATGCATAAATAGATTGAATTGCAATGATTACAAGAATGTGAAGGGAATTAGAATGTGAAGCGACACTAGAAAACATACATGCAAGAGGAAAACAAGATATGCAACAACTAAATATAGCAAAAGTTCCACTTTGTTGGGTGTGTGTTATATTCTTTCCACGACTAGTGTGTGTTATAGTCTGTGAGCACTAAGAAGTTATCTTGGTGTAGAGAAACAATGGGCGTTGTAGGGTTGGACCAATGACTAAGCGCTCCTGTGGCCCCATGTGGAAAGAAAACAACAAGTGGGAGAATGATGGGTATGAGATATATTCCTTCCACGACTAGCCCCATGTGCGGGGGGTTGGGGGGGGGGGGATAACCCCCCTTGTTCGTTGTGCCTGGCACAGCAGGGGGGGTGGTAGGCTCCCTCTACGGGGTCCGGGGTAGCGCCCTGGGGAATTTTTTTTTTGGACCCTATATTAGGTGGGCAAACCTACCTATGGTTTTGTGTGCAATTTTCGCACATGGTTTTGGGCATGATGGTTTTCTGCCCATGGTATTTTGTAAATTTGGTCAAGGGAACTACGCTTATGTTCTAATCTAGGGTTAATGGATTCTTCAACATGTATATATATGTATTGTAACATTGAAACGAATATAATGAAAAATCTATTTGGTAGTCCCGGTTTTGGGATCTAGGGGAAAATCTCTGTGTATATGTGTTTTATGTTTTATAATCTCGCCATTGTTCATTTTCTGTTTTTAGAATCCGTATGCAGGTAATTTATGTACGGGGTTAAAATCTACATTTGGTTTCAGAGCCAGGTTTGGCTTCAAGGGGACGCCTTTGCTATTGAGGGGTTTTGCTCAGGCCTTTGGTAGAACTTGTTCAGATGGAGATCTGCGGGATCGATTCTTGTGGTGAAAGAAGATGGCAAGCAGTGGAAAGATAGAGAGTGGGAAATTTAATGGTCAGAGTTTTGAGTTGTGGAAACTCAAGATTGAGGATCTGTTGGTGGATAAAGATCAGTGAATCACGATAGATCCAAGTACTAAACAATGACAATGTCATCTGAAGATTGGGCGAAGTTGGATTGAAAGGCAAAGAGCATAATACGGTTGTGTGTCTCAGATTCAATATTTTTGAATGTATTAGGGGAAGCTTTGGTGAAGGCTTTGTGGGACAAGATAGGGAATTTTTACCAATCTAAGTATTTGGTGAATAAACCGTTTCTACGGAAAAAGCTGTATAACCTGATGATGAAGGATAGAGATTCGATGAAAGAGCATTTGAATTCCTTTAATACTGTGGTAAGCTAGTTGTTATCTATTGATATAAAATTTTTAGATGAAGATAAGTGCATTAGTTTGTTTTGTTCTCTACCATATTCGTGGGATAGTCTGGTTGTTGCAATACGTAACAATGCGATTGCCTCACAATTTGATGAAATAATATCATCCTTGCTGTCGGAGGAGATGAGACGGAAAAATACGGAGGGCCATAATGGTGATGCCTTGTCTATACGAGGATGGTACCAAAATAGAAACAAAAATAAATCCTCGAGTGGGAGATCTAAATCTAGAGGGAGATCTAAATCTCCAGGAAAACCTGTAAAGGTGTGCTAGAAATGTGGAAAGAAAATGCACTTCAAAAAGGATTGTAGATCTAAATCTCTTGAGAAAGGAAAGGTATCTGATGATGCTCCTTCAATAGAGGAGAAAACCACCTCAGATGAAGTTGGGGATGTGTACTTGGATTCTTATTCAAGTACGCATGTAGATCATGAGGCATATTTGATTGACTCAGGTGCATCCTTTCACTTCACTCCCTATAGGTAGTGGTTCTGCGAGTATGATAAATATGATAGTGGTGATGTATTCTTAGGGGATGAGAGGAAGACAAGAATCATCGATCATGGAAAAGTCAAGTTGAAGTTACAAGGTGGAAGGATTAGAACACTTTCAGGTGTTCTACATATTCCTGCATTGGCCAAAAAACTTATTTCTGTAAGAAAGCTGGATGATGTAGGTGTAAAAACAATGTTCGAGAAAGATACCTGTAAGATAGTTTAGGGAGCAATGGTATTGATGCGGGGAGTTCAGATTGGAACTCTGTACAAGTTATAGGGTAGCAATGTTATTGAAGGGTGCAACAGTTCTGTGGTTCCTGAAAGTGGAGAAGTAAATCCAGTGGTCTCTCGAGAAAAGACCATGCTATGGTATCAAAGGCTTAGACATATTGGAGAGAAGGGCCTTTGAATACTTCATGGTAATGGTATGGCAGAAGGTATTTCTAATCTCTCTTTGGATTTTCATTTCTGTGAAAATTCTGTATATGGGAAGCAAAATCAGGTGAATTTCCCCTCTAGTGCTAAGAGGGTAAAACAAATATTAGAGCTTGTGCACAGTGATGTGTTTGGACCTGTATCGGTTCCATCACTGGGTAAGTCTATGTACTATGTATCATTTATATATGACTTCTCAAGGAATACATGGATAAATTTCCTCAGGAAAAAATCATAAGTATTTGATAGGTTTAAAGAATTTAAGGCTCTGGTGGAAAACCAGACAGAGAAGAAGATAAAGGTGCTGAGGACAGATAACGGTGGAGAGTTTTGCAAGAAGGAATTTGAAGAGTTCTGTAAGAAGTATGGTATAGCATGACAAAAGAATACTCCATACACACCTCGACAAAATGGAGTTGCAAAAAGAATGAAAAAGACGTTGATGGAAAAGGAAAGAAGCATGCTTAATGGTGCCGGGTTAAGACAAGAATTATGGGCAGATGCGGTGGAGATTTTATGTTACCTGGTCAACAGATCATATTCATCAACATTGGATCATAAGACTCCACAAGAGGTATGGACTGGTAAGAAACCCTCTCTTTCATATTTGAGGGTATTTGGATGTGATGGATATGTACATGTTCCAAAGGAGAAAAGAACCAAGTTGGATAGTAAATTTGAAAGGTGCATCTTTATTGGGTATAAGGATGGTTTAAAATGTTATAAGATTTGGAACCCAGAAACAAGGAAGGTTGTGTACAACCATGATGTGGTGTTTAGAGAGGTGAAAGTTGTTATTAAACATGAAGTATTACCAAAGGAACTTGAGAAGATAGAGTTTGAGCTAAAGGAGGAGGAATCATAATCTATAGCAGAAGAGGATTCAGCAGATGAAGAGCCACAAACTCCAATTGTGAGAAGATTAGTTTGAGAAAAAAGGTAGCCAAAAAGGTATAGTCCAACTGCTTTTTGTTCAGATTTTGCTTTATCTATTACTGATGATGATCCCAAAACTGCTAGGGAAGTAATAGATTCAGAGGATGAAAAACTCTGGAAAGAGGCCATGGTTGATGAAATGTCATCTTTGCACAAAAATGAGGCTTGGGATCTGGTGGAGTTGCTAGCTAGAAGGAAAACCATTGGCAACAAATTGGTGTTTAAGAAGAAGATGAATGTAGAAGGAAAGGTGGATAAATACAAAGCTTGGTTGGTAGCAAAAGGTTATTTCCACGTGTCAGGAATTGATTTTTGTGATATATTTTCTTTGGTTGCGAAGGTAGATTCTATTAGATTACTTTTATTTGTTTTTGCTGCTTTTGATTTTGAGGTAGAAAAGACGAATGTGAAGACAACATTTCTTCACGGGGATCTAGAAGAAGAGATCTACATGAAGAAACCTAAAGGATTTGCAGTGAAGGGTAAGAAAAAAATGGTATGCAGGTTAAAAAAGTCTCTGTATGGGTTAAAACAGTCACCAAGGATGTGGTATCATAAATTTGATACATATATACGGGGACTTGGCTTCACCAGAAGCAAAGAAGATCATTATGTGTATTTTAAATTAATTGATGACCGCGCTATTTATTTGGTTTTGTATGTGGATGATATGTTGTTGATTGGAAATAACAAAGAAATTATCCAGGAATTGAAGACACAATTGTCCTCCAAATTCGACATGAAATATCTTGGTGCTGCAAACTATATTTTGGGCATGGAAATTAAATGAGATTAGTAAAAAAGGAAACTCTCATTAAATTAGAGGAAGTATGTCGAGACAATATTGCAGAGGTTTAATATGCAAGATAGTAAACCGATGAAGGTTCCTATTCCTGTCGGTGTAAAAGTTATCTGCTGAATAGTGTCCCAAGACACAAGAAGAGAAAGAAGACATGTCTCATGTTCCATATGCAAGTGCATTCGGTAGCCTGATGTATGCACTAGTCTATACTAGACCAAACATTGCACATGTAGTGGGAGTATTGAGTAGGTTTATGTCAAAATCAGGGAAGGAGCATTGGAAAACAATGAAGCGAGTTTTCAGGTATTTACATGCACTAGTGATTATGGTCTGTTCTACCAAGGAAGACCAGGTTTGGATAGAGTTTTGGACATCCTTGGACTTGTTGATGCAGACTGGGGCTGGAAATATGGATCAGAGAATATATAAAAGTGGGTATCTATTTAACCTGTTTGGAGGTGCATTCAGTTGGATGAGCAAAAGAAAGTCTGTAGTGGCACTTTCAACTATAGAGGTAGAATACATGACAGTCACTCATGCAAGAAAGGAAACAATTTGGTTACAGAGATTGTGTTCAAGTATGGGGTTGGTACAATGAGCTATAAGGATAGACCGTGATAGCCAAAATGAAATTTTCTTGACAAAGAACCCTGCTTATCATACAAAGATAAAGCACATTGATGTTCAGTATCACTTTGTGAGGGATATGGTTGAGGAAAAAAAGGTGTTGCTGGTAAAGGTGGAAACTTTGAACAATGCTGCAGATGCATTGAAGAAGTCTGTGAGCACTGAGAAGTTTTA
The DNA here is from genome assembly GCA_031772625.1 of Pinus tabuliformis. Lineage (NCBI taxonomy): Eukaryota > Viridiplantae > Streptophyta > Pinopsida > Pinales > Pinaceae > Pinus > Pinus tabuliformis. The sequence continues at coordinate 1,915,423,606 of CM062816.1, forward strand.
TTGGTGCAGAGAAACAATGGGTGTTGTAGGGCTGGACCAATGACTAAGCTCTCCTGTGCCCCCATGTGGAAAGAAAGCAACAAGCGGGAGAAGGTTGGGTGTGTGTTATATTCTTTCCACAACTAGCCCCACGTATGGGGGGGGTCACAGGGGGGGTGTGACCCCCCTTTGTTCGTTGCGCTGGGCGCAGCACCCCGGGGAATTTTTTTTGGACCTTATATTAGGTGGGTGTACCTACCTATGGTTTTGTGTGTGGTTTTCACACATGGTTTTGGGCATGATGGTTTTTTGCCATGGTAATTTGTAGATCCGGTCAAGGGAACTACAATTATTTCTAATCCAGGGCTAATGGATTGGGGTTTATGGATGCTTCGACATGTATATATATGTATTGTAACATTGAAAGGAATATAATGAAAAAGCAATTTGGTAGTCCCGATTTTTGGATTCAGGGGAAAATATCTGTGTACATCTATTTTATGTTTTATGCTCTTGCCAATGTTTATTTTCAGTTTTTAGAATCCGTATGTAGGTAATTTATGTACGGGGTTAAAACCTACACACTTGTTATGAAAAAAGTAGGCTAAAACGACACTTATGAAATTAAAAACAACAAAAGTGATAGTACAAGTGACAAAAGGCGACAGTTACGAAACTTAACCAAAATAACAACGTACATGTGACCAAAATCTCTTTATGCTCATGGAATGCGTAGAGATCCAAAGATGAGTGTGAGAATGAGTTCTAGGCTAGCTTGTTATATAGGTGAGTACTCATAGATTTACGGTTAGGGTGCATGTCGAAATTCTATGAGCTAGAGTTAGCTAGTTTCCACTTGTGACTGAGTCAACTTTGGAAATTATGCCACACTGGTGATCAATGGTGCATAATAGCTATCCATAGGGAGTGTGTAGCGCCTGTCCATATAGAGTGTGCAATTATTGTTTTTGGAATTGTGTAGTTCACTGGCACAAGAGATTGCACAGTCAACTGGCATAAGAGATTACAAAATTACCTATCATAAGGGACTGCACAATTAAATGTTAGAGAGGATTGTGAAGTTTCTACTGTCAAGGCCTATGTAGTCACTACCAGCAAGGAGTGCAAATTTTTGACTGGAAAGCAGTGGCCATCAAATTGAAGTGCGCAACTCAAAGGTCTACAAAATAGGTATGCAAGATAAAAAAGTTGTGACATTGGAGATCACTAGAAGAATTAGAAAAATAAGACAATGACTTAAGTAACCCAAGACAATAGTTCATAAAACCAAAAAGAGCCTCCAAATTTAAAATATAAGAAAATTTTTGGAGGGGGTTGTAGCAACTACAACACTTGGCGATTCACTAGAAGAATCACAACTTCTCTATCTAGGTCTGTCTTTATGGATAATGTTTAGCTTTCAAGAAGTATTGTTTCATCCCGCCGATCACCATAGTTTCCTTACTAAGCTCGGTTGCGGATGTAGTCTCCTCTATTACTCTCATTGGATTAATGCATTCAAAGAGAAAGTCAAACTTAAGGAGTAGGAGTATGTAAATACGCGAGTTTTAATTCCATCTTTGGTGTTGCTCCACTACCAATAGGCCTGTTTAGTACCCCGATGGAGTCACTTCAAGGAATAATAGGCATTGCTTCACTACTAGCAATCATGTTCAATACCTTGACGAAGTTTCTTGCTTCAACTCTATGTGCAAGAATCCTTTCTCTTCTTTCACCCATTATTTGTTTATATTTCATTATTCTAATTGGAATTTTATCGATGTTTACATTGCCACAGGTGGAAGAGGGATCCCGACTTATTTAACGAGCTAGAGAGGTTGTTCCTTGTTTTACATAGACTCTTTGTATATACCTATGAAAATAGTATGCTCGCTTGAGTTTCATCCTTTCCCTTGTTTACTTGACCAAGTTGGCACATTGAACCAATCAATAATATAAAGTCAATTCAAGGAATGAAGATCCTATTATAGATATGAGCATTGTAGATAAGCTAGGTATTTCACTAGAAAGAAATATATTTTATGTCTAAGCATCATGGAATCTTAAAGATATAGGCTTAGACAAAGAAGGGGACCCAAAGTTAACTAAGCATTGTTAGTTGTTGTAGCATCGTCTTGAATTTTTCCACATTTCTTCAGAGAAAAAAAATAGCTTTTACACAAACTATTATTTATATACAAACTCAGAGGAAAGCATGAAAAACCAAAACTAAAACAATTAAAAGAAAAGTGAAACGAAACAATGCAGAAAGAGAACTAAACTAACCTGCACCTACACTAACGAATGAAAGGTTAGGGTCGCGTAAAATCAAACTTCCAATGTAGCCATAAGAGCGGCTCTCAACTTGTAAGGGAGAGGGTAAGATAAATTAGTACCATAATGAAACAAAGTGCATGAATGAAAAGATCAACTTGAAGAACCCACACATCAACTTGATGGTCAACCACACTGGTAGAAAAATATGACAATAATTCCCATGCTAATCAATTTACCAATTTACTTTTATGGTCATACAAATCCTGATCACTTCTTGTAGGAATACATTCACTCATGTGATTTATCTTGGAAAACATCATAAATGCTTGAAACTTAAAATTAGTAATGGAGCTTTCCAAGTAAGACTCTTCTGACCATTCAATAATCAAATCACGATATTGGAGGCAATTCATGCAAAATCTTGAGATTCAAAAGAAGATTAGCTTTCACTTCGTGGAATCAAATTATGAAGAGTCTTCCACGAAGAAACTTTGATATGATCATGTTTATAAATCTTGTCAAGATCACGAGAACCTGATATAACTATCAATGGAGGCTAAAGTACCTCGACTTCTTAACAAGTTTCCAGACTCTCAAATGGTGAATCATCGAATATAGGTGGCTTACTAATATCAACTAATGGATATGCAAAACTATCACTAGATGTATCAACAAACACATCATCACATCCACTTATTTGATTAGAATTATCATTTGACACATGTGATTTCTCATGAATAAAGAATCCAAATGAATTGAAAGAGGAACTCTCTTGAAATTTAGGAGTTGCAAACTCTTCTTCTTCACATATTAAATATGAGGAATGAAAAAAGTTCTGAACAACAAATTTATTATTCTCCTCTTTAAATTGACCATCAACACTATTCAATACCTGGCTGAAACTAAAACCAACAAAAAATGGATCAAACACATCTAGAGGGAAAGCTGGTGTAAGATGAGATTCACTAAACATATCAGGAAAGAGTGAATAATGTGTCGAGTGTGAAGAGGGAGTGGAAGAATCGAGTGGAGGATCATCAAGTATAGTTGATTCATGTTCAATATATAAATCCCACACATAGTTGTCATGAACACTATTTCTTCCCTCTTGGTCCTGTATTTGAGTGATGGAACCCTCTTGTACTTGACCACCACTTGAACTGGTAGATTGAGAATCAAGACCATCTGGAACACCTACTAATGAAACAAGTTAATCAGGCAGATCAAGACAAAGAGGATCATAAGGTCTAGATGATAGAGGAATAGAGGTATCTCATAAAAAATCAATATCATCAATCAAATTAGATTCAAAATTAAACTTATTCGTGTTCGGATTATGAATATGAGAGGAGGATGGAGGTGGGACAAGTGAGTTAACAATATGATTTTCAAGTTCCCTAGTTCCAACATTAGTACATGAGACTAAAGGAAAAGGAGGGATAGAAACAAAGGGGGGAGTAGGTTCCTCCTTTGAAAATTTGTCCCAAGAACAAGAAAGGTCAGGAGACTCAAAGATGATTAAGATTTAGGTGGTTGTAAAGAAATTTGAACTAAGTACTGAAAATTCTCATTCGTAAAACCCCATTCCACATATTGTTTAGAAAATTCATAACAAAAGTGAAGAAAGTAGTCGATAAAATCTTCTAAAGACTCATTAGATTGCATTATAACTCAAATAATCTTTTTAAAAAAATTATAATAATTATACCCATTAAAAGCTTGGTGAAGCTCCATGACAAGTTGCTCAAATGAGTGAACGGAGGTAGATGGTAATCTATGACACCATTGTTTAACACAACCTTCAAAATTTAAAGTGAACAACCTACATGCAACATCTTCACAATCAATTTCATAAGAATAAAAAAATTCAAGAAAGCAAAGAGTATGCTCAAGAATGGTTGTTTCACCATTAAAATTTAAATTTTACAAGTTATGGATGATTCTCACAGAAATTTTAAGACTTGCACTCTTAGAAAAACATCCCGGGATTATGATTTGGGATAAATCCACTTAAGATGAGAAATTAAAAATAGAATTCACGGTCTCAGCTTGTCATCTGGTCCTCCTTCTAGTGCCAAAGCCTATTGATGATGTTGGAAGCTGCCAATAGTAAGGGGGTATCCTTGGTATGAAGTCCCAATTATACCTCACACTATTTGGAGTAGGATACCCATCTAGAATACGGGCCCAACCACCATTATGATGATATTGTAATAAACAACACAAAGGATCATAAACATAACTTCAAGGTCAAAAAGTGAGTAAGTTTTGCGAGACACCAATTGTAATGTATAAAAGGAGCTTCCACAGAAAGGAAAGCGAGAGTGATCTAATTTTGTTTTACAACAGAATGTGTGGAAACATGTGTAGTGACTCATGAAGCAATTTGGCTTTAGAAGTTGCTTGTTGATTTGTTTGGTCTGATTCTGGACACCACAATGATATTCTGTGAAGCTGTATAAGAATCTAGTGTGTTATGGCAAGTCAAAGCATGAGGGCACCTAATATCACTACTTTCATGACATGGTACAAAAAGGAGTAGTGAAGCTCTAGTATATCTCCACTAACAAGAAAAAAAATGAAAACCTCTCCCCAGAGGAATGTTTGTGTATTTCAAAGATGATTTGTGATGTGGAGATTGCCTCTCTGGCTAAGAAGAAGTAGTGATATTCTCAAATCTTGTTGTTCCTCTTGTGTCACACTGACTTGGATATGGCTACAGTCCTCGTGTCAATGTGACTTGTATAAGAAGAATGGTTTGATAGATTTATCAATATCATGGACATTCATTTTCCCTATGTCTTGTATTATGAACTGTATAGGGTTATTACCTTGTGTCTTGTACACTGACTTGTATAGGGAGAATGGTCTTGTGAGCATCTTTCTGTGTCTTGTACTTTGACTTGTATAGGGCTTAACATCCTCGTGTCAAGTACACTGACCTATATAGAAAGATGGGCATCTTCCTGAGTCATGTATTTGACCTGTATAGGAATTAACATCCCTATGTCAATACATTGACTTGGATAGGAAGATGGACATTTTCCTATAACTGGCACTATGACCAGTAACCTAAAGGAAAATAACCATTCTCTTGAGTCTTGTACTATGACCTGGATAGGGTTGTAGTCCCTGAGTCAAGTACAATGACCTGGATAGGAGAATGGGGTTAGAGGCTACTAGGTTGGATAGGAGCCTCCCAACATCTGTCTCTAAAGAGCTTATTATTACCATGCATGGATAAGGTAGTACTCTAGTTCTACAGTACTAACTAATTGATTTATATGGTACCATGTCAATGAACTTATGAGACACTAATTGATTGTTTTCTCTTGGAGAGAGTATGCATGAAGAGTACCATGGTGATTTGGTACTAGGTAGTGATGTTGGTAATCCTTTGATGATGTTGATCTAATATTGGTCCTTTCTTTGAGAACCTTTTCAACTTGTATGAAATGTTGAATATGATTATGAATACCTCCCTAGCTAAGAGGGAGTGTTGAAGAATGTGTAGCTATGGTCAGTCTTCATAATTATCATCATACTTGAGAAAAATAAAATTATTATTGTTTCTTGCATTTTCTTTATTTGGTCAAAATGTATTTTTTTTGGAAAGAAGAAAATTATTATTTTATTTATATTTTCAAGTGGCTCCAAAAGTGCTAAATCAGATCAAATGATGGCTAGTTGGATTTCCTTGAAACTCTCTCATTCAGATCACATGATGGCTAGTTGGATTGCCTAGAAACTCACTCATTCAGATCACATGATGGCTATATAGAGAGGTCAATTCACTCTCCTTTCTATGCTATTATAACACATATACTTACTCATTTTCTCTCCTATGTGAAGTGGTATGAGATCAGTAGATCTACTCATTACTTATGATCTGAAGTCAAAGGTTTGAGATCTTCTCATTATACTTATGATTTGATGTCATAGGTTTGATATCTGCTCATTATACTTATGATATCAAGTTAGAGGTTTGAGATTTGATCATTATACTTATGATCTAAAGTCATAGGCTCAATATTTGCTCATTATACTTATGGTTTGTTGTCATATGTTCAATACCTACTTATTATAATCATGATCTAAAGTCTGGTATTCAATATATACTTATTATAACTATGATTTGAAGTCTGGTATTCGAGATTTTCTTATTATCATTGAGATCTAAAGTTTGGTATATGAGATATGTGTATTTTTATAGTGATATGAAGTCTGGATTCGAGATTTGAGCCTAGTTATGAGTTCTAATCTGACTATCTTATGTAATATGATGAGAGGATCAACCTCTCCTTGGTGATCTTTGTTGGATATTCAATAGTGGAGACTTAACACTTATGGAAGCCTTATTGGGTCATTACAGTCCTTGTCTTGATGTATTGTTGAAGGTGTTAGGGTCCTAGTATTTGAGCTCAAATGTATTTGCCTTATTCATTCATTTTCAGTTTTTGAGTATCATTTCAACATAAAACTATTTCTATTTTCATAGTCTCAAAGTAAGTATTAGACATCATTGAAATTGTGAAAGAGTCTCAGTCATGGGAGTTATGAGGTCACATGTTTAAAAAGTCAATCAGGGTTAAAGGCGAATTTGTGTCAAGTCTTCATTGATCAGAACCATTCAAAATGAATTTGTGTCAATCTAAGGTTCTGTTGGTTATGAGGTCTGGTCATTAAAATATTTTGCCAATTATGATCTATAATTTTATTCTTATTTTATTTACCCCCTACTTTCCCATCCCATACCCTATCTACCTTCCCTTCATACACACACCTCTTCATTCCCATCCCATATACATTTACATACATATCACCCCTTTCATTCCAAACCTATCCTCTAAACATTACCATCCACATTCTCATATTCACTCTTACCATCATTACACATCCTCATGCCTAGTCATTATTTATGTATCATATCCATAAACTTAATCATTTCCCATAACCCCTACATTCATGACAAGTCAAGAAAGAACCAAATTTAAATAAATAAAGTGACAAGGTGACTAGATTAATGTCTATGCAAAAATACATAATTCAAAGGCGCAATTCAATTTTTCGTACCGCCCTCATCTCATCTCACTATTAACTCATGCAAATTACGCTTATTCAGAGAACACAACATCAATAAAAAAGTTCAAGGATCGAATCTAGCAATCACATTGTTAAAAAATTGAGTGGATCATCACTATAGAAGGTCGTTGCACAAGCACTACCCAGAATATGGAAATTGCACAGTTTCTGCGCAAAATACCATGTTTCGCCATGTATGCGTTCTCAGTCTTCATTGCACATATTTTGTCTTGGGGGGGGGGGGGGGGGGGGGGGATATAAATCCTGCATAGTCAATATGGAGACTCCAGAAGGGAAGAAAAAGTGCAAAGGAGGTCAGTAGTTGGTCAAAGCTTGGAGGTCTGCCACATATTGCTGCGCAAAGTGACTGTTTTAGTCACCATTTTCAAAATCGATTTTCGATGGAGATGGATTTTGGAAAACCAAAGGGGTTTTTGTCCAAAATAGGCGAAATATCAAAAAAATCCTTCCATTTCTGTACACGTGTCATATATGGGGAGATCAAAATGAATTTTTAAAGCCTATTTTTCAGACTGTGCAATTTACTATTTTAGCCATGATTATGGGGGACATATTCTGAGGATCTGGGGCATAATTTGAGGTAAATGAGAGAGGTGTCGCTCAAAAAATGGTTATTATACAAAAAAATATCTCAGTTTTTACACATGTGGTGTAGTTTGGGAATTAAAGGTGTCACTTGGAGACCCAATTTTCATAATTTCCTGCTGCGAGGATTCTGAAATTTGTTTTGAAATTCGATTTGTGAATTCAAATTTTTGGAAGGTTTGAGGCATCAGATGGGTCCTACTCCACCTCAATCACTTATTCAACATATTCATCATCCTGATGTTAGTCAATGTTACACGTGTGTATGCTTAGTTGGAGCTGGATGCATAACTATTGTGCCAACCTCCACTGCTGCACAACTCAAGATGCTTTTGTTGTTTCTATTTTTATTTTGGATCCAAAACTATGTTTTCATGATCGAGAAGGATAAATTTGAAACTTAATGGATAAAGTCATTATCTGGATAGGGTTAGCTAGATAGGATAAAGTGTTTTATGTTTTTAGAGATAAATCTTGCAGTTTTTATGGTTAGCTTTATTTAGTTTTTTTTTATTTGATCCATTGAATGGATAAGTCCTGTGATGTATCTGATCATATGAGTTTATCATGTTGAAAATTTATTTAAGACTACCAAAATCTATGAAGAAGGTGTTATCACTCAGGTTGTTCCCTAGGAAAGCTCAAAAAAGGGGAATACGGCTTAGGTAACCACTAAACAATATTTTAGCTGCAGATTCTAGCCAATCTGCAACCAGAGAGGGCTCTCTCTTTGTAATTTAGTTTTGTTTTACTATATGTTAGGCTAGTTATGAGGCACAAGTGTTTGTTTGGTGTTTGGAAAGTGACATTCAGTAGAACAGAACTACAGCATGTGGGAAGTTCAGACCATTGGGTTAATGGAGTTAATGAAAATAAACTTCTGGGTATGGTTTCTTTGGCAAAAGGAGGAACTACAGAGCAAGATAATTACCAATGGAACAATATTCAAGCTGGAATTAGGATGAAATGGGGTCAGGGAATGAAAGGCAATTAAGAATCTTTCATTAGGCTAACAGAGGGAAAATGAATGAATATTACCAAGGAGCAATTAAGAATTCCTTAATTATATTCAGAGTGTAAGAACTAGGGAGACAGGAGCAATCAAGAATTCCTGCCTATGCTAGTTCAGTAGAAAACATAAAAAATTGACAGGAATTGAACACAGAGTACATCAAAGTAAATTTTGGGTTATTCTTTTTTCCTGCAATTCAGAATATGATATATAGATGATACATAACACATAGAAACAGTAAAACGAGAGTTAAAAAGACTTATTGATCCATAAGGTAGCACAAGAATTCTGCAACATATTCGTTTGCCATTAATCCCACAACCAACAAGTTCATCAACAAAGCATTCCAACAATCTTTATTCTGAAGAGTTCTCAGAAATTTACAGCGCAGATCCAGAATGATATTCACCAACCAACAACAATACATCTCCAAGGGAGGTATTTATACAAAAAGGAGATACAAAATATCTCATAGAGAAAATATCAAGTAATAAATTCATCCATCTACTCCTTCAAAGGCAATAAATGACATTGAGAACCGAGCATAATGAATGTAGGAGTAACTGCGCTGTACTGGCTGCCTTAGGTGGTCTGCCGTATTTGACTTTTTGACTCAACAAGTCGGCTGGTAGCTGTGTCTTTAATGTGCGTTCCTGCGTTGCTGTCTTGGCCCTTTATCTGTGCGTGGTCTTGCATTAATGAGCTGCAGTCCCAATCTGATTTCCTTTTTCTGCTGTTTTCATTCTTTGACAGGTGGCTCGTGTATTTGAATTTGCTGATATGCAGATGATCAAAAAAGGAAAAGAACCAAAATTACCTTGGTAAAATCTCCAGCATCTCCTGCCACCATTGGTTTGTAGGAAACTAATGTCTTTGTATTTTTATTAGTGTTTCATCAGCTTCAGTATACCTGTAGAAGTTGGGCTAGACATCAAAAAGATGATTTATTTCATGTTCAATATAGAACAGATTTTCCAATTTGTCATATAAGCTTTGTCCAGTGGGAGGTCCTGTGCCTTTTGAAGTGCTTGACGCTGCAGTGATCTGGTTGGCAACATAATTATTTACCCTGTGAGCATACTGTTCTTGTGTCAATAGCCTTTGATTGTTGGTTAACAGACTGGGTAGACCCCTTTGCTGCAAGGCTGTAAAATTTTCTATAAAAGCATTTATTTCTGCCTGCATTTCTCGACATTTTCTTCCTAGATTTTGAACAAAATTCCTCAGGGTCAACACCTTTTTCACTATCAAAATGGTGTCTGTTCTGTTTCTGATATCTAGAGCTGCTAGTTGCTCTTTGGTATGAGTATTCAAAAATTAAATAAGTCTATTGGCTTGCTCAGGCATGTTTCCCAATGATGCCCTGGCCCTTTGCATCTCTACTCTGGCTATTTCTATCAAGTCTACTTGTTCATGGATCGTCTGAATTGATTGCCATTGGTCAGTGATAGACTTGCCAATTTTGGTCCACAAAATTGTTTTAATATCTGCTAGAGGTTTGTGAAGAGTGAGATCCTTTCCCAAGGATTTCACCTTATTCTCCAAGGCCTTTATCTCTCTGGTTTTCTGTGCCACCGTTATCGTGGATTTGTCATAGCTTACCTCTAGCTTGGCCAACTTTTCTTTGGCCTCTTTTAGCTCTGACATTTGGACTTCTAGCTCTTTCACTGCTTTCACCATTTCTTCCATGCTCATGCTAGAGTCTGGTGCTGATATTATTGCTGCTGCTGAAGCATCTCTGGCTGATGTACCTGTTGTTGATGCTGGGATGATAGGAGGGATTGCTGCTGCAACTGTGGGAGGGGCAGTAGTGATTGTTGGAGCTGTTTTAGGTGGCTGGGAGGTCGACTCTTCCTGCTTGGCTTGCAATTATTTCTCCAATTCTAGCTCCATTTGAATTATCCATTGATTCATCCTCATCAGCAAATCCATCATGTCTTCACTTGCCTTTTCTTGTGCAAGTTCTGTAGTTTGTGGGTGCATGGTTAAAGGCAGCCTCAATTTCTTTCTAAGTGCAACAATATCTTCTTCTTTTTTCTTTATGAGGGCTTTGATGCCCTTGGCATCCTTAGGATCATGCCCTAGCTCCATAATAATTTCCTTCAAGGTCTTTATTCTGTTGTCTTTAGCCAAGGGTAGATGTATTGCTTAATGATTCCTTCAATTGGTGGGCCAGCATTGCCTTGTCTGCCAATGTAGTATAGACCATTTCGCCTGTTTGCTTGTGCAGCTCAATTTGGTCCATTGGGTGTATGTATTTGGTGAGGACCTCTAGATTTGTTATTATGTAGTCCGCAGCTGTCTTTGGTTGCCGGACTTTAGGCTTGAAATGACTTAAGATCATTTTTTCCTCCTTAATGTCATAAGCTACCATTAGTCTCTGCTGTTTGGAGGGTGTTGTTTTGAGAAATTGATCATAAAACTGTACTCTCAATAACTCATTTTGGGCCTTGATTTCCATGAATGTTCCTTTAATACCAGATTGTTGCTCACTTTGCCGCCTTGAGGAAGAAACTTCCATACCATGTTGCCTCTCCATTTCTTGCCTGTGAGAGCTGGTGGATGTCTGTTGGCTGGTTTCCCTATCCCTTCTTGGACTCCCTATGATTTCTTCACTATTTTCCTCCTCAGGTTGAGGATCTACTCTTTGCCTTTTGGCCTCTGGTTGCTCTATTGACCCACTTCCAGGTGTGGTTTCTTCTCTGTCCTGTTTCTTGCTCCTTTGCTCATTGATAGGAGTCTGTAATGCTGGCACTTGTGGTGCCTCTGTCTGTAGTGAAGGGGCTCGCCCTTGACCCTGTTCCTTTGAGGTAGTTGGCTGGGTTGTCATTGTTTCTTGCTCTGTATCTACTACCTCCTTGTCCTTTGCTGTCCCTGTTGCTGGTGTAGTCCTTTCTTGGGCAGCTTGTGAAGCTGCAGCAGTTGATGTGCCTTCTCCAATTTGCTATGGCAGTTTGAATGACACCTGCCCAAAAGAATCCAAGTGAAGAGTCTTTTCCAAATTTTTCATAGTTAGCTCCATTTTCTCTTCCTCAGTGAACTGTTCAACTAGTGTGCCTTCTACCCATTCATCTTGGTTGGCAAATTGTTCTATCTCTGGGATTTTGCAATGCTCATAATCTGACAGCCTATATTTTATTTTTCCTACATTGATAAAGCCATTTGGGTCATAGGGTACCCACCAAAAGCTCCTTTTTAATCTGAGTTTTTCACCCAATATCTGATTAGCCTCTTTCCATCCTTCTTTTTTGTTCATGACAAAGGGGCCTAGTTGGTCTCTCAATTTCAACTGAGCATTTTTCTTGGTGCTATGGAAATGAGTCAAATCTGAATTAATAAATTGCCTGTAATATTCCAAGGCAAACAGTCTCATTGGTACATATCTTGGCAGCGTGTAGGGGCACAACTCACAGCCATATATCCTGATGATAGTGTGATTCTGGTAGAAGTACTAGTCACCTATTTTGTAGTTTTTGGAGAGCTGGAATATTTTTTGCATATCATAAGACAGTCTAGGAGGAGGAGTTCTCTTTAGGAGAGAAGAGACTGGATAGGTAAACATGTCATTGAACCTACAGTAGGAGTAGGGAGAGTTGTGGATTTCATGATAGACTGAGGTCCAAAAAATCACAGACCTCTTTTCTCCTTTAGAGTCCAATCTTTTGATGGGGAATTGGAAACAGTCTGGCTGATAATACAAGAACAGATGATAGATGTAGGATGAATACTTGAAGACTCCCTCCCTATCTAGATTCAAGAGTTGGTCATGTATCTTGTTGGCAATGAATTTGGCATAATTGTATTTGACAGCAGGGGGCTGCCCTGGGGTAAATGTGGACAATAAGACCAATATAGTTTCATCAATATGTTCACTTGTCTTGAAACCCAGAACATAAGATATCATATCAACAAGTAATTTACCCACTTCATTGAAACATGCATAGTGAAAAGGAGGTGGCTCTGTAGGACGGCGATCTGCTCTCATAAATACTTGGGCAATTTGGGTTACCTCTGAGCTGGAGAGTTTGGGACCTTCATCAAGCAAGAACTTCATAGAAAGAGGAAACAGAAGCTGAGTTGGTTTGAAGTTCAGCATTTGGTTTATGGAATCAGGATTTATATGAAAGAGGATGCTCCAAGATGGAGTTTTGACTGCCCTTTGGGTTGGTTCATAGTTTTCACAACAGAGGTGAATTATCTCAGGGAAGACATTGACAGAGGGGGAGGAAGTATATGGGAAGATTTGATTCCGATATCCCATAAAAATCATTGTTATTCATATAACTGTTCCTCAGATCCCAGAATGTCTGCAGGTGGTTTCTGTCACCAACCAAGTCTTGGATTAGATAATCCCTATCAGCCAAAGGTAGTGATTCCAATTCCTTGTGGGGTGCATTGAGAGGAGTGACATTCAAGGCTGTTGGAGTCTCCATCTTTAAATTCTCTGTGTTTTTGATTTGAATGTGGGTCTATGCAGCAACAGAACACTGAGTACTAGCTCTGAGGTTTTCCTAGGGAATTGCAGACTGAGCTTTATATAGAAATGGCCTCACTGTGTAAAATTTATAGAAAAGATAAAGTCTGCAGAGTTTAATTGGGAGGCTGGATAAAAACGGAGGAAATGGTGCTCTTTTGCAGGTGAGTTTGGCAAATTAACTCAATATTTGGGCAGTTTTGGAGATTTTGCCGGCGGAAATGGGCTTGAATTGTAGTTTAATGGGCAATTTGCAGAGGAGAACAGAGTTTGCAGGTTTTCTTTGGAACAAAGGGTCACACAGCGAATTAAAATGCAGAGATTTGTGGGTAGGAGCGCATTTTAATTCGAATTTTAGTTCTTCGGGTGATTTTAATAGAGAAATTTCGGAAAAACAAGGTTTACGGGTGAATAACGGGTAAATACCTATTTTATAGGCGACTGGTATGAGCTACGGGTACAATACTGAGCTGAGGGGGCCGAGTTTGCAGAGTGAATTCGCCTGGGTGGCGGACTGGAGTTTTGGTGGTGAATTGGTCGTAAGTTGCATGCACAGTCTCCGCAAGTGAACAAATAGAAATAAACATAAAACCATCACTTTCACGACTTTTAACAAAATTTTGGATTTTTTCGTGCTTTTTGGCACTTTTTTGTGATGACATCATCATGACGTAACTTTTTCCTGTAGCAGGTACGGAGGATGACGTGTCAGATGACATGGCGAGTGACATGGAGGTGGGGTGGTGATGTCAGCAGATGACATGGCACTGATACGGAGTGGTGGTGGGCGACGTGGATGTGATGTCATCAGGTGACATGGGTATGACGTCAGGGGGTAGGCAGCGGGGCTGTAAGCGGTATTCCTCGCACCGCCTTTGGTCCATGGTGGTTTCGGGGGGGGGGGGGCTCCAATCATGCCGGGAAGTCGACGCGTGGCAGGGGTACGATAGAAATACCACCAATCCCTCGGATGCTAACGTTTGGTGGATGGGAGCTTCCGATATCGCCGCCAGCTGTTAGATCTATGGCGCTGGATCGGACAGTTGACGGGCGAGGTAAGTGGCGGAGGTTTATGATACGGGACCCGCGTTAATATTTCGGCATTAAATAATGTTTGTCAGGGTTTAAAACCTTTGATTATGGGTTTTATGTGGTTTATGCAGGCGGCTATGGTTATTTGTTTAACCAAATGTCAAACAAATCCCAATATATACATGCGCGCCAGGAGTTAATATATGGTTTATGTGGGGGGTTTCAGTGCGGTTGTTTATTTAACCGGATGTCAAATAAACCCCAATGTTTTTGAATGCGGAGGGGATATTATTAAGGTTCCAAATGAACCAATAATTCCCTAAAACTTTGTCATAAGGCTATAGTTTCCAGGGGTAGGGATATTATGTATTTTTTGGGTTTTTTGTATAGTTTTTTATAGAATAGGGGTGGGAAAATGATAAAGGAGCTATACAATAGAGTCAATGTTAATATGATTTTATGGATAGATAACGCTAAGTTTATAAGGTAATAACTTAGGTTTTTAGGGAAATGAAGTAAAATGGTAAGATCTTTTACACAAGAAATGTGGCTTGTTTTGACTAAGTAAACTCAGAGTTCAACTTAGCATTTCTCATAAAATGAAGTGAAGTAGGACTACTGGGCAGATCCCAATGTCCTTGAGGGGATGTTAGTAAATGATTTTTGGGGGAATGAGAGGGGAAATTAGTCATGCTCCACTGTTTTGCAACCAAACATTTGCCATGGTACCTGTGACATCCATAAGATAAGTCTTTCTTGACAAGACAAAAATGATCACAAACTTGCTTATGAAACCTCAAACTGCCTACCCAACCTAATACACCTAGAATTTTTTCTTCCTTTTGATTGGGTGCATTTGAACTAGCAAACCCTGATTCTCTTCTTTTCTTTTGAATGCCCTCCTATCTAAGCCTACCCTTATCTCTTCTAAGGGCCCATATTAAGTAGTTGGGCTCCTTTGCTTCTCTACCTATTTAATCATCTGCCAAGCTTGAACTGTTTGGACAAACCTTTATTCTCTATTCTAAAGACAAGTAAATTCAAAACATGATCCAGCCAGGGTTGAACTGTCTGGATATTCATCAATTGTGGCAAGAATCAACCCCCTGCACACAATGAAATTCTTCAAAAATGGAACAGTAGTGGCATTTGAACTAGCACACTTTCCTGGTCTTTTGGTTTGGTGTTCATTTCTATTATTTTTCTCTTGACCATTCCCTTCTTTTTGCCCTTTGATTTTTCTTTTAGGCATACCCTCTTCACATTTTTTAAATTTTTGATTTTTTGGAAAATATGGAACCTTTGCAGCATGGAAAGGATGATCATATTTGGCATTTCCACAGTCAATCGTGAAAAATGAAACCTATTGGTATAGGAACCTAACAGTGGCTCCACTTGGGGATGGCTTTTCCTGATGAAAAGTCAAGAACAGTAGGTCAGATGGCATTATATTCAATTCTTGTTGTATTCTGTCATTTCTCCTTTGCTGTACACAAAATGGTGCCTCTGCAAAATTTAAGTGTTTCTCATGAATTCATTCACATAGTTACAGCTCTATTTAGGATACTCTGTCTGAATATTTATCATCATTTTCATAGCTCCCAAGTCTATTTTTTCTACTTCTTCTAATACACTCAAAGTGCAATACCATTAGGTGTCACAATTCCTTACCTTTCCCTCAAAATTTGCTGCATCTTATTCCCTATCATATTGCTGTAATAAACTGCAGAAAGTAAACACTATTATGTACAAACTAAAGTGTTGATTTCTTCAACAAACTGGATCAAAATAATGCTTGAGCATTTGACCATTTACTGGCCCATCATCTGCCTCTGTACCATCCAAGCTTTTCAGAAAATAGGTGTTGTTTCCTTGTGCAACCTGAATGACATAAGGTCCTTTCCATAAGAAATCAAATTTTCCATGTTTTCCTTTGTCTTCCCTCCTAGAATCCCATTTCAGCACTTTGTCTCCTATGAAAAAGTCTTTTGCTTTAGTCCTTTTGTCAAACATCTTTTTCAGTTTTTCTTGTAGAACCTGACCTCTCTGATACACTTCCTCTCTAGTCTGCTGCAAGTGAATTGTTTGATTGATTCTTCTCTGAATATCATTAGGTTCTGCTTGTATTTCTTGCAACAACTTTATCACTGGGATTCCCAAAGAAGAAGGGAATCTTGCCTCCATGCCATAAACCAATTCATATGGGCTTGTTCCAATGGATCTTTTGGTGGTCAATCTGTCTGCCCATAGTGCATTTACCAGTTTTTTATGCCAATTTTTCTTGTTTTCCTCCGATACTTTCTTTATGATATTGATTAAGCTCTTATTGGAGGATTCAGCTAGACCATTACCTTGGGGGTAATAGGCTATGGAGTGGCCCAAGGTAATGTGGTATTTACGACAAAAATTGATCATTCTTTTGGATTTAAAGGCAGCAACATTGTCTATTATGATCTTCTCCGGGTAGCCAAATCTAGACAAGATGTTGGTTTCTAAGAATTGCATGATGACTGAGTCATTGGCTTGCCTACAAGGGATGGCTTCTATCCATTTGGTGAAGTAATCTGTGGCAGTCAAAATCCATCTATGCTGGTCAGAAGACGAAGGGTGGATTTCCCCAATGAAGTCTAAACCCCATTATTGAAATGGTCTTTCAGTTGAAATGGGTTTGAGGGGCAGGGGCAACAGCTTTTTCTTGCCTTCAAAGATTTGGCATTTGTGGCAAGAAGTTACATATTTCTTTGCATCAGCGAAGAGGGTGGGCCAATAAAATCCAGCCCTTAGGATTTTATCAGCTGTTGATTTCCAATACAAATGTCCACCACAATCCCCTGCATGAAATTCCTTGAGTACTTTGTCAGTTTCATCCAGTGTTAGGCAATTAAGCAAAATACCTTCATGGTTTTTCCAAAACAACACATTATCTATAATACAAAACTTTGAAGCTTTCATTTTCAAGAATCTCTTTTTAGTCTTGGATAACCCTGGAGGAGCTTGCAGGTTTAACAATACAAAACATATGTCAGCATACCAAGGTGATTGTAAAAAGGCTTGATTGATCTGTGGAGTCGCCATCTCCTGTTTGTTATCCAGTTCATTGATGTCAAGGGCTTGAAAATTGGTTTCAGTCATTAGTTTGGTTAATCCTTGTCCTTTTATCAGTTTTGTTGGCTTAATTTCAATGTCATATTCTAAAATGTTAACTATCCATTTGCCCCTCTTACCTTCAATTCCTTCTTGAGTTAGAATGTCTTTGACCACGACATTTGGGACATAAGCTATCATATGAGAATACAAGATATAAACTCTGAAATCCTTGATGTTTTTTACAAGGGCATAAGCTTGCTTTTCCATGATCTGATATTTTAAAGGTGCATCTCTAAGTGCTTTGCTGAAAAAAGCAATGGGCTTTTCACATCCTTGGTCATCTTTTCGCAAAAGGACAGCAACAATAGTATGCTCTGATGCAAAGGAAAAGATTATGAAGTCTCTATCAAAATTAGGGTTTGTGAGGACTGGTGTTTTTGTTAAAGCTATTTTGATATCCTCAAAGGCTTATTTAGCTTCTATTGTCCATTTGACTTTGGAATCTTTCTTCAGCATGTTATTCAACAATCTTATTAGTTCAGCCAAGTTGGGTATGAATCTTCTTAGGAAATTGATCTTTCCTAAAAAAGCTTGTAGTTCTTTGATGTTCCTTGGGTGAGGCACTTGGAGAATAGCTTGTATTCTGTCCAGGTCAATTCTAATGCCATCTTTTGAGATTATGTGACCTAGTAGTTTGCCTTCTTCTAGGCCAAACAATGATTTCTTTGGTTCAATGAAATGCCATATTTTCTGCAAATTAGGAACACTTGTCTCAAATGCTATAAATGTTCTTGGCCTAATTTTGCAAAAGCAGCGAGATCATCGAGATATATGACTAAGAAATCATGGATCTCTTTTGCAAAGGCTATGTCCATGGCTCGTTGAAATGTGGCCCCTGCATTTTTAAGTCTGAAAGGAATTTTTACATATTTAAAGGTTCCCCAAGGTGTGGTAAAGGCAATTTTATCTTGATCATCCGGGTGAACTAAGATCTGATTGAATCCTGAGAATCCATCTAACAATGAGATCCTGGAAGCTCCCACTACCCTTTGTAGGATGTGATCCATTTTTGGTAAGGGGTAGTGGTCTTTGAGAGACACTTTATTCAAATTTCTTAGGTCAACACACAGTCTTATCTCTCCCGTTTTCTTCCTAGTGGGCACTAGATTTGAAATCCATTTGGAGAACCTGATAGGTGCAATTATTCTAGCTTCATACATTCGTTTGAATTCCTTTTCAATAAGGGGGAGGAGGATATGATTCACTCTTCTAAGCTTTTGTTTAAAAGGTTTTTGATTTTCTTTCAAGGGTATGGTATGTTGGATGACAGAAGTATCATAGGACTTGAGGTCCTCATAACTCCAAGCAAAGACATCTTGAAATTATTTAAACAACTCAATGTATTTCAGCTTTTGATTAGGTGGCAATGTCTTAGACAGATTTATCATTTTGGGATTTTATGTGGTTCCAATATTGTAGTCCTCAATTTCTGCATTTAATGGTTGCATTTTTGGCTTTCTTGGAATATCATTTGAGTCAAAAATATCCTCCAAAGGAGTTAGGCCTGTGGGCAGAAAATTATCCTTCAGTTCAATTACTTCAGATTCTCCCTCAACCATTTCATCAAGGTTCATTTGTTTTAGCTCTTGTAGATTTTTGCTAGTGAAATTTGTTGGATGCAAAAATAGATTTGCTGTTTCAGCTGATATGTTCTTTTCAATTTTGTCTACTTGCTGTTCATCATAAATGGTGCTTGTATCTATGTTTGTGCTTGAGAATTCCTTCCTTAAAGTCAATAAATTATTGATTTGTGTATCATTTTCAAACACCTACCAATTTTTAACATTGTCTGGAACAGAGGGCCTGTGTTTAATTTTAGAAGTAAAGTGGTGATTAGGCTCAAATGGTAGCTTGCAAGTGTTGGCAAAAGTTGCCAAACTGTGGGCATGTAAATTGTGGTTTCTAGGGATTTTGGTTAGCTGAGATTCTAAGAAGCTGTTGAGTATTTCAATTGCTGCCCCTCTATAAGACCTCAGCCTGAGATCATTTGTAACAAAGTTTCCCTTCATCTGTTGGATAATCAAGTCAGAGTCCCCTAAAATGGAAATCCTAGCTGCCCCTAGACTTTTAATCAGTTTGAGACCTAGTAAAAGGGCTTCATATTCGGCCATATTGTTTGTGCATCTGAAATTTAGCCTATATGCATGTCCTTGGGCATGGTCATTTTGCATATTGTGTATCCAAATCCCTGCCCCTGCTCCTAACTTATTCACTGACCCATCAAACTCTAAGTACCATAAGATTTCTTGATTGTAACTAGTCTTAGGAGTTTTGGAAACTGTTTTAATAGGCAGATTTGGGTTGTGTAAATCATATGGTATGTCTTGTTTGTTTGTTGCATCAATTATTTGAACAATTTTTTGATCTTGGGCAACAGATTATTCATTTATGTCTCTTGCTTGTGATAATTCTGGGAGTTTGTGATCAGTTTTGGGACACATTTCAACATTGTATAAGATAAACGAATCCATATCAGAGTGCATGGAATAAATGGGGAAGTTTTGTGGCTTCTCTTGACTGCTGACCACATATTTCATCAATGTCTCCCGGTATAATCTCTTTGGCTGGCCAAAGACTGAAATGGTGGCATAGGACATGTCTAGCTGCAAAGATCCTTAGAGTTTTTCACCCCAAGATCTGGATAAAAGCATTCCATATTTAGGTGGAATATCAGCTACAATCACATCCATTAAAATTGTTGTGGCTGGATACTGAACTAGAGATACACAAAGGTCTTTGATTAGGCCTAGACATCTGACCTGGCTAGAATCAAAAGAAAACAAGTCTTTGTAGGGCCTTGTGATGTCTAGGTCCAATCTTTCCATCACAGATTTAGGCATCAGGTTATGGGAAGCTCCTGAAGCAAACATTGCATTATGTAGCACTTTGTCATGAATGTTTAAGCTTACATAGAATGGAGGGACTCCTCCATCTACTGTTTTACCATTTACCTTAGGAACAAAAATTAGCTCTGGTTGACCATCTAAAACATTGACTGCATCTCTATTCTCTGATATTTGAAGTGACCTGTTGATTTGTTCCCTATAAACCTCATGTTTAGCCAATTCTGAGAGTGGAATTGCTATTTTTAACTTGCCTATTTCTGTTTCTAGGTTGAAGGGTTTTTCCACTTGGATTTTTGTATTGTGGACAGCAAGCTTTTCCTTTTTTGCTGTATTTTCAGTGACCTTTTCTTCATCATGAGTGTTGTTATGAACTAAATCTGTTTTGAAATTATTTTCAGGAGAGCTGTTTGCATTATTTTTTGGAGTAAAGGAGGTGGATGGCTGATCACTTGATGGCTGTAAGTCTGAAATGTCCTCTACCGTGGGTTCCTTTGGGTTGAGGTTTGTTTTAGTTGGGAGTTCTGTCAGGGAAGTTTTATCCTTTGCTTTCTTAGGTTGCTTGGTATCTTTTAGCTTGCTAGGTTCAGGCACATCTATCGTTCTGCTCCTTAATTTGTATTGTTTATGAACCTCATAGACAGCTGCATCATATCCTTCCCTGAAATCAAATGATTCTCCGGATTTGGTTTGAAATTGGTTGAAATTATGAGCTTCTTGGTCATCTTGTGTTAGAAAGATTTGTTGTTCACTGTTCAAACCCATTAGGTTGATTTGAGTATCCTCTGTTGGCTCACTAGAGGTTGAGGCTTCGGCATAGTTCTCTTGAAATGGAGGTCTGATATTCTGATCAGGGCCAGCTTTCCCGGTGTTAGGATTTTGATTTTTTCTAAAGTTTGGATTTCTAGTGGTGTTACTTGGTTGACCATCCCAAGAAGATTTCCTTTCAATGGTTTCCACTCTGTCACCCAGTCTGTCCATACCTTTGATGATTGCATCTAGTTTTTGCTCAAATGCAGAAGGCTCTTCTTTGAAAGTTGTTCTCCTTTCAGTTCTAGCCCGATTTCTCTTAGATATCAAGTTGGCCTCTACACTAACCGCTATGCTTTGCATGTCTTCTAAGGTAGGAGGAGCCCTTTCCCTTAGTTGATATGCCATGTCAGAATCAAATCCATCAGGGAATTTTATCAAGGCTAAGCTAGGTGGAGGTCTAAGGTTTTGAGGAATAGCATTGTATACATTATTGAATCTAGCACAGTAGTCTTGGACAGTTTCTTGTGGTCCTCTTTTCAGGCTTTCATATTCAGATAGGATATGCAATGGATCCTTCTTCTTTTCCCATCTGTTCAAAAAAGTTTGGTAAAGGGTATCAGGATCAGCAATTGTGTTTACAGGGAGAGCTCTGAACCAGGTCCTTACATCACCAGTTAAGCTTTGCATAAAAACTTTCATTCTTACATCATCCACATCAATTTCATAGTTCTCAAAATAATATTGCATTTTATTTGTATGTTGTTGGGCTGTATAGGTGCCAGTGCAATCAAAATAAGTGATTTTACTTTGGTAATCTTGAGGCATAGCCCCTGGATTGGCAGGAAACTGCAGTGGAGCATATCTGTTTGCCATATTTACACAGATGAATGGGACAACAGGAAGAAGTAGGACAGCTGGAACAACAGGGATAGGAGTGGAAATATGTGCAGTGGATGGGGGAGTGGAAATGATACTTTGAGGTGAGGATGAAGAACTCGGAGAGGCTGTAGTATTGAGAGAAAGGACTGCTGCTCTCACAGGAGTAAGCTCGGATTTTGTGAGGTTTTGCTGAAGTATATCAAGGTCTAAATCAGCAGAATTTTCTAGACTTTCTTGTCTTCTAAGGCTCTTAGAGATCAAATTAGGATTTTCAAAAATAGTTGGAGGATCTGGATCAGGATTTGACCTAGTGTAACGAGTTTTCTTCTTTGGAGCCAGCTTCTAAATGTGTTTTTGGTATTTTCTGGAAATGTTTAAAGATCACTGTTTTTGACAATATCCTGAAGGAAGCTCTTTTGAAATATAGGAGGCTTTGGGCTTTCCTTTCAATATATTAAAACAAGGAGACTGATCAAATATTTTGGGACAACTGTTTAAAGCCTAAAAACTAGACTGGAGATTGACTGAAGCAACGTTTATTTACTCCTGTAAATGCAGAGAAAAAATAGTTTCAAAGGCTACCTGGCTAACTTCGGGCTCCATCTGTAGCTTTAGAAAATATACAACAGTAACAAACAGTCATTCAGGTCCCCAGCAGAGTCGCCAATGATGTTATCACTCAGATTGTTCCCCAGGAAAGCTCAAAAAAGGGGAATACGGCCGAGGTAACCACTAACAAATCTTTTAGCTACAGATTCTAGCCAATCTGCAACTAGAGAGGGCTCTCTCTTTGTAATTTAGCTTTATTTTGCTATATGTTAGGCTAGTTATGAGGCACAAGTGTTTGTTTGGTGTTTGGAAAGTGACATTCAGTAGAACAGAGCTGCAGTGTGTGGGAAGTTTAGACCATTGGGTTAATGGAGTTAATGAAAATAAACTTCTGGGTATGGTTTCTTTGGCAAAAGGAGGAACTACAGAGCAAGATAATTACCAATGGAACAATATTCAAGCTGGAATTAGGATGAAATGGGGTCAGGGAATGAAAGGAAATTAAGAATCTTTCATTAGGCTAACAGAGGGAAAATGAATGAATATTACCAAGGAGCAGTTAAGAATTCCTTAATTATATTCAGAGTGTAAGAACCAGGGAGACAGGAGCAATCAAGAATTCCTGCCTATGCTAGTCCTGTAGAAAACATAAAAAATTGACAGGAATTGAACACAGAGTACAACAAAGTAAATTCTGGGTTATTATTTTTTCCTGCAATTCAGAATATGATATATAGATGATACATAACACATAGAAATAGTAAAACGAGAGTTAAAAGGACTTATTGATCCATAAGGGTAGCACAAGAATTCTGCAACATATTCGTTTGCCATTAATCCCACAACCAGCAAGTTCATCAACAAAGAATTCCAACAATCTTTATTCTGAAGAGTTCTCAGAAATTTACAGCGCAGGTCCAGAATGATATTCACCAACCAACAACAATACATCTCCAAGGGAGGTATTTATACAAAAAGGAGATACAAAAAATCTCATAGAGAAAATATCAAGTAATAAATTCATCCATCTACTCCTTCAAAGGCAATAAATGACATTGAGAACCGAGCATAATGAATGTAGGAGTAACTGTGCTGTACTGGCTGCCTTAGGTGGTCTGCTGTATTTGACTTTTTGACTCAACAAGTCAGCTGGTAGCTGTGTCTTTAATGTGCGTTACTGCGTTGCTGTCTTGGCCCTTTATCTGTGCGTGGTCTTACATTAATGAGCTACAGTCCCAATCTGATTTCCTTTTAGGTGGCTCATGTATTTGAATTTGCTGATATGCAAATGATCAAAAAAGGAAAAGAACCAAAATTACCTTGGTAAAATCTCTAACATCTCCTGCCACCATTGGTATGTAGGCAACTAATGTCTTTGTATTTTTATCAGTGTTTCATCAGCTTCAGTATACCTGTAGAAGTTGGGCTGGACATCAAAAAGATGATTTATTTCATGTTCAATATAGAACAGATTTTCCAATTTGTCATATAAGCTCTGTCCAGTGGGAGGTCCCGTGCCTTCTGAAGTGCTTGATGCTGCAGTGATCTGGTTGGCAACATAATTATTTACCCTGTGAGCATACTGTTCATGTGTCAATAGCCTCTGATTGCTGGTTAACAAACTGGGTAGACCCCTTTGCTGCAAGGCTGTAAACTTTTCTGTAAAAGCATTTATTTCTGCCTGCATTTCTTGACATTTTCTTTCTAGATTTTGAACAAAATTCCTGAGGGTCAACACCTTTTTCACTATCAAAATGGTGTCTGTTCTGTTTCTGATATCTAGAGCTGCTAGTTGCTCTTTGGTATGAGTATTCAAAAATTGAATAAGTCTATTGGCCTACTCAGGCATGTTTCCCAATGATGCCCTGGCCCTTTGCATCTCTACTCTGGCTATTTATATCAAGTCTATTTGTTCATGGATCGTCTGAATTGATTGCCATTGGTCAGTGATAGACTGGCCAATTTTGGTCCGCAAAATTGTTTTAATATCTGCTAGAGGTTTGTGAAGAGTGAGATCCTTTTCCAAGGATTTCACCTTATTCTCCAAGGCCTTTATCTCTCTGGTTTTCTTTGCCACTGTTATCTTGGATTTGTCATAGCTTACCTCTAGCTTGGCCACCTTTTCTTTGGCCTCTTTTAGCTCTGACATTTGGACTTCTAGCTCTTTCACTGCTTTCATCATTTCTTCCATGCTCATGCTAGAGTGTGGTGCTGATATTGTTGCTGCTGCTGAATCATCTGTGTCTGATGTACTTGTTGTTGATGCTGGGATGATAGGAGGGATTGCTGCTGCAACTGTGGGAGGGGCAGTAGTGACTGTTGGAGTTGTTTCAGGTGGCTGGGAGGTCGAATCTCCCTGCTTTGCTTGCAATGCTTTCTCCAATTCTTTCTCCATTTGAATTATCCTTTGATTCATCCTCATTAGCAAATCCATCATGTCTTCACCTACCTTTTCTTGTGCAAGTTCTGTAGTTTGTGGGTGCATGGTTACAGGCAGCCTCAATTGCTTTCTAAGTGCAGCAATATCTTCTTCCTTTTTCTTTATGAGGGCTTTGATGCCCTTGGCATCCTTAGGATCATGCCCTAGCTCCATAATAATTTCCTCCAAGGTCTTTATTCTGTTGTCTTTAGCCAAGGAAGATATTTTTTCCAAATCCAATTGGGCAGATGTATTGCTTAATGATTCCTTCAATTGGTGGGCCAGCATTGCCTTGTCTACCAATGTAGCATAGACCATTTCGCCTGTTTGCTTGTGCAGCTCAATTTGGTCCATTGGGTGTATGTCTTTGGTGAGGACCTCTAGATTTGTTCTTATGTAGTCCGCAGCTGTCTGTGGTTGCCGGACTTTAGGCTTGAAATGACTTAAGATCATTTTTTCCTCCTTAATGTCATATGCTGCCATTAGTCTTTGCTGTTTGGAGGGTGTTGTTTTGAGAAATTGATCATAAAACTGTACTCTCAATAACTCATTTTGGGCCTTGATTTCCATGAATGTTCCTTTAATACCAGATTGTTGCTCACTTTGCCGCCTCGAGGAAGAAACTTCCATACCATGTTGCCTCTCCATTTCTTGCCTGTGAGAGCTGGTGGATGTCTGTTGGCTGGTTTCCCTCTCCCTTCTTGGACTCCCTATGATTTCTTCACTAATTTCCTCCTCAGGTTGAGGATCTACTCTTTGCCTTTTGGCTTCTGGCTGCTCTGTTGACCCACTTGCAGGTGTGGTTTCTTCTCTGTCCCGTTTCTTGCTTCTTTCCTCATTGATAGGAGTCTGTAATGCTGGCAGCTGTGGTGCCCTGTCTTTAGTGAAGGGGCTCACCCTTGACCATGTTCCTTTGAGGTAGTTGGCTGGTCTGTCATTGTTTCTTGCTCTGTATCTACTACCTCCTTTTCCTTTGCTGTCCCTGTTGCTGGTGTAGTCCTTTCTTGGGCAGCTTGTGAAGCTACAATAGTTGATGTGCCTTCTCCAATTTGCTGTGGCAATTTGAACGACACCTGCCCAAAAGAATCCAAGTCAAGAGTCTTTTCCAAATTTTTCATAGTTAGATCCATTTTCTCTTCCTCAGTGAACTGTTCAACTAGTGTGCCTTCTACCCATTCATCTTGGTTGGCAAATTGTTCTATCTCTGGGATTTTGCAATGCTCATAAGCTGACAGCCTATATTTTATTTTTCTTGCATTGATAAAGCCATTTGGGTCATAGGGTACCCACCAAAAGCTCCTTTTTAATCTGAGTTTTTCACCCAATATCTAATCAACCTCTTTCCATCCTTCTTTTTTGTTCATGACAAAGGGGCCTAGTTGGTCTCTCAATTTCAACTGAGCCTTTTTCTTGGTGCTATGGAAATGAGTCAAATCTGAATTAATAAATTGCCTGTAATATTTCAAGGCAAACAGTCTCATTGGTACATATCTTGGCAGCCTGTAGGGGCACAACTCACAGCCATATATCCTGATGATAGTGTGATTCTGTTAGAAGTACCAGTCACCTATTTTGTAGTTTTTGGAGAGTTGCAATATTTTCTGCATATCATAAGACAATCTAGGAGGAGGAGTTCTCTTTAGGAGAGAAGAGACTGGATAGACAAACACGTCAATGAACTCACAGTAGGAGTAGAGAGAGTTGTGGATTTCATGATAGACTGAGGTCCAAAAAATCACAAACCTCTTTTCTCCTTAAGAGTCCAATCTTTTGATGGGGAATTGGAAACAGTCTGGCTGATAATACAGGAACAAATGATAGATGTAGGATGAATACTTGAAGACTCCCTCCCTATCTAGATTCAAGAGCTGGTCATGTATCTTGTTGACAATGAATTTGGCATAATTGTATTTGACAGCAGGGGGCTGCCCTGGGGTAAATGTGGACAGTAAGACCAATATAGTTTCATCAATATGTTCAATTGTCTTGAAACCCAGAACATAAGATATCATATCAACAAGTAATTTACCCACTTTATTGAAACATGCATAGTGAAAAGGAGGTGGTGTTGAAAAGTGTGCAACAAGAAATGCTTGTTGAGAATGCAACAAGATGATGGAGCTTAGTGAAAAGAGTCGCCTTCACTAAGTGGGCCCACAGGCAAATTATGGCGCAAGTTCTATTTTTGATCCCAGTGTGGATGATCACAGTGTGAGTGATCACAGGTGACCACAGTATGGGTGAACACAATATGAGTGATCACAGTATGAGTGATCAAATTCTATTTTTAGACTGGCTGTCAAAAATAGAAAAGTCAAATATTATTGTCTCATAATAATATTTGGACTATAAACTTGATCTTATTCTCTTGGAGCACTTCAGGATGAGCTACGGATGTGGTACATGCAGATCCCAGAGGGAAATACATGGTTACCTATGGGATGACTAATATTTGCATGCAGGACTTCAGTTAAAACTCAAGTGAGTTGAGTTTAGTGGATTGAAGGTGCAGTTGATGGAGTTGTGTTCAGTTTAGCTTTGTTAAACTGGTTGTATTTAGTCTAACTGATCAATAGACTAGAGATGAGTTGGGTGAATTAGTTATTAATTAATTCACAAGTTATTAACTCATAATGCAACTATAGAATACATCAGTTAACTCAGTTGCATGTCAGTGCATGTTCAGTTCAGCAGGGACAGGTGTCAGAGGATCAGATTGCTATCAGTTGTGACTATAGCTGTGCATGATGATTTGCAAAATAAAAGGGATTGAGTATGCCAATGAATTGGCCAATACCAAGAATTGTAGCTTGTGCTCACGTCCAATAGAGTGTGAGTGATTATTTGCAGGTCAAATACGAGTTTGGTAAGCCATTCTCATCAATTCTTGAGCAGATATTGAGCTGTGGAGGCAGGCAAGCAGTGGAATAGATTTGGAGATCAGATCTGAGCTGTATTGTGTGTAGCATGTGGAGATAGTACTGAGTACTTGTGAGGAGTATTGTACTATGTATTGTTACATGATTCAATCACTATAATATACAGATAGTTGGGGTTTTTAGCGAGATGCTTTCCCTGGGATACATACTGTGTTAATGAGTTTGATTGATGCTTCTATGTACGCCTGTGAATGTTTCTGCTTTTGTAAATTGATGATCAACATAGAGGAGGTTATGTATTGTGCATGTTCCACTTTAAGTGTATAATCAAGATAATCTCTATGAATATGTGTCATATTATTCAAAATTTCTACATGGTATCAGAGCTAGATGATTTGTAGAAAAAGTTTCTACATGGTATCAGAGTTGCTTGATTTATAGAAGAGATTTTTACAGGATATCAAGTGAGGATTGATCATCAGATCTATTATTCAGGAAGTGTTTACATTTTATTTCTTCAGGTAGAGTCGTAATCGGGCCAGGTAGCCTCTGGATTCATCCTTCTTTTGGAAGGTGAAATATTCGGTGAATGCCCATACAGTCAATCTCTGTACAAGAAATAATTTGTTCTCACGAATTTTAGATCGGAAGCAGTTGAGTTTTGAGCTGGTGGAATCTGAATTTAATTCCAAAGCAAGAGCAAAACTCAAAAACATTCAGTGTGAGAATGGAGACAGTATGCCCCAGTATCTCACGAAGTTCACCCAATGCTGGGATGAGCTGGGAAGTGTGGGGGTGACTGTCGGATGAGGATGGTGAGTCTAGCACTCCTTGACCTTCCTAAGAGTTGGAATAGCTACCAGGACTCGGTGAATGGAAGGGAGAAAATTCCAAATTGGGAATGAATATGGTCGGATTTGATGCAGGAGGAGATTAGACGGAGCACCAGAGATGGTTCTTCATCCATGCAGGATGAGGAGAATTGTGCCTTAGCGAGTAAGGTGAAGAAGGGGAAGGAGAAGGTTTCTCTTTCCAAATCTTGTTCTTCCAATGATGGGAAGAAGGTTGACAAATCGAAAGTGTGATGCCTTCATTGTCATGATGGAGACTTGGTGGTTGAGAGGGAGCATACATTACCTCTCAACATGCAGAGCTAGAAGAAGTCTCAGACGATTGTGGAGGAGCCACGATTGGTGCAGCAGCTTCAGGAGGTTGTGGAGCAGCCACAACAAGGGAAGCTGAGAGGAGATCGAGTAGAGACATCTACTCATCCAGAGATCTCCAATAGGGGGAAACTTCGAGCCAGGTGGGCTGAGGGATCACATGTAGCCATACCTCCAGGTAGGAGGTGGGGTGATGTGGATTGATTGTCCCAAGGAGGCGGGGCAAGATCCTTGAGGTACCCAACCACTTGGATGAGACCTTGCTACGGGAGCCCCAAATGTGTAGTAGCAGGAACTGACTGATTGGGTAGAGACAGATGCAGATGGAGCGGCAGAGAGAGCGACAGTGCAGGGAATCCCAAGACAACGCATAGCTAGTAGGCTGCAACAATGCGAGAGGCACAAGTGTTTTGCACAGTGCTAGGTGGCACAGAGAGGTGTGTAATGGTGCGAGATGCATGGAGATGTTGCAATAGCGTAGATGTCAGAGAGGGATCACTTGTCAGTAGTAGGTAGAGCTTCAGCATGAGATGATGTTTCTAGCCCAACAGGGAGGTCAGTTGGGAGGTGCAATGCGGATGCAATGCTGGGAGATAGAACCAACAGCAGCACGGATGCAGTCAGAGATCAAAGTGACAGAGGCTAGAGCAGTCAGATACTGAAGAGCACAAAGATGCAGAGTTTTTAGTCGACAGAGGCAACAACAGTCAGAGACTTTAATGACAGAGCAAGTGGACCGGCCAGATGTGTTGCATGGAGAACATTCCAGAGTTACAGGATCGGGTTTGAGAGGAAGCCTTTCTTGTTGAGAGGGAGTGTTGAAAAGTGTGCAACAAGAAATGCTTGTTGAGAATGCAAGAAGATGATGGAGCTTAGTGAAAAGAGTCGCCTTCACTAAGTGGGCCCGGAGGCAAATTATGGCGCAAGTTCTATTTTTGATCCCAGTGTGGATGATCACAGTGTGAGTGATCACAGTATGGGTGACCACAGTATGGGTGACCACAATATGAGTGATCACAGTATGAGTGATCAAAGTCTATTTTTAGACTGGCTGTCAAAAATAGAAAAGTCAAATATTATTGTCTCATAATAATATTTGGACTATAAACTTGATCTTATTCTCTTGGAGCACTTTAGGATGAGCTACGGATGTGGTACATGCAGATCCCAGAGGGAAATACGTGGTTACCTATGGGATGACTAATATTTGCATGCAGGACTTCAGTTAGAACTCAAGTGAGTTGAGTTTAGTGGACTGGAGGTGCAGTTGATGGAGTTGTGTTTAGTTTAGCTTTGTTAAACTGGTTGTATTTAGTCTAACTGATCAATAGACTAGAGATGAGTTGGGTGAATTACTTATTAATTAATTCACAAGTTATTAACTCATAATGCAACTATAGAATACATCAGTTAACTTAGTTGCATGTCAGTGCATGTTCAGTTCAGCAGGGACAGGTGTCAGAGGATCAGATTGCTATCAGTTGTGACTATAGCTGTGCATGATGATTTGCACAATCAAAGGGATTGAGTATGCCAATGAATTGGCCAATACCAAGAATTGTAGCCTGTACTCACATCCAAAAGAGTGTGAGTGATTATTTGCAGGTCAAATACGAGTTTGGTAAGCCATTCTCATCAATTCTTGAGCAGGTATTGAGCTGTGGAGGCAGGTAAGCAGTGGAATAGATTTGGAGATCAGATCTGAGCTGTATTGTGTGTAGCATGTGGAGATAGTACTGAGTACTTGTGAGGAGTATTGTACTATGTATTGTTACATGATTCAATCACTATAATATACAGATAGTTGGGGTTTTTAGCGAGATGCTTTCCCTGGGATACATACTGTGTTAATGAGTTTGATTGATGCTTCTATGTACGCCTGTGAATGTTTTTGCTTCTGTAAATTGATGATCAACGTAGAGGAGGTTATGTATTATGCATGTTCTACTTATAAGTGTATAATTAGGATAATCTCTGTGAATATGTGTCATATTATTCAAAATTTCTACAGGTGGCTCTGTAGGCTGGCGATCTACTCTCATAAATACTTGGGCAATTCAGGTTACCTCTGAGCTGGAGAGTTTGGGACCTTCATCAAGCAAGAACTTCATAGAAAGAGGAAACAGAAGCTGAGTTGGTTTGAAGTTCAGCATTTGGTTTATGGAATCAAGAGTTATATGAAAGAGGATGTTCCCAGATGGAGTTTTGACTGCCCTTTGGGTTGGTTCATAGTTTTCACAACAGAGGTGAATTATCTCAGGGAAGACATTGACAGAGGGGAGGAAGTATATGGGAAGATTTGATTCCCATATCCCATAAAAATCATTGTTATTCAGATAACTGTTCCTCAGCTCACAGAATGTCTGCAGGTGGTTTATGTCACCAACCAAGTCTTGGATTAGATAATCCCTATCAGCCAAAGGTAGTGATTCCAATTCCTTGTGGGGTGCATTGAGAGGAGTGACATTCAAGGCTGTTGGAGTCTCCATCTTTAAATTCTCTGTGTTTTTGATTTGAATGTGGGTCTATGCAGCAACAGAACACTGAGTACTAGCTCTGAGGTTTTCCTAGGGAATTGCAGACTGAGCTTTATATAGAAATGGCCTCACTGTGTAAAATTTACAGAAAATACAAAGTCTGCAGAGTTTAATTGGGAGGCTGGATAAAAACGGAGGAAATGGTGCTCTTTTGCAGGTGAGTTTGGCAAATTAACTCAATATGCAGTTTTGGAGATTTTGCCGGTGGAAATGGGCTTGAATTGCAGTTTAATGGGCAATTTGCAGAGGAGAACAGAGTTTGCAGGTTTTTTTTGGAACAAAGGATCACACAACGAATTTAAAATGCATAGATTTGTGAGTAGGAGCGCATTTTAATTCCAATTTTAGTTCTTCGGGTGATTTTAATAGAGAAATTTCGGAAAAACAGGGTTTACGGGTGAATAACGGGTAAATACCTATTTTATAGGCGACTGGTATGAGTTGCGGGTACAATATTGAGCTGAGGGGGCCGAGTTTGCAGAGTGAATTCGCTTGGGTGGCGGACTGGATTTTTGGTGGCGAATTGGTCGTAAGTTGCATGCACAGTCTCCGCAAACAAACAAATAGAAATAAACATAAAACCACCACTTTCACGACTTTTAACAACATTTTGGCTTTTTTTCGGGCTTTCTGGCGCTTTTTTGTGATGACGTCATCATGACGTAACTTTGTCCTGTAGCGGGTACAGAGGATGACGTGGCGGGTGACACAGAGGCGGGGTGGTGATGTCAGCAGATGACATGGTGCTGATACAGAGTGGTGGTGGGTGACGTGGATGCGGCATCATCAGGTGATGTGGGTATGACGTTAGGGGGTAGGCAGCAGGGAGGTAATTGGTATTGCCCGCACCGCCTTTGGGCCATGGTGGTTTTGGGGGGGGGGGTCCTCCGATCACCTCGGGAAGTCGACGCGTGGCAGGGGTACAACAGAAATACCACCAATCCCCTGAACGCTAACGTTCGGTGGATGTGAGCTTCCGATATCTCCGCCAGCCGTTAGATCTATGGCGCTGGATCGGACGGTCGACGAGCGAGGTAAGTGGCGGAGGTTTATGATAGGGGACCCGCGTTAATATTTCGGCATTAAATAATGTTTGTTTCAGGGGGGGTTCCTCCAATCACCCCGCGAAGTCGACGCATGGCAGGGGTACGGCAGAAATACCGCCAATCCCTCGGACACTGATGTTCGGTGGATGGGAGCTTCCGATATCGCCACCAGCCGTTAGATCTATGGCACTAGATCGGATGGTCGACGGGCGAGGTAAGTGGTGGAGGTTTATGTTACGGGACCCGCGTTAATATTTCAGAATTAAATAATGTTTGTCGGGGTTTAAAACCTTTGATTATGGGTTTTATGTGGTTTATGCAGGCAACTATGGTTATTTGTTTAACCAAATGTCAAACAAATCCCAATATATACATGCGCGCCAGGAGTTAATATATGGTTTATGTGGGGGGTTTCAGTGCGGTTGTTTATTTAACCGGATGTCAAATAAAACCCAATGTTTTTGAATGCGGAGGGGCTATTATTAAGGTTCCAAATGAACCAATAATTCCCTAAAACTTTGTCATAAGGCTATAGTTGCCAGGGGTAGGGATATTATGTATTTTTTGGGTTTTTTGTATAGTTTTTTATAGAATAGGGGTGGGAAAGTGATAAAGGAGCTATACAATAGAGTCAATGTTAATATGATTTTATGGATAGATAATGCTTAAGTTTATAAGGTAATAACTTAGGTTTTTAGGGAAATGAAGTAAAATGGTAAGATATTTTACACAAGAAATGTGGCTTGTTTTGACTAAGTAAACTCAGAGTTCAACTTAGCATTTCTCATAAAATGAAGTGAAGTAGGACTACTGGGTAGATCCCAATGTCCTTGAGGGGATGTTAGTAAATGATTTTTGGGGGAATGAGAGGGGAAATTAGTCATGCTCCACTGTTTTGCAACCAAACAATTACCATGGTACCTGTGACATCCACAAGATAAGTCTTTCTTGACAAGACAAAAATGATCACAAACTTGCTTATGAAACCTCAAACTGCCTACCCAGCCTAATACACCTAGCATTTTTTCTTCCTTTTGATTGGGTGCATTTGAACTAGCAAACCCTAATTCTCTTCTTTTCTTTTGAATGCCCTCCTATCTAAGCCTACCCTTATCTCTTCCAAGGGCCCAGATTAAGCAGTTGGGCTCCTTTGCTTCTTTACCTATTTACTCATCTGCCAAGCTTGAACTGTTTGGACAGACCTTTATTCTCTATTCTAAAGACAAGTAAATTCAAAACATGATCTAGCCAGGGTTGAACTATCTGGCTATTCATCAACTGTGGCAAGAATCAACCACCTGCACACAATGAAATTCTTCAAAAATGGAACAGTAGTGGCATTTGAACTAGCACACTTTCGTGGTCTTTTGGTTGGGGGTTCATTTCTATTATTTTTTGACCATTCCCTTCTTTTTGCCCTTTGATTTTTCTTTTAGGGCATACCCTCTTAACATTTTTTAAATTTTTGATTTTTTGGAAAATATGGAACCTTTGCAACATGGAAAGGATGATCATATTTGGCATTTCCACAGTCAATCATGAAAAATGAAACCCATTGGTATAGGAACCTAACAGAAGGGTTAATCAGAAAATAGAGGAGACATATCTTAGTGTATGTAATGATTAATGAAGAAGGCTTGATTTGTTTTTTTCAAGGATTCCTGTGTCAACATGTTTTGTTGATGTGTTTTACTGTTTCCTTTTGTTTTCAGCTAGTCATATTCCATTTCTTTCAGTTCAATTATTCATAAATATGTTGTCTTTATTATTTGAAAGAGATCAATGAATGCAGACCTCATCTAAGACAAATGCTATGTTTTCTTTCGAATAATTTTCATGTATTTCATTTGAAACTGAGTATGAAATTCATCTCTAGATGCTTTATGCTTAGTGGATTGTAATATTGTTCTTCTTCACCATATACTACAATTGATTTTAAAGATCCAAAGTGTTGGCTATCTTGCCCTTAGTAAAGAACTGCTCACTATCCCATTTTAATCACTGAGATTTTCTAAACAAGGATTCCCAATGCATGTCTCTATCACTTTGTCATTAAACTTTTAAAAAACTTAAAACAAATTCATTTCTCCTGTCCTTAAGAGCTAGCCTAAAATATGAAAAACTCAGTTGTTTAATTGACTGAAAGACCCTATAGAGAGAGCCCTCTCTAGACCACTAGTGATGCAGGTGGATATTGGTGGCCACCTACCAAGTCCACTTGGACCCCCACCATTGTTTCTTTCAGCTTTTTAGTTTCCTTAATTATAGCACAGTTTACAATTTTTAGCAGTTTTTCGGGTCCTGAACTTTCGGAGCCATTTTGAGGCCCTAAATGACGTTTTTTGGGAAAACTGGGAGCAACATGGTTCCATGGATTGATGTTGCTCTTCCCAAAGTTGTAGTTCTCGGATAGATCTTTCTAACGAGATACTGTGAGTGTCAAACGGAGATCGTATGCCAAGTTACGACCCTGGGAAGTTTTTGTACCAATTTATCCAAACGGGGCCCACAATTTGGCGTTTCATCTTCTAGGGTTAGGTTTTTTGATGTTTAGGGTTTTCCATTGCTTCTCAATAATAAATAGGCCTTCCAGCCTCATTGTAGCATAGTTCAGAGGGATGTAGCAGCCACAACTCTTCTCAGAGATAAGCTACGATCGTCCTAGCTGGTTTATTTCCATTTCTGTTTGTAAGCATATTTCAATATTTTACATTAATGAAATGAATTATTATTTCCACTGCATCTTTGTGTGTATGGTTATCTCTGTATTTTGTTGCGTTCCTGTTTAAATCCAGATCAGTGGTATCAAAGCAATCTGCTTTTTTTTCTCTATTTTTCTTTGCATGTCCCCAACAAGGTTGGGATATAAGGAGTTAGGGCTTGAACTGGTCGAACCTTTGCAAGACCAGCCTTGCAAATCCCGACGGCCTCCCATTGTGGATGAAAAGAAAGATGAGGGGGCAGGAGATCTTATCAAAATCTTGCTCGAAGAAGCCCTCGAGCGACAAAGGAATGCGATGATGGACAACTTTTCCCAGATCCTTCAGCGGCTACCGAGGGGTGACGCATCGGCTTCCAACAGCTACTCTGGAAACACCACACCATTTAAGGTACACGATAATTTTGAAATCCCCATATTTGAGGGTTAGATAGACGCAGATGCCATCGATAAATGGTTAAATTTGCTAGAGGGTTATTTTTCTGTTCATGATTTTTCCAGTAGGGAAAATATTATTTTCGCTCTTCTCAAAGCAACCCCCCACGTCAAGGATTGGTGGGAAACCTACTGTGAGCATAAGGATGAAAGTACAGGCTCACTATTTTTGGCCGCACCCACTTGGAATGCATTCCAGGATGCCATCAAGTAGCAGTACTACCCTATTGGAAGCTATGAGGATCAATACATAAAGTGGACCATGCTGAGGTAGGGAAGGGACCAAGACGTGCCTGAGTTCACCAATATTTTCCATACCCTTCGCACAAAGTTGGGTATCAAGGATTTAGAGCAGCATTTGGTACTCAGATACCGCGGCTGCTTGCACAAGTACATCTAGGAAGAAATGGAATTCCTGAACATCTCCTTGCTCAGCACTGCATACCGATATGCCGTCAGGGTCGAGCAAAAGTTTAAACAGAAGAAGCGAGACTATGGATCTGCGAATTCGAAGTAAGAGAAAGGTGCCCCCAAACCGTAGAACAAAGGACAAAGCCAAGGCGGGGCGGCCCAAGACAACCCGCAAAAGCTGCAAGCAAAGAACAATGCCGCAAAGCCGAAAAAGGACATAGGAAAGTGGTGTGAGTTCCATAAGAGCTCCACTCACAACACAAGTGTGTGTCGGGCCAAGCAGTCACTGGTGGCTGAGCTAAAGGTTTTAGAATCGGATGTTGGTTCCGAATCTGGGTCAGAACTTGACAAGGGGAATGACAAAGGGAAGCAGATTATCGATGCAGAGCCCAATGCCACCATTGCCACCACGAAGATCCAGAAGGAGGAACTCGAAGATCTAGAGGAGGAGGAGCATCTTTTCCCCTCCCAGATGTGGGTAAAGGGCTCCCCGCTATAGTTCATTGTTGGTAGTGGGAGCCAAAAGAACCTCATTTCGGCAGAGGTCATGAAGCGGCTGGGCTTACCAACCACAACACATCCACAACCGTACACCATCAGGTGGGTTCACCAAGGACGGGACCTTCGCGTGAGCTAACAGTGTCGCCTTCCATACAACATCAAGCCCTTCATGGATGAGGTATTGTGTGACATTGCTCCCCTTGAAGTTTGTGATGTATTACTAGGGAAACCATACTTGTGGAAGCGACATGTTGTGTATGAATCAAGGCCCTGTGCTATTATTGTTACTTTGGGAACTAAGTTGTACAGGATACTGGAGGTAGCACCGCCTACCACCATCTCTTTGATTACTGCAAAACAATGCAGTAAGCTCATTTCCAAAACCGGAAAATTTGTTTTCCTGATGATGCACCCTCAAGGAAAGAAGAAGACGGTGGCCACGACCTCCAGATAGGGCCCCTCTACACGACAACTATAGATGGAAAAGGTCATGGAGGAGTACGAGGACATCTTCACCTCCCCGTAGGGGTTCCTCTGCACTGTTAGGTCAAGCACTCCATCGATCTGACCCCAGGTGTGTCACTGCCCAATGGACCAATCTATCAGTGCTCCATTATGGAGAATGATGAAATCAAGAGGCAGATTTAGGAGCTGTTGCAGAAAGGTCACATCCGTCCAAGTTCATCGCCCTCTCAGAGCCCAGTCGTGTTGGTACAGAAGAAGGATGGGACTTGGAGACTCTGTATTGACTATCGAGTGCTAAAAAAGATCACTGTCCATAATATGTACTCGATCCCATAGATTGATGACCTCTTGGACCAACTGAAGGGGGAAAATATTACAGCAAGATCGATTTGAAGTCAAGATATCACCAGGTACCAACCGAAACCTCCAATGTCTAGAAGACTGCCTTCAAAGCCAAGGAGGGCTTGTTCGAATGGTTGGTGATGTCTTTCAGATTGACAAATTCTCCTACAACCTTCATGAGGATAATGTATGACATATTGCGGCCATTCACCAACTCATTTGTAGTGGTATACTTGGATGAAATCCTGATCTTCAGCCAGAGTTGGGAAGAGCACCTCCATCACATCCGACAGGTTCTCCAAACAATATGGCAACACAAGTTATGTGCCGATTTGGAGAAATGCACATTTGGCATGACCTAGGTTCAGTATCTGGGATACATTATTGATGAATAGGGGGTGCATGTGGATCCATCCAAGATCCAATTCATTCGAGATTGGCCATCTCCAACCACTCTAACAGAGCTCCATAACTTTCTAGGTCTTTCCAACTTCTACCACAAGTTCGTGTTGGGATTTTCTCATATCACTTGGCCCTTGAGTCAAGTCACCAAGGGAGGAGAAAAAGAAAAATTATTTTGGTCTGAATCTCAATAGAGGGCATTCATAGAGTTGAAATATCGCCTCTGAATGGCACTCATGCTCGCATTACCAGAATTGCCACAACCATTTGAGGTCGAGATAGATGCCTCTGACTATGCTATCGGGGCAGTCCTTACTCAACATGGGCATCCAATGGCATATCATAGTGAGACCCTTTCAGACACAGTCCAAAAGTATCCCACTTATGACAAAGAGATGTATTCCATTGTGCAGGCCTGCCGACAATGGAAGCATTACATTTTGGGGAAGGAAACGATCATCCACACATACCACCGACCCCTGCAGTTCATACAGACCCAAGGGAAATTGCAGAATGATTGCCATTAGAAGTGGTCCACATACCTGCAACAGTTCCATTTGAATATCAAGTATAAGAAGGGTAGCACCAATAATGTTGCAGATTGTCTCAGTCGACCATCGATCATGGCGTTAACCACTGTGCTCAACTCTTGTGGGCACGAGACTTCTGATTGGCCACTTCTATACAAAAGCAACCCAGAATTTGGCCACACATACCAGACACTCTTGGAGGGTCAGCATGTTCCAGATTTTCACCTCCAGGATGCCCTGTTATGCCACCTGGGTCACCTTTGTGTTCCTTCAAGTGAGCATGCCAAGATGATTTGGGAAGCACACTACAGTCAGGACGCTAGAAATTTTGGGGTCAAGAAAACGGTGGCAGTACTGTAGAATTATTTCTATTGGCCGAATCTTCGACATGATGTCGGGAAGTACATTAGATCTTGCATTGCCTGCGCCATTGCCAAACCGACCATCAAGAAGCAAGGCCTCTATACCCTGTTGCCTACCCCAGTCGACCTTGGGAATCCATCTCCATGGATTACATGTCAGATCTTCCTTCCACTAAGAATGGAAATAACTATGTTTTTATGGTCATCGACAGGTTCTCGAAATGGCCATTATGGTCGCCTGCAAGAAGAATATCACAGTAGAAGCCATTGCTAAACTTTTCTTTGAACAAGTGTGGGTACACTTTGGGATCCCATAGTCTAGCATCTTAGATTGGGATAGCAGGTTCCTCAGTACATTTTGGTCCAGTCTCTAGTCGATGCTCAACACCAAACTCACTAAGTGTCACACGGAATCTGTCAAGGGTGCGGACACGACTGACCTTCCTAGAAGTCTAAGACATTCTAATGACAAACAAGACAAAATGGAGTGATCTTTCTCTAAATACACCTTTTACAACATGAAAACTACAAGTGTTTAGGCTTACCTTATTCCAAAACGCTGTTGTTGAAGTCCGTTCTTGACGATCCGGATGAGCTCCTCCTTCAAGTCAATTCCTGCAACCACAAACAATCAAACAATTACCAAGCACTTGCATTTCATATAATAAAACATATATTCAACATGCAGACCAAGGAACACATGAAATAACTCATTAACACAAGCTATTGAGAAAAATAAACCAGTTTGTATTAATAACGAAACAAAGAAACTCTTACAACCTGGCCTTGGTGTTGTGCAAGTTCCTCCCAGGGTCCATCAAGGGTTTTCCTCTACTTTGACAAAGCTCACCCTCTCCCAAGTAGAATCCAGTGAAGACAATCTCTCCTCACAAAGGCTCTAATGGAAGACCTAAATCCTGCAGCATTTACCCAAAGAAAATGTATAGCTCCAACCTCTTCTCCTTCTGGCTCAATGCCTTTATTTATAGTGCTGTAAAGAGGTTATTCAGGTCCACTATCAATGGGATCATCCCCCTCTATGGGTGGGATAGCTCCCTTATTGATGGGATAAGTTCCCCCTTAATAGAGATACATGAACCAACTGGAGGCGCATCCATTTCATCAAACCGACCTCTAGAATGTTCTAGAAGTAACCACAAGTAACTTTTTCAAGATAAAACTCGCGCATTTTGCCTTTTACAGAGGGACGCACCTGTCCCTTAACATACAGAGCGTCCATGGACGCAGATTTTGTGAACATGGTCCGCGTCCCCGCAGGTAAGGCTAGAGAGAACCTGCGACCCCAGAGATAAACATAGTTTTTACAAGACTTTCTCTCTTCTTTGAGTTTGAGATGGATAACAGAGGCATGAGACTTGCCTAAGAGGGTAGCATGACTGTTGATTTGAGCCATACTAACTGTAAGTAGTCAAGGTGACATTTTTTAGTGTAACAGATTGCCCCCTAAAGTGCGAAGCCTGGAATAGAATAGGGTTTTGTAATTCTAGGAAGGGTGAAGCGCTTTATCATTTCAAGGATTGCCTTGTGGATGGCCTGGTTGGAACCTGCAATTTTCAACACAAAATACATGGATAAGATTATATCATCACTGAGGTAGGCATTCCCATACTCAGATTCAAAACTTTAACTAATGGACTAACTATTCTGATACAGGAATGATCTTGCAGTACATCATTTTTATAGACTTTTGTAGACACAGTATGGACGCAGCCATCTGTTTATGATTAGTCTACATAGATAATGAATACAAAACTCCTCGCAGCCTGGATGGTAGAAACTAGATCCAGGGTCTTCACTTCTACTTCTCGAATTGGTACGATTCTAGTCATGTGATTAAATGATTCGATGTCGAACATGGTAGAAACCACTTGATTACCAGTCAATGATGTAAACTGTTAACAAGCGTGAGAGAAACCACCAGTAATGTCAATGGTTCTCAAAGTACCAAGCACAACCCGTGAAATGTGAATAGATGTTTTGATGTCGAACACTTCACGGAATCCTCTGATCGAAAGTCAATGATGTAAACTGACGTCAAAGGCGAGAAACCTGCCATTGATGCATGCAGACTTCAAGGTACTGTCGATTCCTAAGTCATCTTTCTAGATAATGTGTCGATGTCGATAGAAAGCGACCCGTTGCAGGCAAGCCCGCAACACGAAATCATTGTTCAAGTTGAAGAAATGTTGCTGTAAGGACTGACTCAGGGATGGTCAAATGGATGACAAGTATTTTGCAGATGAAAGTTTTTGCTTGCAGACCTCTTGAACACATAACGACACAACAGATGGCTTGGTGACGTATAACTCAAAGTTAACCCCTGAAACCCGGTTAAAGACTTTCAACGTGACTTGGTCAACTGTGAGGTAAAAGATTTCCCAACCCAGGTGAATGAAAAGTGTCGTGTTCAAGAGCGGTAATAAAGTTTCTTCTGAGACAAAAGGTGACAAATAGGTTCATTCTTCTCTTTTTTCCCCCACCATTTCTGGCAAGTACCTCTTTATTTTTAACAAGCTTGAGGAGGATAACATATGCTTGATTATAAGCTCATCCTTCGGACGAGTCCAACCTAGTTTAAATTCGAACCCTAGGAAGGAGTGGTTCGTTCCTGTTTGTAATTGAACAGGTCCTCTACTGTAAAAGTTTAACGAGCCCAGTATAGGAGAAACTCGGCGTTTTTCATTTTTAGAGAGTCTGAAAAAACTAAAGGAGACTCCACGTTGAACTTTTTCGTATATTTGTGTCCCTCAAGCCCGAAAAAGTATAAAATAATACCTGGGGGAACCGCTTGATCTTGCGACCAAGGAGTACTTTCATAATAGTGTCTTTAACCTGAAAAGTAAAAAGCGATCAAGGACACGTCGTTTTATTTCCTTATCGAGTTCGAAACGACAAAAACCCGGCAATCTTTTCCTGATTTTGCGGTCAGAAAAGAGCTAAAAGGGGACCGTCTTTTAATTCCGTTTTAACGAGTGAAAAAGAAACACTCGGCGATCTTTTCATGTTTTAGGAGTCAGAAAAGGGCTTAAAAGATGACTCTGAAATTTTGTTTGTGAAAAATTACAATTTCCCTCGAAATCCCTTTGTCCTGCACAAAAGCGACACATTACTCATACCTGTTTAAAATAGGCAAAAATACATTCAAAAACATCTTTTCATGGTAAAAAATGAACTAATTCATCCAAAAAACCTATAAAAAGACCTTTTACCATGTCATTTTTACCGTTTCACTGTTGAGGTTGAAAAAGGAGCTTTTGACAAGAAACTTCCCGTGGTCGCTGCGGAAAATCTGACCGTTGGAATCGAACGCCGTCTCATCCAGGTATTTTACACATCCCACTCTGCATTTCTATCCGTTTAGAATCAATTTTTAGGTTTTAGTTTCAATTTTTGGGGGGTTTTGGTTTTGGAATGCGCCTCTCGGCGGACGCAGGTGCCCTTCGGGTGACCTGCGTCCCCCGACTTTTTCTCATACGGGAAAACGGTCGGAAGACGCAGCCCGCCTTCAGGCCAGCTGCGTCCGGGCGCCCTGTGCTACAAAGCCGGGGTGCGTCCTCCGAGAAACGCGCATTTCAAAACCCCAACTCTCTCAAAAAACCACCAAAAATTCCCAAATTAATTTCTAATGCTATTTTTGATATGCAGGGCATTAATCATGTTAGACTGGAGAGAAAGAGAGCATGTAGAGGAAGATGAAGCTGCAATAAATCATCAACCTTCCCTGGATGCCCTAAGAGCATGCAGATTATACAAATATTGGACCATACCGGGCATGAGGGGCCAGGTAAGATTCTTGGAATGGCTGGTTGAGCGATGGAACGTACAAGAACAATGCTTTTACATAGGAGGGCACCAGCTCGAGATAGAGCCCTCGGATGTATACTTTCTCACTGGCTTGCCAAACAGAGGTGAGCAACTCAGTCTTGCGGGGACTAGGCCGGGTGGCCAATCCCTTGATAGTCTCCGCGAGAATTGGTGCACACCTGGGGCTCACCATTCAAAAGGCATAGAGATAAAACACATCACTCTGCCGGAACTCAAAGTCATAGCGTTCACGGTTACCAGAATTTGCGGCGCGGCCGCTTTACACATTGCTTCCGGATCCCAAATGCGGATGGCAATTGACTGTTACCAAGGCACCATTTTCAACTGGTGTGAAGCTGTGTCGGCTCATATGAAGAGCCAACTGACCAAGGCAAAGAACGGACGACTAAAGACTTTTGGATATGGGCCTATAGTCGTGAGCTTTGCCTTGGAGAGAATTCCAATGCTGATCCCTCAGCAACTCACTGTTGATATCTTGGGTCCCCAGCAGCCAAAGCTGATACGATGGGTTGCGGTGATGGCCCGGCATCCTGACGAGGGCGCGACAGTAGTTCGATTCTCAGATAGTTATTTTGACTGGTTAGAGGGCCAGCTTTTTGTGATACAGGATTTTCCGTATGCCGGAATGGATTTCAGAGGTGATCCGGACATGGTTCTTCCACAGGGAGAACAATGGGACGACAGAGGTACTTTTTATTTTCACAAGTTTTCTAGTTATGTATTGTTTGTATTTTTTATATATATCGTCTCAAAACTAATAGTAAATCTTTCAAAATGCAGATGTTGGTCCACAGCGTCCAGCCAACCTCCGGCCTTATGATAGACTACATCCAGCTGCACCGGTACCGGCCCCACAGGATGCGACAGCAGAAGTACTAGCTGAGTTGGAGCATGATCTAGAGCGTCTCACGGCAGATATACCTGAGACTACTATGGACGACATTCCTATCAGGCTTCAGCGCTTCGTAGTCGCGGTCCCTGGACCGTTTAGGAGATTTTTGCGTAAGGTAGCCCGCGCAGTGGTGTCGTACAGAGAGCACCACCAGTGATTGACTAGTCACTTTTGTAGTCACATGTGACATTTTTGACTTTTTGTACTATCATTTTGCCGATCATAAGGTGTTTTAAACCTATGATCGAAGACGATGTATATATTTTTTGACACACTTCTATCTATATATATCACTATTACCGGCTTATCTTGTTTAACATATGTGATGAAATGTTTTTAAATTTACTTGCATGATTATCGTAAATGTCTGTCCAACATTCGAGAAGCAATTGCATCTGCTAATGTATTCAAAGACCTTGGAATATGTTGATATTCAATGTAATCAAATTCACGTTCCAAGAGACGCACTCTCAAAAACAACCTTAATAACACAGGATTTCTAATGGCATAAACTCTATTAAGCTGTAATACAACAAGTTCAGAATCTAACCTCACTATCAAACGTCGAATTCCAAATGAAATAGATTCGGATAATAATTCAACCACTGCACTGTATTCTGCAATGTTATTCGTTGTTTGACCGAGGCTTACC
Organism: Pinus tabuliformis; assembly: GCA_031772625.1. Taxonomy (NCBI): domain Eukaryota; kingdom Viridiplantae; phylum Streptophyta; class Pinopsida; order Pinales; family Pinaceae; genus Pinus; species Pinus tabuliformis. The sequence continues at coordinate 1,915,467,840 of CM062816.1, forward strand.
CCATGCATAGAAACTAACTCGTCAGAGGGCGAATAGATAACCCAAGCTGCGGAAGAGATATTCCGTGTACTACGACAAGCACCATCAGCAAATCCAATGTATGTTTGGAGAGGCGTCGACATCTACAATATCAAGAGTAAAACCAAGATAAGCCAGAATAATGACGAAAAACCACACTTGCTAAGCTAAGCACACTGACTAAACTAACACACTTGCTAGCTAGAAAGAAAATCTAACCTATCTAAAAATTTCTCCATACCCATCATTTTAAGCATAATACCTCTTTAGGTAAAGTCCATTTCTGGGTTTACCCAAAGAGTCCCCATCAAAATCAACTAACTCATAAGCCCCTTTTGCTAGCTTTCGCTTTACAATGTAGGGCCCATGCCACATGGGAACGAATTTTCCGGCACCTAGCTTATCGTTAGCTTGATCATATAATAGTACTAGGTCTCCTTCCGAAAAACTTCGAGGGGTTACATTTTTATCGTACTGAGCTTTCATTCGTTTCGCGTGAGTCTCGATAGCTAAAGTAGCGTCACGTCGAGTCTCATCTAATTTAGCCAAGTATAATAACCGTTTCTCCTCTTCGGAAGTAGCTGGAAGTAATTCGACAGCCATTTGAAGTGATGGGATTTCGCATTCAATAGGTAACACAGCTTCTAAGCCATAAACTAGCTGGAAAGGGGTGAAACCTGTTGAATTTTTCACTGAAGTTCGATATGCCCATAGCGCCGAAAATAACATGTTATGCCAATTCGTTCGATGGATACCAATGATCCGTCGAATCATGATGACTAGAACTTTGTTGATTGACTCAACCAAACCGTTGGCTTGCGGATAATAAGGAGTAGAGCTATCGTGGCGCAAACCAAGCTGGCTTGTAAGCTCAGTCATCATGACGTTTCGAAAATGGCTCCCATGGTCAGTAATGATTGCTTGTGGGACACCAAACCTAGTTATGATATGATTGAATACGAAAACTGCAGCTGTCTTGCCGCTTGCGTCGAATGTAGGCATCGCCTCGGCCCATTTTGTAAAATAATCAACCGCGAGGATGATATACGCATGCCCCCCGGCCGAGTGAGGGTTACAAGTAATAAAGTCAATGCCCCATTTGGCGAATGGACCAGCGGCAATTATAGGGTGGAGAGGAGCAGGTGGAGCGCGCATCTTTCGATCAAACACTTGACAGTTGTGGCATGTTCTGACAGCAAGGATACAATCTTTAAACATAGACGGCCAGAAATAGCCAGCGCGCAACACCTTCTGAGCTGTGGCATACCCAGACATATGACCGCCACATGCTCCAGAGTGACAATCATTCAAAACTCTCTCAGCCTCTTCGTGAGTTAAACAACGTCGAAAAACTAAGTCTGCCCCCCGGCGATAAAGTGTATCTCCAATAATTCTGTATTGCTGGGATCGAAACCGAATTTTTCGACGGTCTTCCTTGGAAGCTTCAGGCCGAAAGGTTTGGGTTTGGAGATAGATGATTATATCCCCATACCACGGATCTAAAGTGCTAATAAGAAACAAAGATTCGTCCGCAATGGACTCCTCTGCCACAGTCTCTGTGTCAGCACTCGGGAAATCACACATCAATTCCGCAAAAACTAAAGATTTCTTAGACTTGGACTTCTCGAACTCCAAGTCGAACTCTTGCAGGATAACAATCCATTTAGAGTACTTGCCCCCTAGCAGTTGTTTTGTCAAAATATAAATCATAGGGTTGCAATCCGAAATAACTGTAGTCTTGCGGAGAAGAATGTAGTGACGAAAACGCTGGACAGCTTGAACGGCTGCCAGGGCCAATTTCTCCACATGCGAATATTTTAACTCAGTGGGATTTAAGGTTCTACTAAGATAATATATCACATGCTCTGCTTTGAATTCATCTTCTTGAACTAACACCATTCCAATGGTGGAATGCGAAGCTGCGAGGTATAAGAAGTAGTCCTGGTTGTAGTTGGGAGGATGCAATAACGGTGCATGGGTCAACGCGTGTTTTAGTGCATCAAAAGATTGTTGGGCAATCTCGTCCCAAAAGAATTGTGCGTTCTGTTTCAACAACCGTGTAAAACCTTTAGTGACCTCGGCGTAGTTTGGGATGAATCGGCGTAAAAAGTTCGCTTTCCCTTGCAAACTTTGGAGTTGGCGCAAACTCGAAGGAGGAGGCAATTTGATGATAGCCTCGACTTTCGAGGGATCGACGCGAATGCCGGTTTTTGAAACAACAAATCCCAGCAATCGACCTGTTTCTATACAGAAAACACACTTGTGGGGATTCAACCGAATTCGATAATGCCTACACCTCATAAAGATTGCTCGTAGGTGGACAAGGTGATCAGCTCGTTGTAAAGAATGAGCAGGCAAATCATCGAGATAGGGTTGCACAATGTGCTTGATGTCATGAAATGCATAAGACATCGCCCGTTGAAAAGTGGCCCCGGCATTCTTAAGTCCAAAAGGTAATTTGCAATAAGCAAATGTCCCCCATGGACAAATGAATGCCGTTTTTGGTTGATCGGCAGGTAGAATATTGATTTGATTATAGCCTGAGAAACCATCCATGAAGGAAAACATCTCACTTCCGGCACAATCATCAATGATTTGATCGATATAAGGCGTAGGATAGTTGTCTTTTGGACAAGCTCGATTGATATCCCTATAGTCGATACAGATTCTTATTGTTCCTTGTTTTTTATTGACGGGAACAATATTCGATACCCAATCCGTTAACGGGATCGGATAAATGAAACCTGCTTTCAACAGCTTTTCGACTTCTGCTTTAATCGCAGCCGCTTTTCGAGGGTGAATCTGACGCAACCGTTGCCGAATGGGTTTAGCATCCGGGTAGGTTTTGATTTCATGAACAACAATGGCAGGATCAATTCCCGGCATTTCCTCGTAAGACCAGGCAAACACGTCGCGGAATTCTTGGAATAGGGCCTTGTAAGTTTGGATTTCTTTTTCAGTACATGCGGCACCTATATGAATGTTCTCCTCGATTCCGGGCTTCACTGAAATATCAATGGGAATAGTACGAGAAATATTCCCTAAATTCAGCTCTGAATCAGAATGTTTCGTTGGATCCTGAGCGTCTTTGACATATTCAGCGGTAAAGATAGATGAAAAATCATTTTCAAATGCATCATCCTTAGGTAAAAACGAAGATCTGTGATGGAGATCTTCCCATGGTAGATCATCTACACTTAGGATTTCGCGAAGTTGTTCGTCAGATGACACTTCTTCGGGAAACGTTATCCGTTCTAAGGGTGAGGTGAAAAGTGACTCTTCACTGACCACATTCATTTGGTCGGTTGAATGAAAGTCGGTAAAAGACATAAGAGCTTCATAAGCAATCTCATACGGACTCAACGGCATAACATCACCGAGTGAGTCTAGCTCAGAGTCAGAGGGAACATACCAAGGATCATCATAAATAATGTTTTCTGACGTGATCATATGAATTGTTGCGAACGAAGGGTCTGCATTGAGTGGAGGGAGAGGAAAAGTTCCCAGTAAACCGGAATCCTTAACTAAACCTACACCAATGTCCCTATAAGGGATTGTCGTTTTACCAACATGCTGGATAGTTTCTAAAGAGGTTGGGTCGGATGAAAAGTATGTCAGCTGATCAATAGTCACGATCTTACCGTTATGTGGAAACTTAATGACTCTGAAGACCGATGAAACGACCGCTGTCATAGCATATGACCAACTTCGACCCAAAAGAAGGTTGTAGTCTAGAGGGGCATCAACCACTTCCACATCCAGACTAACGGTTTTACCTTCGACCCCTATAGGCAATTCTTGTAGAATACCAAACGGACGGAACCCACGGCCATCAAAGGCCTTAAGGATGGTGGGGGATTGGTTCAACGAAGGAGAACCAAGCGATCTCCAACATTGAATCGACATAATACACGTAGAAGCTCCCTCATCAATCACAGTCCGATGAATAGGCCTGTTTTTGACTATCACTGGAATTTGGAAAGCCATTTGATGGGGGAGACGCGGTGTACTACTTTCTAGATCAAAGATCATTAGGTTCGGGTCCTGAACATCGACAGCTCCAATAGCCGACAAAAGCAATTTTCGTTGCGCTGGACATGATTGCAGCACTTCGAGTGCCGACATTGCTGAAGGTGAAACAGCTAAGTCTTCAACAATGTTGTAATTCTGGGCTGCTCTCGCATGTGGATTGAAAGCAGACCTTCGAAGTACACCCTTGGCGGGCGGCTTAATCACTAAGTCTGGGTTAGGTTTTTCGATCTGTAGTGGATCGGAACCAGGAGCTGAGGTTGATGGGTTAGAGTGAGAAGATTCTGCTTCCTTACCATCAACAGGAGCCTTACTACCATAATCTTGCGATCGAGTCGCAATCCTGACATGAGACATCATCAAAATGGGTTCTTCACTGGCATTCGAAGAAGAACCTATCATCTTATTCTCCTGCTCTGGAAATGGATTTTTTAACACAGCAGGAGTCGGAGAACCTTTGACTATTTTCACTACCTCGGCCCGATGAGGGCAGTCTCTCGTAAAATGATCTTCTTCACAAATAAGACAAGGATAGCGAGGTTTACGCTTTTCGTCATTGGTTTCCGACTTTTCCGTTTTCTCCTTTGGAGCCTTGTCTGCTTTAGCCTTCTTCTTTCCTTTCTTCTTTCCACCGTTTTTGGATTTGGCCGTAGATGACTCTACAGCGTGAATGTCGGCGGTAAGTTCAGGAGGAGAAGACTCTCCTGTCGGAGAATCAGGCAAAGTGATAATTGGAGTATTGGAGGCCTTGGAAGACTTCTTCTTACTCTTCGTAGTCACGATACCGATCATACCATCAGCGGCATGAGATCCCGAAGGAGCAGCAGCGATTTGGTTTGACTTTGGAAGATCCGGAATTTTCTCATGTAACGTACCCGACTGAGTGTAAACTAAGTCAAGGTATTGTGCCTGAGCAATGACTTGCTCCTCAGTAACTACTCCGGCCTTAGCGACATCTTCAGTAATTCAAGGGTGCGGACACGCCAATTTGTCACACGGAATCTGTCAAGGGTGCGGACACGACTGACCTTCCTAGAAGTCTAAGACATTCTAATGACAAACAAGACAAAATGGAGTGATCTTTCTCTAAATACACCTTTTACAACATGAAAACTACAAGTGTTTAGGCTTACCTTATTCCAAAACGCTGTTGTTGAAGTCCGTTCTTGACGATCCGGATGAGCTCCTCCTTCAAGTCAATTCCTGCAACCACAAACAATCAAACAATTACCAAGCACTTGCATTTCATATAATAAAACATATATTCAACATGCAGACCAAGGAACACATGAAATAACTCATTAACACAAGCTATTGAGAAAAATAAACCAGTTTGTATTAATAACGAAACAAAGAAACTCTTACAACCTGGCCTTGGTGTTGTGCAAGTTCCTCCCAGGGTCCATCAAGGGTTTTCCTCTACTTTGACAAAGCTCACCCTCTCCCAAGTAGAATCAAGTGAAGACAATCTCTCCTCACAAAGGCTCTAATGGAAGACCTAAATCCTGCAGCATTTACCCAAAGAAAATGTATAGCTCCAACCTCTTCTCCTTCTGGCTCAATGCCTTTATTTATAGTGCTGTAAAGAGGTTATTCAGGTCCACTATCAATGGGATCATCCCCCTCTATGGGTGGGATAGCTCCCTTATTGATGGGATAAGTTCCCCCTTAATAGAGATACATGAACCAACTGGAGGCGCATCCATTTCATCAAACCGACCTCTAGAATGTTCTAGAAGTAACCACAAGTAACTTTTTCAAGATAAAACTCGCGCATTTTGCCTTTTACAGAGGGACACTAAAGTTGTAAAAAGAGGCCCGTGGTAACTCAATGTACCACTTGGCTGCGAGACCAATGAGTGTACGCTGGAAGAGACGTAAGCGGATGGAATCATCTGAGATGGAATTTGATGCACACCAGAGGTGGTAAGTCATCACGTGATTAGACGGATCCTCTCCAGACTTACCTTCGAACTTGGGTATATCGCTGGGCAACTTATTTGGCATTGGCGGCCAGAACGGAAGATATTGAATTGGGTCGTTCGTTAGGCGCGTCAAGTCGGGTAAATCTAAAGTTGCAATAAATGGTAACTGCCGGTTAGGATCTCTAAAACTCTGAGTCACAATACCAGCCCCAGGAGGAGGATATCCAGGATAACTAGGAACAGGAGTCGCATTGGGGATATTATATCCTCCTGGAAAACCAGGATTAACCGGACCGTACTGGGGTTGCTGAGGTGGTTGATAAGTGTACCCAGGATACGGTTGATACTGGTAAACCGGTTGTTGGGCAGCTTGCCCAGGTTGATACTGTCCCTGGTACGGAGGTTGAACAAATTGAGGTTGAGTAGTAACAACCGTACTTGTACCAGGTTGGCTTGCAGGCATCTGGACTGTGGTTTGAACCGTGGGTCCAGACAACGGTACAGATGTCTTAGGAGTGGTAACAGGGACAGTAGAAACCGGAGCTGCCGATACTCCAGATGTAAGCATGGTAGATGAAGCGGTAGTTGCTGCAGCCGTGTGAGGTGGAGTACTAGGTGCAATTGGCGGCTGAGTAACTACAGAAGTTACAGGGGTCTGAACACTTGACTGGACAGGTTGCGGTTGCTGGGGTGGACCAGGAACTGCAGGTTGTCCTGCTTGAGGTACCGATTGTATACTTGGTTGCGACATCTGTTGACCCTGTGACGGATCCCATGTTAACATTCCAGGGTATTGACTCGTAACAGGTTGAGGATACTGAGATCCATAGCCGTATTGAGGATAGGGTTGATAACTGTAAGGTGCAGTCCCATATGATTGCCCTTGAGGTGGTTGATAACCTTGACCAGGGTATTGACCCGTAGGTTGATAACCTTGAGGTAAATACGAATACTGGGGTTGACCTTGACCTTGAGGTTGGTATCCTTGAGGTTGATACCCTTGGGGTTGATACCCTTGGGGTTGCCATCCTTGGGGTTGCCATCCTTGAGGTTGATACTGATACTGAGGTTGACTTTGGGGTACATATTGAAGCTGGGGTTGATACCCTTGGGGTTGATACCCTTGAGGTTGCCCCCCAGTCACGAATGAAGTACCTTGAGGTTGCCCCCCAGGCATTAACGAAGGTTGCCCCCCAGGCGGTAATTGGCCACCTTGAGGTTGGTTAATGGGAGTTGAACCTGACATCATATAAACTTCACCTATACTTAATGGTACATTACCACTGTTTCCAACTAATAACCCATGATCAACAGGTTGAGGAGATGCTCCCGCAAAGGTACCAGAAAGTGATTGATACCCAGTAGGAACAAAAGGACTGCCATGTAAAAATGATTCAGGACTTTGTGAAAACACAGATGACTGACCAGACATATTTACAGGAGAATGAATTCCTCTAGGTGGAACCGGAGTACGAGGTGTAGAAAAACCTACTGAGTTGTCTAAAAAATTGGTTAATGCAAGGTACCAAGATTCACTTCTAGGAGGACTGTAAAAGATGGATTCACGCTCCCTTAGATCAAGGGTAATTAGATCTTCGGAATTAGAAACGCCTATTTCTTCCTCTGGAACAAGTTCTTCTATAGCAATTAATCCAACAGGAAGATTTTCGGTGATAATTCTTTCTATTCTTGGTGAATCAGGAATACTAGGAGTTGGAGTAACAGGTTCTGAAATTTCAGGTTCTTCGCCTGTTTCACTGACAGATGAAAAACTACCAGCAAGCTCGGAAACTGTAACAGCTTCGGGATTGTAACCTGTTTCTAAACTTTGGTAATCTGGATGGACTACCAAGGAAGATTCTCCTTCTTCAGGTGATCCTACTCTACTGCCACTAGGAGGAGTTACAAGGACCTTTAACCCTTCTAAATTACCTGGGTCGTCTCGAGGAGGGGATCCCCTAAGTCTACGGGATCTTCTCAACAATTCGGCCACAGAAACAACTTCAGGAGACTGGCCCGCAATTCGACGGGACCTTCTCGGTAATTCCGCCACAATTAAAGATTTTAATTACAACACACGAAAACAAAGTAAAAAATTTCAAATCAAACCACCTAAAGTCTTCTAAAGAACCAATCAAATTTGAAGCACACGCCTAAATAATCTAGAGCGTCAAACCACACACAAACAGTAGTCTTCCGGACCAAAAACGCTAGTTGGTGATTAAGCCCAACCTCGCAGGATTCAGTACAGAAATAGTGGGTGGAACAGTTACCCCGGCAACCTGCTTAATGAATAGACTGGACCAAGTTCCTCCACTTTAACCGTCTCGAAGTGAAGCGAACCCCCCAGAAAATCCAAGTGAGTATAACCGACGTCTGCTCCAGGTACAGTGGGACCTTCCCTCCACCGTCACCTTGGGTAGAATCCTAGATATTATGGCCACTAAGGTTACCAATCACAACAATTACACCTGGGGGAACAGTCTAAACTCCAACAGCACGCAAGGGCAGAGTAGCAAGCTCCAATCCCCTTACCGGCTCCTTGACAACAATCCAAGGTTTACCGATAAGTGACCCCTGGCTCCTCGACAATGGTTAATCCGAGGTTTACCGTTTGTAATACGTACTGCCTGGCGTCGTTCCCAACGAGGGAGGAATGATCCCCTCACTGGTTCGGACACGAGCTCGTGTTTCTCCTTTAAGAGGAGCTTTCCCAGAATGTAACTGAAACAATTGGATTTGTTCTACTCAAGATAGACTATCTGTTTGGTTTTGTAGTCTTGGAGAGTTAAGTACTCACCTACTCCAAGACCCTAGCCTAAGCTATGTTGGTGCTTCAGAGCCCTAGAAAAATAAAGATTACTAGATTGATTTTAATTTAAGCGTTACTTTTAAGGTTGTTTCTTAAGTCAAAAGGTGATGGAAGTGAAACTAGTGGTGTGTTGACTCGACTCGAAACCACTACAAAATGCACCTAGAATGATTTATCCACTACTTTACTTTTTCGATGAATTGCTTAACTAAAAGTTGAGAGAATGCAATCTTTATAAAAGCAACTTCTTAATTGAAGACAATCAAAGAAACAATTCGTTTTTCTTTTCCAATCATAAAAACATAACCTCTCTTCCCGGGGGAGGCTGGATATGGAGGTCTCATTCGAGATTCTACAGGTAAAGTTATCAGGATATATTATGGTAACCTAGGGTGGGACACCAACAATTCTGCGGAGTTGGAAGGTCTTCTGCAAGGAATGCTGCAAGCAGAGATTCTCAGTCTTCAATCTGTGATCATCGAAGGGGACTCCCAAATACTGATCAACTTAGCCATCAGGCTACAGAATGGTTCAAAAGCGAGAAGAGTAGCGCCAAGTTGGAGGCTGGAGGCAAGATTGAATGAGGTTGCAAGGCTTATCAGCAATTTCAGAGCCATATCCTTCACTCATACTAAACGGGAGGGCAACAAAGTTGCGGATCTCCTGGCCAACATAGGAGTTGAATCGAGCAAACCTCTCCTTGCAGGGGATAAAAGCATCCTTCCTAACAGGCAGCAACTTCAGGACTATCAAAATCTCATCATTGCTGATGCTCAACCCCCGGATGCGGGTGATGAGGTGGAGGGCATGGAGCCACACGCCGGGAGGCCGACGCCACTTGCCGCGCGAAGGGAGCCACGTGATGGAGGGGACGGAAGCTTAAATAACATAAGCCTCTGCCCAAGAAGTCTTAATGACCATTAATGCTGGTTGCAGGGGAGAGTGTAGAGCATTCATGGCGCTCTGGTGCCGAGGGAAGGAGGAGGAATTTAAGAATGAAGTGGGAATGTGGCAGAGACATTCTGGGCAAGTTCAGGTTCTGCGGAAGAGTGGGAACATTCTCTGTGCTTGGACGCTTCTGGAGATTTGGTTTTGGGTTTGTAGTGTGGACAGCTTCTCTGCTCCCATGGCGAGAACCAGAGAGAGGCAGCCATGTCGAAGGGGACCTGGACGTGGGGCACCTTCTCGCTCCCCAGCAATGGCAGAAAGGCAGCATCAGTGTTGCTGCTGTTGCAGTCTTCGTCGGGCAAGAATTCCCCATTTGCAAGTTTCTCAATTCCTGGACACAGAGGATCCGCATGAGAAATCGCCAAGGCAGACTGAGAGCCCAGCATTTGGCTCTGCAGTATTCAAGTTGGGCAATTTCAATGCCCACGTTACCATCCTCTTTGTCAGAGATGAAACGATGGACCTTGAAGGGGCAGATAAGCATGAATTGCCCTCAGAGAACCAGAGGGACCAAAACAAGGTTCAGGGGGAAGAAACAAAAGGCAAGGAGCCTCTCCAGAACATGGCGCAGGAGGCGTCATCCTCCAAAGCGGCAGCGGATGAGGACCTGGACTTTCCCTTTGGCTTCGGGTATCCAATTGTGGAGATGGACCCGGCTGACCTGGATGACCTGGACGACCTGGGGCCAGGCGCATAACTGCATCACTCGCTTGCCGTTCAGGTCAGATTTTGTTGTTTGGTCTCTTGGTCTCTGTCGCTTGGTCTCTGTCTGGTTGGTTGCTCATGTTTGTTTTGGTCAATGTCTCTTTGTTTGGGTCGAGCGGGCATGCGCTGGTTTATTACGTAATCTTGTTAAGGTGCAGGGTCGCCCCTGCGTGGGCAAGGTCTTCCGGGTCTTCGCCCCTGCGTGGGTGGTGGTTTTTGAGTTTCTGCCCCTGCGTGGGTATGGTTTTGGGTCTCTACCTCAGCGTGGGTATTGTTTTTGCATCTCAACCCCTGCGTGGGCTATGTCTCTGATTAATCTCGGGTTTTTCTGGAGGAGGATATTGGCACTCAGAGCTCAAAGCAAGCCACAGTTGGCTACATTGTCTCAGTGCCATAGCTGGACTGAAAACGTGCTACACTGTTTGTAATTTCTCCTTGTAAATAATATAATTTCTTAGAGTAGTTTTATCGATAAAAAAAAAAAAAAAAACATAACCTCTCTTTACATGCACGAAAAAACTCTTTTCTTCTTTCGAAAACAAAAAGCTACTTGAAACAAGACTTTTTAAGAAGATGTTTTTGTATTTTTCTTTTAATCAAACAGGTAAATCTAATGTAACCAAAAAAAAATCAATCTTAACAACTCTTAAAATCTATGAAAATGCACTCATAAGCAAACTAAAGGTAAATTTACTCTAAGCAATCTTAACGAGGCCAAAGCTAACAATGATTATTTCTAAGGTGTTTTACTTGATCACAATCAAATCAAGGACTAGCTTATTGCAGAATCAAAAAACTAGCCAAAACAAAACTCTAATCTTTTTGTTCTTTTTGTAAAATGGAAATCAATACTTTATAAATAAGTAATTCGAAATTTGACCCAAAACAACTCAAATGGCAAGTTGCTCACAAAAGGAGACTTTACGACAGGCCCGACTTCTAAGAAGGTTGACTAACCAGAGAGATCTAAGGCTGGACAACTTTCTACTATCAAAGTCACTACAAAGCCTTCCCAAAAATCAAACCCTAGGTCTAAACTTCGTTGAAAACCACTAAAACACTCAAAGCTCACAAAACTAGTTCAGGTGAAAATTCTTGACAGGGTACTAAAGGATCTGGGCAGAAAACACTAAGGAAAAACAAAATCTAAAAGCAAATTAAAGCAAAAATGGAATTTTCTTAAGTTTTACAGGAAGACGCAGGCAACCCGTTGTCACAGGTGCGGCCCCGCTCTGTGCAGACGGCAACAGCGCGTCCAAAGACGCACTGTGCAGTACTAAGAGGGTGCGTCCGTCTGGAAAAATGAAGAAAAACCAAATCTAACTAAATCTAAAGCTAAGCCACCCAAATACTAATTCTCACAGTCAAAAACCAGAAAATAAAAATGATTTTCTCAAAGCAAAGTTCATATAAAGGAAAAGACTCTCTCATTAATGGATTCCCCAGCGGAGTCGCCAATTTGTCACACGGAATCTGTCAAGGGTGCGGACACGACTGACCTTCCTAGAAGTCTAAGACATTCTAATGACAAACAAGACAAAATGGAGTGATATTTCTCTAAATACACCTTTTACAACATGAAAACTACAAGTGTTTAGGCTTACCTTATTCCAAAACGCTGTTGTTGAAGTCCGTTCTTGACGATCCGGATGAGCTCCTCCTTCTAGTCAATTCCTGCAACCACAAACAATAAAACAATTACCAAGCACTTGCATTTCATATAATAAAACATATATTCAACATGCAGACCAAGGAACACATGAAATAACTCATTAACACAAGCTATTGAGAAAAATAAACCAGTTTGTATTAATAACGAAACAAAGAAACTCTTACAACCTGGCCTTGGTGTTGTGCAAGTTCCTCCCAGGGTCCATCAAGGGTTTTCCTCTACTTTGACAAAGCTCACCCTCTCCCAAGTAGAATCAAGTGAAGACAATCTCTCCTCACAAAGGCTCTAATGGAAGACCTAAATCCTGTAGCATTTACCCAAAGAAAATGTATAGCTCCAACCTCTTCTCCTTCTGGCTCAATGCCTTTATTTATAGTGCTGTAAAGAGGTTATTCAGGTCCACTATCAATGGGATCATCCCCCTCTATGGGTGGGATAGCTCCCTTATTGATGGGATAAGTTCCCCCTTAATAGAGATACATGAACCAACTGGAGGCGCATCCATTTCATCAAACCGACCTCTAGAATGTTCTAGAAGTAACCACAAGTAACTTTTTCAAGATAAAACTCGCGCATTTTGCCTTTTACAGAGGGACGCACCTGTCCCTTAACATACAGAGCGTCCATGGACGCAGATTTTGTGAACATGGTCCGCATCCCCGCAGGTAAGGCTAGAGAGAACCTGCGACCCCAGAGATAAACATAGTTTTTACAAGACTTTCTCTCTTCTTTGAGTTTGAGATGGATAACAGAGGCATGAGACTTGCCTAAGAGGGTAGCATGACTGTTGATTTGAGCCATACTAACTGTAAGTAGTCAAGGTGACATTTTTTAGTGTAACACTAAGTCCACAACCTTCCATCCTCAAAATGATGGCCAGACAAAGGTTGTCAACAAGATGATCGTACACATTCTGCTCATGTACAACTCAAAGCATCCACGCACATGGGATGAGAGCCTCCCCTATGTTCAACACAACTACAACTGGGCTCTCCATAGCTCAATTGGCCACAACCTTTTTTAGGTGGGCTTAGATTCCAGCCACTATGTCCCATTGATGTGGCCATGCCAGTTGCGGCTACTCACGTAGATTTGGCTCATGTCTAGTTCGAAATAGATAAGGCAAACAAATTCAGTGAGCACATCCAACATATTCGCCAGCAGGTCCATGACATTATGGAGAAATCAAATGCCTGGTACAAGTAGCGACATGATCAACATCGGGTGCATAACAAGTTTCAGGTGGGTGACAAAGTCTGGTTGCATTTGCAAAAGGAATGCCTTACCAGAGCCTATCAGAAACTCAGACCACTCCGATATGGTCCTTACACCATTACCAAGGTTGTGGGATATAATGCATTTGAGCTCAACATTACCCCATTCCTTGGCCTGCACCCAGTGTTCAATGTGGACAACCTTTGGCCATACTTTCCACCATTACTTGACACATCCGACATTGCAGAACAACTCACACCCGCAGAGTTAAATCCAGATTGCATGGAACAAGCTGCAAATGATCAGATGATGGACACATAGATCAAGCACACTCGCCAACAGAATCTCCAATTGTATCGAGTTGTCAAAGCAGGCCAACTCCTTCACCAGGGACCAAGTTCAGCAGAAGTTTCCTCATCTCATGGAGGAACTCAACGCAATGGGGACCATTGCTTCCTAGGGGGGAGGAATGATCCAGGTGGATATTGGTGGCCACCTACCAAGTCCACTTGAACCCCCACCATTGTTTCTTTCAACTTTTCAGTTTCCTTAATTATAGCACAATTTACTATTTTTAGCAGTTTTTCGGGTCCTGAACTTTTGGAGCCGTTTTAAGGCCCTAAACGACGTTTTTTGGGAAAACTGGGAGCAACATGGGTCCATGGGCCTATGTTTCTCTTCCCAAAGTTGTAGTTCTCAGATAGATATTTCTAACGAGATACCATGCGCATCAAACGGAGATCATATGCCAAGTTACGACCCCAGGAAGTTGATGTACCAATTTACCCAAACAGGGCCCACAGTTTGGCGTTTCATCTTCTAGGGTTATGTTTTGGATGTTTAGGGCTTTCCATTGTTTCTCAACAATAAATAGGCCTTCGAGCCTCATTGTAACACAATTCAAAGGGATGTAGCTGCCACATCTCTTCTCAGAGATAAGCTACCATTGCCCTAGTTGGTTTATTTCCATTTCTGTTTGTAAGCATATTTCAGTATTTTACATTAATGAAATGAAGTATTATTTCCACTGCATCTTTGTGTATATGGTTATCTCTATATTTTGTTGTGTTCCTATTTAAATCCGGATCAACAAGGGCTAGATTTTGTTCCAAAAGATGTTTGTGGTTACCTCTGTAGTCCTTTCTCAGCCTAAAGCAATTTACGAAGTGCTAACAAGGATATATCTAAGAAATATTTGGTTAGGTTTTCCCCTTGTGGGGTTTTTCCCTCGTCTTTGACCTTATTTTGGCGTCTCTTGTTATTGTGCATTGTGATCTCTTCTTTCTCCTTACTGTTCGATTAAATTTTTGAAGTGTAATTATTTGGTGAATTGGAAATAAGATCTAATACTCTCACAAATAATTATCAATAGTTTAGAAATATCTTGTACTTGGTTTATCCACAAAATTCTTATCGTCTTGATCTTCCAACTTATATGCAAATGTATTCCATAGTCAATGTTGAGAACTTGAAACTTTATGAACCACCCATGATCATGGATCCAAAGGAAGGTTGTCGTTCCACTAATGAATGATTTTGGTCTAGAATACTTGGACAATTTTCCCAAAGACATCATCCTAGATAGAAGAACTGAGACTTCATGATGGGGAGATGTGGAGTACCTTTGAGTGGGTTTCAAAGGAATGTATCCTAAAAATACATGATCGATTGAAAAGGAGAAAGTGAGGGAGAAATTACCGCACCTACCTAGTGATTAATAAGGCTTTTGGAGGCCCAAAATATCCTTCGTTGGGAGGAATGATCCAGGAGGATCCTAAAAGGCTAAAAAGTCAAAGTCCTCAAATGTCAACGCACCCAATTGTAGATATCATCAAGACTATTCCAATAGCATGAATGACACCTCATTCTAAGTCCACATGACAAAGTTATGCTCATCTGAAGTTTTCTATAAATAGGGAAAAGTTGGCACTAACATTGCCATGTGGCACCCTCATCAGGTGTCATGTGTCACCCACCAGATGCTCCACATGGCATGATGTAGTATCCTACTAGGCATATGAGGTGGTAGGACCAGGCTTACTAGGAACACACATGGGGCAATGGGAAGGCACCACATGTCCCAATCATATGGTTCCACATGGAACCCAACTAGAAGCCACGTGGGCCGAACCAACCCACAACTTGGAAAACAACATGGATCACTTTACAATAAGATTCAAATATCGTAGTTCAATAGTTTAATTAAATGAAAATGGAAGTTAATAGTGGAAATCATATATATACGAATATATGGTTCATATGAAGTATATTACTATACAAAACATAACCAATCACCTAAGTGGGGAGCGCACGGCGTTTGACCCTAGGCCACCCATGAATTAATACAACCACTTGCACACAAACCACTAGTGATACTTTGTAAAGTCTGTCAGGCCAACACTATTTAATCTGCACCAATTGAATGGGGGAGGTCGGGCTGTGGAGAGGGTCAAACAAAAATCTGCGCAACAGGAACCATGCCAGGAGGGTGTGCTTCTCGAGAAATATTTTGAGGTATATTCTAGGGAATATTCTACAGGAATATTCCTAGAATATTCTAACTGTTGTGGCATATTGAAGATTCCCTAGGAGACCCAAAGGTGAAAGTTACAAAGCCTAGTCAATTTTATACTCATTTTCCATGAAATTTCATAGAGAATCAACTGGTGTAGTCATAATTTGGATCTAAGCAGTATAATTTCAGGTCACTCCAAGAAGTAGGGTATTTCCATGTACTTGCCATTATTTGCTGAGATAATTTAGAAGCCTCTCCACTTTGAAGATGGGCCTAAAGACGTAGCTCACACATTGTGATTGAATTCCATTAACAAATCTTAATGCATTGTCTATGTTGTCTTCATTTTTGTTTGCTTCTTCATGGATGTTGCATTTATGGTATTTTCATGCTCTTTAAGAAATTCTATTTAAAATCACTGAAGGAAAGATCCCAGATCACTACGAAAGCAATGTTACACAACGTTTTGTCACTATCCCTGTACTCCCTGTTACTCGATCCTGGAGGACCTCTACAGTGAACTCTATATGCTTTCCCATCATGAAGGGCATGCATTTACATCCCTATTCATGAGTAGAACATTCCCCTCTTGCATCATTTCCCAAGAATCTTCCTTCAATCCCAGTTTTCAAGAGCGACGCTAGTGATTAGTTCCTTCCCTGTGCCGATTTCCAGAGTTTGAAACTAGACCTAGCACCGTACGATGCAAGTGAGCCATTCCTCACTCATGACAATCCTCTTTTGGCAAGTTTTTAAAAATGGAGTCGAAGCTTCCAGCTCTAGAATATTTGTGGAATGGAAGTCTGGTATATGGTTGGGTTGGATAGAGCCAAGGAAGTCAGTTTGGGGTCCTTTCCCCTATAAATATGGAGAAAGCCAAAGAGATAAGCCCTCTCCCATCATAAGAGGAACCATCTCCCCTCCATCAAAGCTATATAAACTCCTCCTTTTCCAAGTTGAACTAGTCTTTTTTGGAGCTTGAATAACCAACAAGATATCTATAGTTCTTTGCCTTCTAGTTTATGTGTGTAAAGGGAGAATAGTGTGTTTGGTTTGGTTTCGAAATAAAGGGAATAAGCCTTAAAATTCCATTGTTGAGGCTAACCATGAGATGCTAGAAGTGGTGTTGGAACCCAGATACGTCGGAGGAGACCTGAAACATCAAGGCTTTGGTTGTACCTCTTTTTGAGATTTATATCAATACAACTAATGATTTATTTCCTACATTGAGTGTCATATTACATTTGATGGCTTAAGATTCATTGACATTTTAAGTAAATTGAATGCAATTGTATCCTATTACGTTTGTTGTTGTCTCTTGTGTATTTGTTTCAGGTATTTGAAGGAGAAGAACTCAAAGGAAGCTGGAGCAAAGGAGCGAGGTCATTATCAAGTGGAGTAGCGTTCTAAGAGGTAGGCCCTCTTATTTGATTCTAGTTTAAGGAATTTTTCATTAGGTTGTTCTGTTTGTGGCTAGACCCACTCTAGGTCTAGAGGGATCACCTTTGTCTATAGAGAAGATTTGCCTACTCCACAAATTGGCGATTCCACCGGGGAGCCATCCCTCTCTTTTGATTGTTTTTCATTTCGTGCTTTGTTTGAACTTTTGTTGTATCACCCTTTCCCCTTGGTTTTTTGTGCTTTGCCTAGTTTATTGCTTTGGTTATGAAATTTAGAGTGACAAGTCTGGTTTTGAGATTTGAATTTTTTTATTTTTTCCTTGAAATCCTTGATCAGCACGTTTTAATTTCTGACAGTCATGCCGACCAGCGTGAATTGGTCTAAAGAAGTCACGTCGTACTCCCTTGTGGTGCTTGTTGTCAGCTAAGAAATCATGCGAATCCTTATAAGTGAAGATAAGGGTTTCTCCTGAATCATAATCAGTGTGTCTTGCCCTCATAATTTCTACCTCTTAGTCTATTTTCCTTTGTTCTCCTTGGCTAGAAAGATTCATTAGCTTGTTTGGTGTGCTTGTTTGGTTTGACATTTCCTTACTTGATTGTTTGAGTCTTTGGATGGTTGGTGGCCCTAGGGCATCTAGGTTATGGTCCATTCAGCCATTTGTGTGCTCAGCCAGTAAAGTGGTTGGTTAACTGCTCCATGCATTTCGTATTCTAGTTCTTCTTATTTCTTTGGCTTCAATTGAACAAGTTTGAAAAGTTTCGTTTTCTCTTCTCTTGGTTGAACGTCTATTTCTGAGCATAGATTATAGTTGCTTGTCTTGTTTCTATTGAGTCTTTGCATGATTGATTTGGAAAATAATTCTTTTTTTCATGCTTTGCCTATTATTGATGTTCATTGTTTGAAAATTTTTCATTGAAGTGTTTATATGAGCGATTCATTTTATCATTCCATTGAAAAATACATAATTCTAGTTTGCTGAATCGATATGTTACATTAAGTAGCATCACTGGAAGCTGAATTGCATCATCATTTTGCATTCGAAAGGAAATGAACTTCTTTTACCATTGAAAGAACTAGTTAAGGTGCATTTGATAGGAAGATAGGAAGTGGAAATATTTTTTCATTATTTTGTTTTCAAAAAGTGAAGTAGTGAAGAGTCATCTTTCTTTCAATTGCTTGTTTGTTGCATTGATTGTTTTCTCTACTCTCATTAGTGTAAACATTCATTGAATTGAAAGGGTTTTGTCTCATTTAGCTACATATAGGAGTTTTTTTGAGTCACATCGATAGGGCCTGAAACTGAGAAATAATTTCAAGATAAACTTTAAAATGTATTCAATTTACCTAAGGCGCATTTGAAACCTAACACTCACATTTTAGAGGTCTAGGATAGAGATGTGTTCCAACGTCTTTAAACCTAGTAGATGTCATTTGCTTCAACACTAGACAACGCTAGTACGAACTTGTGCTCCCTGTACCATCGCGTATATAAAGGGAGACCCCACTAGGTTTGCAATCCTTTATCCCTAGGAAGCTGAGTTAGTCGCCTTATAAACGTGATACACCGAACACAACATTCGGGGAGATTGCCTGCCCGTAGTTCTCGGTTCGCCACGAGGTATTCTATAGTTCACGGTTACCTGGTAATCCTTTTGCTTAGATTATCCTGAGTAGTTGTTTTGGTCTTTTTGACTCTCTAAATTTAAAATATCATCGAGCACTTGTGTTTTCGAGATCATTCAAACTAAAAGTGATAGAGTCATCTTTGCCTTTTTCTTAACTCTTAAAACATGAAAAGGCACCAGTCTATTTCAGCATCTTAAAAAATTGTTTCGCACGATCACATCACATTCCCGATAGTCTTATTCTAGACCACATCGTGAGTATACCTTTAATACATTTTTAAGAAGCCCTGAAATTAATCTCTTTTCTCTTGTTGTCTGAGACAAGGTCATTGTGGTAGAACCATCAGGTTCACCTAGTTCTTCTTCAACTCCATATGAAATATCATCTGAGAAGCCTCTTCCCGAACTCCTACAGTCACTCGAGGATCAAGGTGTTGAACTTGGAATTGTTTTGAGTATTCAAACTTTGTCATCTCATCCTCCCCCATCAGATACTGGGTCACCTTAAGAAATCTAGCCCAGAATCTATGGATAATCCTATCCAGACTCCCGAGAGTCCTCTAACCCCTGAAGGTCAGCAAGGACTGGTTGTTTTCCCTCTGAATCCTTTGTTCGCTCCTGTTGAGATATCACCACAGCAATTGTACAGTCCGTATGATCAATCGGGTATTCCTTTGGAATTATCCCCTCGAACATCTTCGGTTGTCCATTGTTGTTTATTTCCACCCATGGAATCAGAAGGAGATATTCCAGTCTCCTCTCTGGGTCACACGGAGGTTTTTGCTACACACACTCCTCACATTGTTGATGAACAGGGATATCAATTCCCTCGTGAAGATTTCCCTTACACAGGAAGCATTTCGACTAGCATTTACCCTGAGCATAGGGCCTTCATTGCCGCATGGTTATACCTCGTTGGCTCAATTGGTGTCAGGCACTCCTAGTGCTTCGTTATTGTATCACAACCCTATCTGGTCGTCTGGTGCTATGCCTACCTCAAGTCCGTTCGTTCAGAACTCGACCTCTCAGCCGATTGTGCATTTTGCAGTCACTTAATGTTGCACTAAAAATTGTCACCTTGACATTCTGCAATCTGTGTGAGTCCAATACCACTCATACTTTCATCCTTTGCAAGTCTTAAGCCTCAGTTCTTCATATTAAGCCTTGAAAATAACAGAAAGTCCTCAAAAGTCTTTAAAACTCTAGTTTCACACTTTCTCTTAGCATTACCTGCAGTCCCACACCTGAAGCTCATTTCCCCTGCGCACCTGACTGCTCTATCTCTATGTTATGGGTGAGGACCCCTGTAAAGGTCAAAAGGTGCAATTATATTCTTAAAAACTCACTTTGAGTCATTTCTAGAAGCTTCTGGAAGGAACCTTGAGGTGGAAAGTTCACTCCCTTAAGGTTCATGCATCCCATACCTTAAGGAGCTAACCCCTTGATGTGAGGAGATTATCCCTTTGATGGAGGACTCTATCCCTTCATAGGTGGACTTGTAACCTCCTTCCTTTGCACTATAAAATGAAGCATTGGGCTGGTTACTGGGGAGGTTGAAAGCTGAATATTTTTGAGGTGTAATGCTGCTGGAACTTAGTCTTCTTAATTGAGCTTTTGTGAGGAGAGATTACATACCTCTTTGATCTCATTTGGAAGAGTGTGAGGCTTGTCAAAGTAAAGGAGATTCCTGTTTTGGACCCTAGGAAGGGCTTGTGCAACATCAAGGCACCAAAGGTTGTAAGGTTCTTCTATTTCAAAGTTAATTTTATGGATTCCTTGATCACCATAATGGACATGATTTATGCTATTAGCTATGCAGGTGTTATTTGATGTGTGCTTGTTTGTGATTGTAGGTTCTCGAAAGGAAACTCTTTCAGACAGTTGAAGGATGGCTGCTACAAACTAGTGTTGGACTTAAGGTAGGGTCTAAACACCTCTATAGTTTTTATTAATGAATCACAATATGTTTAGAGAAAGGTATATTTGCTTGTCCTGCTTGTTGCTAGATATCTTTTGATACTAGGGAGATCGGCCTTGTCCGCAAGATCGATTTATCTGGCCAAAAAATTGGCGACTTCACTGGGGACTGAATTTGGTTTTTGGTTTTCCTTTGTCTTTGACTTGAGAAACTTGTTCTTGTTTCTGATTTTTTCTTGATGTGTGTGGGATTGGGTAGTTTTTAGGAACTGGATTATTTTTTGTTTTTCAAAGTTTTCAGAGGACCGCACTTTCTTTTTACAGACAGTGCGTGCATCTCCGCATTTTCCTTTAGTACATAGAGTGGTACCGCATCTGGTTCTTTTGGAAGTTTGCGGACCCTGTCAAAAACCTAAAATGTTTTCTTCCAATTAAGTTTAGGTTTTATTTACGGCTTTTAGTGTCTACCCAGATCTGCATCTATTCTGTCTATAATATCTTGCAAGTAAGTTCCATTGGTATTTTTGTTTTAGATGATTTTCTAGAAGTTTTGCATGCCTGGAGTGGTTTTCACATGGTCTCTGTAGTGACTCAAAGATTAGAAGCCTGAGAAACCTTAGATTACCCTGGTGTCTTTTTGTCTTCTTGATGAGTCTGACCTGTTTGTGAAATCTGCCTTTGGTGAGAAATATATTTATTTTTCTCTTTGCAAATCTTTGAACGAACTTGGTTATAAGTTTTGAATTTCATTTTTATAAAAGAAAACACATTTGGATGTTTTTTGATTGATTTTTTATTCTGAACGAATTAATCCTTAGTTTACTGAATAAATAAGTAAAATGTACTAAAAAAGAATTGAAGCTTTTATTCAATTAGTTTTTTTTTCAAGTTTTTAGATCTCAAAATTAGTTTTTGTAGTTTTGAGTGTTTTCTAGAACTTGTAGATCTCTTTTGAAAGAAAATTGTTTTTTGTAGTTTTGAGTTTGGAAAAGAGAAAGGGATTTTTTGTGAGCTTTAATTAGTAGTCTCGTTTTGAGTTCTGATTGAAAAAGACAAAAGGATTTTCTTTTTATTTCTATGTTGAAAGAAAGATTTGTTTTTCAAAGAATTGCATTCTCGAACTCTTTCTTTTACCTAGAAACTCATTGAAAGAAAAACGAATTGCTTATCATTTTAGGTGTATTTTTTAGTGTTTTGGAGTTGAGTCTTCACACCATCAAAGCTTCATTTCCATACCTATTGACTTAAGAAACAACCCATAAAAGCAACGCTTAATTAAAATTGATCTAGCAATCTTTTTATTTCTAGGGCTCTTATCACCAATATAGCTTAGGTTAATATCTTGGAGTAGGGAGTAATTAACTCTCAAAGATAGTTAAAACAAACAAGTAGCTATATCTTGCGGTAGGAAATAAATCCAATTGTAATTGATATAATTTGGGAAGCTTCTCTAAAAGGAGTCAATCACGAGATCATGTCCGAACCTTTGAGACAATCAAGTCTGTCTCATTGGGAAAGATAGAAGATTTGTGTGTATTATAAACGGTAAACCTCAGAATAACCATTGTCGAGGAGCCTGGGGTCACTTGTTGGTAAACCTCAAATTGATCATGTCGAGGGGCCTTCAAGTGGATTGAGCTTTGTTACTCTACCCTTGCACGTAGATCGGATCGTAGACTGTTCCCCCAGTTGTATTTGTTGCTGTTGGTAACCTTAGTGTCTATATACTTAAGATTATTTCCTAAGGTGACGGTGAAGGACGGGTCTCACTGTACCTGGAGCAGACGTCGACTAGAATCACTTGGATTCTCTGGGGGGTTCTCTTCACTCGATATGGTTATGTGAAGAAACTTGTGCCAGTTTGTTTCATTAAGCAGGTTGTCGAGGTAACTGTTCCAACTGCCTTTTCTGTATTAAAATTCTACGACGTTGGATTTCATCACCAACTAGTGTTTTTAGTACGGGAAGTTACTGTTTGTGTGTGGTTTGAAATCTTAGATTTTTTAGGCGTGTGATTCAGTTGTTTGTTTCTTTAGAGACTTTAGGTGCTTTTATTGAAATTTTCTTTGTTTGCGTGTGATTATTTTCATCCTACACCCATAGATTATTATCCTTGATCAATCATGTCAAGACAGTCATCCATGTTTTCCCAATCACCGGAAACATTTTTATATGGCGGTCCTACTGTTCCTTTGGGGTACCAGTCAATTTCTGGTACTTTTTTAGGAGCAACTCCTCAACCGACTGAACATTAGTTATCACCTGGTAATAATGGAACTAAAATATTGAACGTAGAATAGCTCTTTATGATGTCTGGTAGTATTCCAAATACTCAACCTCAAGGTAGTCAGTTACCACCTGGGGGGCAAGGTAGTTAGTTACCGCCTGGAGGGCACCTCAAGGTAGTCAGTTATCACCTGGGGGGTAACTCCAAGGTAGTTAGTTTCCGCTTGGAGGGCTACCTCAAGGTTTTCAACCTTCAAGACAATACATACCCCAAGGTCAACCCCATATTCCTTAGGATGCTTGTCAATCCTAGAATCAGTACGTGCCTCAGGGTTATCAACCTCAAGGTCAGTACCCAACTCAAGGTTTCCAACCACCTTCTGGTCAGTCATTTTTACAAGGAGTTGGAAATGTACCTCCTAATTATCAGCCCTATGTTCAACCAAGTTATGGTCCTCCATATGTACAACCTTTTATGGGTCCCGGAATGAATATGGTGTGGGATCCATCTCAAACTCAACAGATTTTGCAACCTTATGTGCAGTTATCTAATCAAACATGACAACCTTTGGTTTCTGGTCCAACCCAGCAGCCTGTCCAATCCATAGTTCAAACCTCTGCACCTGGTTTAGTTCAGCAGCCTGGGCCTAGTTCACCTCAGACTCCGCCTCGAACTGCTACTGCAACTGCTGCATTTTCTGTTCAATCTACCACACTTGTTTCTGGAGTATCTATAGCTCTAGTCTCTACTATCCCTGCATCAGTGCAAACTCCTCAAGTCTCTATACCCTAGTTAGGACCTACAGTTCAGACTTCGGTCCAGATGCTTGCAGGACAAGCTGGTCCAAGTACAATTGCCATGAGTCAACCGTACCAGGGACAGTATCAATCCGGTCCTACTGTACAAAATCCCGTTTATCAGTATCAACCTTACCCTGGCTATACCTATCAATAGCCTCAACAACCCTAGTTTGGTCTAGTTAATCCTAGTTTTCCAGGAGGTTATAACATTCCTAATGCAAATCCGATTCTAAGTTATCCTGGATATCCTCCTCCTAGAGCTTGTCTCATTACACAAGGTTTTCGTGAACATAACCGTCAGTTACCATTTATTGCAACTTTGGATTTACTTGATTTGTCGCGCCTTACGAACGATCTGATTTACTATCTTCCGTATTGGCCGCCAATGCCTAATAAGTTGCGTAGTGATATCCCAAAATTCGAGGGTAAGTCAGGTGAGGATCCGTCAAATCATGTGATGACTTATCACCTTTGGTGTGCATCTAATTTCAGTATTGATGATTCAATTCACTAACGTCTTTTTCAAAGAACTCTGATTGGTCTTGCTGCCAAATGGTACATTGAGTTACCACGAGGCTCTTTTTATAATTTCAGTTAGTTAGCCACTTCTCTTTTAACTCATTTTCAATTGCCTGCCAGATACGACAATGGCACGAAATTGTTAACTTCACTAAAACAATCCACGTCCACATATATTTCTGATCATATTCATGAATGGCGACGTAGAAGGCGTTTAGTGAAAGTTTTCATTCCGGATCAAATTTTAGCAGAATGGTTCGTTAAATCATTGTTACCTAAAATCATTGAAGATGTAGCTAAGGCAGGAGTTGTCACTGAAGAGCAAGTCATTGCTTAGGCTCAGTACCTTGACCTCGTTTATACGCAGTCAGGTACTTTACACGAAAAAATCCCTAATCTTCCAAAAACTACAGCTCCTTTAGGGTCTCATGCTGTTGATGGTATGATTGGTTCAGTTAGTATTAAAAGCAAGAAGAAATCTTCAAAGAATTCTTCTCCTACAATAACTTTACCCGATTCCTCGAAAGGAGATTCTTCCGCTGAAGTTTCTGCCGACGTCCATGTCGTAGATTCATCTACGACCAAATCTAGTAGTAAAGAGAAGGGGAAGAACAAAAACAATCAAAATTCAAAAGATAAAACAAATAAAAATGAATCTATTGATGAAAAACAAAAACCTCGCTATCCTTGTTTCATCTGCGACAAGGATCATTTTACTAAAGAATGCCCATATCGAGCAGAGTTTTCAAAATTTGTTAAAGGTTCTCAAATGCCTACTGTCTTGAAGGATCCTTCTCCTACTCAAGATAGTAAAGCGGTTGCTTCTTCCTCGAATACCTTGGAAGAACCCATTATGATGATGTCTCATGTCAGGATTGCGACACGATCGCAAGATTATGGTAGTAACAATCCTGTTGATGGTAAAGAAGCAAAATCTTCTAATTCAAACCCATCAACTACACCTCCTCCTGGGTCTGCTCCACTACAGATTGAGAAACCCAACCCAGACTTAGTAACCAAACTGCCTGCTAAAGGTATATTTCAGAAATCAACTTTCAATCCATATGCGAAAGCTGCTCAGAATTATAACATTGTTGAAGACTTAGCTGTTTCCCCTTCAGCAATGTCGGCTTTGGAAGTGCTGCAATCATGCCCAGAACAGCGTAAATTACTATTGTCTGCTATAGGAGCTGTTGATATTCGGGATTCGAACCTTATAATATTCGATTTAGAAAATAGTACACCCAACCTTCCTGATCAAAAGGCTTTCCAGATTCCAGTTTTAGTAAAAAAAAGACCTTGCTTTAGGACTGTGATTGATGAAGGAGCTTCTACGTGTATTATGTCGATCCAGTGTTGGAAATCGCTTGGTTCTCCTATAGTCAATTAGTCTCTGACAATTCTAAAGGCTTTTGATGACCGAGGGTTCCATTGTTTTGGTATTTTGGAAGATTTACCTATAGGGGTCGAAGGCAAAACTGTAAATCTAGATGTGGAAGTGGTTGATGCCCTTCTAGATTACAACCTTCTTTTGGGTCGCAGTTGGTCTTATGCTATGACTGCTATTGTTTCATCGGTCTTTTGGCTTATTAAGTTTCCTCATAATGGAAAGATCGTTACGATAGACCAGCTGGATTATTTCTCATCCGACCCGGCCTCTATTGATAGCGTTCAGCACATTGGTAAAACAACTATCCCTTACAAGGATGTTGGGGTATGTTTGATTAAAGATTCTGGTTTACTAGGAACTTTTTCCGTCCATCCTCCTAATGTATCACCTTCTATTGCATCTATTCATATGATTTCATTGAACACTATTGCTTTTGATGATCCTTGGAGCGTATCTTCTGATTCTGACGTGGATTCATTTGATGGGGCGATGCCTTTGAATCCCTTTGAAATTGCATATCAGGTGGTACAATTTTTTTCTGATTCCTGACCTTTCGCGAGGATAGTTTTTTCCTGTCTCAACCTCGTTAAAAAAAGAAACTGGATGTCTCGAGGATAGTTTTTCCTGTGTCAACCTCATTAAAAAATGAAATCGGGTGTCTGGAGCATAGTTCCTTGTCTTCTGTCAAGCTCGTTAAAAAATGAAACATGGAGTCAGCGAGGATAGTTTCTTCCTGTATCAACCTCGTTAAAAAATGAAACTGGATGTCTCGAGCATAGTTCCTGGTCTTGTGTCAAGCTCGTTTAAAAAATGAAACAAGGAGTCTTGACCATAGTTCTTTTTCTTGTGTCAAGCTCGTTAAAAAATGAATCAAGGGTCTCGAGCATAGTTCCTTGTCTTGTGTCAAGCTCATTAAAAAATGAATCAAGGGTCATGAGCATAGTTCCTTGTCTTGTGTCAAGCTCGTTAAAAAATGAAACAAGGGTTTTGAGGATAGTTCTTTTCGTGTGTCAACCTCATTAAAAAATGAAACAACTCCCTTTCCAAGTCGAGTCTTTCTAAGATCTCAAAAGTGAACCTTCATTCCATCCAACTGGTTGAATGCAATGAAGCTTGGGGGGCATGTACCTCGATTTGAGTTATTATGCTGGGGGCATGCCAACTTATAACAAGCACAATTTTTCTTTTCAAGCTTGTGTAAACATGAAATTGAATCCAAGTAGAGTTCTCTAAGGTTCAAGCTTGTGTAAAAATGAACCCATACCTAATTTACATCTCGTGATTGCTATTTTTAACCGCTAAATTCTGCTAGATGAGCCTTGGTTGTTTTCATTCCATCACCACCATCTCTTTGTCTGATCATACACTTCCACTTGATTGTTTATCCTTCCTGAGGGACCGCATCTATGAGTGGTTTTATTAGCCAACCTCTTAACCATTACATGTTTTGAGCAGTTCCACCATTGCCGGAACCAGTTGCTACCCTTTTATACCACTCGTTCCTCTAGGAAGAGTCCTCTTTAAGCTCTTTTCTGACTCATAAAATATGAAAAGATTGCCGATTTTTTTTCCTTTTTAACTCGTTAAACGGAATTAAAAAGGCGATCCACTTACAACTCTTTTCTGACCGTATAAACATGAAAAGATCGTTGGACTTTTGTCGTTTCAAGTTCGATATTGTTTATAAAACGACATGTCTTCGATCGCTATTTTACTTTTTCAGATCGGAGCCACTAATTATGAAAATTACTCCTTGATTGTAATGGTCAATCGGTTCTCTCAAGTATTATTTTATACTTTTTCGGGCTTGAGGGACACAAATTTATGAAAAAGGACACCCATGGAGTTTCCTTAAGTTTTTCTTCTGACTCCCTAAAATTGAAAAACACCGAGTTTTTCCTACGCCGGACTCGTTAAAATTTAACAGTAAAGGACCTGTTCAATTTTAAACAGGAATGAAGCACTCCTTCTTAGGGTTCAAATTTTAAACTAAGTTGGACTCATCCGAAGGATGAGCTTATAACCAAGAAAATGTTATCCTCCTCAAGCTTGTCAAAAATAAAGAGGTACTTGCCAGAAATGGTGGGGGACAAGAGAGAAAAATGAACCTGTTTGTTATACTTTGTGTTTTAGAAAAGCAGTCAACCACTCTTGAACATGACACTTTTTGTTTACTTGGGTTGGGATATCCTTTGCCTAACAGTTAATCAAACCATATTGAAAGTCTTTAGCCAGTTTTTGGGTATTAGCTTTGGGTCAATTGTCACCAAACCATCTGCAGTGTCGTTATGTGTTCAAGAGGTCAGTTCAAATAAACCATTCATTTGCAAAATATCTGTCATCCATTTTGACCTTCCCTGAGTTAGTCCCTGCCAATATATTTCTTCAAAACTTGATCTATGATTTCGTGTTGTGGGCTTGCCTACAACAGATCACTTTCTATCGACTTCAGCTCATTATTTAGAAAGATGATCTAGAAATTGTCAGTACCTTGGAATCTGCATGCCCTAATGGCAGGTTTCTCGCCTTCGACGACAGGTTGCATCATTGACCTTCAATCAAATGATTCTATGACATGTTCAACATCAACTCATTTATTCGCATTTCATGGATTGTACTGAGTACTTTGAGAGCCATTGATATTATTGGTGGTTTCTCTCATACTTGTTAACAATTCACATCATTGACTAGTAATCAAGTGGTTTCTACCATGTTCGACTTCGACACATTCGTTCACATGGATAGAATTGTACTAGTTCGGGAAGTAGAAATAAAGACCCTGGATCTAGTTTCTACCATCCAGGCTGCGAGGAATTTTGTTATTCATTATACAATCGACTATTCATAAACAGATGGATGCGCCCATACTGTGTCTATATATGTCTATATTCGTGATGTATTACAAAATCATTCCTGTATAAGAACAGTTTAGTCAGTTTTAATCTGAGTATGGGAATGCCTACCTCAGCGATGATATGTTCACATATATATATTTTGCATTGAATGTTTTTACAGGTTCCGACTGGGGTGTCCACAGGATGATCCTTGAAATGATAAAGTACTTCACTCTTCATACATGAAAGACTTCATCTTCATCTATTACAGACTTTGCACTTTAGGGGGAAATCTGTTGCACTAAAAATCGTCACCTTGACATTCTACAATCTGGTTGAGTCCATTACCACTCATACTTTCATCCTTTGCAAGTCTTAAGCCTCAGTTCTTCATATCAAGCCTTGAAAATAATATAAAGTCCTCAAAAGTCTCTAAAACTCTGGTTCCACACTTTCTCTTAGCATTACCTACGGTCCCGCACCTGAAGCTCATTTCCCCTGCACACCTGACCGCTCTGTCTCTGTGTTATGGGTGCGAACCACTGTAAAAGTAAAAAAGGCACAAGTATATTCTTAAAAACTCACTTTGAGTCATTTCTAGAAGCTTTTGGAAGGAATCTTGAGGTGGCAAGTTCGCTCCCTTAAGTTTCATGCATCCCATACCTTAAGGAGCTAACCCTTGATGTGAGGAGCTTATCCCTTTGAAGGAGAACTCTATCCCTTCATAGGTGGACCTGTAACCTCCTTCCTTTGCACTATAAAATGAAGCATTGGGTTGGTTACTTGGGAGGTTGAAAGCTGAATATTTTTGAGGTGAAATGCTGCTGGAACTTAGTCTTCCTAATTGAGCTTTTGTGAGGAGAGATTACATACCTCTTTGATCTCATTTGGAAGAGTGTGAGGCTTGTCAAAGTAAAGGAGATTCCTGTTTCGGACCCTGGGAAGAGCTTGTACAACATCAAGGCACCAAAGGTTGTAAGGTTCTTCTATTTCAAAGTTAATACAAATAAGTTTATTTTTCTCAATAAGTTGTGTTTGATGGTTTATTTTATGGATTCCTTGATCACCATAATGAACATGATTTATGATATTAGCTATGCAGGTGTTATTTGATGTGTGCTTGTTTGTGATTGCAGGTTCTCAAAAGGAAACTATTTCAGATAGTTGAAGGATGGCTGCTACAAACTAGCATTGGACTTAAGGTAGGGTCTAAAAACCTCTATAGTTTTTATTAATAAATCACAATATGTTTAGAGAAAGGTAGATTTGCTTGTCCTACTTGTTGCTAGATATCTTTTGATACTAGGGAGATCGGCCTTGTCTGCAAGATCGATTTATCCAGCCAACACTTAAGTTTCGGTGCAACCCACTGTTCTAAATCCATTCGTTTCGTCGTTTCAAGTTACTCTTCTAGTTCAACTGATGGTTTCAAGTCAAGTCTCTGTAAGTTCTGCGTCCCCTCCAGTAAGTGGGTAGGCTATCCCACCGCCTGGGAGGAAAACCTGAATATTTCCATGATATCTGGCGCAACCAATGTGAGTGGCTCACAAACTCACATGGTTGGGATGAACCAACCCTCTTCCGGTGCTATTCCAAACCCTTCTGGTCCTTCTGGATTGAGTAATGTCCAATACCAGCAGGCAAACCCTTCTGGTCCGTCTGGGTCAAGTAATGTCCAGTACCAGTAGCCATATGTGGCTCAGGGTCCATTCCAACCTCCTTATGTTCCATATGGTTCACAAGCAATGGTAAATCCACCTTACGTCCCTCAAGCTGGACCTTATGTTCAGCCTGGTCCATCTGCCATGCCTGGTGGATATGGCCAAATCCAATTCAGGAATTTTCAAGGTATTGCTCCGAGAACTGTTCAAGTACCTTTGCCGCAGCAAGGGAAACAGTTGCAGCAGCAAGGGAAACCTTCACAACTACAAGGGCCATATTTGCAGTAGCAAGGGAAGACACTGCATCAACAAGGACAACTGCAAAAACTGTAGGGGAAACCCTTGCAACAGTTGAAACAAACTTTGCAGCTGCAGACACAGTTTGTTCACCAAGATTTCCAACCTATGCCTTCGCAAAGTCAACCTCTACAGCTGCAGAGACAACCTGTACAGCAGCAAGGCCAACCCTTGCATCAACAAGGTCAACCCGGGCAGCAACAACCCTTGTACTCATATCAACAGGGTCAACCTTTGCAAGGCCAAGGTCAAGTCCTGCAGTAGCAGGCTCAAAATCCCTATGTCCAAGGGCAACAGGTTCAAAATCCTTATGTCCAAGGGAAACAGGTGAAAAATCCTTATGTCCAAGGGCAACAGGTTCAAAACCCTTATGTCCAGGGGTAGTAGGTGCAAAATCCATATGTCCAAGGCCAACAGGCTCAACAGCCTTTTAACCCGTATGTTGCTTATCAGTAGCCTATGGCTGGACAATATCAAGGCTACCCAGGTCAGAATCCTCCCTACGGGAAAGGTAACCTACAGTGGGGGCAAAATCAAATGCCATATGGACAAAATCCTCCACTATGGGGAAAAAATCCTTATCAAAAAAGATGGGTTCTGTAGTCCAGGCCTTCTCAGAGGCTCAAATGCATTTAATACGCAATTTCCATTCTTGGCCACATTGGAGCTGCCATATGTTTCTAGACTCACGAATGATCCCATTCTTCATTCGCTGTATTGGCCTCCAGTTCCATCCAAGATTCTGAGCAATTGTCCGAAGTTTGAGGGAAAAGCAAAGGAGGATCCACAAGCCCACGTGATGACATATCACCTTTGGTGCTCCTCCAATTCGTATGTTGATGATTCTATTCATCTTCGACTTTTTCAGTGAACCCTCATAGGTGCTGCAGCCAAGTGGTACATCGAATTGCCTCGAGGTACCTACAATGACTTTAAGACTCTCGCTATGGCTTTCCTCACACATTTTCAGCTTCTAGTTTGTTATGAAACTGCCACCCATCTGCTTACGTCCCTTAAGCAAGACTCCACTACCCATATCTCTAATCACATCCATGAATGGAGGCGTCAACGTCGCATGATCAAGTTTGAAATTGCTGATCAGTTGTTGACTGATTGGTTTACCAAGTCATTCATCAACAAAATTGCTGAGGACATAGCTATGGGTGGCTGTGTCATTGAGGAGCAAGCCATCACTCATGCCTAGTATTTAGACCTTGTCTACTTGAAATCTGGCACGTTATATGATATGTTACTTGATGCTACAAGACCATCATCTGATATAACAACATCGAAGTCTCCAGCTACCCCAGTTGTTGATGGAGTGATTGGTTCCATGTCTCAGACCCTCGCGAAATCTTCTTCCAAGTAGAAGACGGTCTCAAACACTTGTCCCAATGATCCCTCTCGAAATTCACCTGGTCCTGGTAAAACCTCTGAGGTTCATGCTATCCAGTCTACCGTAGTGGATAAATCCTCAAAAGTTAAAAAGAAAGACATAGGCAAGTCCAAAGCTGATGCCCCAAAACAGGGCCCTCCTAAGTCGTCTGCTAGTGATGCTTCTCAAAGGAAGCCCAAGTATCCATGCCTCATCTATGACGAGGATCACTATACTAAATATTGTCCTTGACGGTTTGAAGTTAGTCGTTTTCTCAAAGGGACCCCGGCTGTCTTGAAAGAGCCCTTTCCATCCAAGTAGACTCAAATGGTAGACCAACCTCAGTCTTCTGCTTCCTTAGGTTCCCAAGTGTTTATGATGAGCTCTCCAGTAAATGTGGCTACCAGATCGAAAGATGGTCAAACACTTACCCTAACAGCAGGGAAAGAGAAATAAGGTGCCCCTTCCTCCTCTATCCTGTCTTCCTCTGGTCCTCTCCATATAGAGCGACCTAATCCAGATTCGGCTATTCGACCACCCTCTCAGGGTGTGCTGCGAAAGTCCTCGTACAATCCAAATGCTTGAGCCACTCAACATTATAACGTTGTTGAGGATTTGGCTCAAGTGCCATCAGCTATGTCTGCTCTCGAGGTCCTTCAAAGATATTCGTCTCAGCGGAAAGCGTTGTTGTCGCTATTGGAGGTATTGATCCATCTGACTCCAATCTTATTTGTTTTTGTCTGGAAAACCACATTCCACGCTTACCTCATCAGATTGAATTTCTCATCTAGGTGATCATTAATGAGAAGACAATTCGCAGGACCTTCATTGATGAAGGTTCTTCCATCTGCATCATGTCTATCTCTTGTTGGAAGGAAATTGGTTCTCCTACCTTGAACCAATCACCTAACACTTTGTAAGCCTTTGACGGGCATGATTCTCGACCATTCGGTGTCCTTCTAAATCTTGCCATTACATTGGAAGGCAAGACAATACATGTTGAAGTAGAAATTATGGATGTGAATCTTAATTATAATCTTCTACTTGGACGGAGCTGGACCCATGTTATGCGTGCTGTGCTCTCTTCTCTATTCCACGTGCTCCGTTTTCCCCATCAAGGGAAAATTGTCACTGTTGACCAGTTGTCTTTCTTTGATTCTTCTTCCTCGGAAAATAATTTTTTGTCCGTGAAGCATACTGGTGCTCCTTATGAGAGTGTGGGGGCTGGACATTTTAAAGATCCCACCTTGATGGGTATTTTCCCTCTCCCACCTCCGCATGTTGCCTCAGTCAACATGATATCGATTAAGTCTGATCCTTGGTTCATTCCCTCTCTTGATCTTGCTGATACGTGGGGCGATGTCATGCCGTTAAGCCCTTCTGAGATCAATTATGTGGAGATTGTTTCAGCTTCAACTTCGGTACCTACTAATCATACTATTTTGAGTGCGTCTCTTGACATGTATTCTCAATCCCCGTGGCTTGGTTTTTCGGATTCCCCCGATTCCTTAACTAAGAATTTCCCCTCTGACAAGAGTATCATGGAAATAATGTCTATGGAGGAAGCACCATGGAATTATACTCATCATTGTTCCTCGTTCTTTCCTGGCCCGATGGTCATGTCTACCAGTCTTGAGAAGTTCTCTTCTCATTTCTCAACCCAACCACTTCAAACGCCTATTATGACTCATGAATTTTGGTCGAAAGGGAATATGGATAATATTACCCCAGTACTGCCTATTGACATTTTAGTTTACCCTGATATTGTCAAGATCTTTCAACTAGGGGCACGTTTTTCTCATCATGAGTTTAGGTTTGTCTCATTTCCTCGAGTTTCTACCGTCGCTCCATTATCGCAATGGGGTTTTCATCTTATGATTCATAACCCTCACTCGTCGGTGGGGCATGGGGGCACCATTTTTTATGAGTTTTACTCTATTATTTGGCTGAGTTGATGTTTACACGTCATGTCAATGGTAAAACTCCGGTTTTCTTCACTGTTGATTGATTACCCGAGTCCGGTAGTGGACTCCGTCAAGTACTATGCTTGAGTCACCTCGCATGGCTACTTTTGTACATAATTGTGTTATTTATTTTTATGCAAGTTTGGTTTGGTGTGTTTTTTCAAGCAACTTTCCTGCTTATTATGTCTTCACCTGCTTTGCAGATGTCTGTGACTCCTTACATCGGTTTCGCTAATGGTGCTTGCCGTAGTACCTGGAATCTGTCTTCCATGGCATGGGATATCTATGCCCCTAATGGTGAGTTGATTGATCTTCGAGATATTTTTTTGGGTCAAACAACTAATAACATTGCTGAGTATAGTGCAGTTATTGAACTCTTGTCAAAAGCTCTCGCTCTTGACATTCGAGAAATGGTTGTTAACCTCAATTCACAACTTGTTTTTCTTCAACTCAATGGGAATATTCTGTTAGAAACCCTCACATATTGAGAATGTATTTGCGTATTCATCTATTGGAAAGAAATTTTGATTACATCACATATTGTCATATTCCTAGCATATGAAAACATTGACGGATGCATTAAATAATTATGTTGTAGACAAAAATTTACGCAACATGTGAAAAAACAAAACATTGTATCATAATAAAAAAGAAATATAACACACACACACACACACACACACACACACACACATATATATATCAATAATGTTTGAGTGTCACACATCAAAACCCCCCAAAAAATAATATATGTGTTCAGTACATCCGTGGCTCGCAGGCCTCAAAACTGTAAATGCTAAACAATGGACTACTTGGCATGGTGATCATGATAGCATGTCACTTCTTGTACAACTCGAGTTAGTAAATGGAAATTTCGGTTTGACACCCCCACTGTGTGCCACTAATATTGGTGGGCAATGTCACCCACTCGTGCATACTCTAGGATACCTCTGGTCAATCCCTCAAGGTTTTGTGCGATCTCCTCCTCGTTATCGACTCCTTCCTGATAAGGAGCAATCTCAAACTACCGAGCAACACGTCTAGTGATCGGAGACATCCCGGTTGGTCGTTCTGCAATTACAAAAATGAAATGTCATGAATACATATATTTCAAAAAAAAAATAAAAAGTAAAAAACTTAAAATTGTTTTGCTTACCTCCATTAGAAAAATCTTCTCCCTCTAGGAGCAACATGTCAGGATCGCCACGAAAGTCAGTACCACTATATGGCCAATCCTCTACCACGATCAGATGACACCTCAGCCACAAAAAGAAGGTGGAATTGTATGACATATGCTAGCCCCAACCAGTTTTGGGCATCGGTTCACTCCATTGGACCATTTATGGGTCTCGTGGCAATGGGGGGTTCACCTCCTCCAGCTGATAGTGAAATAGCGGGATCCACTCCAGAAAGAAAGTCACCAACACAGAACCATATCCAAACTGTTTCATGTTCCCTGCCTTGGCTTTGGATAGCTGGTGCTTCATGTTTACCTTCATGGCTTCCACCCAATTGAAGATAGTGGGTGCCGTACAATCTATAGCATATTGAAACTTGGACTTGTTGGACTCATGCAATGCCTGAGCCCCAGCTACTCTGTTTATGGTCAAGAGTAGTGCTTTCAACACAAGGTCATCAATACTCATGATATCAACCTTGCCACTTTTTGATTTCAATGCTTCTGGGCAATGTTCTGCCAACATCATGTTCACACTTGCCCCAATGGGCCTGGACCCATACATATTGACTAGTTCCCCTCTTCGGGACAGTCCGATGATGAAGTATATATCTGAAGTCTCTAGCTCTAGCTCTTAGTCTCAGATCACAAAGACTTCCCTTCCAACATCCCAAAGACTAATCAAGTGTTGCAACAACTCAGGTTGATCCCGAAGGCCCAGTGTAAGGAATAATTTGAGCAACCTGCAGTTCCTCAGGGAATCCATACAGTTTTGGTCTGCAAATGCCTGTGCATCAATTTCCTCATGCTCACGTTATTTCTAATCAACCGTCTTTCCACTGTAATTTTCCTGCAAACACCATGAAATCAAGTCAACATCAATCCTTGGCTAAGAAATTGCGGATTTAAAGCAAGGAAATCATGCAAAAAATTGAAATTTTCTCCTCTCTACACCGGCGCAACTGTTTTAAAAACATTAGTGCCAATGGTGCAAGTGATTGTGTTAAGCAACCCTCGATCGGCGTGATCCTGAGCCTGGATCTTGCGCTGACTGAGGGCGATTTGTTTTTTCCAAAACTAATATGTTAAACTGAAGTACAATTGATTAATGCCATCAGTGAATTGAATGTTAACTTAAAGTGCTTTAATCGTGAGAGCTGCTTGAAATGGAATGAATTGATGAAAAAATTGAAACATAAGCAAGATGCAAACATAAGTGAAAAGAAACAAAAACAAAGCGATACCATACAAAAATATTGATTATGAAGTTCATCCCTGATGGACTACGTCTTCGGGTCTGCTTTCAAGATGGGTGTTCGCTTTATTAGTATTGAATCCAAGGACGTTGATTACAAAGCAAATTAACCAGACTGATTATGCATGCAGGCATTTCTAGTCACTGTCACAAGAAAGCTCTCCGTTGGCTTGAGGGGGCCTGACCCAAGTTCAGTATTAAGTAGCCAAAAAAATCCCTACACTACTGGCCCTTTCGGCAACATACCGTGGAGTGAAAAATGAGGTCTCACTCGAAGTAGTATGGGGGGATGTTGGAACCAAGTTTCCGCACCCTTGAGATGTTTGAGGGGTCAGTTTAGTCCAACTAGGAATACCTTCGCGTAGGTCACTTCGCGCACTATCCTGACCTGTGAGGCCTTCGTGATCTGTTATAATCACCTTCGTGCAACCCTCACCAGGGGCTGAGGTGATTTCACGCTGCCCTAACAGTGATCTATGCTACTTCCCCAAATTATATTGTGTATCTTACTTATCTTCTTATAATAGTTAGTTATCTTCATGTAAACAGATACTTTATCTTATATTCACTTTATCAACATATTCATATAGGTTTGCGCATCATATAAACAGTAGAAATGCAGTTATATTTGATACATTCAATGCACAAAATAGGAAAAAGATACACAGAAATGATGTAAAACTTCTCTTTATTACTTCTCCCAAGGTTACAGACTCGACTCGCCCTACACACTCAGCTGCAGGGGTCTGCACACTCAGTTGCAGACTACTAGGCCTCTAAACACTCAGCTGCAGAGCCTTCTCCTCCTCTATGACCCAAAGACTCAACTCTACACTTAGATAAGACTCAATTCTCCATCTATTACTTCCACTTCTCTTACTTTTGTCATTTACAACTTAGAGCCTCGCTCTACTAATACAATCCCATGGTCCACGGAACATGGGTAGATTTCTAAAGCCAACATTACATTACAAAAATGAGGGCGGACAACCCTATGACTCATTTACAACCTTCGCACTTCGCGCCCACAAAACACGAAGTCTTTACATCAGATTTAGTCAAAATTTGGGCTTTAAGCCCCAAAACTTGCCTTGGGGGATCCCGCGCCCAACAAGCCCCCAACACAAACATCGTGACTCGCCCTCGAGTCACCTTGTCGGTGCGATGTTCTTCGTGCAGAGACCTCCCAACTTTGCCCGAACTGCTGCAAGATTAGCATTGCACTAAGCACCTGCCTGCTGTATCTCTTGGATGCGTTGTTCAGAGACTACTTAACTGCTTCCTTGTATCTTCTCCTGCATTCCCTGCATCTATTTATAGTCCCGCGCCTCCTTTCAATTTCGCTGAGTGCTAAGACTGTGCTTCCTACGGCTATTCAGGTGGTCGTGCCACCTGTATACGGCTTCAACCAACCGTCAATCACTTTCCCTGGGAAAAGTCCACCTTTTAACTTTACTATCTGCATCGCGTACTTTACCATCTACATCGTGCCACCATTGGTGATCTATTTAGTATTATACGGTCCGATCCAAGGCATCACATTGATAAATGCTCGGCGGTAGCTCCTAAATTTGTCAACAGAATCGTGCGCCTCTTGTCTTATCACCACGACCTTTTTATCAAGAAAGTCCTTCTTTATTCCTTCCTCAAGCTTCTTGACTTCTTTCGTCATGGCACTTTTCGCCCTTAACCGAACTCTTTCCTTCATGAGTTCTTGAAGCCTAAGATCACCCTGTTGGATCTCTTCATTAGGTCCCAAGCATTCTTCTTCGTCCAACTGCACGATCCCTTCTTCCAAGGCTCCGCGATCTGTCATATTTGTGGGTGCTGCTATGCGCAGACTAGCCATGATAGACTCCATTGGCATTACATTGTTCACTCCATAGGATAGCCTAGAAGGCGTCTGTTCCGTCAGTTTCTTGCACATCGACCTATAAGCCCATAAAGCTGCTGGTACGCGTAGGTCCCAATCACTTCGCTGCGCATTATATACCTTGTTCAACGCTCTGCACACCTTGTTAAATGCTTCCGCATGGATAACCTTCTGTGCACTCGTTCTCTCCACACCCTGTTGTTCCAACTTGAGGAACCATTCATGCATTTTCCCCCCCAACATAGGCTTATTGACCATATTTCCCAACGTGAAGCTCATGTGCATCCATGCAGGTTGTTTACCATATGCCTATACCCACCTGGACAGATGTACACACAGACCATCCCGTCCATTGTATTTATCTACCGATCGCACTATAGGTTTTCCAAAATGTGAGTGAAACATTTTCCTACATGCACACCAATCCTCAAAGCTCCCTTTGTGCGTACCCCACCACCTCGCAGGTGTAGCGCGTAGTACCTAATTCAAGGCTTGGAAATGTTGCTTTTTTGGCACCTCCCTTTCAAACTGATCTAGGAAAGTATCTACCTTACTTAAACCATCATAAGTAGGTAGATCCCTCACTTCTGTCGATACGCAGTGCAATGATCTTGTCATCATATTACAGTTCAGCATGGTTACCTTGTGCAACTGGTTCTTCCATCATTCTATCTCCTCGTGCGAATCTAAAGTACAACAGCTTTCGCGCTCCCATGAGATCCGTCCGTCTGGGTGGGATTTACCTAGTCTTGCTCTCGCGTGGTTATTTTGTAGATGTAGTCCAAATCATCGTTACTTTTGTTAGCGCTTGAGATTTCACCCTAGGCTGAGGAAGGTAAACCTTCAAGGCTACATCAAACCATTTCACCTCGTAGCTAGCCCTACGAGGTATGAGAAGGATCTCTCGGGTCAGATTCGATAGATCTTTCAATATGATTAGGCTGACCAATTAAGAATAAGGATTTTAGGCTAGTAAATTGATAGGGGGTTTGATTTGATGATTTTTGGGGTTTTTTTAATGGAATGATGGGGCTTTTCTGGGCTACATGGGCAAAATCACAGCTTCAAACAGAAAAATATAATGACTACATAGGTTATCAACTGAGGCAAGGTAGGCATGCAATTTAACACCAAATCTGGTTTCAAATGGGATGGCAAGACTGGTGAGGAGCTAAGGAGGGCAGACAATAACTCTGAATCCTCCTTAAACAGTAGAAAACATCGAATGCGAACAAACTTATAGGAGGAGCATATAATACTATGAATTCCTACCTAATCACTTCATTTGTTCAGCTTGATAGGGTCATGAAATGAAATGGAACATAACTGATTACATATGAGACAAAGGGAAAAACTTATGCTAGATCAACATACCACATGAATCTTAGCAAACAGAGCTGTGAAATTCCATGAAATTCTCTGCAGAAAACTGTACAATACAAAGCTCTCTGCTTCTCCAGCAGCTCCCAGCGCTCAGAAAAACTCCCTCTCTACCTTTACTCTCTCTTTCTTTTTTTAAATTTTTATTACAAAATCATTATTTTTATAAACTATTCTAAAACAAAATAACAGATCAACCCACAATCTGGGCGCTGTTTGAAACTGAAATTACAAAACAATTCGAACAGAGGAAAGTCTTCTATTCT
The DNA here is from genome assembly GCA_031772625.1 of Pinus tabuliformis. Lineage (NCBI taxonomy): Eukaryota > Viridiplantae > Streptophyta > Pinopsida > Pinales > Pinaceae > Pinus > Pinus tabuliformis. The sequence goes on from CM062816.1 coordinate 1,915,507,643, forward strand.
AAAACAGTACCATGTCCCTAAAAATCTTCTGATTGACTAATAAAAACATCAATGCTGGAGCGCATCTCGTTTTGGTTTCTGAGGTCTTGAAATAGGAAATCTGTTGCGGTTGTTGTCTTGGTGACATGAATGAGGATCGGACTTAGTGCCTTGGCGTGGTCCCCTATTTTACATTTGTCATTTGAAATTTTTTTTTTAATGCAAATGCTTTTATAATCCATCTTTGGTGTCATTGGATGCTATGTAATCCGTTCAAATCTCCTTACTATGCGCATCTGTATGGGTGGGAGAGCGCTATCTGGCACAGGAAGAGCGCTATCTGGCACTCATCTTTGATGAACTTTGCCAGGCGCTGATACATACGCAAATGATGCTCCGTGGCCGGTCCACATAGCTTGAATTCTAAACTGTTATATGCACCCTCATGGCGTTGACATTAGTTGATATACGAATCCTTGTTTTCCCTGATCTACATTCCCCAATTATGCGATCTCTGTCCTCCGCTTTGAGATGACCTTGAATGGAAGTGCACTGGATGAGTTTGATTTTTCCAAGTTATCTCCTGCATTCTGTATAAAGTGTTCCCTGCAGCCACCAAGACGGCACCAATATGTATCTGTCAGTAGCACATTTGAAAAGTTTAAATTGCCATGAGCAATTCCTTTATTATGAATATGTGTCAACGCTGAGAGTATTTGATATGCAACAAATCGGACAAGGCAATCATTCTTTAATGCCCCAGGGCTAAAATGTAAAATATCTTCTAGTGTATAAGGAGCTTTCGGAAATGCAAGGAACATATATTCAGAATTTCTAAGCATGCCTATCATGGGAACTGCATTGGGATGCCTGATAGGTAGAGAGGAACCAGTTTCTTGACAACTTAAAGGCATACCAACTGCATTCATAAATTCCAATGCATATGGATCCTGGTTTTTATCTTCAAGAAATAGGTTAACTGATTTCAATATTTTTTCCTCCACAGAATCAGAATTCAGGTTCAATAAAATACATTCTAACGATGCATAAGATGCAGTTCCAACATTCACACTTGGTGTCAATGTAATCATGTCTTCTAAGAAGAAAAATTGGAAACTTTTACCATCTTCTGAATACTCTAAAAAAGTTACATACTGATTCTTTCAAGGACTTGTTATCTATGGTAGAAATTTCTAATGTTCCATTACTATTCCTCAAGTGGCAGCTCAAATTTTCTTTTAACGAATCATATGCTTGCTTATCTGATTCAGATTCCCCCCCTGTATCTGGCACCTGCTGCTGACTAGAATCTGACAAATCCGTGATGTATTTTCTATCCTCTGCTTTTACCACAATAGTGTCAACTGTTTTTTTTCATCCCTGCATTTTATAAAGCATTTGCTGTCATGCTTTGCTACAATCTGTACTGCAAATTCGACAGTATTATCGCATGCCAACTCATCTTCCCTTCTGCAGAGGTCAACCTCGCAAACGACCTTAGAACCGAAAGGACGGGCGGAGTCCAAGAGAGCATAGGGTACGAGCACTCGATCAGTGAAATCCCTCTGGATACACCGTTGTAAGCCTTCCAAGCACATCTCCGTCTCCACCTCCATCTCATTCAATTGAATCAATACACATGAAGGCCAGGAGCATCTAAAGCAGACACGCCCTTCTCAGGAAGCAATATCCTCACTGGAGAAAAGGAATTATTGAGCTTCTTAGAGATGAACTTCGCGAATTTCTTGTTCTCCTCATCCAGTGAATGAACAACCTCCCAAAAATCACAGATGACACGACTGTCGTTTCTATAACCATCCTCGTATACTGTATGTTTTTCTAGTGCTTCAAAATCAAGTACAGGACTGCCGCAAATTAACTGTTCCAGTTCAATAGGCTGGAATAACTTCAAGACTCGACCTTTGCATAATTTCCGAAATCCCCTTTTGAATGCATCAAATGATGGTGCTATTGACGTCTCAAGATAATACTTGGTACATAGGTCAACATATTCTTTGCGGTTTTCCCTGGTAACAGAAATATCACTTCCATTCTCCTTCAGCTCAATGTTTATAAATTCCCCAAAAATATCTTGCACCGACACTTGGAAGCTCCTACAGAAGACTTTCTCGACATCACCATCAAATTGCAGGAGTTGCTGCAAGCCCTTCAAAAGACCTGGGTCCACCTCTGCAAGATCCTGCACTGGTTGGTACTTTTCCTAGAAGTTTCTTGTACACAACCCTTGGAAAACGTAACTCCAAAATATGACCATTATAGATAGCTAAGTCAAGAAGAATTCCAACCAATTCAAATTCCACAAAGGCATCCCATGGAGGAGAGTTGAACCAGAATAACCGTGTATCCTCATTGTAAGAAAACATGCCATACTTTGGGTCGAAAATATCTCTCACGAGTAATTGGAAAAACTCCTTTTGTACACCACCTTCATCAATCCCTTCTTCTCCTATAAATTGAACCTTTAATGGCTTCTTAAGATCCTCGGCCTGGAGCTGAATCTCTAATATAGTTTCCCTAATTAGATTTTCTCTTTTCACCCTAAGCACCAAGTAAGGGCAGGTTCTCTTGAGCAAAAGAGAACGTAGTAAGGCTTCTTGAAACTCATTGCGCATCTGAATATTTGATTCCCACTGCATAATTTTACTTTTTCTATTTGTATCATAAACAAATGGATAGTTGCAGAATGAGAAGGAAGAGCTATCCATCCATCTTTTAAAGTCTTCCAAGATGAACTTTTCATTGATGACTGCATCATTGTAAAAGGAGCTGTGATCAACAAACTCAGATTTCTCATTTACTTTGTAGAGCAACTGAAGGATCTGCACTCCTTCAACTTTGTCGTTTCCAGGGTTTTCGTAAACCAGAAAAGTGATGAACTGTTGGACAGTCGTTGTGAGTCGTTCAAACTGCTCTTTGTTGTAGCTTTGCAAAGCCAAGAGGAGATTTGCCTTGACATTTGCAGGTTGGCCTAAGATTAACTTCCATAGCTTCTGAAGAATGCCATAATACACAGAACAACTGAAAAACCTATTCTCCAACAATGTGATAATATTTCGAAGGACAACGGAGTTACCCAAAGCCCAACAACCTTTATCTAGAGATAACAAGGACTCAATTGATTCCATGATTGCTGCATCCACGTCTTTACTCTCCAGTTCCTTTGCTGAGCTGTAAAATTTTTCCAACAAAGCCATGTCTACTCCTGCTACTGAAGCCACCAATCCTTTTTCAGGAAGAAAACTGATGCTCAATGCATCTACTGATGAAAAAATAGATTTGAGCTTAACCACTAGGCTTTCAACTCTTGCTGACCCCTTTGCCATCTCAAACTCTTCCATCAGATCTGATGGATCAAGGGATTTTGCAACTGCACTTTTAGAAGCCTGCTTCGTAGCTATTCCAATCACTTTCTTATACACTTTTCCAATCACATTTGAATCAGATTTCTGACCATCCATATCCCATCTTTCAAAATACCACCATGAATTTGTGCAATTGATACTGCTGCAATTGGTATTTTCTCCACATAGATTTTTGCCTCGGATTGCTAATGATATTCTGAATTGTGCTTGTGCAGGGATAGGGGCTTTGAAGTCGCTGCTAGTTTGAAGAGCTGAAAATAAAATTCCATAATCTGAAAAACAACATTTAATGATTTCTTCTTCAAAACCCTGTTTTGAAGAAGAATCAATCTCTGATATAAGACAGAGTCTAACAACTTTCATAGTTTCACATCGGCTCTGTATAATGCGATCCTTCCGCAGGGTCCAAGGGTATAACTACGCGTAGAGACTTCTTCTCAAAAATTATCTTGCGCTTCTTTAGATTAATCACCCATTTCATGTCAGTGGCCCAATCAATTCCTAAGAGAGCGGGGTAGGGATTGCTATCATCAACAATCTCTATTACTTCAAAGTCTGCTAGCGCACTCGCTCCCTCAATATCCACGATGATTCCCTGAAATTGTCCCATGGGTATTATCTTCTGTTGGTTCGCCATTCACAGTTGAATAGGAGACCATTGTAGCGTAGGCTTCCCCATGTGCTCCCATATTTGCTTCGGTAGAACATTTGTGTCTGATCCTAAATCCATAATTACTTGGTCCATCTCATATTATCCAATATGCACGGTTAGCCTCATTTCTCTCCCTATCCTAGTCTTGTGTTTTCCAATCTTCCGGACTATGCGCAGTTCTCTTGGTGCAGTCCCAGCGCATCTATTAATGAGTTCTTGCAATCCTTTTATAGCCTTACTGTTGCGTAGTAGCTTCATGCATGTTTCCAGGAACGTCGTAAGCATAGATGGGTCCATTTCCGACTCTAGTCTATCTTTTCTTTCTAAAGTGGAGGCATCAGCAAAGCTCTTCTTAGCTTCCATGAAGGTTTCCTTAGCACACTCCAAATCAAACTCTGCTTCTTTCATCAGAGCCTTGCGAACCCAAGTACTATCTTCAGGCTATTTGCCTTTATCATCCCCCATTGTGATTCCACTTCGGAGCACAATGTTCACATTTGGATCTTCTTCGTGTGCTTCAGACCTCATCATATGTAGGTTTTGAGTCGAGGGAGGTGGTATCACTCCCTTGTCGCATATCCTAGCTATCAGCGTAGGACAATCCTCTATCTCATGATCAAGCAAGGTATAATATAGACATGATGGGCGTGTTGGATTTGTACAATTGCGAGCATAATGTCTTGGCCCTCCGCAATTGTAGCATATCAACTATCCGTGACCTCTTCCAGGTCCTCCTCCACCTCAGCCTCATCTGCGCCACTGAAATCCTGTTCACGCTACTCTTGCATTCGGGTCTAGGGGCCGCATTTCGGCCTGAATGCTATAGGTGGGAGTTCTATCCATCATCAACTCATAACTTCTACAAGTGCACTCATCGTGTCCAATCGATCTACAAAAATTACAGAACAATTGTTGCGAATTCTGCGTGTACTTCTGTAACAAATGACAGTTGTCCGTAGCATGCTTTCCTCTTATTTGACAAATTGCGCACCACAAAGCAGGTGCCATGCTAGGTCCTGCTTATGCTTCCGGTCATAACGGCATCGGTCCTCCTCTCGCGAGGTAATTCGTGAACATAGGGAAGTGGTCCTTATCATGACCCTGACCCTTGTGTTTTACGCACCACACCTCTTCGCACACTTCTGGTTGGGCTATCCTCTCCTGTTTCAGACTCTACATCTCAAGGCACAAGTGTTTCAACTAGACGTGGATCTATGGAACTCCCAAGTTAGGATCCTGCATTGGAGTTTCATGCAACCTCATCACGATCTCCAAGGCCTTTGTCTGAGTCATTAACCTCTGTTGCGACAATGCGTTCCTAGAATGCGGCATTAGCGATGCTACAAACCATTCGCGGTGCTGTCCATCCGTCAAAGTCATATTAGCTTCGGGAATCATACACTTCAGTCTCTGATCCAGCTCCCTAGGAGTCTCACTTGGTAGCATTGTGATCTCTTTGAATCTAATGATCATCTGCGCTTCTAATTTTGGCTTGCTAAATTCTCTGTTTAGTGCAATTTGGATATCCGCAATTCTCGCATTCGGATTGTCATTAGAATTCTTAATATAAAAGGTCAGTGCGCGATCCTGCAGAGCACTAACCAACATCGCTTTCTTTTTATTATCATCTGTAACTCCCTGCGCTTACCATATGGCTCTTATCACGAACCAAAACTGGTCCAGATCTTCATTTCCTACTCCCTTGAACATAGGCAACTTTATTGCACTTGCCATATTGACTCATGGTGGTGGCAGGGGTGGTACGAGCGAAGGTGGAGGTGAAGGCAGTGAAGCTGGTGGCGGTGTGGGTGGGGGTGGTATGCGCGGAATCCTTTGCCTTATCAAATGGATCACACTTCGCAGTGAGACCTTCGCGAGCTCTTCCTCATCCCCTCACAGAGGTGAAATCAAAGGGCTATTCTCTGGTCCCTTACTTCCTTCATTTCTATAGGTTTTTCCACTTCATGTAGCTCCAGACATCAAGATAATTGCATAACCCTCTTTTCACACAATAGAATTTTAATCCAAGTATTTAGAGACTTTACATACTTACCTCGTGGTCCTTTGAGAAAGTGTCGCTCTGCCTCGCTATAGCTGACTGAAGTATCTACCGTGAACTCAGTAATGAATCCTCCTATAATTTGATCAAGCCTGTGATCAACAATGCGTGCGATCTTATCCTCTGATGCTTCCAATCTGTGCACCAACTCTGGGGTCCACGCAATAATATTGTTAAGTTTCCACCTTCCTTGGCTACCTACTAACTTTGCAATCTACACGTACAACTCAGTAGGGAAGGATGCAAAAAAGATTTCGTGGATCTCTGCATATAGGTAGCAGTCTAGCCACTCTTCTTTTGTCAGTTGCGGGTTCCTATTCTCTTGCGTCGCGAGCTCGTGAATTATTTTGTCCAACCAACCTTCAATTTCCTTCTTATTTGGACTCAAATGATACGACATCAGACATCTCTATGCAGATTTTGGTCCCAGCAATGGAACCATTTGTTGGCTTGAGGGGGCCTGACCTAGGTTTAGAGTTAATTAGCTAAACAAATCCCTACACTACTGGCCCTTTCGGCAACAGCCCGCAGAGCACGGATTGAGGTCTCACCCGAAGCAGTATGGGGGGATGCTGGAACCAAGTTTCTGCACCCTTGAGATGTCTGAGGGGTCGGTTTAGTCCAACTATGAATACCTTCATGTAGGTCTCTTCGCACACTATCCTGACTTGCGAGGCCTTTGTGATCTGTTATAATCACCTTCGCGCAGCCCTCACCAGGGGCTAAGGTGATTTCGCGCTGCCCTAGTAGCGATCTATGCTACTTACCCAAGCTATACTGCAAATCTTACTTATATTCTTATAACAATTAGTTATCTTCACGTAAACAGATACTTTATCTTATATTCACTTTATCAACACATTCATATAGGTTCGCGCATCATATAAACAATATAAATGCAATTTATATCTGATACATTCAATGCATAAAACAAGAAAAACATACACAGAAATGATGTAAAACTTCTCTTTATTACTTCTCCAAAGGTTACAGACTCAACTCGACCTACGCACTCAACTGCAGGGGTCTGCGCACTCAGCTGCAGGGGTCTGCGCACTCAGCTGCAGACTACTAGGCCTCTGTGCACTCAGTTGCAGAGCCTTCTCCCGCTCTATGACCCAAAGACTCGACTCTACACTTGGATAAGACTCAATTCTCCATCTATTACTTCCACTTCTCTTACTTTTGTCATTTACAACTTAGAGCCTTGCTCTATGTATACAATCCCATGGTCTGCGGACCATGGGTAGATTTCTAAAGCTAACATTACATTACAAAAATGAGTGCATACAACCCTATGTCTCATTTACAATCGTCACGCTCTGCACCCACAAAACGTGGAGTCTTTACATCGGATTTAGTCAAAATATGGGCTTTAAGCCCCAAAAATCGCCTTGGGGGATCTCATGCCCAACACTCTCTAAATTAGCTTTCCAATGCCTGTCACGGTTCCCAATTCTGACTCCATATGCTAGACTTGTTACACTGAAAACAAAACAACTTATATCCTCCAGAATCTGCACACAAAACTCAAAACCACCCTCCTCAACTTCAACGAGTCAAACTATCTTTATAGCCCTGCAAATGCACTCTAACCTCCTTAGTTTGAGTTTTGGGATGAATGAGATGAAATTAGGGTTTGATGTTATGTCATAAATACACCTAGGGATTTGTTACAAGGTTTTAGAATTTAATTAGCACCAAAACTAGATAAGTGCTTATCTGCGAGTGGTTAGCAAACAACGCAAAGGTGAGTGACAGTCACATGTGACCAGTCGTGGTCTAACCACAGGCTGACACCTGGCACTGGTTCTCGACGGTTCCAGCTAACAATCAACGAAATGCCATGTGAACGTAGCTTCCTCTCAACGGTTTTGGCAACGATGCTTATTTGGCGGTTCTGATAACCTATTACAGTTTTCCAACTGTGACATGGACGCGGCTACGGTCATGGTTTGGAGCTGCGCCAATATGGTGTAGGTTACCCTGACGGTTCCCTTCCGCCCATGTGAACATAACTATAGTCCGACGCGGTTAGGGAGTTGCAGTTAGGGACTTATGAAACACATCGTATTGTTTATACAATGGTTTGTATGTGCCATGGCCGAATGGTTTGAATACTTAGGTTTAATGCATTTTAATGCATGGTTTTAGGTATAGGTTAGGTTTTAGGTGTATTTAGGATTTAGGACTTAGGTTTAGTAACCTAATATCTTATGTTTAGTCTTTTAGTATCAAGAATTTACACTTGACATAAAAAAACCCATTTACACATCTTCGTCACAAAGTGACATTGTAAACATCATATGACGACAAACCCTTGTTGACAACCAAATCCTGGTGGAACCGACGACAATACCATATCAACAACCAGGTACAAAATCGTATCCTCCGAATGCCATGAAAACCATATCAACCATTGACATCACCGGACAACCATAACATCACTGTTGAAGCTGAAGATACCAGACACTGAATGCCAATGATGAGTACAGGCGAAGTAGATAAAGTTCAAGACCTCATCAACCATGATCATTTGATGACCACTTTGACTTTGAACTATTGAAGACTCCACTCATGCTGGACTGAAAATATCCTCTTGGATCAATCCTATCCATTTGAAAGCTTTTGGAACACAAAAGTTTGACTTAAATAGATAGTAGGTGAGGGTAGATCTCCCTCACTCTCCACCTCATCCGGAAGATGTATATTCGATCAACCACTTGAAAGTGATGACCCTGATGATGTTGATCATAGCATCCTTTGAATCTGTGAACTGTTCCATCCATTTACATTATGCACAACTTGCGAAGATGGTTAAACAACCTATTATGAACATGGCAATTGACTTCTTTCTCGTGAAGTACCATGAATTAGTGATTCATAAACATCTTTGAAAACAATCTCTACAGGATATTGTTCAATAATATTGACATGTACTAACAATCTATATTGAGGAATGACAGAGACATTTAAAGACATTCTTGACATCATACGAGCTACTTTATTTGCTATACTTTCCTGATTCCTAATTACTAAGTGAACTTGCTGCAATAAACCCATCAAACTGTAGTGTGAAAACTGCTGCAACTTAGTTTGATTTTGAAAGTATTGAAGTGGTTGTTGATTTGTTTGAATCAATGTTTCCTCATTCATTAAATGATGTCTCCATTGATTAACACTTTCCCTTAATGCATAAGTTTCCTTTAGATGTACTGGATACTTTGATACTGCTTTAGAAAAGGCTTTCACATGAAAACAAATAGGCTTCCTCTCCACTTGAAAAGAGGCTTCAAAACTATTTGAAACATGAAATGGTGATACAATACAAGAGAAATGTAACACTGACTTTCCCCAATATTGACCTACATCCCTGTAACTGATAACTTCCAAACTTGGAATGAATTGATTCATTCTGACATTAGGAAGAAGTGCTTTAGTCATCAACTATAACTCATGTTGTATTCCCTGCTTATGAGTAAGATGTTTGGTTTCTTTAAATAGAGCTCGAAAAGTTTCTACCTTCTTGATCAAACTATCTTTAAATTGAGACTTACAACCTGGACAAACATCATGTCGATTCTTATGTTGTTCTTTTATACACCTGAGTACAAATCTCTTATTTGAACTTATTAATTGCTTCATCTGATGAGCAATAAATAAATTCAAGTGAGTTTTACTTCTATGTGTCCTGACAATAAATTCAACCCCATCTTTCTTAAGGTGATATTTATGCTCTCTCCTATAAAATAATGCATCACGATCACAAAGATAAGAAATTCCTACGACAACTCCACATATGATCCGAATTGGATCCATAGAAGACTGTCAAATAACCATGACTGTATCAGGTCGGGATGAATCTCTAAAGAAATCCAAAACAACAATCAAAAACATCCCTAAACCAATGGCAATGGCAACCTGCATGGAACAACGAGGACCTCGGTCAAAGCATGTTGACTGAGGCCCATGGAGATTGCGCAGGAGGTCAAATTAGCCCGTGGGAGTGTCGGATCGAGAATAGGAGGTGGAATCTGGGCGAATAGGGTCGTGAAGGAAAAGCCAGAGCACTCGGTCATGTGGGGGAACTGTTGGCAGAAAAGGAAAAAGCACTGAAAGTACAAAGGTGGGACCCGCGCTCTAGAAACCAGTGGTATTGATTAAGGCACCCTCAAATGGTAAGAGGTCTTGGACGAGAGCGGAGCGATTCCATTCATTGATCGATGTGTGGCAAGCGGAGGTGAGAGAAAACCACCGTTGATCGTGCACTAAAGGTCGAGCAAGTCAACTGCACGAAATGTGCGTATGGCGTTGGATCTGGAGGCCCCAGATCGGACGGCTAAGATCGTGCCTGATGGAGGAAGCAGAATCGAAGAAGGAATACGCCACGTTTTAGAAGGATTTGGAATCCATTTGATTGCCACGGTGGAAGAAGAACGCATCCACGATGTAGCTGAAGAAACAAACTGACGAAGCAGGCTGGCGTCGTTTAGAGGAGGACATGTGGCCACTCCCTGAGCACTAATGATGACGTCGAACAAGGAACTCCATGCGCAATTGTAGAAGGTGAATCAACAGAGGCAGAAGAGGAACCGAATAGGCATTGGGACGAATGGCTAAAAGCCATGAACAGAGATAGGATACATAGGAGACAGTTAGTCGAAGTCGAGAGATGAAGAAGTGGAACAATGAACCCTGAGAGGAGGACTGAACACAGAAAGACAGAAACCAGAGAAGAAGGCATTAAAGCAAATCAGAAGAGGACAGAGGGCTGAGCTGACCAGTGGCAGCATCGAGCACCAGAGAGCTTGAGAGATTCAAGCTATCCCATAAAGGAATCTGTTTGGACTGAGCACCACATTTGGCTCTTTCCATTGTAGACCAGAAGGTCATAGAGCTGGTAGGAGGAAGAAGAGTTTGTGTACTTTAGTGGCTTGGGGAATCCAAGAACAACCCTCCCAAGCAAAACCTGCTTCAGGAGAACTCACATTGAGTCCCTGTATTGTAATTCTCTACTTAAAGGCACAATAAAACAAGGCCACCACTAAAAGCTGGACCGGAGATGTAGCCCTAGAGAATAGGGTGAATTCCTTATTAATTTCTTGTGTCTTTGTGTTTGCTTACTATATTTCTCTATTGTATTTCCATTTTATTGTCTATGTATTGGCAATCTGATCGATCCGTTGCTTCAATAACACAGAACACACACCAAAACACGAGTTTGTAATACCTTTAAACAATAAATCTTTAACTGATGTCACTCATAGGGTGAATATCAGATCAAGTGGTATTAGAGCTTTAGGCTGTAAGGTTAGACAAGCTTATGTTGGTCTAGCTGTGAATTATCACTAGATCAAAGCTCAAATTAGGAGAAGGAGAGTTGGTGGAAACTAATCCTGAAATTGGGAGAGTCTTTCCTCAGAAGACAATGTCAGAGGAAGGTTCTGTAGGGCCAAACCCTCAATTCATAGAAAGTTTCCTAGCTATAAAGTCTATGGTAGAAGAAATGTATAGGGACTTTAGAAAGCATAAGGTTGAATATTCATTAGGTTCTAAACAAGATAAAGAAGAAGATGAGTCTCACTTCCATGACCACTCCAAAGGAAAGGGGAAAGAGGAAAGCTTTATCACACCTAATAGCCCTGTGCATAATAAGAAAGCATCTTTGATTAAGCTAGATGTTAAATTTGATTTGCCTATATACGATGGAGAGCTAAATGCTGAAAAGTTGGACAATTGGATTAGAAAAATTGATGTGTATTGTAGGGTACAGAACATAGACTCAGACAAGAGTAAGATTCAGTTGGCAAGCCTATGCCTAGGAGGCACTGTCTTGGTTTGGTGGGAAGGCAGAACCCAAGCTGATATGAAAAGACATGGCAAGACCATCTCTGTCTGGAGTGAATTTGTTGCTGCAATCAAAAAGCAGTTCTATCCATTGGACTACATGCAACAAGCCATGATGAGTTGGCAAACTCTTCGACAGTTGAAAGGGCAAAGTGTGCAAGGGTATACTCAAGAATTCTATGAGAGCATTGATGTTGGGTATCTCACTAGACTCACCAGAGACTCTTTTGAAGTACATTGGTGGTCTACACAGCTACATGAGGCATACCATCCTCATGTTTAATCCCACTAGTATAGATGAGGTATCTATACAAGCTACTCATCTAGAAACTAGAGGAAAGAATGGAAATCCAGAAGTTGGGGACCATCCCAACCCACTGTAAGCAAGAGAAAGGAGAAAAAAAGGCAGAAGTGGAAAGCAGGGAAGGCTAACACTGCACAGAAAGCCAAAGCTTCATGCACTCACTGTAAAAAGGAGGGGCTTGATGATGAGCATTTTTGGGTTCTGCATCCAGAGCTGAGACCTAAGAAGTCCAAGGGCAAGAAGAAGAAGACTGTTGTAGCTATTCAGAAAGATTTGGGGTCAGACTCAGGAGATGAAACGACTATAGCAGACACAGGTATAAAAGGTAAGAATTCTGAAGCATCTACTAGTAATTCTGCTCAATTTGTTATTGATGAAGAAAATGAGAGAAAAAGACATGAGCTTTTCCATATTCGAGTTATTTCCAAAAATCAAAAGATTGATACTTCGTTTGATAGTGGCTCACAAGTAAATCTAATTTCTGAAGCAATTGTAAAGAAATTGGGATTAGAAACTACAACTCACAAGAAACCATACCCATTAGGATGGTTGAATGATAAAGCACAACTACAAGTGACTAGACAGTGCAAACTCAAGTTTTCTTTTGGGTCAGCATTTGTAGATGAGGTTGAGTTAGACATAATTCCTTTGGATATATGTGGAATTGTTTTAGGAATTCCTTACTTGTATGATAGAAAAGCTATTTTCTATAGAGCTGAGAACAAGTGTCTACTTGTTAAAGATGGAATCAAATACTTTGTAAGAGCTCATAAGCTCAAGAATAATTACACTCTCATAAACTTAGGACAAATGAAAAGAATGATAAATTCATGCAAACAATTCTTACTGATGGTTGTAAAGGAAAATAAACCTGATAAAACCAATGTATTTGAGGGCTGTAATGCTGAACAACAAGCTGATATAGAAAAAACTGTTTTAGAGTATGATGTCTTGTTTCAAGAACCTAAAGGTCTGCCACCCAAAAAGGGAATAGTACATGATATTATTTTGCAGCAAGATGTTCCATTGCCTAACATTGGGATGTACAGGCTGTATGCTTTAGAGAATGCTGAAATCAAGAAGCAAGTGCAGGAGTTGCTCGAGAAGGGCTTCATCAGGCCTAGCACATCACCATGTGGGTCACCAATCATTTTGGTGAGAAAGAAAGATAGCTCGTGGAGAATGTGCTTTGATTACCGAGCACTAAATTATCCCCTTCCTCGCATAGATGATCTTTTAGATCAATTGAAGGAAGTTGTTTATTTCACCAAGTTGGATTTGCACAGTGGATACCATCAGGTCAGAGTTGTAGAGCTAGATGCATGGAAGACTGCTTTCAAAACAAAGCAGGGATTGTATGAATGGCCGGTTATGCCTTTTGACTTAACTAATGCTCCTGCTACTTTCATGAGATTAATGAATGATGTACTCAGACCTTTTCTTGATGATTTTGTTATTGTGTATCTGGATGACATTCTGATTTTTAGTAAAACGTGGGAAGAACATTTAAAGCATGTTAAGCAAACATTAGATGTTTTGAAAGGAGAAAAACTTTATGTTAAAATCTCAAAATGTGAATTTAATGGCAAAACATCTCTAAACTACTTGTCATATAGTAGGGGGAGGTGAACTGAAAATAGATCCCTCTAAAGTGGCAATCATTGTGAACTGGCCTAAACCCAGATCTACTACAGAAGTGAGAAGCTTCTTAGGAGCAGCACAATATTGGAGGAAGTTCATTTCTAACTTCTCCTTGATTGCAACTCCCTTACATGTTTTAACAGGATTGAATAAGGTGTTTTAGTGTGGAGGCAAACATCAGAAAGTCTTCGACACCTTGAAAGAGAAAATTAGTACAACACCTGTACTAGCACTGCCAGATCTACAAAGACCATTTCAGATCCAAACTGATGCCAATGACTATGCCATGGGAGCAGTGTTGACACAGCACGGTTAACCCATATGTTATCATTCTGAGACTTTTAATCCTGGATTAGTTAACTATCCTACATATGATAAAGAATTGTATGCATTAGTTCAGAGTGTGAAAAAGTGGAAAAATTACTTAATGGGCAAAGAGACAATAATACATACTGATCATCAACCACTTCAATATCTACACTCCCAAACTAAGTTGCAGCAATCAAGGCATTATAGATGGATGGGTTTTCTACAACAGTTCCATTTAGTCATCAGATATAAAAAGGGCATACATAAAAAGGTTGTAGACAAGCTATATAGACCCATTATAGATGCATCTACCATACTTAAGCATAATTCTATACTACATGAAAGCTACATAGAACAATATGCTCAGGATATGGACTTTAAAGATGTATATGCAACTTTGAGTCTAGGCAAAAGAGTAGAAGAATTGGACTATCATGTGAAGGACTGACTCTTATACCATTGTGGGAAACTCTGCATTACACAAACTAAGAGGATAAAGATAATTAGGGAAGCACACACTTCTCTGATATCAGGTCACTTTGGGGTAAGTAAAATAGTTGCACAACTGCAAAGATTCTACTATTGGCTGAAAATGAATGATACAATTTCTAGATATGTAAGAGGGTGTGCCATGTGTGCTAAAAGCAAGCCCAGCAATAGAAAACTAGGCTTGTACACTCCATTGCCAGTTCCTTCTTACCCGGGAAAGTGTTTCCATAGATTTTGTTGGAGGACTGCCTAAATCTAGGAAAGGTCATGATTATCTATATGTTGTTGTGAATAGGTTCAGCAAAATGTGTATTTTGATACCTTGTAGTAAACAGATTACAGCTGAACAGACTGCAAAATTGTTCTTTGAACATGTATGGGTTCATTTTAGATTACCCACTTCCATTGTATCTGATCGAGACACCTGATTTGTGGGGAAGTTTTGGTCAAGTATGTGGGAACTGATGGACACCAAACTGAAGAAAAGCACAACTTTTCATCCACAAATAGATGGCCAGACATAAGTAGTAAACAGAACAGTGATCCAGTTACTGAGAGGTTATTGCAGCAAACATCCTAAGCTTTGGGATGAACACTAGTGTTATGTGCAGCATGCTTATAACAGAGCCAAACTCTCTTCTACATAGAGATCTCCTTTTGAGACCTGTTTTGGTTTCACACCAAGGTATCCTCTGGATTTTGTCTTTGGTAAAGATACCATGGTTGGTGGACACAATGATGTGGACAAGGCAACTAGGTTCATTGAACAAATCTAGGAGATCCATCAGGCAGTATAGGAATAGCTGGAAAAGAGCCAAGCCAAATACAAGGCTAGGCATGATGAGCATTGGATGGAGCATAGTTTTCAAGTTGGAGACCAAGTTTGGCTGTATATCAGCAAGGACATGATGCAAGGTGAAGGTAAAAAGCTAAAGCCTATCAGGTATGGACCTTTTAGGATACTTGAGAAGATTGGTGAAAATTATTTTTGCCTTGATCTACCAGCTTACATGCACATCTACTCAGTCGTAAACGCAGACTGCTTGAGATTGTTTGAACCTTCAATGATTGAGGACCCTGAAGAGCAGAGTCAATTGCCTTCTATTGATGACCTGCTACCTGAATATCTTAATGAATTGTAGGAAGACATAATGCTGGACAGGAAGGTGAGGACGACGCACAGGGGAGATGTTGAATACCTCAGGATTGGGCTCAAAGGTTCGAATCCAAGCGGTGCAAAGTGGATTGAGATTGGACAAGTGAGAAAGCAATACCCTCACTTAGTCGATGCTTGGAAACCAAGTTTTGGTGGTCCAAAAGCTTTTTCAGTGGGAAGGTCGTGATCCGAATTGGATCCATAGAAGTCTGTCAAAGAACCATGACTGTATCAGGTCGGGATGAATCTCTAAAGAAATCCAAAACAACGATCAAAAACACCCCTAAACCAGTGGCAATGGCAGCCCGCAAGGAACAACGAGGACCTCGGTCAAAGTGCGCTGACCGAGGCCCATGGAGATTGCGCAGGAGGTCAAATTAGCCCTTGGGATCCCCAGATCAGGAAAAGGAGGTGGAATTTGATGCGCGATTAGCGCTAATCACACATCGTTGGACAAACAGGGCAGTGAAGGAAAAGCTCGAGCACTTGGTCACGTGGGGGAATTGGAGAACCACGGGCGGAAAAGGAAAAAGCCCTGAAAGTACAAAGGCAAGACCCGCACTCTGGAAACCAGCAGTATTGATCGGGGCGCCCTCAAACAATAAGATGTTTTGGACGAGAGCGGAGCGATTCCATTAATCGATCGACGCGTGGCAAGCGAAGGTGAGAGAAAACCGCTGTTGATCGCATGCTAAAGGTCGAGCAAGTCAACTGCGTGAAACATGCATATGGCATTGGATCTGGAGGCCCTAGATCGGACGGCTAAGATCATGCCCGATGGAGGAAGCAGAATCGATGAAGTAATACACTGCATTTTAGAAGGATTTGGAATCTGTTTGACTGCCATGGTGGAGGAAGAACACATCCATGACATAACTGAAGAAACAAACCAATGAAGTAGGCTGGCGCCGTTTAGAGGAGGACATGTGCCACTCCTTGAGTGCTGATGATGACTCCGAACAAGGAACTCCAAGCATAGTTGCAAAAGGTGAATCGACAGAGGCGGAAGAGGAACCGAACAGGCATTGGGACGAATGGCTAAAAATTGTGAACAGAGATAGGATACACAGGAGATAGTTAGTCAAAGTCGAGAGATGAAGAAGTGGAATAGTGAACCTCGAGAGGAGGACTGAACACAGAAATACAGAAACCAGAGAAGAAGGCAGTAAAGAAAAGAAGAAGAGGATAGAGGGCCGAGCTGACTAGAGGTAGCATCGAGCACCAGAGAGCTTGAGAGATTCAATCCATCCCATAGAGGAATTTATCTGGACTGAGCACCACATTTGGCTCTTTCCACTGTAGACTAGAAGGTCACAGAGCTGGTAGGAAGAAGAAGAGTCTGTGTACCCTAGTTGCTTGGGGAATCCAAGAACCACCCTGCCAAGCAAAACCTGCTTCAGGAGAGCTTACATTGAGTCCCTGTATTTTAATTCTCTGCTTAAAGGCACAATAAAAAAAGCCACCATTGAAAGCTGGACCGGAGATGTAGCCCTAGAGAATAGAGTGAACTCCTTGTTAATTTCTTGTGTCTTTGTGTTTGCTTATTGTATTTCTCTGCTATCTTTCCATTTTATTGTCTGTGTATTGGCAATCTGATCGATCCGTTGCTTCAACAACATAGAACACACACCAGCACATGATTCTATAATACCTTTAAAAAATAAATCTTTAACTGATGTCACTCATAGGGTGAATATAAGATCAACATATGTCTACTGGAACCACATCTAATTCCACTTCATCAATGTAATTAGTTGTAATGGAAAATTTTAACTAACACTGCTTTGTGACATTTAGCTGAGTTGATTTATTCATCCAACCTAATGGGTATGGTCTTGGATGATTCCATGTCTCCAAACCCAATTTCTTAACTAAATATTCAGATATTAAATTTTCTTGTGATCCACTATCAAACATTGTATCTATCTTTGTGTGCTTAGAAGTTATCCTTATGTTAAATAATTCAACTCTTTTATCCTCATTTGAAGGATTTATGTTTGATGAAGATGCAATAGTATTCGAACTTGAACTAGTGTCAGAAGTTTTACATATTGAAACTATGGCAGTTATCCTCCTTTTGTCACTTGAAGCGGAGCCTAGATCTTGCTGGATTGCTGCATTTGCTTTATTTTCATCCTTCTCCTTAGGGAACTTCTTTGGCCTAAGTTCAGGATGAAGTTTCCATCACCTAGATTCATCATGACCGACTCTCTGGCAATGGGAACAAGCAAGTATTTCCTTTTGAGCTATCACTGATTTCTTTCCTTTCGAATTGTTCTTCCCCTTACTGTCATTGGAATCCCTGATTTACAACTCTTTGGATGATTTTGGTGAAAACTTGAATGGTCTGCCACTTGACTCAATATTTATGGCTTGAACACACACTTCATCAAATTCATCAGGATTAAACATCAATAATGTATGCTGCAAATATGAATGTAAACTACCGATGTATTTTAATAAAGTTTCATGTGTATCCAATGAAATACTAAGCACCAATGCTTTCTTTCTGAACTCCTAAGTAAACTCCTGAACATTCTGCCCTTTACCTTGCCTCAAGTGCTGCCAATCAATAACAACTTGTTGCATGTATCCTAAAGGATAGAATTGTTTCCTAAGAGCTTTTAAAAACTTAGACCATGAAGAAATGACTTTACCTTTCCACTTTACATCTATTTGAGTTTTACTTTTCCACCAGATTAAATCTGTTCCCCCCATTCTAAGTGTAGCTAACTGAATTTTCATTTTATCGTCAGAAATGTTCTGAATACGACAATACACTTATAACTGCTTAATCCAATTATCTAACTTTTCAAGCTTCATTCCACCATCGTAAATAGGTAACTCAAATTTTACATCAAGTTTCAAAAGAGATGTTTTCTTAGGTTTCTTTTCTGTTTCAGATTCTACATTGGAAGAAGAAGAAGAAGAAGATGATGATGATGGAGATGATGGAGGTGAAGGAGGTTTATCAACCTTGCCTTTACCTTTATCCTTCTTTGATGTCTTTGAAGAAGAAGCTGCATCTCTCGCCTTCTTATCTTCGTAAAGTTCTCCCAACATCTGTTGCATACTCAAGAATGATTGCTGAAACTGTTCCTTGCTCATCTTAGTTTCTAGAGTTTCATCTGCATCAGACCCTTTCATGGTCGACTTATGAGTGACTCTTCGCTGTCCAATCTCTGGATCAATCTCCTCAAGGATTCCTTCTCCACGTTGCGACTTTGACCTAGTTAATGTTCACTGACAAATTATAAAAATGCAACCTGCTCTGATACCAAATTATATGATATGAAATGATCATATGTTAAACTGAAGTATAATTGATTAATTCCATCAGTGAATTGAATGTTAACTTAAAGTGCTTTAACCGTGAGGATTGCTTGAAAATGAATGAATTGACGACATAATTGAAACATAAGTAAGATGAAAACATAAGTGAAAATCAGAAAAAACACAGCGATACCTGACAAAAAGATTGATTACGGAGTTCATCCCTTATGGACTATGTCTCCGGGTTCACTTTCAAGATGGGCGTCTGATTTATTAGGATTGAATCCGAGGAAGTTGATTACAACAAAAATTAACCAGGATGATTGTTCACACAGACATTTCTAGTCACTGTCACAAGAAATCTCTTTGAATTAGCTTTCCAATGCCTATCACGGTTCCCAATTCTGACTCCAGATGCTCTTGTTACACTGAAAACAAAACAACCTATATCCTCTAGAATCTGCACAACAAACTCAAAACCACCCTCCTCACTTCAACGAGCCAAACTATCTTTATAGCCCTGCAAATGCACTCTAACCTCCTTAGGCTAAGTTTTGAGATGAATGAGCTGAAATTAGGGTTTTCCATTATGTCATAAAGACACCTAGGGATTTGTTACAAGGTCTTAGCATTTAATTAGCACCAAAAATACACTTAAAAACCCAAAAATGACTTTGGATAAGTGCTTATCTGCCAACGATTAGCAAATAGCACAGAGTGAGTGACAGTCACATGTGACCAGTCGCGGTCTAACCACAGGCTGACACTTGGTGCTGGTTCCTGATGGTTTTGGTTAACAGTAAGCGGAATGCCATGTGAATGTAGCTTCCTCCCGATGGTTTTGGCAATGACGCTTATTTGGCGGTTCCGATAACCTATTACAGTTTTATGCTTGTCACATGGACACGGCTACGGTCATGGTTTTGAGTTGCGCCGATACAGTGAAGGTTACCCTGATGGTTCCCTTCCTCCCATGTGAACATAACTATAGTTCGACACGGTTGGGGAGTTGCGGTTAGGGAATTATGAAACACATTGTATATTTTATACAATGGTTTGTATTTTCCATGGCTGAATAGTTTGAATACTTAGGTTTAATGCATTTTAATGCATGGTTTTAGGTATAGATTAGGTTTTAGGTGTATTTAGGATTTAGGACTTAGGTTTAGTAACATAATATCTTATGTTTAGTCTTTTAGTATCAAAACTTTATACTTGACATAAAAAAACCCATTTACACATCTTCGTCATAAAGCGACATTGTAAACATCATATGACGACAAACCCTTGTTGACAACCAAATCCTGATGGAAATGACGATAATCCCATGTCGACAACCAGGTACAAAACTATATCCTCCAAGTACCATGAAAGCCATATCAACCATTGACATCACTAGACAACCATAACATCATTGCTGAAGCTGAAGATACCAGACACTGAATGCTGACGACGAATACTGGCGAAGCTGATAAAGTTGAAGACCTCATCGACGATGATCATTTGACAATCACTTCAACTTTGAACTACTGAAGACTTCGCTCATGCTGGACTGACAATATCCTCCGGGATCAAAAACCTCCTCAAAAAATCCAAGAAATGGCTAAAAACAGGAAACAAAAGCATGAAAATGAAGCTAAGGGTCTCAACTCTTACCCGGAACTGACGGTACATCATCGGCCTCCTGGATCTGCCGCAATCTGCTCCCAAAAATATAGGGCACAAATGGGTAAAAGAACAATGCTCCACACAAGGTAAAAAGGTAAATGGTAAAAAAATAAATTAGTTTTCCCCTTTTTATTCATTTTTTCATGACATTTTAGGGTTTTTGTAAGTATTTTTTGCCTATTTTACCTTAGAAATCTGATAATGCGTTTGCTTTTTGTGTAGCGGCAGGTGATGGATTGATGATGATGGTGCTGATTCATGTTTAAGCTCTTTTCTTGACTTGTAAAAACTCAAATGAAAAGATCACTGAGTATTTTTCCCTTTTTGGCTTGTTAAAGAGAATAAAAATGGGGGGTCTTCTTTCAACTCTTTTTCGACCCTTAAAACATGAAAATATTGCTGAGATCTTATCATTTTGAACTCATTAAAGGCTACAAAATGTTGTTTACCCAGTACATGTTTCCCCATTTTTCGGGCTAGGATAAAATATTTACGAAAAAAGTAATCCTTGACTGACATGGTTTAGCAGTTCTCTCAAGTATTATTTTCTACCTTTTCGGGATTGAGAGACATAAATGTACGAAAAGGGAGGTTTTGGAGTTTTCTTTTCTGTGTCTTTTTCAGACTCTCTAAACATTAAAAAGATATCGAGTTACACCTTTGTCAGACTTATTAAACTTCAACGACATCGGATTCGTCACCATGACGGACATGAGCTTCTCCTTCCTAGGGCTCATTAATCTTACTAGGTTGGATTCATCTAAAGGATGGAATTACAGTGCAAGCACATGATCTCCCCTTCAAGCTTGTGATAAAAAATATTTGGGGTACCTGCCAGAAATGGTGGGGAAAAATTGGAAATTCCATCAGCTGTGTCGGTAGCTCACTCTTGAACATGACACTTTTTGCTTCGTGTTGGGTTGAGATATCCAAACTTCATCATTGACTTTCCTGTGTTGGGCCATTCATTTTTTCCTTTCCATTTGATCTCTTCCACGTCATCATGACCTTTGCTCCTATGGATCCAAAAGCTGCCAAACTACAGAGTCGTGTCACCGATATGTTCAAGAGTTCTCCTTATGAAATTACACTCATTCCTGATTTTCTGTATCATCCAAAATCATTATATCCCTTTGTCTCGCATTGATGATGTGGGATACATCATGGCCCTCCTTTGACAAGGTCACTTCTTGTCGGCTTTAGCTCATTATACAGGAAGTTGGTCGAGAGACTCCTTTCCAGTACCTTATAGCTTGCATGCCCTAATGGAAAGTTATTCGCACTTGATGACAAGTTCATATCATTGGCTTTCGATCGGGTGATTTCACGGGTGTTCGACTTTAGTTCCTTATTCACATTCCATGGATTGTGCTATTGGTACCTTGAGTGCCATCGTCATTATTGGTGGCTTCTCTCGTGCTTGTTAACAGTTCACATCATTGACCGATAATCAAACAATTTTCTAGCATGTTTGACTTCGACACATCTATTCACATGTTAGAATTTGTACTTTGTGTTGAGCATGGGATCCCCTGTAGTAGGTTTTGTGGCTTAAAGCCCAAGTTTTGGTCAAATATGGTGTAGAACTCCGCAAAGTACGAGTGCATAGCACGAATTGTATAATCGAGTCATAGGGTTGTTCGCCCTAAGAATTGTCATTTAATGTAAAGTGGTGTCAGCCTACCCATGGTCTGCGGACCACAGGATTGTATAAATAGAGCGAGGCTCTAAGTGTAAATATAGTTTTTTAGCAGAGTATAGATAGAATAGCGAAAGCATGGTTAGAGCCTAGAGTGGAATCTAAAGTGTATTGGATCGTAGTGGTAGGAAGAGGCTCTGTAGCTGAGTGCACAAAGGCCTATTAGAGTTCGCAGCTGAGTGAATGGACCCTTGCAGCTGAGTGCGCAGGGCGGAGTCGGGTTTGTACTTGGAATTGAGAGTTAATAAAGAGAAGTTTATTCTGTGCATCTGTTTTGGAATCTTTATGTTGATGTTATACATTACTTTTACTCTTTTTATTTACTACATGCACTTGATGAATACTCGTATGAATGCTTATGTGTGAATTTAATCTAAGTAATCAACTAACGGAGGATAATTAAGGAAGACTTGGGTAAATAACATAGGTCACGCTGCGGCTAGAACTGCGCGAAGACAGTATCACAGGACGCGGGGTACCCACAGGTGTGTGTAGCACAATAATTGCGAAGGTTGGACCACGTACCCATCACCTCATCTCAGACATCCCCAGGGTGCGGAAACCTGGTTCTAGCACCCTCCCATACTACTTCGGGTGAGACCTCAGTCCGTGCTCCATGGATTGTTGCCGAAAGGGCTAGTAGTACCGGGATTTGCTTGGCTAAATCAATTCTGAACCTAGGTCAGGCCCCACTAAGCCAACAAATGGTTCCTTTACTGGGACTAGGATCTGCATAGGGATGTCTGTTGTCGTGCCATTGGAATCCTACAAAGAAGGAAATTGAAGAGTGGTTGGACAAGAATATTCACGAGTTCGCGGCACAGGAAAACATAAATCCATGGGTATCTAAGGAACAGTGGTTGGATCGCTATTTGTACACTGAATTCCATGAGATTTTCTTTGAATCCTTTCCGTTGAAGCTGTATGAGTGGATCACAAAGTTAGTAGACAACCAAGGAAGGTGTAGGCTCGACAAACCAATAGTGTGGACTTCGGAACTGGTGCGCAGACTAGAAGCCTTAGAGGATAAGATAGCATGAGCTGTGGACCACTGGCTCTACCAAATCATAAGAGGATTTATCACTAAGTTCGCGGTGGACATGACCGTTAGTTATAGCGAGGCAGAGTGACGTTTTCTCAAGGGATCGCGAGGTAAGTATATTAAATCTTTGAACACCTAGATTAAGATGCTGTTATGTAAAAAGCGGGTTATGCGAATAAATTAATGTTTGGGACTATGCGGAGCGGAAATATCTACAGAAGTAGAAGTAGTGAAGAAGTAGAAAACAGTCCCTTAATTTCACCCTCGCGGGAGAGCGAGGATGAGCTCATGAAGGTTTCTATGAGAAGCGTAGTCAGTTTGATAAGGTAGCAGATTCCGCAGTTACCACCTCCACCCACTTCACTTCCTTCACCTCCATCTCCACCCACTCCACCTCCACCACCTCCCTGGTTCAGTATGGCGAGCACGATCAAACTACCAGTATTCAAAGGAGTAGG
The DNA here is from genome assembly GCA_031772625.1 of Pinus tabuliformis. NCBI lineage: Eukaryota > Viridiplantae > Streptophyta > Pinopsida > Pinales > Pinaceae > Pinus > Pinus tabuliformis. Next base: position 1,915,531,602 of record CM062816.1, read on the forward strand.
GAATGAGGATATGAACCAATTCTGGTTCGTGGTAAGAGCAGTATGGGAAGCACAAGGTGTCACGGATGACAACATTAAGAAGGCTACATTGGTGAGCGCACTACAGGATCACACATTAACATGGTATATCAAACATTCTAACGACCACCCAAACGTAGGGATAGCAGAGATCCAGAATGCGTTGAACAGGGAATTTAGCCGACCAAAGTCAGAAACACAATTAATCATCGGGTTTAAAGAGATTGTGATGCTCCTGGGTGAGACTCCTTGGGATATGGATCAACAACTAAAGAGTATGATCTGTGAAGCCAATATGACATTGACAGATGCACAACATTGCACATGGTTTGTAGCATCTTTCGCACCACACTTGAGGACAACACTATCACAACATAAAATTTCTACCCAGGCTGAAGCATTGGAAATGGCGATGAGATTACATGAGACCCCGATACAAGACCCTGGGTTGGGAGTTTAGAAAATCCACGTGCAACTACAGAATTTGTGTTTGGAAATGCAAAGCTTGAAGCAGGATAGGGCACTGTGGCTAGAGGTGCACGAGGAAGTATGGTGCATAAGGTGCAAAGGCCAGGGCCATGACAAGGATCACTTCCAAGTATTCGTGAAGTACTTGGCAGGAGGAGGGACAATGCTGTTGAGATCGGAGGCACAGGCAGGGCCCAGTGCGACACCCACTTTATGGTGCACGATCTGTCAGATAGGAGGGAAACACACGACGAACAATTTTCATTTTCTACAGAAATATACACAGACACCCCAGTAATTGTTTTGTAATTTCTATAGGTCCATAGGCCATGATGAGCGCACTTGCCATAGTTACGAGCTAATGATGGATCCTACCCCCACCTATAGGATGCAGAACAAAATTCGAGCCCTCGACCCAGATGCGGGGATGGCGTGCATTGGATTTCAGGGGTGAGGTCGAGGATGAGGTGGAATGGGACCAGGAAGAGGCTGCAGATAGGTAATTTGTTAAAGTTGTGGAGGACTAGGGCATTATGCCTGCGATTGTACCAACCCGACGAGGATATCCTGTTCGTATTATGCTCAGTTTGATCATGAAACAATAAACTGTCCTACGTTGGTCATAAATATGCATGAAAAAGGGGTATTCTAGCCTTCTCCAACTCAGATTATACAAACGATGAGGTCTGAGCCGCGCGAAGAGGACCCGAATGTAAACATGATGCGTAGAAGCGGTACAGCCACGGGAGAAGATACAGGGAAGTAGCCAGAGGAAAGTACATGGGTTCACAAGGCTCCTGCAAAGGAACCCGAGTTTTACTTAGAACGTGCAAAGGAGACATTCATGGAAGCTAAGAAGAGCTTCGTAGAGGCCTCCACTTCAAGTAGTAAGGATCAACCAGAGCCAGGAATGGATCCTTCAATGATCACTACCTTTCTGGAGACATTCATGAAACTGCTACGCGACGACAAGGCAGTTAAAGGACTACAGAAACTGATCACCAGGTGCACGGGCTCAGGGGAACCGCGCATCATCCGAAAATTGGGGAAGCATGCATTATGCACTGGAAGGGAAATGAGGTTGACTGCACAAATTGGGGAATCTGAAATGGATCAGGTGATCTTAGATCTGGGTTCGGACGTGAATGTATTACTGAAGCAAACATGGGAACACATGGGAAGGCCCGTGTTACAATGGTCCCCTATTCAATTATGAATGGTGAACCAACAGAAGATTTTTCCCATGGGGAGGTTGCAAGGGGTAACAGTTGATATTGAAGGCGCGAGCGCGCAGGCAGATTTTGAAGTAATAGAGATTGTTGATGACAACAATCCCTATCTCGCGTTTTTAGGAATAGACTAGGCCACCGATATGAATGGAGTTATCAACCCGAAGAAGCGCAAAATGATCTTCGAGAAAAAGTCATTACACGTAGTAGTCCCGCTAGACCCAGCTGAAGGAGCGCGCTACACTGAAACAGTGTGCGACGATGATCTTGATTGTATTTATAGGATAACTACGTGAGACCAGGATTGGGTGAATCCGACTGCAGATGGGAGGATCTCGTGGGAGCGCGAAAGCTCCTGCACTTCAGATTCAAACGAAGAAGTAGAGCGCTGGCAGAATTGGTTGCACGAATTGACCACGCTAAATTGCAACATGATGGTTAGATCACTACATTGCGTGACAACAGAGGCAAGAGAGCTACTGACATATGATGAATTGACAGCGGTAGATGAATTCCTGAACAAATTTGAAAGCGCTATACTCGAACAACAGCGGTTTGATGCGTTGAAGTAGGCACTGCGCGCAACACCTGCACGATGGTGGGATACACATCAAGGAAAATTTGAGGACTGGCACAGATGTAGAAGGATAATGCGCGTACAATTTGGAAGCCCCTAGCTTCGAACAAAAGTCGGTCAGCGAGGAGGGAACAACTTGTGCGCCCACCTGTCTCGATGGATACAGACATGTGTTGTGTAGTCCAAACAAACACACCCCAAATTCAGGATAAAAAATCAAAACATGACATAGTAGCAGAAGAGGTGACATGCACTACAAACATTCCACGTAGAAGCACTCAAGAAAGCATACCGAATCTTGAACATATTTCACTAGGCAAGACGAATTGATTGGGACCTACGTGTACCAACGGTCTGATGGGCCTATAGGGCCATGTGCAAAAACCTGAGCATGGAGATGATTCTGAATCTGAAGAGCAGAGTCGAGACCATGATTTTGGAGGAAATGAATCCTCACACAATAGCTCCCATAGTTGGGACAGTACACGAGGACCAGGACGAAGGAATTATGAAGCTACGGAGGGTGAACATACGCGGATTCAGGAAGCCATTCGACGAGGGAACCTTAAGCTTCGCGAACTCGAAGAGGATCAGGTGTGACTAAGGAAGAAAAGCATGTTAATTGACGTGGAGATCAAAAGATTAGAACACGAAATCATGCTAGAATGTCTCATTGATAAACTAAGAATGACAAGACAAGATACGGACAGTCATATTACTGCATTAGAAGATTGTCGCCGAGAATTTGTGACTCTGCTACCATGGCTACGACTGCACCTTACCAAACAAAGTAACCACGGGAGCGCACCACATAAGGAAGAATGCGCGACGCTGACTAGCACGAGGGTGATTGAGGAGTGCCCACGGACTAGGCTGGAAGGAGAATTGAAGCCTCGCACAGGTGGTGCAACCACCTGACTATCCATAGGGAGCGCAGTCTCAGTGCTCCAAGCTGTTGAAAGAGAGCACGAGACTATAAAAGAGTCTGTGAGGGAGCTGCGTGATAAAGAGGTTGCGCGTAGGATTGGCATGTCACAGGGGTTGCGCCCACGTAGAGGGGGCTACACTATCGCGCGGGTAGGCTGGGAAGTGACTGTTGGTGTCACTATTCATGATAAGATGTCTAATTTAAGACAAAGAGGAAGTTAGAACTAGATTTGGGATGATCTGCCGCCAATCTAGCATTAATGGGCCAAATGTGGGGGGAATGGTCAAATTTGAATTAAAAATGGCCTATAAATCACAGGTGGCTATCCAACGAACAACCCTTGGCATTTTGAGAATTCAGTTGTTGCGCTATCAAATGGGTATGGACCTTACGAATTTGGAGGCTTTAAGAGCAAGTTCCATGTTTGAGACATTGCTAAAGGAGATGCAGGACCTCTTGAATAGAATGATGTTGACAATCAGGGAAGTCGCGCAGAGCCCTACGCTGCAGGTGGGCGATGCATCGAAAATTCCAAAATCGCCCTGGACGCTGAGGCCCAAAATGGATCTACAAGGAGCAGGACCAGTCTGCATGTCTCCGCGAAATCCATGGTTTGGTAAAATTTCTATGGAATACAAGGGAAAGATTGTTAATCTTGAGACAGATGATGAGGAGGAGGACCTCTAGGCTTTCATAGAAGAAATCGAGGCAGATGAAGAAATGGAGGAAGACATTCAACCGGTGTGCACTGCAGCAAAACTACCCAAGTATGTCCCTCTGTGGAAAGGGAAAGAAAAAGTACTCGAGGATTTGGATGCCTTTAAGAGCTCACTCCAAACCCTACTCCTCCTAGATGGCATTCTGTTTGAGGGTTTGGCCTTGGGCCGCGTGCCCACAATGAAATTTGAAGATTGGGACCTTGTAGACAGTGAAAATTTCCCACATTTGGAGACTAGCAACCTCATGAAACAGAGCAAGGATGGGTCAGTTACAATGCTAGAGCCATGGAAATGGTTGCGCGGTGTGGAGGATGCCGGGCTACTCCACCTACTATGGATTCCACACTTTCATTGGGCACCGATCACGATCTTTGTCATTAGGAAACTTCTTTACTTGGTGCACGATGGGTACTTGTGGTTGGAGGAGCCTATTCCCATCACGACAGAGCTTATTCACAGGATTTCTTGACTTCCCTGTACGGGAAGGGACCCCGCGGAAATAGCTGGCAAAAGCGGAGATTTTGTGCTCGCAGAGGCCATGAAGAAGAAATACAAGTTGGAAAAGAAGCAGTGAGGCTATGTAATTAGTAGCATTCTAGACAAAGGGGTGTGTGTAGCCACCCAGCTACTGGCTAGGAAGGTGATGAGGAAATTTCGGGGCAACGAGGTACCAGCGACGGTCGTCGCGCTGGCCGAACAATGCGCAGAGGGGGTCCAAGTCAACTGGGCCGAATTCCTTTGTGAGGAATTCCTAACCAACTGCGAAGAAGCTCAGGAGCAAGGAAAGACCTTCCAATATGTGTGGTTGCTCTTGTCTATCTTATTGGTGACAGGGGAACTGCCTAAGGACAGTCAGTTCCCTCCCCTTGAATAGGACTTGACAAAGGTGGAAAAATACGCATCACTTTGGGCGACGAAGGATGCCACGCTAATTCGCGAGACCAAGATCTTCTAGGTGCTCATGGAGGCGAGCATCTGGATGTGGATCAACAAAAGGCCACACCTATCCCCCACAATGTACGACAGTTTGCGGAGCTTTGCAGACTTCAAGGCGGATATCCATAATGTGTATATCATGGCACGTAAGGATCCAACGTAGAATTGGACCAAACTTCCTTTCATCGTGATTGATGATGCCATTTTCACGGTGCTCAACTCATGGCCACCCGAGTGGCACGTGATAAGACAACGATACAAAAACAGAAGGATGCCACCAAGATTTTGGCACAGCAGAAGCACAACGAGCAGTTGGCCGAGGAGGTAAGGGCTTCCCGCGAGGCAGCGAAGGCCGCTGAAAAAGCAACAGTAGCACTGGCAACAGGGGCCAGCACGATGCAGGAGGAAGGAGGCCCGAGCTTGACCATAGGATAGGGGACAGAGGACATAGAGGAAGGCGCGGACCCAAGCACGACATCTACAAAATTGAAATGGCCGCATGGTATAGAACGAATAGGCCCACGGAAGAAGACCAAGGCTTCCAAACTGGATGGTGAACCCATTGCACTGTCAGAGGGTGACCTATACGACATTGACGACACAGTTCGTGAGGTCACCCAGGAAGTGCTTCAGGAAGAAATGACAGAGAAGGAGAATGTGTTGGGGGCCCTCAGGGTGCAACTGTAGGAACTTCAGGTGCAACCCCCACAAGAAGGAACATTAGCCACATATAGTGCCACAGGTACATTGGTATCAGAGCAGTTGTTGCGAGCCAAAATGGCTAACACCATCGTGCTACTGGAAGGAGCATTGACAACGGATAACACAGAGGACAGAGCCGCGGTGGGATAGATCAAGGGACTTGGCCTAAACTTGGCTGCCCTTCCGTGGGATATATTATACCAACTACAGGACAGAGCGACAACAGAACTCCGCGCTAGGGAAGGACGCGTAGTACAAATTCTTAGCGAACAACGAATCAACATTGAGCAACTTAGTCTACAACATGATGAAGCACTAGCGTAGAATCAACAACTGGAGCAGATAGTAGAGGAAGCATGTCGTAGCACTCCAGAGTTAGAAATTACGACAGACTTACCAGTTGGAGTGCGAATTCATAGATTGGCCAGTGGATTCCACAAGGCAAAGGAGGAAGCAATGAGGATATAGATGGACCTCAACCTTCAGATTGCCGAAATGCGATTAAAGATGTAGAAATCCACGCCCTCGGAAGTTAGGGAATAGCGCACTGGTGCTATCCAAAAGGGGCTGGAGGAAATAGGATAGGCAGTGCAAGACTGTAGTATGATGTTGGAAGAATCCCTCATGGTCCTCAGTTCCTTACAAGAGGACCCCACCATATAACACCTGGAAACAAAAGCACAGGAGCTCCAAGTGTAGTATGACAGTGTGCACGGAATGGTGCAGACAGTTGTCCTGACCCAGCGGTTGGCAAAGATACAACAAGCGAAGGCGTTGAAGGAATAGGTGGATGCCATGCGATAGAAAGAGGTAGTACTTAAAGCACGTGTCCAACCTTGGATTGATGAGGCCTTTCACATCACTACCGATATCGAAGGAAAGCTCGCACAAATGAAGGTGATGCATGCCTTAAGACAGGGATCTGCCCCTGACAGCGAGCATTCGGCAGAAAGAGTAGAGCAGATCCAGCAGATGATAGAACAGTGTGCTGCGGACCTTCACGCAGCATAGGCACAATTGGAGGGGCTCTATGCCAAGATCGCCGCACCAGCAGAGTTACTCGAGATGAGTCACGATGATTGTGTTGGGGGCTTGTTGGGCATGGGATCCCCCGCAGCAGGTTTTGGGGCTTAAAGCCCAAGTTTTGGTCAAAGATGGTGTAGAACTCCGTGAAGTACGAGCAAGGAGAAAGAATTGTATAATTATGTCATAGGGTTGTCCACCCTAAGAATTGTAATTTAATGTAAAGCGGTGTTAGCCTACCCATGGTCCCCGGACCATGGGATTGCATAAAAAGAGTGAGGCTCTAAGTCTAAAGATATATTTTTAGTAGAGGATAGATAGAATAACGAAGGCATGGTTAGAGCCTAGAGTGGAATCTGAAGTGCACTGGGTGGTAGTGGTAGGAAGAGGCTCTACAGCTGAGTGCGCAGAGGCCTAGTAGGGTACGCAACTGAGTGCACGAACTACTGCAGCTGAGTGCAAAGGGCGGAGTTGGGTTTGTACTTGGAATTGAAAGTTAATAAAGAGAAGTTTATTCTGTGAATCTGTTTTGGAATCTTTATGTTGGTGTTATACATTACTTTTACTCTGTTTATTTACTGTGCGCACTTGATGAAAATTCGTATGAATGCTTATGTGTGAATTTAATCTAAGTAATCAACTAACGGAGGCTAATTAAGGAAGACTTGGGTAAATAACATGGGTCGCACTGCGGCTATAATTGCACGAAGACAGTATCACAGGGTGCGGGGTACCCGCAAGTGTGCATAGCATAGTAAGTGCGAAGGTTGGACCATGTACCCATCACCTCATCTCAGACATCCCCAGGGTGCGGAAAACTGGTTCTAGTACCCTCCCATACTACTTTGGGTGAGACCTCAGTTCACGTTCCAGGGACTGCTGCCTAAAGGGCCAGTAGTACCAGGATTTTCTTGGCTCAATCACTTCTGAACCTGGTTCAGGACCCACTAAGCCAACATTTTGATCGGGTTGTGTCAGAGCACAAGAACCTAGGATCAGATTACTAAAGTCCAGGTTGCAAGGTGATGTGACATGATCATGTTGATATGCATGTCTCTTTAAGATGGATGGCTGTGACCATACCATGAGTTATTATGTGTTATCCTTCTCATTATTCGATGGCTGCGACCATACCTTGGGTTCGATATGATCCTCTTTTCTGGATGGTTGCGCCCATACCTTGGATCCATTTACATGATCTTTCTCTGGATGGCTACATCCATACCATGATTCATGTATCATTTATTAGAGTTTTTAGTGATGTATATGTATCTATGCTTGCCCACAGGTTTTCCGATGTTGGTCTTTGGTTCCATGCATCTACTTGTAAAGCATTTCACCCCTCACTCTAGTTCGGCCTTCACACTTTAGGGGGCATCTATTACACAACATTTTTTCACTGTCCCTGTACTCCCCATTCCTCGATCCTAGAGGACCTCTAAAATGAACTCTATATGCTTTCCCATCATGAAGAGCATGCCTTTACATCCCTATTCATGAGTAGAACATTCCCCTCTTGCATCATTTCCCAAGAATCTTCCTTTAATCCCAGTTTTCAAGATCGATGCTAGTGATCAGTTCCTTCCCCATGCCGATTTGCAGAGTTTGAAACCAGACCTAGCACTGTACGGCACAAGTGAGCCCTTCCTCACTTGCATTGATCCTCTTTTGGCAAGTTTTTAAAAATGGAGTTGAAGATTCCAGCTCTAGAAGCTTTGTGGAATGGAAGTCTGGTAAATGGTTGGTCTGGATAGAGCTGAGGAAGTTAGTTTAGGCTCCTTTCACCTATAAATATGGAACAAACCAAAGAGATAAGCTCTCTCCCATCATAAGAGGAACCATCTCCCCTCCATCAAAGCTATATAAACTCCTCCTTTTCCAAGCTGAATTAGTTTTTTTTGGAGCTTGAATAACCAACAAGACATCTATAGCTTTTTGCCTTCTATTTTATGTATGTAAAGGGAGAATAGTGTGTTTTGTTTGGTTTGGAACTAAAGGGAAGAAGCCTTAAACTTCCATTGTTGAGGCTAACCATGAGATGCTAGAAGTGGTGTTGGACCTCGGATATGTCAAAGGAGACCTGCAACGTCAAGGCTTTGGTTGCATCTCTTTCTGAGATTTATATCAATACAACTAATAATTTATTTGCTACATTGAGTGTCATATTACATTTGATGGCTTAAGATTCCTTGGATTTTTAAGTAAATTGAATGCGATTATATGCTATTACGTTTGCTGTTGTCTCTTGTGTATTTGTTTCAGGTATTTGAAGGAGAAGAACTAAAAGGAAGTTGGAGCAAAGGAGTGAGGTCATCATCAAGTGGAGTAGTGTTCTAAGAGGTAGGCCCTATTATTTGATTCTAGATTAAGGAAGTTTTCATTAGGTTGTTCTATTTGTAGCGAGACCCACTCTAGGGCTAGAGGGATCACCTTTGTTCGCAGAGGAGATTTACCTACTCCACAAGCAAGAATCTATAAGCAATTAATAAATAAGTATTGGGTATTTAGCAATTGTTGCTACACCAAAAATTACTTGTTGAAATAACACAAATAATTGACTATGTGAGGGGAGTCATGACCAAAACATAATATGATGTTGATTTTAGAGATCACTCATAAGAGTGCAAGGGAAAGAGCACATGTGGTATTTTATTTTGGAGTGAAATCTCCTTGTGCGTGCAATGTTTAAACTAGAATTGCATGGTTCCTTTGAAACAAAATATGTACTTTGTTTTTAAATGAAAAGAAATAATAACTCTATTTAGGGTGGTGTTGGACCACCAATTACATAAAATTTATGAGTCCTAAGTGAATTTTCCTCCTACTTAAACTATTTGAAGAAATTTTTATTTAATTGTTGTTGATTATGGTTGTTGATTTTACTGGTTGCAGAAAACATAAATAAAGGATTTGTAGGTATCAAACAAGACAATGGCCACTACTAGTTCAGACAAATTCAAACAACACAATTTTATCTCAACCGCATGACTGTTACAAATATATATGCATAGTGCCGTGCAATTGTTCTAAGAAATATCATGTCATCGCGCATGATCCATCGTTGTTTCTACATGACATAATTCCATGAATGATTTTTCCCAGATTCCTACAAAAAAACCATTAAGACAACATGTAGGAGGACAAACACGGTACTTGCAAGCAAATGTGAGAAGGGAAAATGAAAAAAAGTGAGGAAATGAGAAAGAAATTAAGATCTAAACCCAGTGGATTCATCACTCATGTTGGTGGTTATTTCGCTTAAGCATGTACTTAAAAGATGAAATAATCCATTTTTTAGATGGTAACATGCAATAGATTGATTGTTATTATAAAAACCAAGTTAGGTCCATGGTTCATAAGATAATAAAAACACACAATTAATTATATAAAGCAAATAGACAAATATATCATCTTACAAACATAAACCAATGGAAAGATAAGAAATAAATCTAGTGCTTGTTGAATCTACTATAACTTCACCTCATTGTGTAAAAGGATACTAAGGGAGCATCTCAATCTCTCTCAAGGGATGGGCCTTCTCTCTCTCTCTCTCTCTCTCTCTTATCATTCCTTGTTTTCTTCTGCACAAAAATGTTAGTATAACTATTCAAATGTCATTTTTTCACATCCAATCAGATGGCCTGGAAACTGGATCAATCAACATCCAATGACACTTTGCACTCATCCCCTACAAAGCCTAGAATATCTTCTCTCCAAACAGTCCAAGAATTTTGGGTTTAAGAACTTAAAAACCCCAGTTTTGGACCCATCACACTTCCCCTTTGAGCAACTTGCATTGTTTCATGTTGTACACTGAGAAATTGCGCTAGCCAACACATGTTGCCTTTGTTGTAGGTACGATGGCTCCTAGAATTTGGTAAAATATAAAAATACTTTCGAATATTCTCTTTTCATAATATTCCATTGTGGTTTTAACAATTTACTATTGATTGAGATATCAAAATCCTATGCTTGGGGTCTTATATCTTATTCCTATATCTTATCCTTCCTCATATGTGGATGTAAGTCCTAGATTGGTATATCCTAAACCACCCCATTTACCCTATAAATTTACCGCCTCCCATGGAGTCTGGGTTGGCTTTTGGAGAAACTTAGTTATGCCTTCATTCTGCTGCTTTGTGCCTAAGGATCCATTATCCATCCACGCACTTGAGTTGTGATTGAAGGATTTCTTTGAGACAAGGGAAGGACATGATAGTTGGGAGACATCAACATGGTCAATATTTTAAAGCATTGCAATATCTGCTACTTTGATTAATACAAAAATGCTTTGTTTTCCTATACTTATGTATCATTAATGCATATGTATTACAATGCATTCTTGACTCATTGTTAGAGATGTTAGTACATGCTATTATTATGTTGTAGTGTTATTTCTTGTTTAAGTTGTTTTCTAGGTCCTATTTATAGCATTTGGAATTGGAACTAAAGTTTGCAAGAAAGAAGAAGAGGAGAACTTGCGTTGGAATCTAGTTAGGTCTTTCCTCCATGTTCTAATTTCTCTAAGGAAAGCATTAGTATTTTTGTCTCTGTTGTTTCTAGATCAACCACTAGATCTAGGGATTTCATTTTCGTCCGTAGAAGAGAATTATTCTTTAAACAACTTAGTGATTCCACTGGGGAATGAATGTTCCTTTGGTGGTTTCCTTTGTCTAATATTTTTAGAACTTTGAAAGAGACTCAATTTTAATTGTTCATATAGTAATCAACCTTATGAAATTCTAACTCTACGCTTGGTAGGGTTTGTTTTTCTTCTTTTGAGCAAAATCAGCCCCAATGCACTTTTCGTTATGAGACATAGAAAACCAACACAATTGTCTCTCTCTGTAAGTGCGATGGTTCACATTGATGCCCATCCTTCATTTGTAATGGTCCCTATAGGATGCAAAATTTTTATTTCTATGCCTTGCTCTGAGTTCTATTCCGTTGTAGTGTTTTTCTTGAGTCTCTGAACTGGTCATTATCTTTGTGAAGCCAATTGTGTGAAATTGAGTGTGATTTCCTTTGCTCAATACTAAGAGGTTTGTTTTAGTTTCTTAACAATTTTCGAGAGTTTTTGCTTGTATTTTAGCAAAAGAATTCCCCCCTCAATCGCCTATGGGGGGGGGGGGGTGTTGAATTGTGTATGAGTGTTAATCACCTTTGAGTGTCATCTCTTTTGATCTTTGGAATTTTCACCCAATTTAATTTTGAGTCCTATGTTAGTGGAATCTTATATTGCATTTTATTTCATTGGAAATTTCCCTTACTTACACTTTATTAGTTCTTTCATTGCATTAGTGAAGGAAGGTGCTGTTTTTCATAAGTGGTCTTGTTATATTATTCTTTCTATGATTTGTAATCATCTTTTGTTTGTTTTGAAGAATTATCTTGCATAGGTTACAGTTTCATAGTTAGAATTCTCATTTTTCGCAATAGGAAAGCAGAATTATTGTAACAACCCTGGGTTAAAGTTCATATACTAAAAGTTAATAAAGGCAAAATATGACCAAGGTCACGGGACATGTATTCCAAGATGAATGTTGGGAAAAACATTCTAATGGGTGTCACTTTCAGTTTATTATGGCTAAGGAAATTGGTAAAGGAATTGGCAAAGAAAAACATGCATTAATTGGAATTTTATTTATGAAAATAAAAGAAAATAGGAGAAAAGGGAGTTGAAGGGTCACTGATTTGCATGTGAGGAAATTTGAAGAAAAAATAGAGGAAATTGAAGAAAATAGAGGCCTTCTGAGGATCAGTTCACAACCTTTTGTCAATTTAGTTTTGGAGCTCTCTCTATTCTCTCATACTATTGCACACTTAGAGAATTCTTGGAGCATTCTAGCAGTGGAGAAAGGAAAGACAAGGAAAGCAGAAGGAAAGAAAAGTACAAGCAATGAAGGTTGGATCAAGCAACTTCAGTAGGAAGACTTATAGGTAACATGTTGCATGTGTGATTTACTATCTAGTTTTTGAATGGATGGTACATGCATTTGTGTATTTAATTCTTTTTTTGTTATTAACAAAGGTTTTTCTGAGTGCGACAGTGGTTTCAACCTTGAATTTCTATTTTCAGATAGCCATGGTATGATGGGATTATTTTATTTGGTTGAGATTTGGATTTTTAGAAGGTTTTGGAACTGGGTGAGGTGTTCTCAGGAAAATTCCCAAGGGTTGGGGGTGGAGGTGATTTAATCTCTGGGAAGCCCTTAACATGTGGGTGGATACAAGAAAATTCCTCAAGGTAATGGTGAAGAAATTCTGAGGCATCCAAGCTTGTTCTGGGCTTAGTGATCTCTTGACCATTTTTGGTGAGATCACGTTAGCCTGAGGGTGAGGGTTGTTTAATCTCTAGGAAGCCCTGTTTTTTTATTTCTTGAGTTTCCATATTCATGCTTCGAATATGGCATGAGGGTGATTGGTTGAAAGAAATATTTGGTTAAGCTCAATCTATGGTCGGGTGGTACGTGGAAGTCCCTGAATTGGTTGGATTTTGCATAAGTTAATAAGGTCTATTTTCCTATTGTGTTCTATGAGCATATGTACATGTTATCATGGTGATTTGATGAATGTTATTTCATCATTAATAATATGGTTATATGTTGGTTATAAGCATGAATTTGCAATGTACTCTAGCTATGTCTTGTTCAGGATTTGATAAGTATTTGATGGTTAATGAATGCATGGGCTAACCAATGTTATTGTAGCAATTATGAGAGGGAATTAGACCTTCTTGATGATTCCCAGATAAGTTTCAAACTATTATGTTTAGATATGCATTCATGACTTGTAGAATTCATGTTCATCATATGTTTGACGAAATGAATATCATGGTTAGGCCTGGTTAGGTTAAGTATTTTATCAAGTTTGCTATGATTGAAATTGTCTTCAAGTATTTTATCATTGCGGAAAGTTTCAGGAAGTTTTGGGCAGTGGTCTGGAGTCTGTATTTGATTTTTGGCTCAGATCTCGAGACCGCAGACACTCAACTGAGCAGTTTAGGTCACAACTGCACTCAAGAAGTCTTTTGCATGTGGTTGGAGGGTCACAACCACACTCATGCAATATTTTGAATTTAGTTGGGGTGTTAGATCACTGAAGAGGCAGTCTAGCTTAGGGTTGAGTCACCTAGGCTGGTCCTTTGGCCCCTGAGTGTCATGTAAGCCCCGTAGAATGTCAGTTTGTGGCCACTAAGTTCCAATTGTGAGCCCGACTTCCATAACTAAAGCTTGGAGGCCGACTCATGCCATAGTAACTCTTCGTCTCATGTTTACCCTAACAAACTGGTGAAATTGGGTAAATGTGGGAGGGATGGTTAAATTTGTGCATAGATTACATTGCATGGTTTGGCATCTTTTAGGGCTTTCAAATTTTGATTTGAAATACTGAAATTGAAAGATCTAGGTAGGAATATCTTGTTTGCTGCATTTTTTTTCTACATCATTGCTTGTTTCTTCCTTCCCGTAGATAAATCTTCACTGAAAGAAAAAGAGTTATTTTCATCATGATAGTTGCATCATAGGAAGTACAGGTGAAGTCATGTTGTGAGCCTTGAAATTGAAAATTAATTGAAGATCAAGTTTAAAATTTATTCAATTAACCTAAGGAGCATTTGGAAAATTAATAAAACACATAGAGGTCTAGGCTAGAAGACGTGTTCTAACATCGTTAAATGCAGGAGATGTCATTACTTGTCTACGTTACATTTTGTGGGTAGTCGATATTCCATGTACGTAAGTATATAAGATCGTTATCCTCTGTGTGGTCTAAAATGCTGATGCAAATTAGAGTTTAATTTAATGTCAACCTGGGAAGGTAAACTTAGAAGTGCTTATCTAAAATATATAGATCTAGAAAGATTCCTAATTTGTCCAAGATCTTAAAGTCCCCTTACAAGAACATATTCATTAAGATATCTTTCAATAACTAATCAAACTTAGATCTAACAATTGTTTGAGATCTATGATTCTCTTACAAGAACATATTCTACAAGATCTCTTCCAACATTAGAACATCTAATAAGAAATTAAAAGCTGAAATGAAATAAACCTAGATCTAATAATTGTATGAGATCTTACGGTTCTCTTACAAGAACACCTTCAAATAAGACTCTTCCAATATGAAAACATTTAACAAAACTTGAAAGCTGAAATCAAACAAAAACATAAAATAAATTATAAACAAATAAGCATGCAAGTGAGGCCATGGGGGCCCTCCATAACTCCACAAGCACACCACTTCAATGGAGACTCAGATGTAGAAGCAAAATTGAAGTATGATCCTTTATTTCAAAATCTCCATTACAAACCACCTCTAAGATTACAACTCTAAGCTTCTAAGATTACATACTCCAAAATTATAAGATTACAAAAACTTCCAGATTACAAATGGAGGAGATTGTACTCCTATTTATACAATGGGATGAGTAACAAACTCATAATGATCATCCACTAATCTCTCTTTAGTTCCATAAATCTCACAACCAATTTTAACTACTTTCCCATTATTACAAAATATGATCCCTTTGAATCCTCCATAAATCTCTCATATATTTTGGATAAGATATGTGAACCAAATCCTCCATGATCTTCTCCTTAGGAATTGGATAAGATATGCCAACCAAATCCTCCATGATTTTCTCCTTAGGAATAGGATAAGATATGCCAACCAAATCCTCCATGATTTTCTACTTAGGAATAGGCTTGCATAATTATCTCCTTAATATGGTGGAGGAGATATTAATTCTTCACATATTTCCTACACATCACAAAACTCACATATTCTTGAGATATATAAAAAAATATGTATATTTTCTAATATTTAATCATAAATTCACTTGTAATACAAAAATGAATAAAATGGAAAATAAGAAGGTGAAACCCAAAAATATTTATGAAAATGATATGATAAAAGGTTAATGGGATGATGAAATGTAAGGAATAGTGAAGAAAAAGGTGGATGAAAATATGACATTTCTGAGTCCCAACATCCATGAACCCTAAAGTATATTGGATGGTGCTCCACATATGAAAAGTATATCAGAATACTTACTATCATACAAGATGCATTGGAGAACACTACCATGCACCATGCTTCCATGTACCTCGTATATATGGGAAGTCCCCACTAGGTTGCAAACTTGTCATAGGTAACCGAGTTAGCCACATTTTTAATTGTGATACGCTAAACAAAAAATTCATGGAGATTGCCTGCACGTACTGGAAATGATATTATGAAGTTCAAAGGGACTTGGTAATCCATTCTACCTAGTTACCCTTTTATATTATTTTTGTTTTTGTTCTACAATCAATCAGTCAACCATGAAACAACATACCCGTTGTCTGTGAGACATTAAATTATCACCTCACTCCTTAGATAGGTTGAATATGATGGAAACAATTCCTAAGTCTACCGGTCAAGGAAACCCATATGATGGGAATTCTAGTCCTTTTCCTCCTTTTGGAAATATTGATTCTCCTTATATGGCTACATTATCCCTTCCTAGAATTACCATAGGTTTACCGATATGGTTGTTTTCAATCTCATTGGTCCCAAATGTCTAAATTAATCCACAACCAAGTCCTCCACCTAAACAACATCAACCTCAAGTTGATCTCAAGTCGACCCTTTTCCTTCTTCACCCAATGTCCCTTCCTCCCTTTCTTATTCCTCTCCTGGTGAAAGTATTAATTCTAGTAACCATGAAGCTAATAAGAAGAAGAAAAGGACAAAGACGAAGAAGCAAAATAAGTAGGGGGGAAACCAAGAAAACATTTCTATGCATGCAACTAATATTGAGAAACCTTCAAAGCCCCGTAAAGTTAAATTCCCTTGAAAGTTATGTAAGGATGATCACCTTTTGATAGATTTTCTTGGTATTTCACAGGTGTTAGAATTGTGTTCCACAAGCTCACATCAACCCTTATCGCGATCTTCTAGAGATCATGCTGGTGACAAACCATCAACTAGTGATAATAAGGTTCACAATAAAAAGGGTAAAGTGAAGTTTATCTATAATTTATGTGAAGGGAATAATCCAATTCACCTTTTCCCTAATATGGATGAAGCATCTAAAGTGTTGGAAAATCTTACTGTTTCTCAACAACAACTTCCAACTGGTTACTGAAAGATTTCCCCAAATGTTCGACTAGTTAATGAAGTAATTGACTTGAATTCATCTTCAGTTAATCCCACTCTCTCTGAATATGAATCCCATGAGTCTATTGCCAACTAACCATTGGTTGAGTGGTTAACCCGATTGCACCTTCAGTTGATTGCACATTTTCCCATAGAGAGTGGAGATCATACCACTCAGGTTCTTCTCATTTTTTATAGTTCTACTGAACAAGGGGGAATTTATCCTGTTGTCACATAATGCCCTCAAAGTAATAAGTTCAGTTCCTTTGATTGGAATTAATTGATAGAACCTCATATTCCTTCTTACATGCCCTTAAAAAGTAGAGTGAAGGCTTGTGATAAAACCATCTATTGCATTTTTATAGATGAGGGAGCTTATGTTAGCATTCTATCCTTGACTCATTGACAAGATTTGGGTTCCCCTCATCTTGTATATTTTTCTCCGCATCTATTATATTTTAATAGAAGAAGAAATCAACATCTAAGGATCCTTCCTCAGTTTCCTATTACCTTGGAAGGAAAAACTATATGCATTGATGTTATAGTAGTCATGGGCCCCTTGGATTTCAATTTTCTCATTGGTAGAGACTATGTTTATGCTATGAATGTTGTTGTGTCCACACTCTTTCGAGTGATGTGTTTCTCACATGATGTAAAAAATGTGACTATCGACCAACTTTCATTCGTTGGTCCTGATTTGATTACCAATCATCCAACGTACCTAAATGTTCAAACTATGCAAGTGCTATCTCCTCCAACACATGCTAATTATTTGGCAACCTGTCCCGTGCTCATACCTATTGTTGAAGAAGATCCTTTCACTATTTTCTCAACTTATTTTGACCTAAATCTGGTATGTAATATGGTGAGTCATTTACTAGGGGCATTGTAGCCTGATATTTCCATTGGGTCCCTTGATCTGTATCCCTTCTAGAGCATTGTTCTCCCATCTAATCAAAACCTCTTGGAAGCCATAGCCTCTTGGAGGTCATGAACAAGGTTCCATGAGTAGAGTTCCTTTTCTTGTCTCAAGATCATTAAAAAATGAAACAAGGTCCCTTGAGCATAGTTCTTTTACTGTTTCAAGCTCGTTAAAAAATGAAACATCCCTCCAATTCGAGTCTTTAATTAGATATTGTAAATGTCAAGTTAAGTCTTTCACTTGATCTCATAAATGAAACTTCATTCCATTCACCTATTAGTAACTAGTAGTCTACTTCGGTCAATGAAATGAAGCTTGGGGGGCATGTTCCTAGAATTAAGTCATTATGCTAGGGACATGAAACCACTCTCAAGCATAGTTTTTATTTTGTTTCAATCTTGTATAAAAATGAAACCTATTCTCGCAATTTCTATATCTCATCAACCTCTTTCTTCCATATGATCCTTGGTTTTCTCATTCCATCGTAACCATCTGCTTGACTGATCATTCAATTTCACTTGGTGTTTTAGCCTTTCCCAAGGAACTGCTGTGATGAGTGGTCTTATTAGCCACCTTTTGACCTCTACATGTTTTGAGTAGTTCCATTATGACCAAAACTAGTTGCTACCTTTTATACCATTCGTTCCTCCAGGAGGATTCCTATTTAAGCTCTTTTCATATCCCAAAACATGAAAATATTCTCAAGCACTTGCCTTTTTGAACTCGTTAAAGTAAATGAAAAGACGTTTGCCCAATATAAGTTTAACCCTTTTCCACACTAGATAGACTATTTATGAAAATGGAATAGTTTAGTTGCACATGGCTAAAAGGTTCTCTTGGGTACTATTTTATAGCTTTCGGGCCCAAGAGACAAATTTACAAAAGGGACCATTTTGGGGTTTATTTTTCACCACCTTTGCAAACTCTCTAAACATGAAAAAGAAGTTGAGTTACACCTTTTCTGGACTCGTAAAAATATTAAACAATATTGGGATTGTCAAACATGACAGGAATGAAGCACTCCTTCTCAGGGTTTGTTAAAAATCCTTAGAAGGATTCATTCAAAGAATGAACTTATAGATCAAGCATATACTATCCTCCTCAAGCTTGTCAAAAATAAAGAGGTACTGGCTAGAAATGGTTGGGAAATTGGGGAAACATGGAATCATAGCTATTAATGGAAACAAGTCACTCTTGAACATGACACTCTCTCACTCCATTTTTGTGATTGGTTTGGGTTGGGGAATACACTTGCCTCTCTATTGATTACACCTTAATGAAAGCCTTCAAGATGGGTCATTGAGTCAATGCTTCCAACTCCATACTAGTGTCACCAACATGTTCAAGAGAAAGTCCACCCTTAGTTGACATCTGCTGCAATACCCTTAAGCCTTACTTCATGTTTGGAGCTCCTACACCAACTCTGTATCATCACATTGTGTCTCAAATCATAATACCCATTTCGTGTCATTAATGGGGGATACATCAAGGCCCTCCTGCGATGTGTCACTTACTGTCGACATCAACACATTATCCAAGAAGTTGACATAGAAACTATCTCCAATTCCTTAGAGCTTTCATATCTCAATGACAAGTTTCCTTGATTTCCGCGACAGGTTCTCATAATTGGCCTTCGACCGAAAGATTCTATATGGTGTTCGACTTCAGCTCATTTATAGGCACCACATAGAATGTATTGTAGTACCTTGAGAACCATTATCATTATTGGTGGTTCCTCTTGCATATGTTAACGACTTACATAATTTGCCAGTAATCAGATGGTGTCTATCATGTTCGACTCCATCTCATTTATAAGGGAAAATTTTAAGGATGGAAAATTATTTTAAAGTTTAGAAACCTTGGCGAATCTCACTAGTATATAATATGCAGTTTGTAAAATATTTGGCAATGTTTTTGTAAAAGTATTAATATTTCTAATAATTTTTTATAGTCTCTATATAAAATTTTGGTGATTTTTAAGGTAAAACAATTTTATACTATAAATCTGGGTGAATATTTTTTTAGAAAAAATGGAGAGTAACAAATATTTTTTTTGGAAAAAGCATGGAAAATTAGCCCACTTGCGAATATTAGCCCCTAAAATTTTCCCTGCATTTATTCACATGGTTAGACTTGTACTATCGAGTGACGAGGTTGAAGACCTCGAATCTAGTTTCATCCATCCAAGATGCAATATCAGGATTCATACAAAATCACAAAATATGATGGTTATGAACATTCAAAAAGTCATCCAAACATCGGTCCACCATCTATAATCAGTGGATACAACTTTAATTATTTTACATGTAAATTGACTTATATGCTGAGTATGGGTATGCCTACCTCAAAAATGATATCAAGATGATTATGTATTAACAGATGATGATCTCAACCAATCTATTATTGATTTGGACGTGTCACATGGTAAGCACTTTAGTCCTTAGCCACTGCTTCTAACTTTGTACTTTAGGGGGAAATATGTTACATGTCATTTTGTCACATCCAATCAAATGGCCTAGAAGCTAGATCAATCAACATACAATGACACTTTTCACTCATCCCCTGAAAATCCTATAACATCTTCTCTCCAAAAGTCCAAGAATTTTGGGTTTAACAACTTAAAAACCTTATTTTTGGACCCATTACACCTCCCGTGTGAGAAAATTGCACTGTTTCATGTTGACATTGAGCAACTGCACTGACCAACACATGTTTCTAGAAGTTTCCAAGGTGGTTTTAGCCATTTATTATTGATTCAGATCTCGAACTCCTATTCTTGGGGTCTTATATCTTATCCCTAGAGCTTATCCTCCCTCATATGTGGATCTAAGTCCTAGATTTGTAGATCCCAAACCACCCCATTTACCCTATAAATTTAGTGCCTCTGATGGAGTCTAGGTTGGCTTTTGGAGACTCTTAGTTATGCTCTCATGCTGCTACTTTGTGCCTAAGGATCCATTATCCATCCATGCACTTGAGTTGTGATTGAAGGCTTTCTTTGTGATGAGGGAAGGACATGATAATTGGGAGACATCTACATGGTCAAGATTTGTAAAGGATTGTAATCTCTCCTACTTTCATTAATACAAAAATGCTTTGTTCTAATATACTTATGTCTCATTAATGAATATGTATTACAATTACTTCTTGACTCATTATTTAGTGATGTTAGTACATGCTATTTGTATGTTGTAATGTTCTTGCTTGTTTTAGTTGTTTTGGAGGTCCTATTTATAGCATTTGGAATTGAAACTAAAGTTTGTAAGCAAGGAGAAGAGGAGAAATTGTGTTGGACTCCAGGTAGGTCTTTACTCCATGTTATAATTTTTCTAAGGAAAGCATTAGTCTTTTTGTCTCTGTTGTTTCTAGATCAACCACTAGATCTAGGGAGTTCACTTCTGTCCGTAGAATAAAATTAGCCGTTAAACAATAACCCTTCTTTGGATGTCTCCGTTTTTCCTTGGCATGGTCCCCTCTTTTTATAGACCTGAGTGGATAAGATTTTTTGAAAAAAATTTCATAATCATTAACAAGTTCTTATAGTGGAAAAAGTTGAGTTAGGATTGATGTATGTGAGTCTGGATTCCATTAAACCTGCTGATTTGGAAGTATAAAATGTGGAAACATATGTTGCGTGACTGTTACACATAAATCCATGTAGCCATGTGAGTTTATTGAAGAACATATGCGTGATTATGCACAATAAGTCAAAATGTTGGTGGTGGATGAAAATTCAATTTATTCCTGTCTATCTTCATATCTCATGAAGTTCTTTCACCAAGGAATTCTTTTACTGATGTTTAAACTTGTTTCTGACATGCTACTGTCCTACTATCATCTGTACCAGAGGTGTATAGAATTTTTTGTTAATAAACCTCATCAGAATTCATCATTAAGATATGGTAAGTTTCATTGCCAGGTTGATGAGGGTGGGGAACTGAAGGATTTTGGATGCCTCGGGTGGCCACATATCCTTGGGGGTGGGAAAAGGATTCCTAAGGGCTACTGGATGAATAGAGGGAGGAGACTATTTAGGCATAGACTTCTTCCCTCTAGAGGAAACTTCTTGGTCTTCTCATGCTTTTCAAATCTAAGGGAGAATGGGACATTCATGTGTGTAATGAGAATAGGTACCTCAACATGCACAAGGATTCTATGTGTGAAGAACCTTGTTCTTCTTGAGTTGGCTAGCTGGTTAATAGGTTGTGGTAGTGATCCATGTGGATATTGGTGGTCACATGCCTATTACACCTCAACCTATAGTTGGTTTCATCAGTTTCCTTTATTATAGCACAATTTACTATTTTAGTAGTTTTTGGGTCTTGGAATTCTAGAGCTATTTTGACCCCATAAATAACGTTTTTTTTGGGTCCACAGCAAGCCCGTAGACATAGGAAGGAGTCTGCTTCAAATATTGTAATACTCAGAGAGACATTTCTAACAAGGAATCGTACGCGACAAATGGAGATCATATGACAAATTTATGACACCGAGAAGTTGGCTATCCAACTAACCCCAAACGGGCCCACAAAATCTTGGCGTTCCATCTCCTAGGTGTTAGGGTCGGTCTGGTCAGCCCTCTGTCAGAGATCAAAACTCTTTGTGCATTTCAATTTTAGGTGTCCCGCTCCATTCACTCAGCTGCATTTCGCTAGGGACATGCCATGATCTGACGGAGAAAGTCATGCTAATCATTTTCCCTCATGTCTGGCCCCTGCTGGCTCAGGTCTTTGTCCATAATCACCGAAGCTCATGATAGTCCAGGTCTGGTCCTTTACAGGACAAAGTCATTGTTTATGTTTGGGTCTAGGAATTCATCAATTTGGTCTTTGAAAACATGTCCAGAACAAGCCATGCAGGCCAGAGGGAGGCCTAACACAGCTATGGTTCAGAAAGCTTCATCATCACCTAGAGAGACATCGACTCTTCTTCAAAACTCTGTTTTGAAGAAAAGTCAAACAAGGTCAATTATGACAAAATTTTTCCAAAAAATCACCAGTTGACTTTTCAAATGCAGTTATGATTTACATGGCCCAATGCTCTGTCATACAGTCCCTGCAAAGAGGTGCCGAAAATTTCATCATTTGAGCCAAAATGTCAAATGGAAAGTGAAAATTAGTGTGTCTAAAGGTCAATGAAAAAGTGCAAAGCTCAACATTAGAAAAGGGGTTTTCAAAAGAGACAAAAATCAAACCATCTCCTCCAAGGCTATAAATACATGTTTTGACCCAAATCAAAAGCATTGTGCTCTTGCAAGACTTGGAGAAAGCATTTCAAAGGTGTGAAGGTGAGATTGGAGAGTTTGAGTGATTGGAGGCAGGTTTTGGGAGCGCGCGGTGCATATAACCAGGGGCACGACGCACATGCAGCCAGCCCGCTGTTGAAATATTGCACATGCATGGCACATACAAGGCGCGTGGCACACTGGGAATTGTGCGCGGCGCACACAGTCCAGTGGCCAAGAAATGGTGCCAAACCACTTCAAACTTCGGGGAAGGCTATCAAATTGAGAGGTAAGCCTTATGACATCGCCTGCTCATCAAGTTTTGTGAAGGATATGGTGTTTGTGAAGAGGTTTGAAGGTCACCCAAAATACATAATGTCAACCATGTGAAACTTACCAAGAAAACGATGGATGGGTTTGCAAATTTGTGTTGATATTGCCAAGGTTTCACTCCATTCACTTATTCCCCTCACCTATCATTTTTCCCCATCCTTCCTTGTCATTTTTCCTAAACCCCTACCCTAAGTCACTACCAAACCCTCTCCCTATTCCCCCACTATTTGGTTAACTCAAAGTCACCACGAAATCAGCTCATTGTGCAAGCCAAGCTGTGGAAGAGGGTGCATGGTCAAAGGGTTAAAGAGTCAAAACAATTAGGAAGAAATTCGGGTGTTTTCATAGTGCGCGGCGCACACACCAAAGAGTGCGGCGCACTCATGGTGAGCGGTGCACACAAGGCCTATCCACTGTGTAAACATAAAATTGGCGCGACGCATACCCGACACGCGGCGCACTGGGCAGAGTGCGCGACACACAGAAATACAAGGCCCAAAAACTATCCCATCCGCCTAAAAACTTATGGATGCTCACCAATTTTGAAGGGTAGGCCACCAACATCCATCCTTGCACCAAAATTGAAAGGGATAGCATGATTGTAGGGGTAGGAATCAAATGCAATTTTTTTTTGTAAAGCAAACAAAAGGGAAACAAAGAAATCATTGATCCTAGGGTTTATGCTACAGTGACAAAGCTGCCAATATATTTCAAACCCTACCCCATCAACCCTATACCCAAACTACTCCCAAATCCATGATAAATCTCTCCCTTTAAACCCCTATCCCTATTTCATCATTCCCCTCCTAATACTCCCTGTTTTATTGTCCCCTTGGTGGCAGATTTTCAGGGCAACTACCAACTTCATTGGAATTCAAGGGCAGCATAAAATTCAGGGTACAAACAGCAGTAATGGCATCAGAAGTTTCATCAGAGTATGAGGAGGAGACCCACAGTGACATAGCTTCGGGAGAAAGGGCCCAAAGGAGACATCACCGGAGTGGTAGACATCTTAGAGACGAGCCAAACACACTCACCGAGTTGCAGGCATGCCCTCTTGCTATGTCTTGTTTCCAACACTTAGCATGTTTTGAATTTTGTCAGAGGGTGGCAAATGTCAGAGTTCATCATGAGTTGGCCCGACTTTTTGCACTTCACCTACATGGAGGACAGTCCATCTTGGCTGGGGTCACTTTCACATTGACACCCGAGAACATATCAATGGCGATAGGCATACCCAACATTGGAGAGCAGTGGCATAAAAAGAAAAAGGTGGATAGGCATCATTATGAGCCTTACATCAAAGACAGCTGTTTGAGCCACCTCACGAGAGTTTTTCCATTCAGATTTTTGAAAGATGAGTATGCCCCGCAAATGAAATTGATCATGAAGTACTTCAGTTGCGAGGGGAGGTTTTCTCGCCTCTATGCCTATCACATCAGGTTGCTCATGCACTTTACTAGGGTGCAGATGATGAACCTCCCATTTTTCATCTGCGGGAACATAGAGAGGATGAGAAATTTCATGCAGCACAAGACCCCTCGACAGCAGCTCAACAGTGTGTATCACTTTGCCCTTATCCGGATTTTGGTAGACCATCAGTTGGGATTGCAGGGTATTGCTTGGGAGGACTTCATCTCCTGTGACTTCTTCAGAACTCTACAGGTGGTTTCAGAGGCATAGCATGAGGAAGGGGGCCCATCTCATCAGTATGAGCGACATGAGATTGCCACTATGCTAGTGTACATCACCTATCAGAAAGGCAGTAGACCTTTATTTGCAGCTGCAAAGCGAGTGTTATCTCCACCCGGGGTGGAAGGGGCCTCGCTTCCGACATCAGCATCACAAGAGCAGGGTAAGGGCAAGGAGCCAGCGCAGGAGGAAGGGCCATCAGGTGAGCGAGAGACCGAGTTTGTTCTTCTCCAGGATGATGAGACAGATGCAGAACCAACAAATGAGGAGCTCACAAAGATCATCCAGGAGCAGCAGTCAGTGATTGAATCCTTGTCCCTTGACTTGGGGAGGGCCAAATGGAACATGAACTACCTGGAGCGGAGGAACAAATAGCTTGAGGACCAACAGACGATCATGGAGCTGCAGAACATCTGTGAGCATCGCCAAGCTGCTCAAAGGAGAAGAGTTCAGCCCACATCACTGGAGCAGGCGATCAATGAAGATTGGGAGGCCTATCTTGAGATCAGGAACATGCAATTGGAGAGGCTACTGGAAAAAGCTGATCAGGACCTTGCTCTATTGAGACATATGGCTTTCCGTTACAGGGTGCGAAACATGAGTGCACAGGCCTGGATAAGGAGTTTAAAAGCAAAATTGAGGAAAGCAACAAGAAGGGCAAAACGGGCAAAAGAGCAAGATAGACTTATAATCTTGGCTGAGGCTTCCTTGGCTCAGCATGGCACCCCATAGAGAACTTCCAACCCAAATTTAAAAAATTTGGGCAAATTTTGGTCACAGGGAATTTTTTTGGGCAAAAAACATGGATTTTCTCCCTGTGCGCTGCGCCACTGGCGCGACACTAAAATTCTAGGGCTCCAATGGAGAAACGGCTTGCATATTTGGATTTAGCATTGAAAATTACAACTACTGGTGTTCGGGAAAGAGATTTGCGCAAGTTCTGGGTCTCCTAAAGGTCAAAAAACACCCAAAAACGGCCTCTCTGCCACTCTTTTGACACACATAAAGCAATCTTGGGAGAATGAATATTTGGAGGGGCAAATGAGCACCAAATTTGAAAATTCTAGTGGGGTTAGATAGTAGAAAGGATAGGCTTTCCAAAAAGCCAACTTGGGAACATTTTAGACACCCGAAAGTGCCCCAAAATAGGCCCCAAAGTAGCGTGACGCACAGAGAAAATGGCGCGGCGCACAGAGGAAAAATTGCCAATTTTCTTCCGTTTCGCAAAATTTCAGTTCGCGACTTCTCCAAGTGGGCCCACTCATCTACACTTTGGTTTTTTGGCACCAAAGGCGGCATTTAAAGAGTTTTTTCTCCAGATTGGCTTCTATCCAAGTGGCGAAGGAAGGCAAACAGTCACCCCAAGCCAAATGTCATGTTTGCAGCGCTGCACTTGTAGCTGATGGTTGGCTCTCCATCTTCATTTTGTAATGATTCGAGTAACTTCCCAACCCCTGGGTGTTCTATCTCTTCCTCACACATTCTATATATTGTATGCAAGTTATTTGCAAAGGGTTGGCTTGTAACTTCTGGGAGACTGTGGGAAAGAAACTTTGTTTCTTCATTGTATATTTTTGACAGAGAATTAATGAAAGGCAGTGGCTCTGTTTCATGAGATTCTTGTGGTTGTGAGTGGAACAAATGTGTCTCTTATGTTTTCATATGCATTTCGTTATGTTTCATAATTCGATTCATGTTCATTTCCAGTGAAATGTTTTGAGTGAGATTAAGTAGAATTCAATTTTATTGCTCTGCCTGTGGGAAATTTTCATGTTTAGTGTTATTCTTCTATTGAAAAGGATTCATGTCACTATGCAATTTTCACTTTCTTCAGCAATCTATTCATGCTGTGGTACCTCAAACTAAATTGTTACATTTTTCGCCTACCTTGCCTCACGGAATAATCTGTGCCTTTTTACTAAATTCTCTGTTCTTTGCCGAGCGCCAGTCCCATAACATCCCAGAAGCTCGGTCATTTCATAAATTTGTTTCCAGAATCCCTATTCACTTATTAGCCTAAGGTAAATACTGCATTTTAAGTCATCTCAGACCGTTTTCGATCATTTATTCACTGAGCGTGACTTGGAGAGAGCCCTCTCCTGCTCTGGTAGGGCTAGCTACCAGACTGAGCGTGGTTTGTGGTTACCCTAATTTTTGCCTTCTTTCAGCCCGAGGCAGATTTAGGTGCTAACACTAGGGATAGGGTTTTGGTTTTTTAGTTTTTCCCTTTGTTTCTCAATAAAAAAAGGCCCTAGAGCCTCATTATAACACAATTTAGAGGCATGTAGCCACCACATATCTTCTTAGAGACAAAATACCATCACCTGATAGATTATTTCCATTCTGAATGTAAGAATCTTTCAGTTATTTGATATTAACGAAACAAAGATTTATTTCTACTGCATATATGTGTTTATGTTTATATATGTATTCTATTTTGTTCTTACATAAGTCTATATTAGTGGTATCAAAGCGATCTTCTCTTTCTCTATTTTATGTGCATTTCCTTAATGAGGTTAGGGTATAAGGAGTTGGGACTTGAACTGGTTGAGCCCTTGAAAGACCGGCCCTCTTGACACTGAGGACCTCCCATGGTGGAAGAAAATAAAGATAAGGGAGTAAGAGACCTTATCAAACTGTTTCCCGATAAAGCCCTTGAGCGACAAAGGAATGAAATGATGGAAAAATTTTCATATATCCTTCAGCAGATGGCAACCGATGACGCATCTTCATCGAGCAGTCACTTTGGAGGTTCCCTCCTCTTCAAGGTACAAGTTAACTTCGATATCCCTATATTCGACGGTCAAATAGATGCAGATGTTGTAGATAAATGACTAAATTTGCTAGAAGGTTATTTTTTAGTCCATAATTTATCTGACATGGAGAATATTACTTTAGCATTGCTTAAATCCACCCCCAATGTCAAGGACTGGTGGGAAACTTACTGTGAGAGACAGGCCAAGTAACCCTCTCTATTTTCAGCCATACCCTCTTAGAACTTTTCTCAGATGCAAGCAAGGAACAATATTACCCTATTGGGAGACATGATGACAAGTACATACAATGGACTACGCTGCGATGACAAAGGGATCAAGATGTGGATGAGCTGATGAATATTTTCCATACCCTGCACACAAATTTGGGTATCAAATATTCTAAGAAAAATCTGGTGCTTAAGTACCACAATTGTTTGCACAAATACATTTAGTAGGAAATTGAGTTCTGGACATATGCTCACTTGGTGAAACATACTGATATACTACCAAGATTGACCAGGAATTCAAGCAAAAGAAGCAAGACTTTGAATTTATGAACCCAAAGCAGAGAAAAGGCGCCCCCAAGCCACATAGTAAAGCGTAGAGCCAGGCTGTGACCCCCCAGGACAAATTCTTAAAGATGCAAGCCAAGAATAAAAGGAAGGAAAACAAGGACACTGATAAGTGGTGTGAGTTCCATAAAAATCCCACTCACAACACAAATGAATCTCACACAAAGTAGGCATTGGTGGCTGGGCTAAAAGACGCAGAGATGGATGCATGCTGTGATTTTGAGCTGAAACCTAACAAGGGAACTAAAAAGGGAAATTTGATCATTAACGCATAATCCACTGCGATGCTAGCCACCACCAAGCTCCAAAAGGTGTAACTTGAGCATCTAGAGGAGGGGGAGTGCCTCTTCCACTCACAGATGTGGGTAAAGGGTTCACCGATGCAGTTCATCATTGACTGTGGGAGCCCGAAGAACCTAATCTCAATGAAGGTTGTTAAGAGATTTAAGCTGCCAACAATGTCACACTCACATTCATACACCATTGAGTGGCTCCACCAAGGGAGAGATCTTCGTGTCAGCCAACAGTTCTACCTACCTTATAGAATCAAGCACTTTACAGATGAGGTATTGTACAATGTTGCCCCTCTGGAAGTTTTTGATGTTTTATTAGTTTAGCCATAATTATGGGAGCATCATGCTGTATATGAATCCATACCTCATTATGTTATTATTACTTTGGGTAAGAAATTATATGGGATACTAGAGGTAACGCCACCTATTGCCTTTTCTTTGATCGCTGCGAAACAATGCAGTAATATCATTTCCCAAACCAAGAAATTTGTCTTCCTTATGATTCACCCTTAGGGCAAGAAGAAGATTGTGGCCACATCCACAACCTCCAGACAGGTCTCCTCTACACAACAGTAATATATGGACAAGGTCGTGGAGGAATACATGGACATCTTCACCTCACCCACAGGGGTACCCCTACAGTGTTAGGTGAAGCACTCCATCGAACTTACCCCAGGCACACTGCTACACAATGGACCGATCTACCAATGCTTTATTTTGGAGAATGATGAAATCAAGAGGCAGATTCAGGAGACGTCGCAGAAAGGGCATGTCAGGCCAAGTTCATCACCCTTTGGGAGCCTGATCTTGTTGGTACAGAAGAGGACAAAACTTGGAGGATCTATATTGACTATCAAGCGTTGAATAAGATAACTGTCTAGAATAGGTATCTAATCCCATGGAATGATGAACTTTTGGAACAACTCAAGGGGGTCAAATGTTTCAGCAAGATTGATTTGAATTCCGGTTATCTAGGTTCCAATTAAACCCTCTGATGTGTGGAAGACTTCCTTCAAATCCAAGGAGGGCCTTTTTGAATGGCTGGTCATGCCTTTCGGGTTGACAAATTCCCCCGCAACCTTCATGAGGTTGATGGAAGAAATATTTCTATCCTTCACCAACTCATTTGCGGTAGTGTACTTGGATGATATCTAGATCTTTATCCATAGCTGGGAAGAGCACCTACACCATATTCAACAGGTCCTCCAAATCCTGTGACAACACAAATTGTGTGCCAATTTGGAGAAATGCACTTTTGGTATGACCCAGGTTGAGTATATGGGGTACATCATTGATGAGTGGGGTGTGAATGTGGACCCAACCAATATAAAAGTTATTTGAGATTGGCTAACCCCAACCACTCTAATAGTGCTCCACAACTTTCTCGGTATTGCCAATTTCTATCGCAGGTTTGTGTTGGGATTCTCTCATATCACTTGGCCTTTGAGTCAAGTCAGCAAGGGCAGAGCAAAAGAAAAGTGATTTTGGTATGAATCCAAATAGATAGCATTTTCTAAGTTGAAGCATCGCCTCTGCTCTGCACCGATGCTCACATTACTAGAATTGCAACAACCATTTGAAATTGAGACAAATGTCTCGAATTATGCTATTTGTGCATTTCTTACCCAACAGGGGCATCCAGTGGCATGTCAC
This sequence comes from Pinus tabuliformis, assembly GCA_031772625.1. Taxonomy (NCBI): domain Eukaryota; kingdom Viridiplantae; phylum Streptophyta; class Pinopsida; order Pinales; family Pinaceae; genus Pinus; species Pinus tabuliformis. The sequence continues at coordinate 1,915,561,787 of CM062816.1, forward strand.
AATGAGACACTTTCAGATGTAGTCTGAAAGTATCCCACCTATGATAAAGTGATGTATTCCATTGTGCAGGCCTGCTGATAATGGAAGCATTACATTATGGGGAAGAAAACAATCATCCACATAGACCACCAACCCCTACAATTCATACAGACATAAGGAAAGCTTCAGAATATCTCCATCATAAATGGTCCACATATCTGAAACAGTTCCATTTGAACATTAAGTACAATAATGGAAACACTAGTAATGTTGTAGATTTCCTCAACCAACCATCGATTATGGCGTTGACAGCTGTGCTCGACTATTGGAAACAAGACTTTAGGATGAATGCATCTTTACAAGAGTGATATATAATTCAACACCACATACCAGATGCTCCTAAAAGGCAAAAAAGTTCTAGACTTTCACCTCTAGGACACATTTTTATGCCACCTAGGAGACCTATGTTTTCCTTCAAGTGAGCATTCCAAGATGATTTGGGAGGTGCACTATAGTTGGGTCACTAGACATTTTGGGGTAGAAAAAATAGTGGCAGTGCTGGAAAAGTATTTTTATTGGCCAAATCTTCAACAGGATGTTGGGAAGTACATCACATATTGCACTAGCTGCGCCATTGCCAAACCTACAACCAAGAAGCAAGGCATGTACACTTCTCTTCCTACTCCTAGATGGCCCTATAAATCCATATCCATGGATTACATGTCAGGACTTCCTTCTAGCAAGCATTTCAATGAATTTGTTTTTGTGGTCCTTGACAAATTCTCTAAGAATGCCATTCTGGCGGCTTACAAGAAGAGTATCACAACAAAAGGCACTGCCAAACTCTTCTTTGAATGAGTATGGGTATAATTTGGGATCCCACAGTCCATTATCTCATACCGGGAAAACAAGTTCCTAAGTACATTTTGTTCAAGCCTCTGGTCGTTGTTGGATATCAAGCTCACTAAGTCCATGACCTTACACCCCCAAAATGATGGCCAAACAAAGGTCGTCAACAAGATGATCTTGCACATCCTGTGCATGTACAACTTGAAGCATCCATACACATGGGAGGAAATCCTCCCTTATATCCAACACAACTACAACAAAGTTCTCCACATATCAATGGGTAACAAACCCTTTCAGGTAGGTTTGAGATTATAACCACTATGTCCCATTGATGTTGCCATACCACTTGTAGCTACTCAAGAAAATTCAACTCATGTCCTGTTTGAAGATGATAGAGATACCAAATTCATTGAGTGCATTCAACACATTCGCCATGTTGGGATGGGCCCCTTAGGTAAGTTTTGGGGTTAAGATAACCCAAGTTTTGATACATTTTTGTAATTAATGTAAATTCTCTGCGATTTATGGATGTGGAGCGTGTAGAAGATTAGGAGTCAAAGGGGTTTATCCCCTTGTTTTATGTAAAATTTGAGTCAGTTTTGAGATCCATCCATGGTCCTCGAACCATGGCATTGTATGAAAAAGGCTATAAATAGGTGTGTCTTAGAGAGTCTAAGGAAGAATTAACAAGCAATGGGTAGATAGAAGAGAAGTGCTAGCGAAGAGAAGTTGGTCAGATAGGAGAAGAAAGGCTCTGCAGCTTAGTGTGCAGAGGCCTAGGTAAATTCCATAGCTGAGTGCGTGGACCCATGCAGTTGTGTGCGCAAGGTAGTTTTGAGTCTGTAATCCTGAATTGAAGATTAATAAAGATGGTTTCCAAAGAATTATTATGTATTTTTGTTTACTTCTGTTTATGATATTTGATGTTAATGAATGATGCATTTTATGGAATATTGATTGAATGTCGCACGATTATGTTGAATAAATATTAATAATGTACTCAATGCACGTTTAAGTACTTTCGTGTGGAATTTGATGAATTTTTGGATGCTTATAAATAACTTAAGTAAAGCTAGGCAAACCCTAATTTAGGATTTCTTTTTGATGTGCGTAAGTAGATATATTGACTGCTAAAGGTCTGCAAAGACTAATCGTAGACCTTCGTGAAGTTCTGAAGGCCATTTTGATAGAGTTTCAGTAGTGTGCTCTCAGACTGTATCGATCTGCACAAAGGCAGGTCTAAGGAGCTGGAAGACATTACACTAGTCTCTGGATGCAGAAACTTAGTTCTTGCATCCCCCCATACTGCTTCAGATGAGACTGCAGCCTGTGCTACGTGGATTGTTTCCGAAAGGGCTAGTTGTGTAGGGATTTTTTGGTTGGCGCAACTAACTCTGAACCTGGGTCATGACCCCCTAAGCCAACAAATGGTTTCATTGTCGGGATCAGGATCTACTTGAAAGATATGTGTGATGTCGCATCATTGGAATCTGACCAAGAAAGAAATTGAAAAGTGCTTGGATTAGAAGATTCAGGAGTTCGTGGTGCAAGAAAACAGGAATCCATGCCTTTCAAATGAAGAGTGGCTGAATAGGTATATGTATACAGAGATACTTGAGATATTCTTATGTACCTTTCCCATTGAACTATATGAGTGGTTAGCCAAATTAATAGATAATCAAGGAAGGTGGAAGCTCAATAGTCCTATAGTGTGGAGTCCAGAACTAGTGCAATGATTTGAAGCTTCTGAAAACAAGACCGCGTGGGCTGTTGATCATTGGCTTAATCAGATTCTTGGAGGATTTGTTACAAAATTTGCAGTAGATACCTCGGTTAGCTATAGCAAAGTGGAGCAGTGATTTTTCAAAGGATTGTGAGGTAAGTATTTAAGATTATTGAATATCTGGATTAAAATTTTTCTATGTGAAAAATGGGTAGTTCCCTTGCCTTGATGTTCGGAGCTACACGAAGTGGAAGACTCTTTAGGGATTGAGAGAGATCAAGTCCAAAATATAGACCATTAATTTGACCTCCCTCAAGCGACGACGAAGGAGTGGTGCAGGATTCACCGCGAAGGTTGGCCAGTTGATAACACAGGGTTTTTTGCGAACACATCATCCATCCACTCTGCCTCCACCTCCACCTCCACCGCATACACCTTCGCCCACACCTCCACCTCCCCCGCATACACCTTCGCCCACACCTCCACCTCCCCCGCATACACCTTCGCCCACACCTCCACCTCTACCACCACCATTGAACATGGCGAATATGATGAAGCTGCTAATTTTCAAAGGCATAGGGAGTGAAGATGCAAAGTAGTTTTGGTTTGTTGCGAATGTTGTTTGAACAATGCAACAGATTACTGATGACAATATAAAGAAGGCACAATTGGTTACCACTCTGCAAGATCACGCACTGACTTGGCATATTAAGTATTGTTTTGATAATCCTCTTGCATCGCTAGCAGAGACTAGGGAAACTTTAAACATGGAGTTTAGTAAGTCGAAATCTGACTCACAGTCAGTAATTGGATTCAAGGAAATTATGATGAGGGTCGATGAGACGCCTTAGGAATTAGATCAAAGGTTGAAGCGCTAGATTCAAGAAGCTAATATGCCGCTCACAGATAGTCAGCATCGCGAATGGTTTATAGCTTCACTTCTGCCCCACCTGAGGATTGATCTATCGTAAGAGAAGATAGGAACGCAGGCAAAAGCCTTGGAAATCACAATGAGGTTACATGCATCGCCTATTCAGGATGCCACCTTGGGGGTACAATAGATCCACTCCTAGTTGTAGAACCTACACCTAGAAATACAAATTTTGAAGAAAGACAAGTAGACTAAACCAAAAGTGCGTGCAGAAGTTTGGTGTTTAAAGTGCAAAGGCCAAGGGCATGATAAAGACCACTATCTAGTGTATGGGAATTATATTATAGTAAGGGGACCAATTCCCTGAAGCCAGAAGCCCCAACAGGGCTGAGTGTGGGGGTCGTGCTATGGTGCGCTATTTGTTAGGTTTCTGGACAACATGCGACGAATAATTGTCATTTACTTCAAAAGTTTGTCCAGACACCCCAAAAATTGTTTTGTAACTTCTGCAAATCAATGGGCTGCAATGAGTGCCATTGTCACAGCTATGAGATGATGACGGAAAGAACAACTACATACCAGATGCAAGCAGAAAATCGACCTCCAGAACAGGGTGCCAGAGGAGAGCGTGGAGGTTATCAGGGATGAGGACGGGGCCGAGGAGGAGGAGGGCTTGGTAGAGGCTATGATTAGGTCATATTCTACAACTAAGGATAGTGAGGGAACTACGTGAAGGAGTGTCAAAATCAAACATGTCCATCATGTCAATACTGCAGCAAATGTGACCATACTATAGAAGAATGCCCAGTGCTGATAGATAAAATGCTAGAGAAGAAAGCGCAGCCCCAATAGCCTATGCAAAACTTACAGATGATGAGAGATGAGCTCCGCAAGGAGGATCAAAGCGTGAATATAGTGTTGAGAAGTGGAATAACAACTGGTTATGATAAACGTAGATAGCCTAAAGAGGATGGATGGGTCCGCAATGTTCCAGAGAAGGAAGTGGGTTTTGATCTGAATTGCGCGAAGGAAACATTTATGGAGGCCAAGGAAAGCTTTACTGAGGTGTCCACCTCAGGAAGTCAGGACAAGGTGCAAGAAACCAGCATGCCTACAGAAGTTGATCCCTCTATACTGACTATGTTTTTGGAGACATGCATAAAATTGCTGCAATAACAAAGATGTGGAAGGCCTACAGGAATTTATAAACAAATGCGCCAGCAAAGAGAAGGTCCCTAATGGAAACCAAGTGGTTAGAAAGATTGAAAACTTAAGGCAAGATATGGGCACGAGATGAGGCTCACCGCACAGATAGCTGATTATGAGATGGACCAAGTCATGTTGGACTTGGGGTCCGATGCGAACGTGTTACCAAAATAAACATGGGAAAGGATGGGGAGACCTGCGCTGCAGTGGTCTCCGATTCAGCTAAGAATAGCGAACCAACAGAAAATCATCCCCATGGGAAGATTATATGGAGTAATAGTTGATATAGAAGGCGCGAGCGCAATGGCTGACTTTGAGGTTATAGAGATCATTGATGATAGTAATCCATACCTTGCTCTCCTAGGAATTGAATGGGCCATTGACATGAATGGTGTCATTAATCTAAAGAAGAGGACAATGTCATTTGAAAGGAAATCACTTCGAGTTGTAGTACTGTTAGACCCTGCGGAAGGGGGGCGCTGTACTGAACCAGTCCATGATTATGAATAAAGTGAGGATGAATTCAATCAAATCTATAAAATAACAGCGCAAGATCAGGACTAGATCAATTCGACGGCAGGTGGATGGATTGCATGGGACCGAGAGAGTTCCTGCACCTTTGATTTAGATGAAGAGTTAGAGCATTGATAGAATCATTTGCATGAAGTATCCGCACTGCGATGCAATATGATGACGAAATCGATGCGCTGTGTTTCATTGGAGGTAAGGAAACTGCTTGATTATGATGGTTTAACTGACGTACACAATTTTTTGGATGAATTCAAGCACGAAGTTCCTGAGGATCACTGCTTCCAAGAATTAGACTTGGCCCTGCATGCTACACCTGCATGATGGTGGGATATGCATAAGGATAGTTTTGATGAATGACGAGACTACAGAAGAATGATGAGGTTATGGTTTGGGCATCCTAATACTAGATTGACTGAGAAATATAACGGAAAGGATGATCCATGTGATCACTTAGCAAAATGGACTAAAGCATGGGGGACAGAACCGTAGCCGGAGTGGGTACACATATTTTTCCATACTTTGGATACAATTCCCATGAACTAGTATCTGGAAACGGAGCTCCGCCATGGCACTGCGGAGTGGGATATATTGAGGGAAGGGTTCTTATTGACCTTCAGCTTTGAAGATGACTTCACAAGCATCGATGAAGCTCTACAAGAGATTAAGGCAGTTATCTTCAGAACACCGCAAGAACCTATGGAGTGGACCCAACCAGATTGGAGCACCCAGCTGCGCCATGCGCTGGAATGCTATAATGTGACTGCTGAAGAGGAGGATGAAGATCCAAGAAACATTAATATTCCAAAGGTAGAAGGGCATCATGAAGTCGAGGGCCCACAAATAGACAACCCAGACATCATTGTGCTATTGAAGACAAAGAAAGTAAACATTGGTATTGAAGTAGAGGTAAAGTCCATGAAGATTGGAGACTATTGGGATGATGCTACCGTGGATAAAGTTCTTGAGTTATTCCATGAATATCAGGATCTCTTCCCTAGCAAGTTCTCGGACTTGAAGGGCATAGTTGGAAATTTTGGCATTAAGAAGATCGCTCTGAAGCTGGACGCGAAGCCTATTAAATAGAGGTCGTATCGCCTTAATCCTAAATACAAGGAAAATGTTCGTCTAGAGTTGGATAGGATGCTAGAGGTAGGCAGCACAGAACCTGTTGAAGAATCTGATTGGGTGAGCCCAATGGTGGTTCAGGAGAAGAAACAAAAGGGTGAGATAAGGATTTGCGTAGATCTGCGGAAGCTTAATGATGTGTCTATCCATGACCCATTCCCAACACTGTTTACTGATGAAGTATTAGAAAATGTTGGAGGGCAAGAGGCCTATCATCAGATTAAGATTGCGCCCAAGGATAGGAGAAAAAAAACCTTCGCGATGGAGTGGGGTTATTTTCAGTATACTATGATTCCATTTGGACTTAATAATGCACCTGCGATATTTTCTCGCGTAGTCATCACAATGTTCAAGTAGTTCATCCACAAGTTCCTGGAAATATACTTTGATGATTGGACAATGTTTGGATTAGTAAAGCGCAATGTAGAAAGTCTGTGCTTGATGTTGGATATGTGTGACAGACACCAGATAGCACTGAACCTGAAGAAATGTATAGTCTATGTACCCTTTGGAATCTTGCTGGGTCATGTCGTGTGCAAGAAACGGTTGATGGTGGACCCTGCAAAGATTGCAGTAATTGTGAATTTGGAGGCCACTAGGAACACCAAGCAGCTGCACGCGACACTGGGATATACATGATACTATAGAAAATTTATCAAAGCTTATGCCCAAATTACCATGCCCATGGAGAAACTACTGAAGAAGGACGCATCATTATGTTGGGATGAAGAATGTCAGCACAACTTAGATGTATTGAAAGAGAAGATGGTCACTGTGCCGATCTTGGTATTCCCTGATTGGAAGAAGGAGTTGCACGTACATGTGGATGCCACTTGCATTGCGTTGGGTGTAGTGTTAACATAGGCCGGTGAAGGAGAAATGGACCATCCAATAGTATTTGCAAGTAGGAAATTATCGAAGGCTGAGAAGAATTATTCAATGACTGAGCGTGAAGGATTGGCCATGGTGTACGCGCTATAGAAATTTAGGGATTATCTATTAGGAGGACATTTCAAAATGTACACAGATCGTTCTACCTTGAAGTACTTGGTCAACAAGCCTATGTTGGGGGGGGGGGAGATTTTCAGATGATTGCTATTATTCTAGGACTATGCTTTTGAAGTCATTGTGAAGCCAATAAGGTTAAATGCAGGACCTGACCATCTATCGCAGATCGAAACATGAGCGGAGCCTAATAATATGGAGGAAGGGTTTCCAGATGCACAACTCTTTGCGGTGTGCATAGCAGATAATCATTTTTCAGACATTATTCACTTCTTGAGTATGGCGATGGAACCAGAAGGATATACAAGTTAGCAAAATAAGGAATTAGTAGTGCGCGTGACAAATTTCTCAGTTATTGCGGGACATCTGTATAAGATGGGTGTAGATGAAATATTGTGAAGATATGTGCCAGATTTTGATCGGGATAACATTCTTGATGAAGCTCATGGGGGAGCTGTGGGAGGTCATTATGTATGCAAGGTGACTGCGTAGAAGTTTTTGCGTGCAAGTTTATGGTGGCCAAAGTTGCACAAGGATTCCAAGGCGTACTGTAAGGCATGCGATGCATGTCAAAGAACCGACAGGCCATCGCGAAGGGATGAATTTCCATTGCATCCTCAAGTATCTTTGCAGCCATTTGGGAAATGGGTGATTGATTTTGTTGGGCCAATTCAACCCCCATGAGAGAAAACAGGTGCGTGCTATATCATCACTGCGACGGAATATCTAACCAGATGGGGAGAAGCATAGCTAGTTAAGGATTGTCTAGGGGCTACGACAACTAAGTTTTTGTTTGAAATGTCTTAACCAGATTCGACTACTCAAAATTGTTGATGAGTGACAGAGGTACGCACTTTCTGAATGAAACAATCAACACCCTGACTGAAGAATTCCAGGTCTACCATCAGAAGAGTACACTGCATCATCCATAGGCCAATGGAACTGTTGAAGCCTTTAATAAGATTTTGGAGAATACACTGACAAAGATCTACAATGCGCAGTGAAATGACTGAGATGTGCGTGTACGTGCAGTACTATGGGCTTATAGAATACTTGTAAGAAGCTGACCGGGAAAATACCATTCAGATTGGTATATGGTGTAGAAGTTGTAATGCTGATGGAGTAAATTGTACCTAGTCTGCGCATAACAACTCTCACGGGTATGGCAGACTGCCAGGCCTTGGAGGAACGACTCACGTAGTTGATGGAGCTTGAAGAGGATCGATTTTTGGCAGGATTTCATCAACAAGTATAGAAGGAACACGAAAAAGCGTGGCATGATCACCACATCAAGCTTTGCACGTTCAAGGTAAACGATCTTGTCTTGTTATACGATAGTAAATTCACCAAGTTTCTACATAAATTCCAGATGCATTGGCTAGGGCCATATATTATCAAAGAAATTATAGATGGATGCGTAGTTCAACTCACAAAGCTGAATGGGGAACCTTTTCTGGGAAGAGTGAATGGGAGTAGGTTGAAATTGTATATAGGGGATCCTACGTAATGACTATATGGTTGCGGGATAGTCTTAGTGTTCCAGGAAGTTGCAAGGGAGCACGAGACTAAACTACACTGCCAGGTTTGGAGGAAAACGCAACGAGTAGGCTGCATGGGCAATGACAAAGTTGCAACCTATGAAGCTGTGCGCAGGCAATTGTGCCATGGAGGGAGGTGTCGTGCAGCACAACAGAAAAGTGACCATTGGAGTCACTGTTCATGACTTGATGGCGAGCAGACGGTTAAGAGGAGCGGGATGACATCATTTAAGGTAAAAATATTTAAATATCTACCGCCGAAACAACATTTATTATTAGAAATTGAGGGAACGATTGGATTTGAATTCAAAACCCCCTATAAATTACACATGCCGGTCCAACAGATAACACTTTGTGCTCTCAGAGTTGTTGTTGAATTTCGCTGTCTGTTGCCTATGAGTCGAGCGCTTTGGGAAGAATCCTTGTCACACATGAACATTTCTCCTGAAGACTGTGATTTGTTTATGGAGAGAATGACTGCCACCAACCCTGCCGAAGCCATGAGTTTGGAAACAACTATATTCGACACTCCAGTACTAGAAGTATCAAGTGTAGAAGCTACACTTGCGGTGTCCACGACACCAAGGCCGAAACAGACCATGAAAAATGCAAGGAACCTGCCATGAAATAGAAGTAGCTTGCAACAAAGGAAAAGAAGAAAAAGCCGATGCAGGTACGTGCATCCCTAAGGAAGCGTATTGCGACACAAACATAGAATAAAGATAAGCAACCATCGAAAGAAGTGGACCTAGAGGCGGAAGGAGCCCAGGGGATAGAGGATATTGATGCTGAAGGAGTAGAACCCATAACAATGCTACCGAAGTATATCCCTCCATGGAAGGGAAAAGAAAAAGTCACAAAGGACTCAGATGCAGAGAAATTTACAATATCCACACCCCTACTACTAGAGTAGGTCCCTTTTGAAGGCCCTCGGCTTGTAAGGGTCCCGTTGTTAAAAATGGAGGATTGGGACCTCGCGAATCATGCTAAGTTCCCACAGTTGGCGATGGAAAAATATATGGGGAGGGTTTATTATGAAGAAACAAGTGTTACAACACTGGAAATGGAGGAATGGGTCAATGGTGTCGAGAATTCAGGGTTTCTCAATTTTCTATGGGTTCCACATTATCATCACACCCCCATTAACACAATATGTGTGCGCCAACTTCTCAAATTGGTGCACGATGGTTGTTTATGGCTAGGAGGGCCTCTCCCCATCACAAAAATGCCAATTTGCAGAATCACGCACCTACCTTATGAAGGCCTGAACCTGACTAAAGAATTTGGAGGAAATACTGGGGAAAAAGATCTTGTAGAGAGGATGAAGAGGAATTACGGTCTCCTCAAAAATTTATGAGGGTATTCCATCACATCCATAACAAAATCGACAATACAATTGGCTATCTAGATCTTAGCAGGAAAGGTGATGAGAAAATGCCACGCGGATGAAGTTCCGGCGCCAGTGGTTTCCCTTGCTGCACAGTATGCGAAATGTGTATAATTCAATTGGGCTAGGTATCTATGCCAGGAGTTCTTAGCGAATTTCCATGAGGTGCAAGATGAATCCAAGCCATTTTACTACGCTTGGTTGTTGCTGTCCATTGTGTTAGTTGCATGGAAACTATCGAAGGATAGACAATTTCCTCCACTTGAGGAAGGGTTATTGGAGGCCGCACAGTTTGCTTCCTTATGGTCTACCAAGGATTCCATAGGGATCACAGCGATCAAGATCTTTTGGGTCCTCAAGGATATGGATCTCTGCATGGCCGTTAATCAGCATCTAAGGTTGTCTTGAACCTTGTTCATGCAGCTATTAGCCTACGCGACATTCAAAGTTGACTTCCACCGAGCATACATCTAAGAGCGGAAGGATCTAGAGCAGAAATGGCATTACTTTCCATATTTGGTAATAGAAAAAAATATGCAGGAGGTGGTAGCGAGATGGCTTGCAGAGTGGAGCGCCTCGTCAGACTTAGCTGCTAGACCAAGCATGGGTGCAGAAAGTTTTGCAGCACAGAAAAGGAAGGAGGCAGCTAAGCAAGTTGCACGTAACCTAGCTGTGAAGATAAAGAAGGAAGTCATAGAGAAGGCTTGTGTTGAGCAGGAATGCAGTGATAAGGAGCTGGCAGACAAAGACCAATGCGAGTCCTAGAAAGGTGACAAGTCATCTTCACCGGAGACAGAGACAAAATAAATTTCAGTACAAGGCGGTGGAGGCAAGGAAGGGCAGCGCACCCCCTTCATTTTGAAAAGGCGTGACCTAGAGCAGCAAGGTGGAACAAAAAAAAGCAGAAAGCTCAGAAAACACAGGTTGATCCCATGGTATTAACAGAAAGCGATCTTCATGAGATTGATGATAAAGTCAGGGACACCGCAACAGAAGTGTTGCAATAGTTTGAGAAGTAGTACATGAAACATTGGGGGGCGTTCAGAAGGATCTCTGCAAGTTGCAGCTCCAAGCAACCAAGATCCAAGAAGATGTTAGGAAAGTGAGTGGCACACAAGGCAGTTTGGCACGGGGAAAAAGTGCAGTTACGGATATGGCTTGACCGCAGGATGTGAGAGTCTTCCCCTTGCCTGAAGGCTCAGTCTGTGCCGAAATCGATGAACAATGCACACTCCTTGAAAAATTCATAAAAATGGGACTGAACCTTGCTGCGATATCACTTGAGTCACTGCATGCATTACTATAGGGAGTAATGGAAGAGCTTCGGATCAGGGAACAACAAGCACCCAGTGTTGTTAGTGAAATTAAAGTCAATAATAAACAACTATTCACAAAAAAGATGCAAGTTCTGAAGGAAAAGGAGACACTACAGTTGTATAGTTCACGACTGGAGTCATCAGTAGCGAAGGCATGCAAGTCAGTGCGTGAACTTCACATCCCAGAGGATGTACAACTAGAAGCAAAGATTAGAAAACTATCCATTGGTGTGTGCGAAGCTAAAGCAGAGGTTGGCCGAGTCGAGTTTGAGGTCAACATGAAGATCACAGAGTTGTAGTTAAAATTGCATCCCACGACTCTGCCTGAGGTCCGAGAACAATGCAGAGCTACGATAAAGGAAGGAATGGCCACCCTGGATGCCACAGTCGCTAACTGTACAACATTGTTTGAGAAAGCAATGGAGTTAGTGACCAATCTGTAGGAGGATCTGAACCTGTAGACGATGAATACAAAAGTAAGGGAGCTGTAGCAGCAATACGATGAAGCCAGGGCAACTACATGCTCCATAGCACCATCGCAATGCCTTGCCAAATTACAGGAGGGAAAGAAGCTCCTAGTGCAGGTAGAGGAAGTGAAGAATAAGGAGGCCTTGCTAAAGTCCAGGTTGCAACCATGGTTAGAGGAAGATTATCAAGTCACGACTACTATTCAGGATAAGCTTAAAGGGTTGCAGCAGAAACAACAAGCGATGAGGCTAGTCGTCAAAGGAACAACCATGAAACAATTGGTCAAAGAAGTGAAGCAGGTAGCAACACAGAGCGCTGCCGAAGTTGCAGTGCTCCAAGTGGAGCTGGAGGATCTTCGCAGTAAGATTGCAGCGCCAGCAAAGTTACTCAAGGGCAACTCATGATCTTTTTGTTGGGGGCCTATTGGGATGGGGTCCCCTGGGTCAGTTTTGGGGTTAAGATAACCCAAGTTTTGATACATTTTTGTAATTAATGTAAAGTTTCCTTGATTTTTGGATACAGAGCGCGTAGATGATTAGGAGTCAAAGGGGTTTAGCCCCTTGTTTTATGTAAAATTTGAGACGGTTTTGAGATCCACCCATGGTCCATGAACCATGGCATTATATGAAAAAGGCTATAATTAGGTGTGTCTTAGAGAGTCTAAGGCATAATTAATGAGCAATGGGTAGATAGAAGAGAAGTGCTAGAAAAGAGAAGTGGGTTAGATAGGACAAGAAAGGCTGTGTAGCTGAGTGCGTAGAGGCCTAGGTAGAGTCCGCAGCTAAGTGCGCAGACCCCTGTAGCTATGTGCGCAGGGTAGTTTTGAGTCTGTAATCCTGAATTGAAGTTCAACAAATATGGTTTCGAAGAATTATTGTGTATTTATATTTACTTATGTTTATGATATATGTTGTCAATGAATGATGTGTTTTATGGAATATTGATTGAATGTTGCACGATTCTATTGAATAACTGTTAATGATATACGTAATGCATGTTTAAGTAATTTCACGCAGAATCTGATGAATTCTTGGATGTTTATAAACAACTTAAGTAAACCTGCATGAACCCTAATTTAGGACTTCTTTTTGATGCATGTAAGTAGATATATTGACTGTTAAAGGTCCACAAAGACTAATCGTAGACCTTCGCGAAGGTTTGAAGGCCATTTTGATAAAGTTGCAACAGTGTGCCCTAAGAGTGTATCGATCGACGCAAAGGAAGATCTAAGGAGATGGAAGACATTACACTAGTCTCTGGATGCAGAAACTCGGTTCTTACATCCCCCCATATGGCTTTGGGTGAGACTGCAGCGTGCGCTATGTGGTTTATTGTCGAAAGGGCCAGTAGTGTAGGGATTTGTTGGTTGGCACAACTAACTCTAAACCTTGGTCAGGACTCCCTAAGCCAACACGCCAACAGGTCCATGACATATTGGATAAAGCAAATTCTAAGTGCAAATAACGTCATGATCAACATTAGGTGCCACACAAGTTCCAGGGGGGTGAAAAATTTTGGCTACATTTTTAGAAGGAGCACCTCGCTAGGGCCCACCATAAGCTTCATCTGCTTTGATATGGGCCTTACACCATCAATAAAGCTGTAGGAGACAATGCTTTTGAGCTCAACATTCCACCATTCCTTGGCTTGAACCCAGTATTCAATGTGGACTAGCTGCAGCTATACTTTCCCCCATTGCTTGATACATTAGACATTGCTGAGCAACTGACACCAAAAGAGCTCAACCCAAGCTGTATTGAACATGCCAAAACTGATAGAATCATGGGCACATAGGTCAAGAAGACTCTCTAGAAGAGGATCCAACTATATTAAGTTGTTAAAGCAGACCAACTCCTTCACTAGGGCAAGTGGCTCACTAGGGACCAGGTTGAGCAAAAATTTCCTCACATCATGGAGGCTCTACACGCAATGGGGACCATTGCTTCCTAAGGGGGGAGGAATGATATAGGTGGACATTGGTGTCCACTTGCCTATTCCACCTAGACCTCTAGCTGGTTTCGTCATTTACTTGATTATAACAAAATTTACTATTTTTAATATTTTTTCAGGTCCTAAACTTTTAGAGCTGCTTTGACCTCCTAAACGATATTTTTCTGAGGTCCACAACATACCTATGGCCATAGGTAGGGGCCTGCTGCAAATATTGTAATACTAAGAGAGACATTTTTAACAAGGTATCATATGTGCCAAACGAAGATCATATGACCAAGTTATGACCCTGGGAAGTCGATTGTCCAACTTACCCCAATGGGGCCCGCAAACTCTTGGCATTTCATCTCCTAGGGTTAGGGTTTCCCTTTGTTGTTCAATAATAAAAAGTTCCTCGAGCCTCATTGTAACATAGTTCATAGGCATGTAGCTGCCACATCTCTTCTCAGAGATAAGCTACCATTTCCCGAGTTAGTTTATTTCCATTATGTATGTAAGCATCTTTCGGTTCTTTGATATTAATGAAATGAAGATTTATTTATGTTGAATATTTGAGTTTATGTTTATATCTATATTCTGTTTCATTTCTGCATAAGTCCAGATCAGGTGGTAGACTGATCACCCTAATTGGCATTAGGCTAGTGGGCTTGGTTTCCTAGGTTGCTCTGGGGTTGTTGATTTTGCTTTCCTTTCCCTTTGTTCCTTTTCTTTTGATTAGGGAGATTGGAAACATTCTAACGAGTGTATACCTACCCTTAGAGAGGCTACCCTTGCAGAGGTGCTAGTTGTTGTGGAAGAGGAGGCTAAGGCATGGGAGGTTTAGGTGTTGATGCCATTGGGGTTGGAGCTCTAGGAAGTGTATAAGGATAATATCCATTTGTGGTCACATTGTGGTAATCAGGCCGAGTACTAGTTGGCCTTGGTATTGACTAATTTGAGTGGGGACATGTGTAAGAAGTACTTGTGCCTTGGTGTGAAGTAATGCACAAAGGATCAGGGGGAGGATACACATAATTGGTACTGTCCCCCATGAGGTTGACCATATCTCATAGGTCCTTGTGGATATGGGGAAGTATGAAAGTAAGAGACTGATCCAATCACACCATATGTGGTGTGAAATTCCACTGGTGCATAAGAAGCACCAGGATGAGGAAGGTTAGGAAGAATGGTGTAAACATAATCTAATTAGGTATAGATTAGATCAAATTGCAGAGCCTTGTGAATGGCTTCTTCTTAGGATTGGGGAAAGGTGCATACGACATATTTAGAGATTGGTGAGACGAAGGATTTCAAGAACCAATCTAAAAAAACTCAATATTCAAAATCTAGAGATTTGCACAAGATCTGCCTTTTATGCAATTCCTCGACATGGTTAGAAAGAAGGGTTGCATAAGTTTTTCTACAAGTGGTAAAAAGTTTAGCATAACTACCATAATGGACATGCAACTAAAAACAATATAAGAAGCATTCACAAGAGTTGCAAACACCTGGTATTAAGCATGGGGTTAGTCTACATACCACTTTGTGACAAAGCCGATTAGGATGTGTTAGTGTCAGCCTTTGCAGCCTTCCTCCAGTGATCAAACATGCTCTTACGAAGTGATTTTAAGGTGTCAAGGTCAAATTTTGTCATTTCAGTGAGTCTTCAAGTAAAATTTGGTCACTAGGTATTAGGTCTAGGGTTTGCTTTTACACCTTTCAAAGTTGTCCAAATGTCGGTCCATGTCACCATTCAGCTGAGTGTACTATCATTCAAAGGGTTTTCATCATCATTTCAGGTTCCAAAGGGTCATTTTGCACCTTGTCCATGCTTCAGTTGTGCCTAGGTAAGGTCCATTTCCCTCTCCTAAGGTTTTGGAGGTAATTTCTCTTGGATGGCCAAATCATCAACAAAACTTGTATCTTGATGTTCATACACCTTCCCCTATCCTTAATTTACCTTATTAAACATTTTCCATCACTGAGATCCCCCAAATTCCTCATTTTCACACAAACCCTAGTTTCTTGCTACAACTTGGCAATTTTCTAGGCTAGGCCTGTGTTTTGCCTTTTTGGACCCCTTCCCCTCACTCAATTTCTAAGATTCCACTTTCCCCTACTTCCTAACATCCTTCCCTACTTCCAAAAATTTTATCAAGAATTTAGAAGTCCCTTATCCCCTTCATTTCACTTCATTTCGACAAATCCCTTGTTCCACACATCGGGATAGGTTTCACTCAAATGATGTTCTTGAGAAATAAAAGATGCATTTGGGAAAACTAAGAGAGGTTTTTGTCCAAAATAATCCAAGGAAGAAAAACCTACTTCATTTTTTACACAGGTGTCATGGTTTTAGAGAAATGTCAAAAATACCATTTCCTTAGGAGAATTGAATGAACCTCTGAAGTGACCTTGGGAAAATCAAGATTTCTCCTAGCTTGGTTCGCAAAATAACTTTCTTGACAAGTCAAATGATAACTAGACACAAATATATTTCCAATGAGCTATCATGAGCTCAATTTTGAGTTGAGAAAGACCTTCAAAAGTTGACTGCAACAGCACTCTGCCTTGAGGCAGCCTCATTTGGCACATTTTGACTAGTCTTCGGAGATTTAATTTTTGACAGGGCAAATGAACTCCAAATTGAATAATTATAATTGGGTTGAAAATCAGACTCAAATACCTTTCCAATGAGCTATCCCACGCCCAATTTGGAAACCGGGAAGGCCTCCAAAAGTCTCCTGAAAGATGCGCTACACATAGGGTTTGGTGGCACGGCACATTGGGTTGGTGCGCGGCGCATTGCGCCAGAACACAAGATTTTTGCCATTCCTTTCACCCACCAAATTTGCTTGGTTCCTCCATGATTGAGTAAGTCAAAGCCACTCCTCTAATGCTTATAACTCGTGCTTGGTGTTGATTATGTGTTTGATTATGAAGATTTGAGTACAAAACTAAACCCTACTATCTTGTTGAGAAGTGCCTCCTTAGGGTTTTGCAACTTGTTGGTATCAATCATCCCACCTCCCCACCTTGTTTCTTCCCATCTCCCATCACTATTATCTCATCACTACACCATGCCATCTATCCCTTCAAAAATAGACAATATTCATCATTCAAGTCAAAAAATCACAAATCAAGCAAAACAGAGTTAGAGTGAAGTGTCAAAGGTTTCAAAAATTACAAAAGTGGGTGTGCCCAAATCAAAAATCAAAATCCCTGTCATAAGAGATATGTTTGTGTTCCAATAATCCAATTTCATGCTAAGATACATCAGTGAAACTAAGACAAATCATGGAGGAGTGAAGAAATCACGTTGAAGGCCGAAAATGTGTTGCAGTTGGAGAGCGCGGCGCATAGACTGAGTGTCGCGGCACACATGGCATGCACGGTGCATTGGGTAGTTTTCCGCAGTGTAAAAATACACTGGCGTGGCGCACAGAGCCATAACTCAAATTTTTGTCATTTGTTTCAAAATTTCCAATCCGCTTGGTGATGAGCCCCAAATTTGGTAACATTTTGGGCTCATTTGGCCTACTTA
This sequence comes from Pinus tabuliformis, assembly GCA_031772625.1. NCBI lineage: Eukaryota > Viridiplantae > Streptophyta > Pinopsida > Pinales > Pinaceae > Pinus > Pinus tabuliformis. The sequence continues at coordinate 1,915,579,255 of CM062816.1, forward strand.
CCCTTGCTCAACCCTTCATTTTTCATAACTTATGCATCATTTTTTAGTATATTCATATTATTTGTGCGAAGGAGGGCAGTCATTATTCCTAGGTGGCTAACACATGTTTATTTCAGGTTTTTTTGACATTTAATGGAGCAAAACCACACAGATGAGGGCTAGGAGACAGCCAAGATGGGATTGAGGTTTTGTAGGAAGGTTTTCCACAGCATTGAATGGCCTTCCTCGTGATCTCCACCCCAACTCCGAGCTCCAACAGCGACCACCACCGAGCTAGAAGGCAGCCAAACGGATTGTGAGGAAACAACAGATTACTCTTAGTTTGGACAGCCAAACCCCACTAATTTAGGAGGCCAGCTTGGCCCTTGCAATGTATAAATGATGAGGCTGTAGCCTTCAATGGGGACTTTTGAAATTTTGTTGCATATTCTGGATTACGAGCTGATAGCTCTGTTTTGCTCTTTGTAAGCCATTTTTGGCATGTTATTTGACTTATGACTATTATCTTTTAATGGAAAGCTGATAGATTTGAGTTCAGTTCTGAGTTCTTAGAGGAGCCATAGCTCTCGGGGTTGGGCCCAACCTAAGAGCAATAGGCCTCCTTTCTTTGTATTGTTACTTTTCTCTCAGCATTGTATTTCTTTTCCTTTACATGCATTTGGAAACACACTTTGCTAAGTTGAATTTCTTGATGTGGTTAAGTAGGTTAGTTTTATGAACAAGGTTGCTTTCAGTAGTCTAGATTAGAGTAAGGAGATTAGAGTTAATCAGAGTTCCAAAAAGGGTTGACTGCACGCTCACTTCCACCTCTGTTTAGAGACTGGAATTGCAGACCGTGCCACCCACCAAAAACACTGTTTTACATGTTCATGCAAGCGTTGATGCAATGTTCTCGGTTGTAGCAGCATCCATGCGTTCAGATCTTGTGGAATGAATCCTTGTTTCAATGCCATGCAAGAGTTTCCTTACAAAATCACGTTGCTGTTCTATGGTTTTATAAAAACAGTTAGAATAGGTTGATGAAATTTCGGTTATGTGCAAGACAGGGATGATTTGTTTCATTTACACTGCGTAGTCCTACTCCCTCACGCCCTTATCCTTCTAAGCAGTGCCTAGGCCATCCACTCATCTCTCAGTTAGACCACTTACCTCCTAACTCTTCTATCACCCACGTGATTCTACCTTTTCGGCCTTCCATTTCCTCTAACCTCCTCTAGACCAACCAGCTTTGCACACCCACTCTTCATCTCATCTCTCTGTCCATAAGCCATCACAAGCTCCCCTCCTACCTCCCTATCCATCCATATAGCCTCTTCCACTCATCCATCACCCAAAAATCCTATTGCAGAACATCCTGTAGGAATTAGTGAACTTCCTGTAGAAATTTTGAACATCCTGTAGAACCCCTGCAGACTTCCTGTAGAAGCTTGTAAACACGGTTGCCAAGCATCCAAACTTTATGAACTTCTTTGAAAGGATGTTAGGGATTCCTTAGACCCTCTCTGAGCCTTCGTGACCTTTTCCAAGCATCTCCCTCCTTGATCTATCCCTGCACAGTCAAGACCTAGTTAGAAGCACACACATAATAATTCCAATGACTTGAATAAAAATACAAAAATATGCTTTCTTTAGATCAAAGTAGTCTAGACACATGCATCTCACCTTCCTAGAAGTAATGGCACCTCTTTCAGCATCTTGCATTCCCACCTTTGCATCAGTAGGACTAGCTGGTAGAATTAGGGTTTTCTAGGGTTTTCATTTCTTGTTGGCTTTCAGTTCCTTCCTATAGTAGGTTAATTTCCTTTGAGATAGCTTTCATTCATCGGTTAAAAAGCTTCTTCTGAGAACTCATAGAAGTTGGCTCGAGCCCTAGCCGACTTGTGCCAACTGACCAAGTGACAGCTACGACAAGAGCTAGTACTTGTGCATACAGCACTGTCGCTTCCAAGTTTGTTACGAACTACCGGGTTGATAAAATTAGAGAAGGAAGCTCCAGGAGTTGTAGCATTATTGCTACAATACTGGAGCCCACCATCTTTTTGGCGCCGTTGCCGGGGAAGCGTCAGAGTATTAGTAATTGTTGCTTTTCTTCTATTTTCCTACTCTCGCCTTCTGCCAAGTAGTTTATTTCATTTCCTTTCTGCAAAAGTAGCATAGACATTTCCTGCTTTCATAGATTAACATTTCAATTCCGAAATTTCATTTTTGCAAGCGTAGATTAGCATGTCAATTCTGCAAGCGTAGACTAACATTTCCATTCTTGCAATTTCATTTGAGCAAAGTAGATTAGTTCTTTCCTGCTTTCATTTCAATTCTGCATTTTCATTTCAGCAAGATAGTTAGTTGTAGATCAATCTGTTTCAGTTTTTGCAGGTACCAGAGAAAAAAAACAAAAGCAATCAAAAGTCGTTCCATTTCATGCCTCGTAGGAATCGAGATAAAACAGGGAAATTCTTACCCAACACCCCCACTACATCACTGAGTCACCCTTCTCTCTTCTTCGGTGACAGTGATCCAGAAGAACCTAGAGGTGAACCTCCTGAGATATACGAAGATCCTATAGCAGAAGAAGAGTTAGAGACCATTCCATCTGAAGCTATGGCTGACAATAGGGGAGAAGATGAGAGAATAGAAGGTGCCTTCCCCATCCGAGAGACCAATGGAGACATGAAAATGAAGAACATTAGCCCCTCCGCCTTACCTCACTTCCATGGACTAACTACTGAAGATCCTGATACCTTCCTGTTTGAGTTTGCTGTCCTTTGTCGAACCTATGACTATACTGAAGATGAACAGAAGCTGAAACTCTTCCCCTCAACCCTTAAGGATGCAGCATTACGCTGGTTCATGGGCTTACCTGGGAACAGTATCACCACTTGGGCTCAGATGCAGCAAGCTTTCAATACCAAGTACCGGGACCACTGTAGGTCCAAGGAAACCAAGGGAGAAATCTTTCGGATGACCATGGGAAACGATGAGTCCTTAGAGGATTACGAGGAAAGGTTCCAACTTAGCTATAAACGGGCCAGGTGCACACTTGACCCTGAATCCCTCAAGTTGGTCCTGCTCCGAGGAGTCCCTGAAGACCTCTTAGATACCCTTCACATGTTAGCTGGAGGAGATATTTACCAACTGCCTTATGAGGACATAAAGACTGTGTTTAGAAACCACTCTAGGGCAGCCCGGAAACGAGGTAGAGGAAACCTCCTCTCAGCTGGTATTCCTTTCTCCAAACATGAGTTTGCAAATCAATTAGAGGATCTCAAAAGTGAGGTGAGACAGACCATTGCCATGCAACTTGATACATTTAGGATCCAGCAGAAGAAGGAAGAAGCTGAGAGGGCCTTGGCTATCTTCTGCCCTAGGTGTACAAGGAAACACCCTAAGAACGAATGCCCATTACATTCGGTTGAAGTATGTTTTGTCTGTGAGGAGGACCATCCCACAAACCAATGTCCAACCTTACTTGGGCTTAAAGCCATGTATCAAGGGACAGAAGCCCCCACCGAACCTCTCTATTTCCTCAACCAAAGGAGGCCACAAGGACCTAGACCTTACCAACAGGGGATGCAAGGGGCACCCCAAGCTTATTACAGCCCCAACCAATCTACTCCTATGCCTTCCTGGGGTCCCCCTGCTCATCTTTCCTGGTCTATGCCTCCTCCATGGTCTTACCCACCTCATTACCATACTCAACCCACTACTCATTCGTATCACTCGCATGCCCAGCCACAGCCTCAGTGGAATGCACCTCAATCGGGGTGGAGGCCCCAGTACAACACTCCTCCTGCCATTTTGCCTCCACCACCAGTTCAACCACAACCATTACCTCCTGCTCCTCCAAGGCAACCTCAAATGCCTGCTCAACCGAACCCGAACCCCAACAACAGACAGGCCCAGCAGGTATATACTGGGGAAACATCTTGCCCTACCTATGTTGTGGAGATCCAGGAGATCAATCTGCGGTCTGGAAAGACTCTTCCGGATCGCCAACCTCCTCCCCCAGAGGACGAGGAAGATAAACAGGAAAGTGAATTAAAGGCTATTCCACCCTTTCCTGAGAGACTAACAGCCACCACACAACCCAACCCAGAGGAGGATGAGCTTCTGGGAGAGCTCAAGCAGTTGTGTGTGAAAATACCACTTCTCCAAGCCATCAAAGATGTACCAATATACAACAAACTGGTTAAGGAAAAGTGTTTCAGACACCCAGGCAGGTGAAAGCAGGATGCTTCCACCATCAATGTCATAGGACAACTGTCTGACCTTATGTTGGGACAAGTCATCTGCCCAAAGTATCTAGATCCTGGGAGTCCTGTAGTAGATGTCCACATCAATGGCACCATCATACCTCACACCTTGATTGATCTGGGCGCTGCCATTAATGTGATGACCAGAGATACCATGCTCAAACTCAACCTTCAGGGTTCCTTGAGGAAGACCTTGACAGTCCTACAACTAGCAGATCGCTCCACCGTGACTCCCGAAGGGATTGTGGAGGATGTCTTGGTCTCTGTTGACTCTTGGGAATACCCTGCAGATTTCTTGGTTCTACAACCAAAGGAAAAGCTCACTGGATATCCTCTTATTTTGGGAAGGCCTTGGTTAGCCACTGCAGATGCTTACATAAGCTACCGTGCAGGAAACATGACCATCAAAAATGGTCCTATGTCCAAGCAGCTAGTCCTATACCCTCCTGCCCAACCCTCATTAGAGCATGACTTACCACTTTGGTTGGAAGAAGGAGAAGAGGACGAGGTGTACTCAGCACCTTTGTGCACCCTAGACACCACTAGGGGAGACCCCCCAACTGAGGACGATTTGATTGAGACCTTGATCCAGAATCCACCTCCCAGTGCACTGTCCTTAGAAAAATTGGTGGAGGATGCCCAAGCCAGCACCTTAGTGGACCTTTGTGCGACCAACCCTGTCACTCCCAGAGTAAAAAATGTGGAGTTTGGCCCTAAGAGAACGTTAAAGATCAGCTCCTCCCTATCTCCTTCCCAGGAAAAGGAGCTGTGTAGGCTGTTGGCCAGTCATCTAGATGCTTTTGCTTGGAGCTATAAGGAGATGAAAGGAGTCCATCCTTCGGTCTGTACCCATCACATCTACATCAAAGAGGATTGTAAACCGGTTAGGCAACCCCAGAGGAGGATGAATCCAGCCCTTAAGGACATTGTCAAGGAAGAATTGCAAAAATTGTTGGATGCCGGATTCATTTACCCCATCTCTGATAGCGAATGGGTGTCCCCTCTGGTGTTGGTTCCCAATAAAAATGGGAAGTGGAGAATCTGTGTGGACTACCGAGAACTGAACAAAGCTACCAAGAAAGACCATTTTCCTCTACCTTTCATAGATCAAGTGTTGGATGGACTGGCAGGAAAGAAGTTTTTCTCTTTCCTAGATGGGTTTAGCGGGTACAACCAAATCCAAATCAGCCCGGAAGACCAAGATAAGACCACCTTCACTTGTCCTTGGGGTACCTTTGCCTACCGAGTTCTTCCCTTTGGGCTATGCAATGCTCCTGCTATCTTCCAGAGAGCCGTCTTGAGCATCTTTTCTGAGCTGGTCCATGATGCGGTGGAAATCTATATAGATGACTTCACTCCTTATGGGTCCAACTTCCAGGAAGCATTGTCCAATCTGGGAAAAGTCATAACCAAATGCATCGAGATGAACCTGTCCCTTAGTCTTGAAAAATGTGAATTCTTGATGACTGAAGGGACCGTGCTAGGCCATACCATTTCTTGCCAAGGGTTACAGGTGGATCCTAACAAAATTGCTCTCATCAAGAAGGTTCCACCTCCTCAAAAGGTAAGGGATGTTTGGAGTTTCTTAGGATTAGCAGGGTATTACAGGAGATTCATTAAAGACTTCAACAAGCTAGCCTCGCCATTGTTTGGCCTGTTGGCAAAAGATGTGGAGTTTAAATGGACTGACGATTGTCAGAGGGCTCTGAATGAATTAAAGGACAAGTTGGTGTCTGCCCCAATCTTGAGAGGTCCAAACTGGGCCCTACCTTTCCACATCCACACTGATGCCTCGAACAAAGCCATAGGGGTAGCCTTAGGACAAGTTGAACAAAAACTTCCGTATGCCATTTACTTTGTTAGCAAAAACTTATCCAAAGTAGAACTGAATTACACTGTAACTGAGAAAGAATTCTTGGTTGTGGTCCATGCACTGAACAAGTTCCGACATTATATCACTGGCTATCAAACATTTGTACATACTGATCATGCTACAATTAGATATTTAATGAATAAACCAGATGTGAATGCTCGTATTATTAGATGGTTACTTTTGTTGCAGCAGTTTGATTTGACTATCGTTGACAAACTAGGTAAAGAAATTGTTGTTGCTGACTTTTTATCTAGATTGGATTTATCTGCAGATGAGGATGGAACAGTGGATGACCAGATGCCCGATGAACACCTGTTTTCTATCTCAGTACTCTCTCCATGGTTTGCTGATATAGCAAACTGCCTTGTTTCAGCACAGTTCCCTCCGCACTTATCCTCAAGAGAGAAGAGCAGAATCATCAGAAAAAGTGCCTCATTCACTTGGATCGGGGGCAACCTGTTCAAGCTTGGCCCTGATCAGATCTTAAGGCGTTGTGTAAGGGAGGAGGAAGTCTTTGATATCCTCCTCACCTGTCATGATGGGCCTTGTGGAGGACATTTTGCAGCAAAGAGGACTGCCTTCAAAATCCTGCAGGCAGGCTACTATTGGCCCACACTTCATCAAGATGTCAGAAGGTATATCAGCCAATGTGACCGATGCCAAAGAATGGGGAAACCGACTCAAAGGGATGAGATGCCTCTCCAACCTCAAGTGACTCTTGAGCCATTTGAGAAGTGGGGTATGGACTTTGTGGGTCCAATCAACCCTCCTTCGAGGCAAAGGTCCTACATCATTGTGTGCACCGACTACCTGACAAAGTGGGCAGAAACAAAGGCAATCAAAGCAGCAACAGAAGAAAAGGTGGCTGAGTTCTTAAGAGAAAACATCTTCTACAAATTTGGCTACCCAAGAGAGCTAGTCACCGATCAAGGAAGCCAGTTCACATCCAATTTAATTGAAGACCTACTAGCTCATCACAAAATCAAGCATAGGACTTCCACCCCCTATCATCCTCAGGCAAATGGGCAAGTGGAAGTCACCAACAGAGCATTGGAAGGGATTTTGACTAAGGTGGTGAGCAGCAGTAGGAAAGATTGGGCAGATCGCCTGGTTGAGGCCACATGGGCTTACAACACCACTTGGAAGACCACAACCGGCTTCACACCTTATGAGCTGGTCTATGGGAAGAGAGCTTTGCTGTCAATTGAATTTGAATACAACACTTTGAGGTTGGCAGCTCAACTGGACCTAGATCTCAGCCATGCCCAACAAGAAAGGTTATTGCAGCTGAATGGATTGGACGAGCACCGAATGCAGGCCCTCCTTCACTCAGAAGTGGTTCAACTTCAGAGAAAGGTGTGGCATGACCAACACCTCAATGACAAGCAGTTTCAACCAGGTGATTGGGCGCTGTTGTATGATTCCAAGCATAAAGATTTCAAGGGGAAGCTGAGAACCAGATGGCTGGGACCATATGCAGTGGAAAAATGTCATGACAATGGATCTGTTCTTATTTGGACCATTGATGAGGAGGCCATCCCCATGCTTGTCAATGGGCATTGACTAAAGATCTACAGGAAACCTCTCTCAAGACAAGAGTTCATCAAAACTGTGGAGAAATCAGTGTTGGTCATAGAGAAGGGTTCTACCTCTGTTTTGGGCATACCCTGAAAGATCTAAAAAAAAAAAAAAAAAAAAAAAAAAAGATCCTTGGGTGAAAACCTTTCTGAGGCTCCCAAGGCAGATGGTAGGGGTGAAAACCTCATTGAGGTGCCCCTGCTGTCTTTCAAAAAAGAAAAAAAAGATTTGAAAAAGATCCTTGAGTGAAAACCTCTCTGAGGCACTTAAGGCAGATGGCAAGGGTGAAAACCTCATTGAGGCGCCCCTGCTGTCTTTCAAAAAAAAAAAAAAAAAAAAAAAAAAGAAAAAAAACAATAAGAAAAAAGACAGGGACAGCAAGTTTACAATGTGGCAATGCATGCAGGTTGGTGGTATTCTATGAAGGAGAGGAGGTCTCTCAACTCAAAGTCAAGGGTCCTTATCATGCTGCCAGGTGACCTCACCAGCACCTCCCCCGAAAACACTCATCTTCTCCAAGGTATGGGCACGATTTCATCACAGCTTAGTCTTCTACAGGAAGCTGCAGACTTTCTACAGGAAGTTCTGTATGTCTACAGGAAACTTCCTGTAGAAGTTCTGGACGGCCCAGAATTCATTGTGTGGGGAGATCTAACGACCAAGGTTTGACATGGAGGCATGCAAGCTACTATTTCCTCCATCACACACTGCTGTCACCTCCTTCTACCACCCCAGTTGACATGCAATAAAAGTACCTGCACAATCAAAACAGATCATTGAGTTATCAAGAGGAAGCAATTCTTAAATGAAAAAATATGCTGAGATGCCATGCAATACCCATCACATCTATCCAAGGGCCCTGTGAGTGTGATCGCGATGCCACTGTCTTCATCGTTCAGCATGCACCCGAGGAGGAAAAACTGCTACAGGACATCCTGCAAGAGTCCTGTAGTAGTTAAGCCAACTAGAGTGTACACCATTCAATCGCCTACAACATGCAATAACAACGCGGGCACATGCAGCCGAGTCACAAGCTTCATCATCAGCAGCCTGCAAAGAGGAACCTCCGGGCCTGTGCAATCAGGCAGCAGCAAGAAAATCTAGTCATCATCGTTCTGAAGCCTGAAAAATCATGTCGCGGCCGCACAGGTAAGTGCCTCGCCCTTTCTTTCATCGAATTACATGAATATTACTTTGAAATGTTTGCAAGTATGAAGTGAATGGGTTGAGCGGTCGTATGGCCATTCGACTGGCCACGTCGACCAGTCAGATGGTCTAGTCGGATGTGTAAAAGGTGGTCGTGGCAAGAAGAATGAGTAGTGGACATGTGAGAGCCATCCAGTCGGGGAGAAGCGCGTTTTAATAGAAATGACGGCGGCGGATCTGCGGGGAATGATGCGGCAGTCAGGGAACTTGCAGTAGAATGATTAAGTGACGTCGTCCAACGGTCCGGCAGGGACAGCTCACCCCTGCGCCACGGATTCCGCCGGATTCAAATCTATCGGCTAGATTGCCACCCCACGCATTTATCATCAGCCGTTTAGAAGTCGAGTGAGCATCCGGATTCCTCTGAAGCTCGACACTCCAAGTCTTCGGCCGTTCGAACGTCTGATAGCAGCACAGAGAGCGCAGAACAACTGCAGTGTTCTCCAGAACCCGTGCGCTGTTTCTACAGGAAAGCTGCTTCTACAGGAAGCTCACTGCCACGGGAAAATTGGGATCTTCACATCAAAGGTGGCAAATTAAAAAGGTAAGCCTGAACCCTGCCTCCCATGCAATTGGTTTCGAGGGTGGCGGAGTCGACGTTCTACAGTCTGCTCATAAAAGAATTGCAAGTATTGTCTGCCGTTTGCATGAATTGTCGTCGAGGTGTATGTAAAGTCTCCTACAGGATATAATTTGTAATTAAGCTCTGTTAAAGCTCATCTGGCGATAGTCTTCGTGAAGTGTATGCGTGGCAGAGGTGTAATTCTACGCTCTGTCCCAAAAGGCTAGTTTTTTGCATCCGCCACCTCCAGCCAATGTAGCAGTCTTCCACCATGCCGGGTGGGTTCATCAGAAAGGAACCAACCGACTCCAAGAAACTAAGAGAGAACCCTGAGGTGGTGGAGCTGTTCACTCGTGCGCAATGGATGTCATTCTGCGACAAATTGCAAGGGTATGATGATGAGGTGGCAGAGGAGTTCTTGCGGGCTCTGAAGCCAAAATCAAAGGCATTAGCCACCGTCAATTTCAGGGGTTTGAGTCTCAGACTCACCCCACAGTTCATCAGCCAAGTTACCGAGCTCCCAATGGGGGTACCATGGGACAAAGAAGAGAGGAAATTAGGCCAAAAGGCTAAGAAGGAATTCTTTCCACTAGAGGAGCAGTTCTCAGAAGATAAGAACGGGGTTCACAGGACTAGCTTACTGCCACTTTGGAGCGAAGTCAGCCTCCAAATTATGAAATACATCACCTGCGAAGGTCGGTTTAGCATTGTGTATGGGTACCATTTTCGGCTACTCACAGAATGAAGGCATCAGATGGACCTACCTGCAGAGAACAAATTAAGTATTCCCTACTTTCTACTGCAGTCTATGACTGAATGTGCCACCAAGTTGAGAGAAGGCACACCAGACCAGGTAGCTCATCACGGGCTCATTAAGCTCCTCGTGGAGGATGCACTCCACACATACAAGGTCCCTCTCTCATGGGAAGCCTTCCGAAATCTGACCAAGGATGGCAATATAAAAATGTTGACTGAAGAGCTTGGTTCCTCCAGCAGCGAGGAGAAGGAGTCAGTACCCGCAGGGAAGAAAGAAAAAAGCCAGAGACCCACGACCAAAGCACCGAAGACAGAGCAAAAGGAGAAACAAGAGAAAAAGGGTGCCAAGGAGAAGGAGGACACACCCATATTAACGCCCAGAGAGAAAAGATTACAAAGCAGGGTGGACAAGACTGAGCAGGTCCACGTCAGCAAAGGCACCTCGACAGCAGCCTCGACCAAGTCAAAAAGTAAAACACCCTCAGCAAAGCAAACTAAAGTGGTGCCACCTGTTCCTACAGGAAAACCAAAACTGGCTTCTACAGGAAGCCAGAAATCAGCTGAAAAAGGGCCTTCTACAGGAAGCCCTGAGAAAAGAAAATCCAAGGAAAAGAAAGCCGACGTTCTTGCAAGGGAGGCAGCAGCTGTGCTGGCCGCCCTCAGTACACCTCCTAAGCCAAAGGAAAAGAGAAAGAGGGAGGCCCCTCTATATTTTAAAGCTAGGAGAAGTGTGAGAATAAAAACGGGCAAGCCACAGCCTTCATCCAGCAGCCCAATCACTATAGAGGATACCCCTACTTCGCCCAAGGAGAGGTCCCCCTCAAGGATATCAGTCACCTATGAGAGGGGGAGCCCGAAAACAACTACTTGGAAAGAAAGGTTAGACCAATTGGCTTCAAAAGCCCGGCTACAGGATGCTGAGGCTGCTCTATAGGAAACCTTAGCCCGGCTTAAGGAGACAGAGAGAATGGAAGGAGAAGCACCCTCATCACCACCGAGGGAGGACGAAGTAGAGCCACCAAGAGAAGAAGAAAAAGAGCATATTCCGGAGCCTAGCCCTCAGCCAAGTCTGAGCTCATATTATAACTTCTTGGAAGCTGGCAAAATTATACCACAGAAATTCACTGTGCCATTGTTCTTTGCATTGGAGGAAGAGAGAGTACGTACACACACGTGGATGAAAATAGCCAAATCAAAAGGTGTGGCGGACATTGGCCCCTTGGAGGAGCAACTCAAGGAGGCCAGAAGGGAATTAGCTATGGCTAAACACGTGGCAAATTGCCAACGAGTGTTCCTACAGGAAGAAAACGAAAAACTTAGACTGCAGCTACAGGAGCTAAGGAGAGGAACAGGTACATCCTCAGGGGACATCACAACAGAACAGCAAGGCAAAAAGGAACTGCACATCGGTCTTGGGGAGCCAACCACGCATCTATAGGAAACAGAGCTGCAAGCACAAATTGAGGTGCAAGCTCTCAAACAACAGCTACAGCAGAAGGAGGCACAATTGGCCTGCATGGCCAGTTGGGCCATGGATGCTATACAATGCAGACAGCTGGCCAAATCCTATGGCTTGTACCTGAGAGACCAATGGCTACAATTTCAAATCAATACCTTGGCGCAAAGGGGTATCTCTCAGCTCCAAGACCCACAACAGTTCACTGAATTATGCAATACCAGTTCATCAGAGGATAAGGCCAAACTATCGGAGTTCTACCTCCATAATTTGGCCCTTCCTAATGTGATTTCATGGGATCCCAACATGGTCTTAGGGGATATGCAGTTAATGGCATTTGACTCATGGTTGAACCATGAAGACAAAAGAGCAGCAGAAGCCAAAGCGGTCATGAACCGAGAGCTAAATGAGCCATTACTAATCAGAGCAGAACCAGGGGATCCAACTGCATTAATATCAGCACACCAACACTTATCCACTGACCCTCAAGCTTCATTGAAATTTATGGATCAGCAGGCCCAGGCCATAGCGCATTTCGAGGATATGGAGAGACTGTTAGGAGACAACTGTGTTCAAGCTTGCACCCGCCGATGGAATACATTGGCCCGCAGTCTAAAAATCAGAGAATATCATACTCCAACTCGAATGAGGGAAGCTCTAGTACGGGTGCCCCTCTATAAGAAATCTATGCAGAACCTCTAGGCCAGCTGGATTGGCCTCAAACTAAGCCCACCTCTGCTGTTGGGATTGATGGAAGGCAGCACAGAGAAAGATGAGCATGAATAGTGGGAAGAGGTGGAGAGAAAGGCTGGGTTCCATGTCAGTAAGGAGGACACTACTACAGAAGCTTGGGATGTGAGGGTGGCAGTAAAGGCAATGAAGGATGAGGAGCTGGATTAGTTGCTCAAGGATGACCAATCACTTTAGCTGGGGGGTGATGATGAGCCCCAAATTTGGTAACATTTTGGGCTCATTTGGCCTACTTACCCTTGCTCAACCCTTCATTTTCATAACTTATGCATCATTTTTTAGTATATTCATGTTATTTGTGCGAAGGAGGGCAGTCATTATTCCTAGGTGGCTAACACATGTTTATTTCAGGTTTTTTTGACATTTAATGGAGCAAAACCACGCAGATGAGGGCTAGGAGACAGCCAAGCTGGGATTGAGGTTTTGTAGGAAGGTTGTCCACAGCATTGAATGGCCTTCCTCGTGATCTCCACCCCAACTCCGAGCTCCAACAGCCACCATCACCGAGCTAGAAGGCAACCAAACAGATTGTGAGGAAACAACAGATTACTCTTAGTTTGGACAGCCAAACCCCACTAATTTAGGAGGCCAGCTTGGCCCTTGCAATGTATAAATGATGAGGCTGTAGCCTTCGATGGGGACTTTTGAAACTTTGTTGCATATTCTGGATTACGAGCTGATAGCTCTGTTTTGCTCTTTGTAAGCCATTTTTGGCATGTTATTTGACTTATGACTATTATCTTTTAATGGAAAGCAGGCAGATTTGAGTTCAATTCTGAGTTCTTAGAGGAGCCATAGCTCTCGGGGTTGGGCCCAACCTGAGAGCAATAGGCCTCCTTTCTTTGTATTGTTACTTTTCTCTCAGCATTGTATTTCTTTTCCTTTACATGCATTTGGAAACACACTTTGCTGAGTTGAATTTCTTGATGTGGTTAAGTAGGTTAGTTTTATGAACAAGGTTGCTTTCAGTAGTCTAGATTAGAGTAAGGAGATTAGAGTTAATCAGAGTTCCAAAAAGGGTTGACTGCACGCTCACTTCCACCTCTGTTTAGAGACTGGAATTGCAGACCGTGCCACCCACCAAAAACACTGTTTTACATGTTCATGCAAGCGTTGATGCAATGTTCTCGGTTGTAGCAGCATCCATGCGTTCAGATCTTGTGGAATGAATCCTTGTTTCAATGCCATGCAAGAGTTTCCTTACAAAATCACGTTGCTGTTCTATGGTTTTATAAAAACAGTTAGAATAGGTTGATGAAATTTCGGTTATGTGCAAGACAGGGATGATTTGTTTCATTTACACTGCGTAGTCCTACTCCCTCACGCCCTTATCCTTCTAAGCAGTGCCTAGGCCATCCACTCATCTCTCAGTTAGACCACTTACCTCCTAACTCTTCTATCACCCACGTGATTCTACCTTTTCGGCCTTCCATTTCCTCTAACCTCCTCTAGACCAACCAGCTTTGCACACCCTCTCTTCATCTCATCTCTCTGTCCATAAGCCATCACAAGCTCCCCTCCTACCTCCCTGTCCATCCATATAGCCTCTTCCACTCATCCATCACCCAAAAATCCTATTGCAGAACATCCTGTAGGAATTAGTGAACTTCCTGTAGAAATTCTGAACATCCTGTAGAACCCCTGCAGACTTCCTGTAGAAGCTTGTAAACACGGTTGCCAAGCATCCAAACTTTATGAACTTCTCTGAAAGGATGTTAGGGATTCCTTAGACCCTCTCTGAGCCTTCCTGACCTTTTCCAAGCATCTCCCTCCTTGATCTATCCCTGCAAAGTCAAGACCTAGTTAGAAGCACACACATAATAATTCCAACGACTTGAACAAAAATACAAAAATATGCTTTCTTTAGATCAAAGTAGTCTAGACACATGCATCTCACCTTCCTAGAAGTAATGGCACCTCTTTCAGCATCTTGCATTCCCACCTTTGCATCAGTAGGACTAGCTGGTAGAATTAGGGTTTGCTAGGGTTTTCATTTCTTGTTGGCTTTCAGTTCCTTCCTACAGTAGGTTAATTTCCTTTGAGATAGCTTTTGTTCATCGGTTAAAAAGCTTCTTCTGAGAACTCATAGAATTTGGCTCGAGCCCTAGCGGACTTGTGCCAGCTGACCAAGTGACAGCTGCGACAAGAGCTAGTACTTGTGCATACAACACTGTCGCTTCCAAGTTTGTTACGAACTACCGGGTTGATAAAATTAGAGAAGGAAGCTCCAGGAGTTGTAGCATTATTGCTACAATACTGGAGACCACTTGGTTCTTCTCGCTCCAAGAAGTTTATGAAATTTCCATTAACATGTTTGGTGCTCATTGAAGTGGATTATGAGAGTTTTTGATGTCAAATTGCAAACCCTATTACCTTGTTTTAAATTGCTCCTTATGGTTTGGATTTCAAGTTTCAAAAGTTTGATTTCTGTACCAAATAGTTCAAAAATCATTCCTCACCCATGGTTCTGTTCCCCTTAGTTGTAATATCATCATTGTTAATATTCCTCTCTTATTCCATTATAATCCCATTATCGCTCATTCTTGAATGTCCCTATCCCTAAACCCTACTACTTCCTATTTCACCTATAAAGGATCCCCAAAGCCCAAAGTTCCCAAACAGCCAAGTGACTATCCCCACACTCCAATTTTCACTTGACAAAATTCCATGGTACCCACTATTCACAGTCCTTTTCTATTTGGCACACATTTGGAAATCAAAACAAGACACCAAACTCTTCATATTTACCTCAGGCAACATGGATGAAGAAGGCACTGAGACGATGCAAAAAGGATGATAGGCTCCGAATCTTGGCTGAAGCCTCTTTGGCTGAGCATGACACTCAATGATAAACCTTCAGTCCAAATTTCAAGAAATTTGGAGAAAATTTTGTCATTTTTGAATTTTTTGGTCACAAAACAGAGTTTTCTGCCCAACGTGTAGCGCCACTTGGCGTACGCTTATGATTGGGACACCTTCTGGAGGAAAACTTGATATTTTTGGGTTTTTTATGATAAAATATGCATGCTTAGGAATGGCCGAGAGATTTCATCAAGTTCTGGGTGGCCTAAAGGGTCAAAAACACCTTGAAAATGGCCTTTCTGCCACTTTTTCCACACACAGGAAGCAGTCTTGGGATATTGGACATTTGGAGGGGCAAATCGACACCAAATCTAGAAATTCCACTTGGGTTGGAAAGTAGACAGGTAGGGCTTTCCAACGAGCTATCTTGGACTCAATTTTGACTTCGGAAAGTGCCTCAAAATCAGCTCCAAAGTGGCGCGACACATAGAGAATTTGGGTGCGGCGCATAGAGAAATTTGGCCTCATTTTCACTCTTCAGCTCAAAAATTCGCCCAGTTTTGACTAGTTTTACTTTTTGATGTTACTCTTGATCTTCCATGATGTAATTTGATGACCATGATGTAATTTTGGGCACATTTTTACTTGTTTTGGTAGATTCATTCACTAAAAAGTGAAAAACAACTGAATGAATTAGTTTCCTTTCATATAGGGGCAAGTTGTTTCATTGCCTATTTTTCAGTTCCTTGTTTAGATATGGTTGAAACAGCATTTAGAAGGATGAGCTCGACCCCTAGAGGCATGGGAAGGAGTTAGGCTTGTCTATATCATGTAATTTCTTAGTCATTTTCATGGTTGGATACTTGGGATTGCTTGGCACTCTATTGTACATTTCATTTCTGCAATTTTGGCAAAGGAAAGACCAGGGTTTTGCAGCACTTGTTGGGATACATGTGGCACTATGTTTTGATGGTGTTTTTCTCTATATATTTTTAAGTTCGCTGATGTTTATGAGTATCATTTTCCCTTCTCCTTTCCTCTGCAATTAAACAAATGAGTGATTAAGGTAGAATTCATTGGACTGCTGTGCTCTGCCTAGAAATTTTGTTTAATTCTACATGTTTTCATCTGTTTGAGGAGGACTCTTGAGACCCTCTTGCCCTCCTTAGCTCCTCACCGGTCTGATCCATCCATTCATTCAATCTAAAGCATCAAAACTACTGCCTACCTTGCCCCAACTGGAACTCTGCAAAAATTTGGCCTCATCCCCAAACCCAAATTTGCCTTTCCCTTTTTCCAACAAACCCCCCCCCAAAAAAACTCAAATTAAATCCTTACACTTAATTCCTAGCCTAAAATTAGTTGCAAAATCAGTCATCTCAAGCCCCATCTGATTATCTTTTGCTGAGATTGACCTGGAGAGAGCCCTCTCCTGTCCTCGTAGGTCTAGCTATGAGGCTGAGCATGGTTTGATGTGGACCTAGAACCTTTCCTTTTCAGCCTGAGGCAAATCTAGGCTCTAACAGGATGCATTGAAATAGGTGCAGAAAAATGGAATCCTCCATTATGGAGTTGGAGTAACACCATATATTGAAGGATCATATGTGATTGGAAGGATCCTCTCCAAAGTTTCCTTCAAACTTGGGGATTACTTATGGAAGCTTTGTTGGCATAGGGGGACAATTAGGGTCATGTTGAAGAGGATCGTTCAATGAGATGATTCAAGTCAAGGAGATTTAAACCAACCATTTAGGGAAGAAAGAGTTTGTTGAGTGAAATTCATTCATTACGAGGTTTCTATGTTACCTCCTAGAGGGGGACAACGAGTATTACTAGCGTTTTCGCTGGCATTTACTCCGACATTGGTTCCTGCATTAGGGACAACGTTTTTGCCAGCATCAACATCAAACATGGTAGCAGATCAAGGTTGAGAGGTTTTGAAATATAAGGAAGAACTAGATGACTTTGAAGAGTTAAAATCCGAAGGTGAACTAGGGGAATGGACCCTGACTCATCTAGCAGGTGTTAGCGGATGTCCTAATAAAAAATGAGGATGAAGACCACATAGTCTTTGCGACTGATGCCTAAGGGGAATAATGGTGTCTAGACAATAAAAGATCTAAAATGATAGAGGAAAAGGATGGTAAAATAAAACAATAGAGAGAAAGCATAACACTATGTTCAGTGGTGCGAAGTGTATCTAAATATGATCTACTGCTATTATAAATCAAGAAAACTCATCCTATAAAAAGAGAATGACTCCTAGCCTAAAAGACAGATACACCTCAAACAAATCCTAGTTTATGTTTGCATGGCCTTCCAAACAATTTCTTACTTGTGACATATCAGGTTCAAACACAGAGCGTTGAGTGCAAGGTAAGGAAGAGGTATGGTTGCTTCCCACAACCACCACGTATAGGGTGTTTTATCTTAAAGATAGGAAACTATGGTTATCTCCATCTAGTGGGGGTGAACGAATCTTAGCTTCTTGGTATCAGTTGTGGAATCTGATTCCTGATGATGAGTTGGGATCCTTAAGGGGAACTACTAGTATCCTTGGCCTGAACCGCCTTCACGAGTTTCTACTTAGCATCGACATGGGACACTAGGTGATTGAGGATTTTAAGCTCCCTAATTTGTTAATATACTATGTATCATATGTATATTGATTGGTGGGATTTATTTAGACACCTACCCCACCAATTCTAACTTAACTACAATATTGTTTTTCCTGGTGCCCAAGTGGTCTTAATTCTATGTGACTTAAATTAATGGTTTCTTTTAAAAGCTTGGCTTGGCGGTATTAAAAAAGCTCAGGTTCACTTAGGGTGTGTATTGTGTGAAAATGTGTACAATGATATTGGTTTGCATGTGAAAAGTAAATATATGTTGCTCGAAAAGAAAATGCTGAACTAAAAAATCAACTGCAATTAACCATAAAGTAAAACAGTCTTGGACAAGAATCTATCTGCCACATAAAAAAAGGGCTAAACACAACACAAAATAGGCTCTAATAATGGAAAAAAAGGGAAAAGGTATGAATACTAATGGATAAATAACTAAAAAGGATAGATATGAAGTCAACATGCCAATTTAGTGCAGAAAATAAAAACATGGAAAAGGTGGATTCCTAGCTGTAAATAAGGGAAAAAACAAACCTTTGGTGATAAATAATTAAAACATATTTAATTTGGGAAGAAAAAAAAGGCAAAAGGGGAGCACAATGGTTTTTTCAAACTCTAAAAAGTGGTTGAATCTATAGGCCTGCTTTGCTATAGCGACTGTGGTATTTAGTCCTTAACACCAAACTACCAATTTAGAAATCCCCTCTTTGTTTGGTGGAGGTGTACTTCAAACCCTTGATGGGAGTTTTTCCTTCCTTCTTCCTCAAGATGTGAGATCTAATGGGATCAAGGCCTAATGATGAATGAAAAGGTAAGTAGCCATACTTCCTAATAGAGACACATAATTGAAACTAAAGGAGAAACTACAAAACTGATTTTTTTTGCACTATGGTGGATAACTAACCTGTTTCTATATTGGAGTGTAGATTTTGGCCTAAAAAATACATTAGCAATGCATATACTGCCAAAAAAAGCGTATTTGGGTTTTTGTGCTCTTGATATGAAGCTTTCATCAGATCTCACCATATTCTATACGACTGGTACATGTAACCCATGAATAATAAGAAAAAACAAAAAAAATATTAGTTTTTCAAAAAAATACCACTAAAGGAAATAAAATATAGAAAAAGAAAGAAAGATAGCAACTAGTAGTGAAGTCACTAAGCATATTGAGTTTTTTAACATAGTGGAGTCACCATTTCTTCGTGGTTGAATTATGATAAAGTGTGTAAAAAATACAAGCTTTACTACTAGTGACTTAGATAGCCTAACAACACAAAAATTGTTGGGTGTGGAACCTGGTTATCTTCTGTATTCAAAGGTATCGCCACATTGGACCCCAGTTCAAAATGGGGTGGCAACGCCGCCCAAAAAATATTCGCTGCAGGGGGGGGTCTAGGGCGGGGGACGACTGCGACCATTGGGGAGCCCCCCCCCTGGCGAGGGGTTTTGGGGGCAACGCCCCCGAAGCTAAGAATACATGGAAAATTGCCTTGTAAAAGTATAGTAATTTCTAGTCAATCTAGGCCATTCATTAGGCAAAGATCTGAAGGTAGAAGTTATGTTTAATTTAGGGTCTTTTCCCCTAGAAGGCAACCCCTCACTATATATGAGGGAATTGTATTGCGTCTATGTAGATCTGTATTCTGAGTGAGAAAGAGAGAGGAGATTGAGAGCGAAGAGGGTATTACAGCCGATCTGCTGTAGGTTGTATCTCTTCAGATTGTTGGATAATATAAAAGGAAGGACTGATTGTTTCTTTGTGGACGTAGCCCAAATTGGGTGAACCACGTATATCTGTGTCTCTCTTGTTTTATGCGTTTTCTATGTTTATATTTCTGCAATATTTTATGTGTTCCATTGCTCCATAACATATAATTTTCTAACAAAAATGAAGAATAAACTCCAAAACTCATGATATTCAATCTTAGTCTCTAGATCTGCACAATCAATTGTTAGCAAAAAATCCATATGATAAAGTGAACATAAACTGAAAACGTATTTCAAACATTATAATGATAACCTAATAACAAGAATGTTTTTTATTAATAATTAAAATAACAAATTACACTTAGAGAGGGAGAGTTACTGACTTGGGCCTGTAAGCTCCTCCTCTATGGGAGGGTTCTTTGTGTCCCTTCTGTTGCAATATGTTGGCTTTCTCTTCCACATGCAAGTGGGCAATGAAATAGTTTTAAGAAAGTTTGAGAATTCAGATGGAGAGTTCAAATTCTATAGAATGAGAGTGACGATGATGATAATGGCCATGTGTAATTGGTGAAGGAAAAACCTATCTAGTTATAACAAAATATTAGATGAGACTTGATATGGTCAAATATTAAAATATTTGTCAGACCAAATAAAGATTTGACTGTTATGGGTATTTTATTATTTCTGGGAGAGGAAAAGATTAAAGAAATGACCAATAGTCTTTATTTAGTTACCTAACTCAAAAAATAATGATTAATTGAGTTAATTAAGAAAAGTAGGTGAAGTAATTAATAAATGGAAATGATTTATTAATTATTTCTAGGTGATATGGTAAAAATTATTATTAAATAATTAGATATCATTTTGGGATTCAATGCGTCAAGTAAGTCATTCACGTATGACCATTTCCATGAGAGCTTGTCGTAACTGACTAATTTCTCATGATTTTTGAATAGTTCACTTAGCACTCATTGCATCGGGTGATGCTCACAGGGGTGAAGAAGTGGGATTGAAACTAGTGAAATGAATCACATAGCGTCAATCATCACTTCCGGGGCTTGCACCGGGTAACTAGGACTTCCTAGGAGGTCACCCATTCCAGATTTCCTCTGGCTCAAGCGGGCTTAGCTGTGGAGTTTTCCCCACAATAAAGCCCACTTAACTTGCTACCCCATTTGCAAAACCTTAGCATGTATTGTGCCTCATGAACCATTTAAGTAGAGATCCCTTCACTCTTTTTGAATTTAAGTATTATGGGGTTTACGCAATGCATTATATTAGATATCATTTTGGGATTCAACTGCGTTAAGTAAGTCATTCACGTATGACCATTTCCATGAGAGCTAGTTGTAACTGACTAATTTCTCATTATTTTTGAATAGTTCACTTAGCACTCATTATTTCAAAGGAGAATATTTAAATGATTAAAGAATAATAAATAAATAATGATTTATTAAGTTATTCTTATGGAAGCAATAAAAGTGAGTGAAAACAAAATTAATTATTTTGACAAGAAATGGGTAAATATGAAAATAACATGAAACTAAATAAATTTCTAGGTTATTTTCATGTGGGTAAATACATTAAGTAGAAACAATTTAGAAAAAGAGGTTCAATAAATTATTTCCTAAGGTGGAAGTAGGTTTTAATGTGTAAAATCCATACCCCATGGAGTATTTCGATCAACTTAGTAAAATATGGCTAGGTGATCACTTATCAGGTGATACCATCTAGAATAATAAAGTTAATTTTAGAAGTGTTGTACTCCCTAGAAGATCGATAGACCTTGTCATAGAATTTTCATAATGATGATCCTTGAGTTGTTGATCAATGATACATGACATGTTAAGATGTGACTAGAGAGGTTATATATATGTTATGCCTCTCATCCTTTATGTAAAATTACTACTACTACTACTATAAATCAATAAAATTATGTTTTTGAGGACACTACTATTAAATTTTGTGACCCATGATGTGATGATAATCTCATCAACTAGAGTTGCGATGTCAACCCACTCATATGCCTTCAACTACATAGATATTTCTTGATTGGTATGCTCAAATGTCCCTTGGAAATCAACGACAAGGACTTTGATTGGAGGTATTTCATTTTATTTCATATTTTCTCGTATATGGTCAAATTTATAACAAAATGATTTGATCCACACATCTATGATGAGAAAAAGAATTTATGTGAATTATATAACTAGTTGCTATGTTGATTTTATGCTATGTAGAGGCTACATCTATTTTGTAGTGCATCGACTTTGAAAAGTTTAATGAGGTTATTTTGAAAGAGCATAAAACTTTTGGCTGGGTAAAATATTTATTCTCAAATGATAAAATACCCACATAATACGTGGTGTTTAAACATTTGAAATAAAGTGCTATGATAACATGTTAAGAATTGAGCACAAGAAAAAAACAAGAAATTAGTGGAAAATGATTTATGCCATATTCAACACATTGTTTGGATCTCAATATATGAATTTATAATACATGAATTTGACCATTGTAGATATAGATCCCACTAACAACCCATTAGTGGATGATGAAAACACCTCATGAAAGATAAGGATTACAACTCATGAAATTTGTGGTCTTGGACTTTGTGATTGTCTAGGAACTCACATCCTAACAACATATTCACGTTATTATTTATTCTCAACATTTTGAAGTCGATGTTCATATTGTTTCTTTACAAGGGACTTGTAAGTTAAAAACACGTCAAAACATCACTCTTAAGTTTTAAGAAATAAACCCAAGTCTGTCTAGAGAAATCATCAATGAAAGTTGCAAAGTACTTGAACCTATACAAAGAAGAAACAAGAAGTGAACCAGACCAATCACTACGAAAAATGTGCAAGGGGGATGAAGCATGAATGGGACATGCTTAGGATATTTTAAATCCTTAATAACATCTTATTGAGGTGCACATTCTAATGTTTTATCTTTACTTGAATAAGTGAGTTGACATATTGATAGAGGGTTGAAGGAAAGACTTGAAGTTGGCACAAG
Source organism: Pinus tabuliformis (assembly GCA_031772625.1). Lineage (NCBI taxonomy): Eukaryota > Viridiplantae > Streptophyta > Pinopsida > Pinales > Pinaceae > Pinus > Pinus tabuliformis. Next base: position 1,915,601,843 of record CM062816.1, read on the forward strand.
TAATATATCATTAAAATGATCATCATATAGCTAATCAATTCTAAACCCTACAACACTAAGTGATATATCATCACCAATGAAAATTTTTTGTTGTTACATTCATTAAGAGAAGAAAACATGGCTTCATCCTTTGTCATATGATAAGGTTATGTAGAATCAATCAGCATTTCATTAGGGGAAGAAGTAGATGTTGTGTTAAAGGAAAATCCAAAAGTAGAAAGTGCATTCCCATAATAAGACAAGTTAGAAGAAGGAGCATTAAGATTGATGTTATGATTTTTCATTGCTTCGTGTAAGGATTGCATATTCTTAAAACATTTAGGTTATATATGACCATATTGCCCACAAAAATTATAATGTCTCTTAGTTTTATTTTCTTTTGATTTAGTTTGTATATGACATTTGGTGTAAGAGTTGGCTGAGAGGGCTTGGGACCCTTTCTTTTCTTGTTATTTTAAGTATTTTTCTTCTTTATAACCTTCATTTTATCCTTCCATTGTGCCATTAAGGATTTCTTAGATGTACTTGCAGTGCTAATCACTCCATGATGCAAGATCTTATATTACTTTTTAATTAAAGGATCACAAAAAACTTCAAAAGTGGACATTTTAAAAGTGGCTTTATGATTAATAAGATCTTCTCCAATGGAGTGAAAAATTAGAAGAAAAATTATATAGGAAATTCCAAGCTTCATAAGAATAACATATATATGTTGGTCATCTATTTGATTATCTTACATTTTGCAGTAAAAAGTCTAAGTGTTCTAAACTTATAAATTTTTCAACGCAAGATAAATCACTGGAACTTCAAGCAATCAATTGGTTTTCAAGGTGGTGGGATCAAATCTTATTTTGTTATCCAACATGGTTTCCATATTTTTCCATGTTTAAACTAAGGTCTTAATTCCTTTAAGGTTAAACTAAATATCATAGATATGTAAGTTTTAATTAATAGACATGCTTCTTTATTTTTACTATGCCATTTGGTTTTCTTTAATACATTGTGAGAAGAAAATTTTATTCCCAAGGTAACTCAATAAAGTCACACACTTTGTAGTATACCCTCAATATATTGTTTCTATGAGAAGTAGTTTGAAGTAGTAGGAAATTTGTCACTTGGACTAGTTGTATTACAGCATGGAAGTAAGATGGTTTCAAAAGAAAAAAAAATGATTTTCTAAATGGAAAGTTGTCAAAAAATGGGGACTTTAAAAAGTGCAATGAAGATAGACTCTAGCATAAAAGATAACCAATGTGCCACTTGAAAAGTGGAGATTGGTCAATGGAGTTATAGGTTTAGTTTTCGTTTCTTTTGAATTAGTTTTATCACCATTGGTGTAGAAGTTGGCTAAGAGGGTTTGGGACCCTTGTTTTTGTTGTTATTGTAAGAATTTTTCTTCTTTAGAAGCATTATTTTATTCTTCCATTGTGCCATTAAGGCTTTGTTATATGTACTTGCAGTGTTAATCACTCTAGGATGCAAGAGCTTAAATTACTTTCTAATTAAAGGATAAAAAAAACATCAAAATTTGGATATTTTAAAATTGGCTTCATGATTAATAAGGGATTCTATAATGAAGTGAAAATTTGGAATAAAAATTATATAGGAAATGCCAAGCTTCATAAGAATAACATATATTAGTTGGTCATCTATTTGAATACCTTACATTTTGCAAGTAAAAGTCTAAATGTTTTGAACTTAGTAATTTTTCGACGCAAGATAAATAATTAGGACTTCAAGAAATAAATTGGTATTCAAGTTGGTGGGACCAAATATCATTTTCTTATCCAACATGGTTTCCAACTTTTTCCATGTTGGAAAGATCATAGATATGGATATTTCAGTTAATAGACATGCTTTTTTATTTTTATTATCCGATTTGGTTTTCTTTAATACATTGTGAGGGGAAAATTTTATTCCCAAAGTAGCTCGATAAAGTCATGCACTTTGTAGTATACCCTCAATACATGATTTCTATGAGAAGTAGTTTGAAGTAGTAGGAAAGATATCACTTGGACAAGCCGTATTACAACATGGAAGTAAGATGGTTTCAAAAGAAAAAAATGTTTTCTAAATGGAAAGTTCTAAAAGAATAGGGATTTTAGAAAGCACATTGGCAATAGACTCTGGCATAAAAGGTAACCAATGTACCAAACAAAAAGTGGAGATTGATCAATGGAGTTATAGGTTTAGTTTTCTTTTCTTTTTATTTAGTTTTTTATACACCATTGGTATAAGAGTTGGATAATATGGTTTGGGACCCTTGTTTTCCTTGTTATTGTAAGAAATTTTCTTCTTTAGAAGCTTTGTTTTATCCCTCAATTGTTCCATTAAGGATTTCTTAGATATACTTGTAGTGTTAATCACTCCAAGATGCATGAGTTTATCTTACTTTTTAATTAAAAGATCACATAAAAATTCAAAAGTGGACATTTTAAAAGTGGCTTCATGATTAATAAGAGCTTCTATAATGGAGTGAAAATTTGGAAGAAAAACTATATAAGAAATGCCAAGATTCATAAGAATATCATATATAAGTTGGTCATATATTTGATTATCTTACATTTAGCAAGTAAAAGTCTTAAGTGTTTTGAACTTATACATTTTTCAATGCTAGATAAATCAATAGTACTTCAAGCAATCAATTGGTTTTCAAGGTGGTGAGATCAATTCTCATTTTGTTATCCAACATGTTTCCATCTTTTGCCATGTTGCAACTAAGGTCTTAAGTCCTTTAAGGTTAAACTAAAGATCATAGATATGGGAGTTTTAATTAATATACATGCTTCTTTATTTTTCCTATCCCATTTGGTTTTATTTAATACATTGTGAGAAGAAAAATTTATTCACAAGGCAACTGAATAAATTCACACACTTTGTAGTATACCCTCAATATATGATTTCTATGAGAAGTAGCTTGAAGTAGTCAGAAATTTATCACTTAGACTAGCCACATTACAACATGGAAGTAAGATGGTTTCAAAAGAAAAAAAAAAATGATTTTCTAAATGGAAAGTTGTCAAAAAATGGGGATTTTAAAAAACACAATGGAACTAGACTTTAGAATAAAAGATAACCAATGTTCCACATAGAAAGTGGAGATTGGCCAATGGAGTTATAGGTTTATTTTTCTTTTCTTTTCTTTTGATTTAGTTTGTTTATAACCATTGGTGTAGGAGTTAGCTAAGAGGGTTTGGGACCCTTGTTTTTCTTGTTATTATAAGGTTTTTACTTCTTTAGAAGCAATGTTTTATCCTTCCATTATGCCATTAAGGCATTCTTATATGTACTTGCAGTGTTAATCACTCCAGGACATAAGAGCTTATATTACTTTCTAATTAAAGGATCACATAAAACTTCAAAATTGGACATTTTAAAAGTGGCTTCATGATTAATAAGGGCTTCTCTAATGGAGTGAAAATTTGGAACAAAAACTATATAGAAAATTCCAAGCTTCATAAGAATAACATATATTAGTCATCTATTTGATTATCTTACATTTTGCAAGTAAAAGTCAAAGTGTTTTGAACTTATAAATTTTTCAATGCAAGATAAATAACTAGGACTTCAAGCAACCAATTGGTCTTCAAGTTGGTGGATCAAATATCATTTTGTTATCAAATGTGGTTTCCATCTTTTGCTATGTTGCAACTAAAGTCTTAATTCCTTTAAGGTTAAATTAAATATCATAGATATGGATATTTCAATTAATAGACATGTTTCTTAATTTTTATTATCCCATTTGGTTTTCTTTAATACATTGTGAGGGAGAAATTTTTATTCCCAAGGTAACTCGATAAAGTCACACACTTTGTAGTATACCCTCACTACATGATTTCTATGAGAAGTGGTTTGTAGTAGGAAATATATCACTTGGACTATCTGTTTTACTACATGGAAATAAGATGGCTTCACAAGAAAAAAAAATGATTTTCTAAACGGAAAGTACTCAAAAAAAAATGGGGACTTAAAAAAGTGCATTGGAATAGACTCTGGCATAGAAGGTAACCAATGTGCCACATGGAAATTGGAGATTGATCGATGGAGTTGTATGTTTACAATGATGTCGCTGAATTAATAAAAAAAAATTAACTCTCTATTTTTTTTTTCTATAAATTCATATTTACAAATAAATTATATTTACATTATAAGTAATCCACTTTTATAAAATAAGTAAAATTATATTTATAAAAAATCACTTTATAAATTAAAGTTGCCCAACAAAATAGCTTTAATAGAAAAAAATATTAACCCTACTTTATGAGTGATTCACTTGTGTAATTTAAGGAAATACATTTTATAATATTTCAAAAAGTAACTTAATAAAAAAAAAACCCTTTAAACTCAATATCTTTAATTTAATAAAATAACTTTCATCTAAATATGTTAATATAAAATACATAATAAATTTTAAAGAGAAACTATATATATATATATATATATATTCTTAAAATCATGCATATCTCAAAAACACTTATTTTTGTATGGAAAAAAATTCCAACACAAATATATACAAAAATAAGCAAAATTACATAGTTCAAAACTATAAAAGCTTGAAGTTAGGTCATGGTTAATTTACCAAGATAATGTAAGTTTTATCTAGTTTTTTGATTTTTTGAGATCACATAAATTGCAAGGAAAAAATATATACCTAAAAGAAAAACACTTTTCATTTAAAGTGAACATAAGTTGTGAAGGTTACCAAAAAGGGAAATTGAACTATGGGAAAAATCAAACCATGGTATCAAAACATAATCTGATAGAAATCGAACATGGTATGAGGAAGAGAAAACAACAATAAAAGGAAGGCTAGAGTTTCATTTTGATCATTCTATTTTGGAATTTCAAGCAAAAATTCCACTTCTACATTTGGTTAACTTTAAGTGTCACCCTAGGAGAGAATTTGAGAGTTTATTGTAGATTTTTCACTTAGAAATTCACTAAGTATCATCTTTCTATGTCAGGTTCCAGGTATTTGTAGGATATTTTCTATTGTTTAGAGGAGGATTTTGGCACCATTTTTTTAGAGATGTTCCAATATTTTTTAGCTGGGCCGCATTTTTTCATATAGAGCCTATGCAAGGGTTGGAGAATAAAGTTTTTTTGTTGTTGTTGGTGTTTGGTTTTGATAGTTGTCGGGAGTTTTAGTTGGGAATGATAACTATTTGCTGGAGCATATTTGTGCACAATTTCTCAGCCATTTGCAATAAAGTTTTATCATTTCTCAGTTGTTTCTCTTTGGTTTGGTTGGGTGCTGTGTAGTTGAGAGATTCATTCCATTTTGGGCATTCTAGGTCAACTGGAATCATCCCAAACGATTTCTGGGTTTTGTTTGTATGGGTGCGAGGAGTCTATAGCTATTTTTATAGAATTTTCCTGGTAATATTAGGTCCAAAATCATACATTCATATAGTAAGATGTATTGTTGATTCATATAGTAAGATGTATTGTTGATTAATTAGACAGTTTGCATCACATAGTGGGTTGGATTTTGGCTTGAAGTTAGACCAAAACTTTTCTGGGCTTTACTGATTTATAGGAGAGGAGTATGTGACTACAACCTCAAGGTGAATTGAGCATTATTGGGGTCAAAATTTCAGTTTCTTCTCTAGTAGTAGTGGTAGTAGCAATTTTATTTTCTAGGTAATTTGCACATTTTGGGGTTTTCAGGGTCAACTAGAATTAGCTCAAGATTTTTCTGGGTTTGGTAGATTTGGGTGAGAGAAGCCTCCACTAAATTTTGTTGAATTTTTGGAGCAGATTTGATGGTATAAATCACAGTTCTGGATAGTACGTTGGGACAACGGAGCCCTTTCAGTTGGAGTTTGCTTAGATCTTCACTTGGGTATTGCATGGATTGCATTAACATGCCTAGGTTCTATCATTCCATGTCATTTATGTACTCAATTTTTTGTATTAATAAAATGACTCGGTCGTTTGGCTCAATTTCTCGTGTATTTTGATGTGCATGTTCGGAATTTGTTTATTATTGTTGCTATCTTTTACTTGTCTATGTTATTTGATGTAAATTTCATTTTGGAACATTACACAAATGACTATATTCATTTTACATTGAGATTATGGACCAATGAAGTCTTAATCCACATATCAATATAATTGTTAGTATAAAAAATAAGACAAGTCATGGATAAGTGTATGTCTAAAACATAATGACCATTAAATTAAATAATTACAAAACAAGCTAACGAAATAAACTTTACCTAACAACATGTTATGCTAATTTAATCTTAATTAAATCCCAAGTATCTAAATATTTTAATTTTTTAATTATGCCTTTTAATGCAATCAATATTTCAAATTATAATTAAGATAACAATATTAATTATTATTTATTTTTTTACTTAACTTTTCAATGAGTGCCATGAGATTTTTTATGAAATATTTTGGTTTTCCTATAAAACAGCAACTACTGTTTCAAATAGTGTTCAAATAATATTCGAATGTTCTACTTAAAAGGGTGAGGAGGTTTTCTAATAAGATGAAGACCTTTCAAAACCTAGGTTTAGTCAAGTTAACCCTTAATAATATGACAAAAGTTAGATAAGTTTCCTTTACATATACATCATTATTTACTAAATTGATTTTGTACGAGGCTTTTTTAGTTTGACATCTCAAAAAGTATTTTTTTTTTTTTTTTATCTATTGTTTAGCAATAAGTTTCCATACTTTATATATACACCATTAATAGCCAGAGGATATTTTGGATCACGCTATTCTTATATTGACATCTCAGAAGGTAATTTTCTCTTGTTTAGCATGTAGAGAGAAATTGTATTTAAAGAAAATTGAATTTGAATATTTTTTACAACCTGATAATCCATTTAAGAAAAATTAGTAAAGAAATTTCATTTCTTGAAATTGATTGTTATAAAACTTATGATATTATGGATTGAAAATTAATTATAAAAATTTTACTCTTCAAAATTAATTCGATAAAATTTATAAAATAGAAAATTGAGAATTTATCTTTATTAACTATTTTAATATAAATTAACAATAAAATTTTCAATAATATGTCATTCATTACTTTTATTAACGAAAAACTATTTAAAATAATTATATTTTACCATAATTTTCCTTCCCTTTTAATTTCTTATTTATGTATCTTTACTTTTAAATAGATCACTATATTCCATTACTAATTTTCTTATAAACATATCACTATTAGAAAAAGATTATTCTATTCTCTCTCTACTTTATTTTATGATATGCCATTATTACAATTTAAACTTCATTGGATAATTCTCAAACTCTCTTTACCCTTCTAATTTATCATTATAAATTATAAACCTCACTTATTATATTTTAAAATTCTATCACATTAAAAATTTGAATTTTTTCATCAAATCCTACCCTTAACCTTAATTAGTGTACATGACATTCCCTTTTTAGGTGATATGAAGTGCTCAATAATCACTTTGTATATAATTCCTTGCTTGTAGTGGTTATGGTCTTACTCTCTAATGCTTTAGAGTTTTTGAATACCCTTTTTCTAGGCATTTAAAATAATGGTGATTTCTAATTGGGTGGCACACAAACCAATCAGATTTCTAATTGATTGATATAGATGCTTCTTTTTATTGATTCAAGCAATCTATCATCAGTTTTCTAATTGATGGATGTAGATACTTCTTTTTATTGGTTCAAGCAATGTGTCATTTCAATGATTTTAGGTAAACAATTTAACATAACATTTCAAGCAATGTATCAAAATTCTGATTGATGGTCAAGAATTCAGTATGAAAGTGAAGTTTTATCAAATTTTTGATTGGTTGGTATGGTACTTCTCATCAATCAATCACTTCAATGTTTAGAGAAAAGTGAACACGTTTTTCGCTGGTCGTCCAGAAAGCACCAAATTTACTGGCAGGCAATCCAATGTGTTAAAGAAAGTACATTGTGATCAGCAGCAACTACGCAGAGAGTGATACGATGGGGGAAGCGTGGGGGCATCGCAGATGCCGAAGGGCACATGTTTTCTGGATCTTCTTGCTAACAGATGAGTGGGGTCTCTCTCTGCCATGGATTTGAGCATGACAGACCCTTGACAGTTTTCAGCGTGCGGGGTCAATCATTAGTGGGAAAATCGTAACATTCTGGAATGGAAGGCAATGGAAGCAACTGCTTCGTACCTTCCCTACACACAGGCGCTAAGTGTAATGTTCCATCAATCCAACAGTAAATAGTAAGCAGGTTTGTATTTTTCAGAATATGTGTTTGGGATGAATTCGAACTCTGGGATAAAAAGGACTATTATGCGCTTGACACTGTCACATTTAATAGGTATATATGTTGAGATATAACAGTGGTTCTACATATAACTACATGTACCATTGATAAAGGACGGCATCTCAAATAATATTTTAAGTTTTGTGAAGTTATATGATGGTTATGTTTAAAAATAACATTGGAATAAAGTGAGAAATTGATTGGGTAATTGAATTTCTATCTAAAAATATTTTAACAACACACTTAATCATTATTTATCTAAAATACTCACCGGATAAACCAATCATCAAATTAATGCATGATGTTTGATAAACCATTCATCGAGTTAATGCATGACCTTTGATATTTTTATTGAGTTAATGCATGACCTTTGATATTTTTATTAATTTATTTAACTAGGAGAAACCTTGTCATGGAGAACATTATCTACTCCTCAACATTAAGTTGCACAAAGGCCAAAAATAAAACATCAAAAAATGCTTATTCATAATAACGATTTCAAACAATAGTAATTTCTAACTTATGAATTTTGATATAATTTTTATTTATTATTTTTATGGATTTATTTTAATAATCGATCTAGCAAGTGTTCAGAAGATTAAATTTCTTGAGGTGAAAATCCTTTGAACCACTTAGATGGTTTAGATTACATAGCTTAAACTTATAATTTTAACAATAATAACTAGATTTGAACAAAATCAACAACAAAAGATACCTTAAAAAAGGTCAAAATTTAGAATCATAAAATTACTTCAAATGTTTTAACCATAAAACTTATTTTTTTCAATCACAAGTTTTTTTAAACCATATGTAATATATATAAAGTTGATGTTAAAATATTTTACTTAACGTGAACAACTAAATATTTTATGTGATATATAGAGTTGATATTAGATTATTTTAATTAACATAGACATATATATATATATATATATATATATATATATATATATTAATTACTTATAACACTCAAAAGTAAAAAATTATTAAGAAAGAATGAACAAAGGAAGCACAATCATAATGACATTATTCACTATTTTTTAATTCAAAAAATATTCTATTTTTATTTTAAATAGGGATGTGTCAACTTGAAGTTCAATATGGAAAGAATTACACATTTCTCTCTTTTATATATATATATACATCATTTACAACTCTTTAAATAAATTTAACCACTATTGTTAATTTAATTATACCTCAATTAATAAAAATAATTTCAATTAATAAAATATTTTGATTTATCATGATTTCTCTAAATTAATTACTATTCAAAAATATTGTTATTATATTAATAGTATAATAATATAAAAAAATATTATAAAACTTATCATCCTCAGCTTAAACTTCATCCCACCAACGTTTCAATATTACTAATCCTACTCTTCATCCTCAACTAACTTTTCAACACCCTTAATCCTACACTTCATACTCAGTCAACACTTTAATACTGCTCAATAGCTAGCCTTATATAAATATAAATGCACTGCTAAATGGTTAGCCATATATATAAACAAATGTACATGGTGAAATTATGGTTAGTTAAGAATGGAGTATAACTTAGGTTAATTAATATGTCTCCTACTAGCTTTAAACCTACCCCAAACATGATATTTAACCACTAAATTACCAACTTACAATTCTCCAAACTGATAAAAACCAAAATACAATTCTCAATTTCAATTAATGTACTAAAAAATCAGATGGCCATTATCTTCATTTTTAACTTTTTGGCCGAACTCCTGGTCCCCCCGAGCTTGTGAAGAACCTGCCTCACAAGGACAATTCTTGTTCAACTACATTTGGCTCACTGCCAAAAACAGAGGATAATTCGGCTTCATTACTCCCGTGGAATCGGAATTATAGCTGGTGACAGAGGGCACTAATTTCTGTTTGTCATTACTGTTACTTTCATGGAAATATAGTGGACAATACTTAAGAATATATCAGAAGCAAAAGATTTGATTTTACAATTTTTTTGGATTTTTCATTTTCTTTCTCGTCATTTGCGCGAATGTAGTGAGGTGAGATTTTTGCAGCCGTAGTTTAATTAGATTGTTTTTCTTTAATTATGGAAATTTTGATAAAATTTGGCAGATTTTTTTCTAAATTTAGTTATAGGTGTTAAACTTCAGTATTTTGAGTGCTTTAAAGGTTTTGATGATGCTGAATCTATTTCCACTATCAAAAACATGATTCAAACACTGCTATCGCTCTGGCAGTTTTTTTTCTAAATCTAAGTTATATGTGTTAAACTTCAATATTTTGGGTGCCTTAAAGGTTTTGATGATGCTGAATTTATTTTCACTATCAAAAACATGATTCAAACACTGCTATCGCAAGATTTTTTTTGAAATTTTTTTACAGAGATTTTAACCACTTTTAACCATCCAAACTATTTTTAGGCCTATATAAACTATTCTCTTTTTATATGCTATAGTCAAATATATAAATCATTTATTTTATATTTTTAAATATAAATATAAAAATATTTGCTGTTTTTCAAAATTAAATATATAAAATAATAATAATAATAATAATTTTAAAGCATGTTTGTATTTTTCAATGTGTTTGGGATGAATTCGAACTTTGTGAAAAGAAGGACGTGGGATGATGGCGAGCATTATGCGCTTGACAGTGTCACATTTAATGGGTATATATATATGTTGAGATATAATAGTGCTTCTACGTATAACTACAATTACCATCGCATCCATGAGAGTAATATGATATTCAAAAAATAGAATAAAAAAAAATTAATAAGTCCATTATTAAGTCAATGCATGATATATATTTTTTTATTATTGATTGATGCTTTATTGTTTAACCAGGAGAATGCCTTGTTATGGAGAGCATTATCCACTCTTCGATATCGTTCACTTGTACAAATGCCAAAAATAAAATATTAAAAAATGGTGATTCTTATAAGATTTCAAACAATAATATTGACCAAGTTGTGAAATTTGATATATATTTTATTTATTAAAAAATATATATTTTTTATTTATTAATATAGATTTTTTTTTAATAATGAATGTAGTAAGTGTTTAGAGTTATCGTGGAAATTTTTTAGATTATTTGGATTGTTGGGATTATTTAGCGTAAATTTATAATTGCAACAATATTTATTAAATTTGAAACAAAATAGATTACCAAATATACTTAAAAAGATTAAAATGTAGAAAAATGAAACTCCTAAAAAAAACTTAATTTTTTTAATATAATATATGCATAATTGTTTTTAAGGCTATCAAATCTCTTGAAGTAAAAGTTTTCTACACCACTTAGATTGCTTAGATTGCATACCTTAAATTTATAATTCTAACAATATTTACTAGATTTGAAATAAAATAGACAACAAAATATAACTAAAAGATATCAAAATATAATATAATGAAACTACTTAAAAAAGCCTTAATTTTTTTAAATGTAATATATACATAATTTTTTAAAACTATATATAATATATAAAATTGATATAAAAATATTTTCCTTAACATAAAAATAAAATATTTAAGAAAAATATTTTATATAATATATATAAAATTTATATTGGAATATTTTACTTAACATGGAAATTGAAATATATATAGTCTTTGATATTGAAATATATATATATATATATATATATATATATATATATATATATATATATATATATCTATCTATCTATCTATCTATCTATCTATATATATGTGTGTGTGTAAACTTGATATAAAATTATGTTATTTTACATGGCATTTGATAGAATCTCAAGTCTCTTCTATTGGATTAGAGAAGGAAGCTAATCGAAGTCAGACATGGAAATTGAAATATATATAATCTTATATATATATATATATATTTATCTATCTATCTATCTATCTATCTATCTATATATATGTGTGTGTGTAAACTTGATATAAAATTATGTTATTTTACATGGCATTTGATAGAATCTCAAGTCTCTTCTATTGGATTAGAAAAGGAAGCTAATCGAAGTCAGACATGGAAATTGAAATATATATAATCTTACCTTGCCTGGAGAGGTATGTTAATTGATGAAAATATTTGATTTCTTTTTTTTTATAAGGTTGGTAGGATTACATCTTCATCATGTCCCATATATCATCAGCTCCAGGCAGGGGATTGGGGCAGGGAATTGAACTGGTGACTTCACATCAAGGAGTGCCTTAACAAAGCTCCCGATCACGCTGTATCCAAGACTCCATGGACGAAAATCTTTGATTTTTGGTTGAAAAATTACATATAGTAAATGCCAATGGCATATGCATAAGTGTTTGGCCTAGGCCAGTCAAAGTAGCTGTCATAAAAGTAAGTTATGGCTGAAGCCATTCCCAAAATAGCTATACATATTCACCTCACAGGGTGTTCATCATGTCTAGTATGCAGAATAAAAACATAAATATATACATATAATGATATTGTATCAACTGTAAGATAAACAAAAATGTAATCAACCCTATAAACAATGACATTATATATATCTTATAATGCTATTTATTAAAACAAACTAAAAAAATGTATATTATTATTATCATATATATATATATATATATAAAATTGATATTAAAATATTTTTCTTAACATAAAGAGTAAAATATTTTATATAATATATAAATTGATATTGGAATATTTTGCTAACATGGAAATTGTAATATATATATATAGATATACTCTTCTATATATAAAAAATTGATATTAAAATAATCTTATTAACATAAATATTCAAATAGTTTATTTATTTATATCTTTTTCTTTTTTTTTTTTTCAAAAGGTGGAAAAACCTATCAAACTCAGTTTGTCAAACCAACATTGAGGACAGCCATCTCTGGCTGCTATCCGCGAATGTCAGTTGACACATCACTGTTATCAAGGAAAACCACGCCACCTGAAATAACCCGGTGGTGGTCCGTAAGGGAGCAGACTTTCACTCCTGCCAGATGCCTCTGGGTCTTGGGGCGTTAACCTGTTTCCTTACGTCCGAGGAAGACGAGCTCTTAGACTTAAAAGTGTGTGCGTATATATATATATATATATATATATATATAAACAAACTTGCTATAAAATTATATTATTTTACATAAGTATTAAAATATTTGATTTTGGGTTGAGAGTGAAATTAAAATATTTTTACATCACTTTCATATTGAATTGTAATATTAAAAATAATAAATAAAAAAACATAATCACAATAATATATATATTTTATAATACTATTTATTAAAACAAACTAAAAATGTATATATATAATTTAAATTATTTTATTTTTATTTTAAATAGAATTATTTCAACATGAAACAGAGAAAAAATTGCACATTTCTCCTTGTTAATATATTTGTTAAAAATAATAAAATATTTTGATTAATCATAATTTATCCTCCTAAACTTGAACTTCATCCCATCCCAGCGGACGTTTCAATATTGCTAATCCTACACTTCATGCTCACTCAGCACTTTAATACTGTTCAATGGCTAGCCATATATACATATAAATATACTGGTGTGCCATATATAAATAAATGTATACAGTAAAATTTTCACTCATTCATCGATTTGACCGTTTAAAAAATGGAGTGTAACTTAGGTTAATTAATATTTCTTCTAATAGCTTCAAACCTACCCCAAACATGATATTTAACCACTAAATTACCAACTTACGATTCTCCAAACTGGTAGAAATCAAAATGCAATTCTCAATTTCAATTTCAATTAATGTACTAAAAAATCAGATGGCCATTATCTTCATTTTTAACATTTTGGTAGAACTTCCTGTCCCCCGACCTTGTGAAGCACCTGCCTCGCTGCCAAAAACAGAGGACAATTCAGGTTCAACTACTTCTGGCTCACTGCCAAAAACGGGGACAATTCAGGTTCAACTACTCCTGTGGAACCGGAATTATAGCTAGTGACAGAAGGCATTAATTTCTGTTTGTCATTACTGGTTACTTTCATGGAAATATAGTGGACACTACTTTAAGAATATATCAGAAGCAAAAAGATTTGAACGAGACTCTTAAGTTAAGTTTGGACCTTATTTTTTTTTTCTTAAGGAAATATATTCAATATTTTTAGTTTTATTGTTATAAACGGTTAAAAGTGTATTAAAGAGTTTATTAAGTTGTATTGACTTTTAATAAATTTAAAAAATTAAATTCTCGTGGTTTTCTCATCCACCAATTTTCTAAAGATTTAAGATTATTCCAATTTTAATAAGTTCCTCTATGATAAGTTTTTCATTATTATTTATAACATTCATTTATATATAAACAAATTTTATTTAGCAAAATGGTCCATTACTTTTAATAAATTTAAAAATTAGCCCACCCACCAACTTCCTAGGGATTTGAGATTATTCCAATTCTAATAAGTTCCTTCGTGATTTGAGATTATTCCAATTCTAATAAGTTCCTTCGTGATAAGTTTCTCATTATTATTTATAACATTCATTTATAATTCCTTTTTTTTTTGTTAAAGTTGACCCATAACTTTTTTATACATGGTTAATCAGGGAAATGGGAAAATTTTAGGGGCTAATATTCGTCCATGGGCTAATTTTCTATACTTTTTCAAAAAAAAAATCGCTAATTTCCATTTAAAAAAAAAATTTATTCACCCAAATTTTATAGAATGAAATTATTTTACCCTAAAAATCGCCAAAAAAATTATATATAGACTATATAAAAATATTATAAATTTGAATATTTTTACAAAAATATCTCCAAACATTTTATAGATTTCATATTATGGACTAGTGGGATTCACTAAGGTTTCTAAACTTTAAGATACATTTACATCCTTAAAATTTTCCCTGTAGGTAAATATGTGCACTAGTAAGGCTTTCTTCGTGTTACAATAGTTTTTTTGGTTATATTTATGAAACCTTTGGCTATATCAACCACATTAATATTTTTAATGTGGTTGTACTAGTTTTAACTATATATAATGAATGAATGAATGATATTTTAACGTCCATGAGACTAAAATAGTCTATGGGACTACCAACCTCCCTGTTTTTTGCCTTTTGCAATTCAATCATTTTCTTACTCAAATCGATGATGCATTGACCCAACCTTCTAACAATCTCTTCATTGAAAAGATAGTGCCAAGGAATTGATGCTAACATACTGCCATAACTATCCCTAATGTCTTTGAAAGCATCACGTTCCAAAATGAAATGCTTTTCCGATTACACTACCCCATAAGTGCAAAAAGTACACACCCGTTCTTCCCAAGCTTCTTTAAGTCTCTTCCATAGTCCAATTTCACACCGAAGTTGATGTGAGTTAGTTCTTAATAATTTGAGCAATCACATCTTATTATGAATTAATATTTTCTTCATTCAATAGATGACTAGCCTCCATATAAACTCAATCCCTTTAAAAAAAACACAATACCTAGATAATCTCAATAATCAAATGTTTTTTTTTGTAAGTCGAATTTTCTAATAATCAGAAGGTATATACATAGATATCAAAAAGCATGTGGTCTCACCCCGACCATGTTTGTTGGCCAATGCAATGACCATACAACATACACAAAGAAAAATTGCCAGCTAAGAGGTCCAGAGCCTGAGAGGCCTAACATTCCAGAAAACTAACAAAACAAGAAATACATCAGTGAACATATTCAGTCGTCAGATGTGATGGAAGTGGGGTTTTCCGCCTCGTACCTAGGGGAGGTGGTAGACGATACATGCAATTGACATGTTTCTCAAAGTGAGTGAGCCAGGTTTCAAGTTTTTCTACCTTTTTGCTTAGCAAATTCTGTCTGCGCCAGACTCTACCCACTCTCTCACGAACATGGCACTGAAAGTACTAGATCTTCTCGAATTTCTCCATGACAACCTCGTGTTTCTCCTTGCGAGTTTGATCATGGGTGTCCAGATGAGAAGATATAGAATGGAGCAGCTCAAGAATTGCCAAGGAGTGATCTGACCTCCTAGAAGATGTCCGACCCATGAATTCAGAACAATCTTGGCTGGAACAACCTGCGTTGTCAAGCCATGAATATGACCTTGCCTGCGACCACCGACACCTACAATATGACCTAGTTACGAGACCGTTTGATAGCGATAGCCTGCCCTAGAAGCAACGAATGAGCTACAACCCCCATGACCAGAGCCTCTCGCTCCCCACCTAAAGCTTCTTTCTTCAACAAAAACAATATTATCCCGAGAACCAGCTCGTGGGGGGGGGGGAGGGGGGTAGCACGTTACAACTTTGCTATAGAAATTATGCATGAGGAGCGGGGACATGGTTTCATAATGGAGCGCAAAAGGGACCTACAGAACCAGAGAAGAGGGACTCCCTAGAAATACCGCCAACCACCTAGAACCAACCAAGACCGACCGCAGACTAGAGAGAGAAGGAGAACCAATGCCAAGAGCCCCACCACCCTAAATTCACCACCTGAGAATAGCCAAACCGGGCCAGAGAGGATAGAATCTTGAGGGGAGAGGGTCAAGTAGAAAGAATAAGACACCCAAGACGAGTTTGAAAGACAATAGAAAGCCAGCACCCAAGACGAAGTAGAAAATGAGGGGTGAGTTAAGACTAGAATCCCCAGTAAACAAGAGCCAGAATGCGAGGAAGCCCAGAGACCATCGACACCCTAAACCTAGAGTCACTGCCCCAAGAACAACAACACCACCTACATGCCCAGAATTGCGAAGGCAAGAATCATAGATTCAACACTAGTCAATCCAAAAACATCCCCCAAGTGACCAAGGCAGAGAACCACGTGAGCAAAGGGAAATTAAGATAGGAGTCGGCCAAAACCAATGAAGGAGCGTTTGCGAAAGAGACCTGAAGAAGGAAAGTTTATTTGGTCGTTGGAGCGAGCGAGAGGGCGATGGTTGGGGCACGATTGTGACAGACTGCACAAACCACCACCCTGGAGCAGAAGCCGAGGAGGATGTTAGCAGGGGGAGAGGCACAAAAAACAGAAGAACTTTTGGCAACCGGAGGGAATTACCATCGATGGGATATAAACAGAGGAGGAATGATGCCATCGCATTGAAACAAATGTAGGCTAGAGGGAAAGAACTGTTCACACACATGAACACATGCATATTTACAATGACATGGTGGAGGGGCTACTGCGCTGCCCTCCCCTGCCTTAAACTCTTTACACCTGGCATCCACCACATGAAGAGTGACTACCCTGGTCTGACACCCCCATTTGGGAAGCCTCTTCTCTATTGATGATGTGGCTAAGCTCGTTTATCGTTGATGAGTGATGTGGAGGTGGCCAGTCAGAAAAAATCTCTTAGTTGCCATGATTGCAACCCTAGTTGGCTAACTTGTCAGCTGCTCAGTTTCCTTGCCGCTTGACGTGTTCCGTGATTATGTAGTCAAAGGGGGGTAAATATGCCTAAATCTGTTCATAGATGTATTCCAAATGCCAACTCTTTACTACTTTCTCCAGAGGGGAACCATTGATCAGTTTAGATATAAAAGTGATGGCCAATTGTGAATCCCCTAAGACTTGGAGGTTTGATATGCCCATTGCTGATGCGAGATGGAGACCCTTTTCTAAGGCCAAGAATTTTGTGACGTTGTTGGTGGAGAAGCCACAGACCATTGCAAAAAATTTGAGATTTTTCCCCTCCGCGTCCTGAAGAAGACCCCCTAACCTAGCAAGGCCAGGATTGCCTTTAGATGCACCATCAAAATTTAGTTTGATGAAGCCTTGAGGAGGACAAAGGAAGCTGTCTGTCGAGGGTGTGGTCCTCGCTTGCTGTCTATGTGGGGTCGGGGAGGAAGTAGGGGGGCAGAGGTCAAGGTCCCAAAGGATTTGGGCCTCCCTTCCATTCGCCTTCCAATCATCATCTTCCCAACGTTCCATGAGGATGGTCTCTTTTATATTATGCTTAGTTGCTAACCAAATGTGGTTGATTTGTATAGGGTTTGAGTGGAACACTTCTTTATTCTTGGCTTTCCATAGGTTCCATAGAGTAAATCCCTAGGATAGGCACCAAGTTCTATTGACTATGGGGTTTTGGAACAGGTTCCATTGCCATAGCTCTAATGATTCTTTTAGGCTATTGGATGATCGATCCTGAGCACAAAATATTTTCAACAAACTTCCAAAGATCTACTGCCACCGAGAAAGAGTTCAAGAGATGATTTGCTATCTCTTCTTCTGTCATACAGAGGGGGAAACAAGATGGACCTTCAAAGCCTTTAGTTAGGGGCTTTCCATATCTGATTAACCAGAGGAAGAATGCAACTTTGGGCCAAAACCTTGAGTACCAGATTCGTTTCCATAGAGGATCAGGGTTAGGCATGTCACTGGTAGAGAGAATGGTGTAGGCTTCCTTTAGAGAAAACATGCCACTGGATCGGTAACCCCATCAAAGTTTGTCTGGGTCATCAGATGAAAAAATGCGATGTTATTGAAGACAGTGGAATAACTTATCCCAAGGGAGGGGAGGATCATGGTTGGGCTAATGAGCCGACGTTTTCCATTCCCTCCATTTGGAGGAAGGGTTGGAAGCAATCCAAAAGTCTCTGACATAAACCGCCCCTATATTGGTAGAAAAGGTTTGAATTTCCCTGAGATTTTCCTGAAGCACCAACTTGGGATATTTCATCCATGCTTCCTCCCAAAATTTTTCTTTGCTTCCATTCTAAACCTCCTAGAATCCATGATTTTGGATTAAATGTCACTTTCCTTGGCCAAGGTCCAAATGGAAGATCTAGTTGGTAAGGATTGAGGATCTGATAGAGGATCCTGAATGTAGTGCTTACCATATTTGTGAGCCCACAATGTTTTCCATGTTTCTTGTCCTCCTTGGAGCCATCTCCACTAGATCTTAGTGCCAAGCGCCTGTGATAAAGTCTCGGGATCTTTCAAGCCTAGAACTCCATGAATTTTGGGCTTGCATAGCTTGTGCCAGGCAACTAGGGACCATTTCCTGCCTATCTGAGCGCCTGACCACAAGAACTTGCGGAAGATGGCCACTAGGTCCTTGTAAATGCTCTAGGGGCTAGAAGAGCCGAGAGTTGGTAGACCAGGAGAGCTTGTAGGAAGCATTTGAGTAAGGTGATATGACCCACAAAGTTCAAGAGTTTAAAGGTCCTGCTGGATAGCTTGCGCTTGAGGCATGCCAGAAGGTATTTCTAACAAGAAGTTCACAGGGAATTGGGACCATAGGAATCCCCAAGTAAGTGCTAGGCAGGGCACCGACTCGGAAGCCCAGGAATCTGGCCAGGTGAGACTGGACTCCCCTGTGAGTGTTGAAGAAGAAAATGTTAGGTTTATCACCATTGACAACCATATCAGAGGCTAGTTCAAAGGTTTCAATAGGGGGAGGAACTGGAGAAACTTTCATCCCTTGAATGAGACCATTATGGGAGGAAAATTTAATTAGTTTGCCCAATCCTTCAGCTGCAATGATGTATAGGAAGGGGGAGAGGGGACCCCATTACATCAGGCCTCTTGAGCCTCTAAAGGGTCGAGAGGGAGAGTGATGAGCCCCAATTTTTGGTACAATTTGGGCTCATATTGGCCTACTTACCTTGCTCAACCATTCATCTTTTACCACTTATGCATTCATTTCTTAGTATATTCGTGTTGTTTGTAGGAAGAAGGGCAGGCATTATATCTATGTGACTAATACATGATGATTTCAGGTTTGTGGCATTAAAGAGAACAAAAGACCACGTAAATGGAGACAAGGAGACAGCAAAGGTGACATTGCAGATTCATAGGGAGGTTGTCCACAGTCTTGATGACCTTCCTCGTGATTTTCACCTTAACTCCGAGCTCCAACAGCTCTCCCCACCGAGCTTAAAGGCAACCAACACGTTCTACAGGATCAGCAGTTTACAGCAGTTTTGACTTCCAGTTGGATAGCCAAGCTCCACGAATGGAGGAAGCCAGCTTGATATTCATTGTGTATAAATATGAAGGCCGTAGCCTTTGTTAGGAGCTTTTTGACCTTCTGAATTACTATTGTAATCTCTGAGCACGAGTTACAGCTCGGTGTTTGTTTGTTTTGTAAGCCAGTTTTGGCATGACATTAGACTTTTGATTATGAATAAAGGCAAGCAGATTTGGATCTAATTCTGAGCTTTTAAGGGAGCTATAGCTCTCAGGTTAGGGCCCAACCTGAGAGCAATAGATCTCCTCTTCTTGTAGTGTTATTTGCCTTTCTTTCCAGCACTTTGTTCCTTTGTTTGATATGCATTTCAAGAACACAGTCTGCTGATTTGATTTCGTTAATAAGATTGAGTAGGATTAGCTTATGGTTAAATCCCTTTCAGTTGCTTAGATCAGAATAGGAGGTTTGTAATTCACTGGAGCTCCAAGAAAAAGGTTGTTAGTGCCTTCACTGCCATCTCTGTTTAGGGATTGGGGTACAGTCTTACCAACCACCAAAAAAACGCAGTCTTTTCTACTTTTATGCAAGCTGCAACACAATCGGTTTAATCGTGGATCCTTTCATGCATTTTGCTCTTGAGCCATACTTCGTCACTACAGTTCCATGCACTACTTTTCTTCATGATTTACAGCGTTGTTCATTGGTTTAATAGCACAGGTAGCACTAGCTAATGAATTCTCGTTTTTGGTGCAAGACATAAGTAATTTGTTTTATTTACACTGCTCCATATCCTTCTACTTTCTTCTTCTTCTTCCTAACCACGCCTAAAGCCATCTACTCGACCTCTGTTCAGCTCGTTCACCTTCCAACTCTTCCATTGCCCACGTAGCTTCATCTTTTTGACCTTTCGTTGATCCCATCGTTCTATCCACCAACCACTTCGTGCACTCTTTCTCCGTCCTATTTCTCTGCCCCTGAGTCATCACAAGCTCCATCTCCACCTTACCTATCCACCCATACTGTTCCATCACTTCACCATCACCCAAAACTTCCACTTACAACACATCCTGTAGAAGTTAGCAGATTTCCTGTAGAATTCCTTAGTTTCCTGTAGGATCCCCTGCAGACATCCTGTAGAAGCCTGCAAACTTGGTTGCCGAGCATCCGAACGTTGTAGACTTCTATGGATTGATGCTAAGGATCCCTTGGGACCTCTCCTAGCCCCCCTGTCCTTTCCCAAGCTTTCCTTCCTTTCGCACCACCTCTGCACAACCAAACCCTAATAAGAAACAAAATCATCATCACTCCAACCATTTAAGAAAAAATACAAAAACATGTTCTTTTCAATAAAAGTAGTTTAAGTTCATGCATTTCACATCATTAGAAGTAATGGCATCATTTCCAGACACTTGCACTCCCACCATTGCATCATAGAGGTTAAGCTAGTCAGATTAGGGTTAACTAGGGTTTCCATGTTTTGGTTGGCTTTCAGTTCATTTTTGCAAAGTAGATTAATTTCCTCTGAGATAGCCTTCATCCATCATTTAGCAAGCTTCTTCTGAGAGCATATAGAAGTTGGCTTGAGCCCTAGCGGACTTGTGCCAGCTGACCAAGTGACAACTGCGACAAGAGCTAGTACTTGTGCATACAGCACCGTCGCTTCCAAGTTTGTACGAACTACCGGGTTGATAAAATTAGAGATAGGAAGCTCCAGGAGTTGTAGCATTATTGCTACAATACTGGAGCCCAACATATTTTTGGCGCCGTTGCCGAGGAAGCGTCAGAGTATTAGTAATTGTTGCTTTTCTTCTATTTTCTTACTCTTGCCTTCTGCTAAGTAGTTTATTTCATTTCCATTCTGCAAAAGTAGCATAGACATTTCCTGCTTTCATAGATTAGCCTTTCAATTCCGCAATTTCAATTCTGCAAGCGTAGATTAGCATTTCCATTCCTGCAATTTCATTTGAGCAAAGTAGACTAGTTCTTTCCTGCTTTCAATTCAATTCCGCATCTTTATTTCAGTAAGATAGTTAGTTGTAGATCAATCTGTTTCAGTTTTGTAGGTACCAAGAAAAAAAACAAAAGCAATCAAAAAGAAGTTTTCTCCATTTCATGCCTCGTAGGAACCGAGATAAATCAGGCAAATTCCTACCCAACACCCCCACCACATCAATGAGTCACCCTTCTCTCTTCTTTGGTGACAGTGACATAGAAGAACCTATAGGTGAACATCCTGAGATAGACAAAGATCCTATAGAAGAAGAAGAGTTAGAGACCACTCCATCTGAAGCTATGGCTGACAATAGAAGAGAAGATGAGAGAATAGAAGGTGCCTTCCCCATCCGAGAGACCAATGGAGAGATGAAAATGAAGAACATTAGCCCCTCCGCCTTACCTCACTTCCATGGACTGACTACTGAAGATCCTGATACCTTCCTGTTTGAGTTTGTTGTCCTCTGTAGAACCTATGACTATACTGAAGATGAGCCAAAGCTGAAACTCTTCCCTTCAACTCTTAAGGATGCAGCATTACGCTGGTTCATGGGCTTACCTGGGAATAGTATCACCACTTGGGCTCAGATGCAGCAAGCTTTCAATACCAAGTACAGGGATTACTGTAGGTCCAAGGAAACCAAGGGAGAAATCTTTCGGATGACCATGGGAAATGATGAGTCCTTAGAAGATTATGAGGAGAGGTTCCAACTTAGCTATAAGCGGGCCAGGTGCACACTTGACCCTGAATCCCTCAAGTTGGTCCTGCTCCGAGGAGTCCCTGAAGACCTCTTAGATACCCTTCACATGTTCGCTGGGGGGGACATTTACCAATTGCCTTATGAGGACATCAAGACTGTGTTTAGAAACCACTCCAGGGCAGCTCGGAAACGAGGCAGAGGAAACCTCCTCTCAACTAGTGTCCCTTTCTCCAAACATGAGCTTGCAAATCAATTAGAAGATCTCAAGAGTGAGGTGAGATAGACCATTGCCAGGCAGCTGGACACATTCAGGATCCAGCAGAAGAAAGAAGAAGCTGAGAGAGCCTTGGCTGTCTTCTGCCCTAGGTGCACAAGGAGACACCCTAAGAACGAATGCCCATTGCATTCGGTTGAAGTGTGTTTCGTTTGTGAGGAGGACCATCCCACAAATCAGTGTCCAACCTTACCTGGGTTTAAAGCCATGTACCAAGGGACAGAAGCTCCCACTGAACCTCTCTATTACCTCAACCAAAGGAGGCCACAAGGATCTAGACCTTATCAGCAGGGATTGCAAGGGGCACCTCAAGCTTATTACAACCCCAACCAATCGACTCCTATGCCTTCCTGGGGTCCCCCTGCTCATCCTTCCTGGTCCATGCCTCCTCCCTGGTCTTATCCACCTCAGTACCCTACTCAACCTACTTCTCAATCATATCATTCACATGCCCAGCCACAGCCTCAGTGGAATGCACCTCAGTCAGGGTGGAGGCCCCAATACAACACTCCTCCTGCCATTCTGCCTCCACCACCAGTTCAACCTCAGCCTTTACCTCATGCTCCTCCAAGGCAACCTCAAATGCCTGCTCAACCGAACTTGAACCCCAACAATAGACAGGCCCAGCAGGTATACACTGGGGAAACCTCATGCCCTACCTATGCTGTGGAGATCCAGGAGATCAATCTTCGATCTGGAAAGACTCTTTCAGATCGCCAACCTCCTCCCCCAGTGTTATAGACATTTTTGTGCCTTGCATCACTGAGCATGAAATGTCAATAATTTAAGGGATCCAAAGTCCCTAAACATGTTGTTCCTACCCCTAGAGGAACAAGGCCAGCAAACCACTGCAATTCACAAAAGTTCTCCACCTGAAAACACTAAAAAACAGGCCAATTCTGGATCATGTCAACTGCTCCACTGAGCATCTGCGCTGAATGTCAACTGCTCCACTGTCTACCTGCATTGAATGTCAATTGCAACAAAGGCTACTTGCGCTGAGCGTAACTGGACAAGTGGCAGGCTCATTTCTCAAGGTGTCAATGCCCAGGAAGCTTCCAAAATGACACTTGGGTCAGGGAATTCGACTGGTGATGAGTAAGAGGTTCCAAATCTCCAAGTGGAAGCAAGAACCTCCAAGTGGACTCAAGAACTGAAGTGGGAGAGGACACTAGTCAGTTTCATACCAGCCTCAAGCTGACTCATCCTCTCTCCAAAACTCCTATATATAGATCTCTCTCCATGAGGTCAAGGGAGGCTGGAATGTTGTGATTGCAAAGAATTGCTGTTGGTTTGTGGTTGGATCATTGGGTGTTTTTGCTTTGAAAGGGGCTGAAGAAGGAATTCCATTCTGCTGGGAAGGAGATGCTGGGTTGGAGCCCTATGGGTTGTATCTCTTCCTGAACCTTGTTTATCAATCAATAAAGCTTCTTGGTTCTTTCCTATATGCTGGTGTATTTTGTATGATTTGCATTAGTATATTTGATTTACTTCTAATCCTGAATCATTTATGAATATGTATATTTGCCTTTGTGTTGTGTCCTTCTCTTGTCGCAAGTAGCTGTTCTCTTGTCACAGGTAGCTGTTCTCTTGTGATCTCATGGGAATTGAGTAGCTGTTCTCTTGAGCGAGCGAGGAGGCAAGTAGCTGTGGACACCCAAAGAGGAGAGGATCTAGATCGAGGGACAACCGGAAGATAACGGTAAGTCTACCAATCTCCTCTCTTTCATATTTCATAAAGGAAGAAACCGAAGTAGCTGTATTCGTTTGTTGCTAAGGTACTGTCACACCTTAGGTGGATAGGATCGTCTTGCATAGGCATTTTTCCCCACAACAAATTGGCGACTCCGCTGGGGAAGAACTTTGTTTTAGTCATTTTGTTTGTGTTTACATCATTGTTTACTTCATAGACTCAACGGCAACAATCGAACTGCTTTTGCAAAGTAGAATGTTGCTGCTTTGATCCTTCACTGGGTTTTTGTCTATGATCTCAACAATGGACTCACAAATGACTTGATGATCCTTTGTGATAGTCTTTAGTACCCTCTCAAAGCATCCCTCTGTTTATACCTTGCTTGTGTTTCTGATTTGGCCTGAAACAGTTGATTTTTGAGCATTTTATGACCTGGAAACCAAGAGAAACGAGAGTTTCTCCTTTCAGCGCAGACACTGTGAAGGCAGTCTGCATTTCAACGCAGGTCCCGTGAAGGCTACCTGCGCTGAATGTCAAACTGACAGTGTTACACTTGCGCTGAACCAGTGTGGCCTTGTGCAGCTGGGGTTCCTTGCTGTCTTTTGCCCTGTTTTGATCTCTGTTTTTGCTGCCTTTAACCAGCATAGGTACCACCTCAGATAACCCCTTTTCTTTGCTTGAATTCCGCCTCATTTTTGTACAAAAAGACTGTAAGTGTTTTTATGTGTTTGTGGCTTCATTTACAGTTTTCCTTTGCATGAGCGAAATAGTCATCCTGTAGCCTTGATTCAGATCTGATTGATTGATTGATTGTGATCTTAGGAGAGAGTTCATTGGCTGTTTGCAGTTTGATTATCATTTTCTTTTGCTTATTGGTTTGAATTTGTCACTTTTAAGTGTCGAAACGAGTATTTCTTTCGAAAAATCGCAAAGTGATTGTAATCTCTTCTACCCTTGTTGATTTTGAAAAAAGAAAACTTGTTTATTTTCAGTCATTTAAAAGCAAATTCAAAGTTGTACAAAAAGCTTTCTTTGTAGGCATTTATACTAAGAAAGTGAAAACAAACACCTACATTGTGCATTTTGCTTTTTGATGAGTTTGCATGTTGGATTTAGGAAGAGTGCATTAGAGTGTGCTGATTGCTCTTTGAGAAAAGATAGTCGCTCTCTTTTCCCTTAGTAGCTAGGATTTTCAAAGTTGAAAGATTGTAAAGCTTGCTTATCATCTTAGACTGCATTTAGGAATTTGTACCATACATCTCGTGGTGATCCTGAAAGACAAACTTTAAAAAGATCAACTTAAAATAAACTGAATGAACCTAACAACGCTTTGCAACATAACGCACAACATAGAGGTCTAGGCTAGAGACGTGTTCCGGCGTCGTTAAGCCTAGTGACTATCGATCTCGTGGAAGGTGGGTGATTCCTCCTGAGGGACGATAGCGCTAGTACGGATTGTGCTCCCACGTACCGTCGCATATATATTGGGAGACCCCTATAGGCATATATCCTTTATCCTTAGGAAGCCGTGTCGGCCGCCCTACTGATCGCAATGTAGTGAACACAGCATTCACGAAGATCGACCACCCGTACCGTAAAAAGTATTCTGTGGTTTTGCGAAAAGTTTGGCACACCCTCTGCCTAGATCTCCAGAGCAGTTTCTTTTGGCCTTTTTCAGACTCTATAACAGAAAAAGTCCATCCGAGCATTTGTCACTTCGGGCTCGTTAAAACATCGAAGGAGACTAGAGTCATCTTTAGCTTTTTCTCGACTCTTTAAAAGTGAAAAAGCAAGTTGTGTCTAAAGCGTCGTTAACAATTTATTTTAAACGGAACAATCACCCTTATTCCCGCGTTGATCTTTAGGTTGAAAAGATGGAGCACACCAAACAAGGAGTTCCCCTTGATGGAAATCCTAGTCCTTTCTCCTCTTGGGGAGATGTTGGTGCGCCCCACATGGCCACATTGTCGCTTCCAGGACTGACAATTGGCCTACCAGTATGGCTCTTTTCAACCAATGTCGTTCAGAATACCACCATTCCTGAACAGTCGAGTCAACAGTTAGATCAGACAAGGGTTGCCCACCAGCCTTCCACTTCATCTTCCTCTCCTCCTTCTTCTTCGCTTGATGGAACTGGTCGTTCAAAGAACCGGGTTCCTAAGGAGAAGAAGGAGAAGAAGAATAAAGAAAAGAAGTAGAAGGAGCCTAAGGCAACTGGGGGCAAACAAGTGTCATCTGACAGAAATCCACACACAACACTCGTAAGGCCTAAATCGCCATGCGTCATATGCAAGGGAGACCATTTCCATAGAGATTGTCCCTGTATCCCCCGGATACTAAGAGACTGGTCCCCCCGTTTGCACAATTCGGTAGCATCGACCTCTGATAGCCATGTCGACTGTTCACCGTCAACTAGTGGGAGTGAAGCTCCAGGACAGAGCGGGAAAGCTAAATTTCCCTGCAGACTGTGTGAAGGCGATCATGCCATCCACCGTTGTCCCTTCTTAGACGAGGTGAAAAGAGTTCTGGAAGATCGCCCGATATTAAGATCGAATCTTCCTCCTGGATATCAAAAACTCTTGCCAAGTCCCTCGCTAGTTGAGAATCCGGTCGACCCGCCCAGGTGGTCAGCCGAAGCACTTGTCATTGAAGATGAACCGTCTGGATCCATGCCTGATGAAAGTCAAAAGGTTGATACGGCAGTTGACCCGGTTTTGCCTTCAGAGGCTCTATCTTCGAATGACACCGTCACAGAGGAGAATCAAGACGACACCGTCCAGATTCTCTTCATCAGCACCGACTCTGATGATCAAGGGGGCAATGCCACCATTCCTTTATCGCAGGAAGGAAGTTCATCAGAGCGCTATCCGGCCGTATATTCGGTCCCACCATCAAGGAACCTGGTTGTGTCCTTTGACTGGAACCAACTAGGCAGACCCCGCTTGCCAGCTAGCATACCATTCAGAATTATTGTCCAAATATACAGAATGGTAATGGCTGGCACAGTTATTGATGAAGGGGCATCTGTGAGTATCCTTTCCTCTATTGCTTGGAAAGCGCTTGGTTCGCCAGCGCTTTTGCCTGAAATGAGAAATCTATCAGGCTTTGATAAGGGAACCAGTCGCCCTTTAGGGATTCTCCCCAATGTGCCTGTAACATTGAAAGGGAAGACCGTTCAAATGAACGTGATGGTCATTCAAGGACCCTTGGATTATAACCTACTCCTTGGACGAGACTATATATATTGCATGGGAGCTGTAGTCTCCTCACTCTTTAGAGTAATGTGTTTTCCGCATGAAGGAAGAATGGTCAAGCTCGTGGACCAACTTTCGTTTCCCGGATCACACATCGCAAATAGTCATATACCATCCCTAAATGGTCTATTCACGCAAGAAGTGTCTCAACCCACGGTCCGTCCTCCTGATGAGCGCGAGTAATCCGGGAAGATATGACTGGAACCCAGGGGGCATGCGTCCTGGTCTGCTTCGGCAGAAGAACTTTGGGTATAAGATAGGTTTCCGCGGGAGAATATGACTAGTCCGTACCCCGTCCGTAGAGGAAAGAGGGTTGTTCTAGAATAGGATTCTTTTGTCAAAGTTACGTGAGGTGGCGGGATGCCGAGGAAGTGTTTTGTTTAACGAGACAATCTTTAGGTAACCTGAAAAAGGTAAGCCGAGTAAGTGTTTTGTCTAACGAGACAATCTTTGGGTAACCTGAAAGAGGTAAGCCTCTCTCGGTAAAACAAAAGTTTTGGCGAAAAAGAAGTAGAGGTGACCTTGAAACTCTGTTTTATACCTGGGGGCATGCAAACCTTTTGGAGTGCAAGCAAAGAGCGGTTATTTATCTGTTTTTTGGGTTAGCCGTTTCCGAACTTGGATAAAGAAAGGATGAGGAGTAAAGCGTGGTGAGATGAAGCTCCATAAAAAATAGCAATCTCCATTGAGACACTGTTATCATATGACTGGTATAATCGAGCAATTTTACCGCGGAATTTATGCTCGTTAAAAAATAGAAAAGCGAGATCTGAGTAGTTTTAGCACATAGTTCATGCTCGTTAAAAAATAAACATTAGATTGAGCAGTTTTAGCGGCGCATTCAAGCTCGTTAAAAAATAAACCCATCCCGGTAAATAACCATTGAATATGTAACCTGATCAACCATAAAAGCCTTGGTCGTGTTTGTGTACCGTCACCTCCACTTTTCATTTGGCCGATCGTTTACCTCCATATGATTGTTTACCCATTTTGAGGAACAGCTGCGAAGAGTGATTTCACCTAGCCATCCTTGTGACACTGCCGTGATTGGAAAATTCCAACCTGTACCTGGAATCTGCTGCTAACCCTGTTCATCACTCGTTCCTCAAAAGACGAGTCTTCTTTAAGCTCTTTTCAACTGACTTGTAAAACATGAAAAGATTGCCGAGTTTTGGCCTTCCAGCTCGTTAAACAACCGGAAGAGCTATCCCTCCTCTAGATTTTAATCTTTTTGGACCTGAGGGATTATTGCACAAAAAGATCGAGCGCTTGTTTTGTTCGGCTCGTTAAAACTATCGAAAACTCATCCCTTCTGTATTGTTTTATACTTTTTCGGACTTAAGGGATTAGATGACGAAAAAGGAATTTTGGAGTTAACTTTATGTACCTTTTCAGACTCTCTAAAAATGAAAAGGGCCGAGTTTTCCTTGTCGTTAGACTCGTTAAAATCACTAAATAGCGACAAACTTGTCTTTAGACGAGAACGAGTTTCACTATCGCTAGGCTCGTTAAAACATAGCGATGGGCTTGCCCGAAGGGTAGGTTATAGAACAAGCATATGTTATCCTCCTCAAGCTTGACAAAAATAAAGAGGTACTAGTAAGCAATGACTGGGGAAAAATTGGGAAAAATCAAGAAGTCTTTGATGGTAGCAGGTCGCTCTTGAACATGACACTTTTCCTCCGTACCACATCGGGTTGGGTTGTTTCATTCACCGGTCATGTCACCATGGTCTTGCCACACCATCCATATTTGGGGTAATGCTACCAATCCATCGCATCAGTGTCGCCATATGCTCAAGAGAATTCGTTCAGAAAGAGTCAACCGGGTCCCATCCACTGCCATACATTATCCTTCATCCATTTCATGACCGCCACCCTGAATCATATGTTACAGATCGTTTTCACCTCCATTAAAATCATTAGCTCCGTTCCGTGTCACTGATGTGGGATTCATTAAGGCCCTCCTTTGACGGATCGCTTCTTGTCAACATCAGCTCATTATCCAAGAAGTTGATCTAGGAACAACCCCTTCAGTACTTTGAAGCTTGCATGCCTCAATGGCAAGTTTCTCACTTCCGGCAACAGGTATACATCAATGACCTTCGACCAGAAGATTTTGCATGGTGTTCGACGCCAAGTCCTTTATTCACACCACGTGAATTGTACTGCAGTACCTTGAGGGTCATTATCATTATCGGTGATTCCTCTCGCGCTTGTTAACGGTTTACATCATTGACCGGTAATCAAGCGATGTCTTTCCATGTTCGACTTCAGCGCAATTCTCACATGGATCGACTTGTACTTAGAGTGAAGATCGAACGAGTTTGAAGACCCCGGATCTAGTTTCATATATCCGGGCTGCGATATATATTCAGGAAAATAAATACATTTGACATGTACATCATTGCAGCAGATGATCATCCTACTCAAAGGATGATAGTTTCGCCAGAATTATCAGTCTACCATCAGACGATTGTCTGTTCTATGTACCAAAATGTATTTATAAAGCTGAGCATGGGAATGCCCGCCTTAGCTAGATCATGAAAGCAGAATGAATCATAATGTATTGTATTGTATCTTATTACAGGTCTCCTCCCAGCAAATGGATGAACTTCGGACTCCCCTGGATAAAGCATTTCACCCGATAAACGGCCTCATACTTTAGGGGGCAACTGTTATAGACATTTTTGTGCCTTGCATCACTGAGCATGAAATGTCAATAATTTAAGGGATCCAAAGTCCCTAAACATGTTGTTCCTACCCCTAGAGGAACAAGGCCAGCAAACCACAGCAATTCACAAAAGTTCTCCACCTGAAAACACTAAAAAACAGGCCAATTCTGGATCATGTCAACTGCTCCACTGAGCATCTGCGCTGAATGTCAACTGCTCCACTGTCTACCTGCGTTGAATGTCAACTGCAACAAAGAATACCTGCGCTGAGCGTAACTGGACAAGTGGCAGGCTCATTTCTCAAGGTGTCAATGCCCAGGAAGCTTCCAAAATGACACTTGGGTCAGGGAATTCGACTGGTGATGAGTAAGAGGTTCCAAATCTCCAAGTGGAAGCAAGAACCTCCAAGTAGACTCAAGAACTGAAGTGGGAGAGGACACTAGTCAGTTTCATACCAGCCTCAAGCTGACTCATCCTCTCTCCAAAACTCCTATATATAGATCTCTCTCCATGAGGTCAAGGGAGGCTGGAATGTTGTGATTGCAAAGAATTGCTGTTGGTTTGTGGTTGGATCATTGGGTGTTTATGCTTTGAAAGGGGCTGAAGAAGGAATTCCATTCTGCTGGGAAGGAGATGCTGGGTTGGAGCCCTATGGGTTGTATCTCTTCCTGAACCTTGTTTATCAATCAATAAAGCTTCTTGGTTCTTTCCTATATGCTGGTGTATTTTGTATGATTTGCATTAGTATATTTGATTTACTTCTAATCCTGAATCATTTATGAATATGTATATTTGCCTTTGTGTTGTGTCCTTCTCTTGTCGCAAGTAGCTGTTCTCTTGTCACAGGTAGCTGTTCTCTTGTGATCTCGTGGGAATCGAGTAGCTGTTCTCTTGAGCGAGCGAGGAGGCAAGTAGCTGTGGACACCCAAAGAGGAGAGGATCTAGATCGAGGGACAACCGGAAGATAACGGTAAGTCTACCAATCTCCTCTCTTTCATATTTCATAAAGGAAGAAACCGAAGTAGCTGTATTCATTTGTTGCTAACGTACTGTCACACCTTAGGTGGATAGGATCGTCCTGCATAGGCATTTTTCCCCACAACACCCAGAGGATGAGGAAGATAAACAGGAAAGTGAACCAAAGGCTATTCCACCCTTTCCTGAGAGACTAACAGCCACCACACAACCCAACCCAGAGGAGGATGAGCTTCTGGGTGAGCTTAAGCAGTTGTGTGTGAAAATACCACTTCTCCAAGCCATCAAGGATGTGCCAATATACAACAAACTGGTTAAGAAAAAGTGCTTCAAACACCCAGGCAGGCGGAAGAAAGATGCTTCAACCATTAATGTCATAGGAAAACTGTCTGACCTTATGCTAGGACAAGTCATCTGCCCAAAGTACTTAGATCCTGGAAGTCCTGTAGTAGATGTCCACATCAATGGCACCATCATACCTCACACCTTGATTGATCTGGGGGCTGCCATTAATGTGATGACCAGGGATACCATGCTCAAACTCAATCTTTAGGGTTCCTTGAGGAAGACCTCGACAGTACTGCAACTAGCAGATCGCTCCACTGTGACTCCCGAAGGGATTGTGGAGGATGTCTTGGTCTCTATTGACTCTTGGGAATACCCTGCAGACTTCCTGGTTCTGCAACCAAAGGCAAAGCTTACTGGATATCCTCTCATTTTGGGAAGGCCTTGGTTAGCTACTGCAGATGCTTACATAAGTTGTCGTGCAGGAAATATGACCATAAAAAATGGTCCTATGTCCAAGCAGCTAGTCCTATACCCTCCTGCCCAACCCTCCTTAGAGCATGACTTACCACTCTGGTTGGAGGAAGGAGAGGAAGACGAGGTGTACTCAGCACCTCTGTGCACCCTAGATACCACTAGAAGAGACCCCCCAACCGAGGATGACTTGATCGAGACCTTGATCTAGAATCCACCTTCTAGTGCACTACCCTTAGAGAAATTGGTGGAGGATGCCCAAGCTAGCACCTTAGTGGATATTTGTACAACCAACCCTGTTACTCCCAGAGTCAAGAATGTGGAGTTCGGCCCTGAGAGAGCATTGAAGATCAGCTCCTCCCTATCTCCTTCCCAGGAAAAGGAGCTGTGTAGCCTGTTGGCCAGGCACCTAGATGCTTTTGCTTGGAGCTATAAGGAGATGAAAGGAGTCCATCCTTCGGTCTGTACCCAACACATATACATCAAAGAGGATTGTAAGCCGGTTAGGCAACCCCAGAGGAGAATGAATCCAGCCCTTAAGGACATTGTCAAGGAAGAATTGCAAAAACTGTTGGATGCCGGATTCATCTACCCCATCTCAGATAGTGAATGGGTGTCCCCTCTGGTGTTGGTTCCCAAGAAAAATGGGAAATGGAGAATCTGTGTGGACTATTGAGAACTGAACAAAGCTACCAAGAAAGACCATTTCCCTCTACCTTTCATAGATCAAGTGTTGGATGGACTGGCAGGAAAGAAGTTCTTCTCTTTCCTGGATGGGTTTAGCGGGTACAACCAAATCCAAATCAGCCCGAAAGACCAAGATAAGACCACCTTCACTTGTCCTTGGGGCACCTTTGCCTACCGAGTCCTTTCCTTTGGGCTATGCAATGCTCCTGCTACCTTCCAGAGAGCTGTTTTGAGCATCTTCTCGGAGCTGGTCCATGATGCAGTGGAAATCTATATGGATGACTTCACTCCTTATGGGGCCAACTTTCAGGAAGCATTGTCCAATCTGGGAAAATTCCTAACCAAATGCATTGAGATGAACTTGTCCCTTAGTCCTGAAAAATGTGAATTCCTAATGACTGAAGGGACCGTGCTAGGCCATACCATTTCTTGCCAAGGGTTGCAGGTGGATCCTAACAAAATTGCTCTCATCAAGAAGGTTCCACCTCCTCAAAAGGTAAGGGATGTTCGGAGTTTCTTGGGATTAGCAGGATATTACCAGAGATTCATTAAAGACTTCAGCAAGCTAGCCTCACCATTGTTTGGCCTGTTGGCAAAAGATGTGGAGTTCAAATGGACTGACGATTGTCAGGGGGCTTTAAATGAATTGAAGGACAAGTTGGTGTCAGCTCCCATCCTGAGAGGTCCAAACTGGGCCCTACCTTTCCACATCCACACTGATGCCTCGAACAAAGCCATAGGTGCAGCTTTAGGACAAGTTGAGAAAAAACTTCCATATGCCATTTACTTTGTTAGCAAAAACTTGTCCAAAGCTGAGCTGAATTACACTGTAACCGAGAAAGAATTCTTGGCTGTGGTCCATGCACTGAACAAGTTTCGACATTATATCACTGGCTATCAAACATTTGTACATACTGACCATGCTACAATTAGATATTTAATGAATAAACCAGATGTGAATGCTCGTATTATTAGATGGTTACTTTTATTGCAGCAGTTTGATTTGACCATTGTTGACAAACCAGGTAGAGAAAATGTTGTTGCTGACTTTTTATCTAGATTGGATTTGTCTGCAGATGAGGATGGAACAGTGGATGACCAGATGCCCGATGAACATCTGTTTGCTATTTCAGTACTCTCTCCATGGTTTGCTGATATAGCAAACTACCTTGTTTCAGCACAGTTCCCTCCGCACCTATCTTCAAGAGAGAAGAGTAGAATCATCAGAAAAAGTGCCTCATTTACTTGGATCGGGGGCAATCTGTTCAAGCTTGGCCCCGATCAGATCTTAAGGCGTTGTGTAAGGGAGGAGGAAGTCTTTGATATCCTCCTCACTTGTCATGTTGGGCCTTGTGGAGGACATTTTGCAGCAAAGAGAACTGCTTTCAAAATCCTGCAGGCAGGCTACTATTGGCCCACACTTCATCAAGATGTCAGAAGATATGTCAGCCAGTGTGACCAATGCCAAAGAATGGGGAAACCGACCCAAAGGGATGAGATGCCTCTCCAACCTCAAGTGACTCTTGAGCCATTTGAGAAGTGGGGTATGGACTTTGTGGGCCCAATCAACCCTCCTTTGAGGCAAAGGTCTTACATCATTGTGTGTACTGACTACTTGACAAAGTGGGCAGAGACTAAAGCAATCAAAGCAGCAACAGAAGAAAAGGTGGCCGAGTTCCTAAGAGAAAACATCTTCTATAAGTTTGGCTATCCAAGAGAGCTGGTCACCGATCAAGGGAGCCAGTTCACATCCAACCTGGTTGAAGATCTACTAGCTCATCACAAGATCAAGCATAGGACTTCCACCCCCTATCACCCTCAAGCAAATGGGCAGGTGGAAGTCACCAATCGAGCATTAGAAGGGATCTTGACTAAGGTGGTGAGCAGCAGCAGAAAGGACTGGGCAGATCGCCTGGTTGAAGCCACATGGGCTTACAACACCACTTGGAAGACCACCACCGGCTTCACACCTTATGAGCTGGTCTATGGGAAGAAAGCTTTGCTGTCCATTGAGTTTGAATACAACACTTTGAGGATGGCAGCTCAGCTGGACCTAGATCTCAGCCATGCACAACAAGAAAGGTTATTGCAGCTGAATGGACAGGATGAGCACCGAATGCAGGCCCTCCTTCACTCAGAAGTGGTTCAACTTCAGAGAAAGGTGTGGCATGACCAACATCTCCATGACAAGCAATTTCAGCCGAGAGATTGGGCTTTGTTGTATGACTCCAGATACAAAGATTTCAAGGGAAAGCTGAGAACCAGATGGCTAGGGCCATATTCAGTGGAAAAATGTCATGATAATGGATCTGTTCTTATTCGGACCCTTGATGAGGAAGCCATCCCCATGCTTGTCAATGGGCATCGATTGAAGATCTACAGGAAGCCCCTCTCAAGACAAGAGTTCATCAAGACTATGGAGAAGGCAGTGTTGGTCATAGAGAAGGGTTCTGCCCCTGCTTTGGGCATACCCTGAAAAATCTAAAAAAAAATCTAAAAAAAATAAAAATACATAAATAAATAAAAAAAATAATAATAAAGATCCTTGGGTGAAAACCTTTCTGAGGCGCCCAAGGCAGGTGGTAGGGGTGAAAACCTCATTGAGGCGCCCCTATTGTCTTTTCAAAAAAGGGAGATGGGAAAAAGATCCTTGAGTGAAAACCTCTTTGAGGCGCTTAAGGCAGATGGCAAGGGTGAAAACCTCAATGAGGCACCCCTGTTATCTTTCAAAAAAAAGAAAAAAGAAAAGAAGAAAAAACAAGGTTAGCAAGTTCATATTGTAAAATTGCATGCAGGTGTTCTATGGAGGAGAGGAAGCCTCTCAACTCAAAGCCAAGGGTCCTCATCATGCAGTCAGGACACCTCACCAGCACCCCCTCCAGGAATACTCATTTTTTCCAAGGTATGTGCAATTTTATTACAGCTTGAGTCTTCTACAGGAAGACGCAGATTTTCTACAGGAAGATGCAGATTTTCTACAGGAAGGTGCAGACTCTCTACAGGAAACGCAACCTTTCTACAGGAAGCTCTGTATTTCTACAGGAAACTTCCTGTAGAAGCCCAGAACGGCCCAGAATTCATTTCATGAAGAGATCTAACGGCTAAGGATCGGTTTGGACGCATGCAAGCCACTGTTATCACCCTTGCACATTGCTGTTATCTTGTTCCACCATCCTTGTCGACATGCAACAAAGTTACCTGCACCAGCAAAGCAGATCGATGAGTTCTCAAGAAAAAGCAAATCGTAAAAAAAAAACGCTGGAGATCTCATACCATATCCATCTCAGTCATCCAGAAGCCCCGAGAGCATGATCGGGAGGCCATCCATCGTCGTGCAGCATGCACCCAAGGAGGAAGAACTGTTACCAGACATCCCGCGGGAGTCCTGTAACAGTTGAGCCCGCTAGAGTGTATACTCTTCACAGCGCTAGCCATATGCAGTGAAACGTGAGCGCATGCAACTAAAACATCCCATCCATCGACGGCAGCTCGTGAACATGGACCTCCGGGCCTGTGTAAGTTCGCCAGCAGCAGGTAAATCGACTCATCAGCGTCCAAAGAGCCGAAACATCGTGTGCAGCCGCGGAGGTAAGTGTCTCGACCCTTCCTTCCATCAGACTGCATGAATGTTACTTTGATTGATTGCTAAGTGTAAAGGTGAATGGGTTGAGCGGCCGTATGGCCATTTGGCCGGCCACGTCGGCCAGTTAATGGTCTAGTTGGATGTGTGGGTGGCGGCCATGACAAAAAGAATGGGCAGCATGCACGTGAGAGCAATCCTGTCGAAGAGAATGAGTTTAACCGAAGAGGCGGCGGCAGATCTGCGGGAATTGGTGCGGCAGCAAGTGAACGCGCAGTTGAATGATGGGCTGACGTCACCCAACGGTCCGGCGGGGACAGCTCACCCCCCGCGCCACGAATTCCGCCAAATTCAAAATCTAATCGGCTAGATTGCACTCATGCATTTATCAACCACCGTTTTGAACTCGAGCGGCTATCCTGATCCTTCTGCAGTGTGATACGCCGAGCCTTTGGCCATCAGAACGATTGAGAAGCACACCCAAGGTGCAGACCGACTGCAGTCTCTCCCGAAAATCGCGCGCTGCATTCTACAGGAACGCTGTCATCCTACAGGAACGTAGTTTTCTACAGGAAAGCGGGTGCCTCACGTAAAAAGGTGGCCAATTAAAGAGGTAACCCTGAACTCTTCATGCAACTGGTTATTAAAGGTGGCAGAATTGTCGTCCACAGTCTGGTCATAGAAAAACGGTGAAATTGTTGTCTGCTGTGCCTATACTGTCATTCTACAAGATGTTGAGTAATTAAACTGTGTTAAGTTCCTCAGGGATAAGTTTGTGGGTTATGTGCATGACATTCTACGCTCTGTCTCAGTAAACCAAAACCTCTTCCACAACCACCACCTCTGGTTAAGAAAACTGTGTTATCATGCCGGGTGGGTTTATAAGACGAGAACCCACTGATTCAACCAAATTAAGGGAAAACCAGGAAGTGGTAGAGCTCTTCACACGGGTTCAATGGATATCTTTCTGTGATAAGCTGCAGGGTTACGACGTTGAAGTGGCCGAAGAATTTTTGCAGGCTCTGAAGCCGAAATCCAAGACACTGGCCACAGTGAACTTCAGGGGTCTAAGCCTCAAGCTTACCCCGCAATATATCAGTCAAATTACTGAACTTCCGATGGGTTTGCCATGGGATAAGGAAGAAAGGAAGTTGAGCCAGCAGGCCAAGAAAGAATTCTTTCCACCTGAGGAGGAATTCTCGGAGGACAAAAATGGGGTGCGAAGAACAAGTTTGTTGCCACCATGGAACGAAGTTAGCCTACAAATCATGAAGTATATAACCTGTGAAGGTCGTTATAGCATCGTGTACGGGTATCACTTTCGGTTGCTCACTGAATTGAGGCACCGGATTGATCTTCCTGTAGAACAGAAACTGGGCATTCCTTATTTCCTGCTACAGTCCCTAATTGAGTGTGCCACAAAGTTAAAAGAAGGCATACCAGATCAGGTAGCCCACCATGGGTTGATCAAACTGCTTGTGGAGGATGCGCTTCATTCATATAAGGTTCCCCTCTCATGGGAATCATTCAGGAATTTGACAAGAGATGGAGACATAAAAATATTGATTGAAGAAACGGGTTCCTCCAGTAGTGAGGAAAAAGGATCAGTGGCCGAGGGAAAGAGAGAAACAGGCCAGAAGACCCCGACCACAATGCAGAGGAAAGAACAAAAGAAGAAGCATGAGAAAAAGGACGACAAAGAAGAGGACACACCCATCTTGTCAGCAAGAGAAAAGAGGTTGAAGAGTAGAACGGACAAAGCTAAGGTGGTCCACGTCAGCCCAGGTACCTCATCAGCACCTGCAACCAAACCAAAAAGAAAAACCCAGGCAGCAAAGCAAGCCAAGGTGGAGACACCCGTGTCTACAGGAAAGCAGAAACAGGCTTCTACAGGAAGCTCGAAAACAAAGAAAGGGTCTTCTACAGGAAGCCCGAAATTGGCAAAAGGGTCTTCTATAGGAAGCCCGAAAATTACCAAAACAGGGGCTTCTACAGGAAGCCCTGAAAAGGTGAAACCCAAGGAGAAGAAGGTGGACATTCTGGCAAGGGAGGCAGCAGCTGTATTAGCTGGCCTCAGCACGCCACCTAAGCAAAAAGGAAAGAGGAAGAGGGAGGCCCCTCTATACTTTAAAGCTCGAAGAAGTGTCCGAATAAAGACAGGCAAACCACAGCCTCCGTCCAGCAGCCCGATTGTTATCGAAGATACCCCTGCTTCTCCCAAGGAAAAGTCCCCCTCAAGGATAACAGTCACCTACGAGAAGGGGAGTCCAAAGAAAAATACGTGGCAAGAAAGGTTAGACCTGTTGACTGAACAAACTCGGCTACAGGAAGCTGAAAATATTCTACAGGACACTCTGGCCCGGCTACAGGAAACGGAGAAGAGGGAAGGAGAAGGACCCTCATCACCACCAAAGGAGGGTGAGGTAGAGCCACC
Source organism: Pinus tabuliformis (assembly GCA_031772625.1). Lineage (NCBI taxonomy): Eukaryota > Viridiplantae > Streptophyta > Pinopsida > Pinales > Pinaceae > Pinus > Pinus tabuliformis. Next base: position 1,915,640,943 of record CM062816.1, read on the forward strand.
TGAAGAGGCAGAAGAAGTACATATACCAGAACCCAGCCCTCAGCCTAGTCTGAGTTCATACTACACCTTCTTAGAGGTGGGCAAAATCATACCGCAGAAATTTACTATACCCCTATTTTTTGCATTGGAGGAAGAAAGAGTCTGTACCCACACATGGATGCAGATCGCCAAGTCAAAGGGTGTGGCGGACATAGGCCCTTTACAAGAGCAACTCAAGGAGGTCAGGAGCGAATTCACCATGGCTAAACATGTGGCTAATTGCCAACGTGTGCTTCTACAGGAAGAAAACCAGAAGCTGAGATTGCAGCTACAAGAACTAAGGGCAGGGGCAGGTACATCCTCCAAAGACACCACAGAGGAACAACAAGGCAAAAAGGAGCTGACCACCACTCTTGAGGAACCAATGACACTTCTACAGGAAGCAGGACAACAAACAAAAATTGAAGTGCAAGCTCTAAAAGAACAGCTGCAGCAAAAGGAAGCACAATTGGCCTGCATGGCTAGTTGGGCCATGGAGGCAATACAGTGCAGACAACCTGCAAAATCCTATGGACTGTACTTAAAAGATCAATGGCTGCAGTTTCAAATAAATACCTTGGCACAAAGAGGTATTTCACATATCCAAAACCCACAACAATTTTCTGAATTGTGCAGTACTAGTTCATCAGAAGACAAAGGCAAATTAGCAGAGTTCTACCTCCACAATTTGGCTTTGCCTAATGAAGTCTCCTGGGATCCCAATATTGCCTTGGGTGATATGCAATTGATGGCGTTCGCTTCATGGTTGAACCATGAGGATCAAAGAGCAGCTGAAGCAAAATCGGTCATGAACCGAGAATTGAGCGAGCCACTGTTCATTCGAGCAGAACCAGAGGATCCGGTTGCACTCATCTCAGCCCACCAACAGTTGTCTACTGATCCCACAGCTTCCTTGAGATTTATGGACCAACAGGCCCAAGCCATAGCTCATTTTGAAGACATGGAAAGATTGTTAGGAGAAGGTGCTGCCCAAGCATGTACACGCAGATGGAATACCTTGGCACACAGCTTAAAAATCCGGGAGTACCATACCCCAATTCAGATGAGGGAAGCTTTGGCAAGGGTAGACCTTCACAAGAAATCCATGCAAAGCCTCCAGGCCAGCTGGATTGGCCTTAAACTCAGCCCACCACTACTGCTAGGGTTGACTGAAGGCAATACAGAGGAGGATGACAGTAAACAATGGGAAGAGGTGAACAGGAAAGCAGGGTTTCATATCAGCAAAGAGGACACTACCACAGAGCCTTGGGATGTAAGGGAAGCAGTAAAAGCAATGAAGGATGAAGATTTGGACTAAGTTGCTCAAGGATGAGCAAATATTTTAGCTGGGGGGTGATGATGAGCCCCAATTTTTGGTACAATTTGGGCTCATATTGGCCTACTTACCTTGCTCAACCATTCATCTTTTACCACTTATGCATTCATTTCTTAGTATATTCGTGTTGTTTGTAGGAAGAAGGGCAGGCATTATATCTATGTGACTAATACATGATGATTTCAGGTTTGTGGCATTAAAGAGAGCAAAAGACCACGTAAATGGAGACAAGGAGACAGCAAAGGTGACATTGTGGATTCATAGGGAGGTTGTCCATAGTCTTGATGACCTTCCTCGTGATTTTCACCTTAACTCCGAGCTCCAACAGCTCTCCCCACCGAGCTTAAAGGCAGCCAACACGTTCTACAGGATCAGCAGTTTACAGCAGTTTTGACTTCCAGTTGGACAGCCAAGCTCCACAAATGGAGGAAGCTAGCTTGATCTTCATTTTGTATAAATATGAAGGCCGTAGCCTTTGTTAGGAGCTTTTTGACCTTCTGAATTACTATTGTAATCTCTGAGCACGAGTTACAGCTCGGTGTTTGTTTGTTTTGTAATCCAGTTTTGGCATGACATTAGACTTTTGATTATGAATAAAGGCAAGCAGATTCGGATCTAATTCTGAGCTTTTAAGGGAGCTATAGCTCTCAGGTTAGGGCCTAACCTGAGAGCAATAGATCTCCTCTTCTTGTAGTGTTATTTGCCTTTCTTTCCAGCACTTTGTTCCTTTGTTTGATATGCATTTCAAGAACACAGTCTGCTGATTTGATTTCGTTAATAAGATTGAGTAGGATTAGCTTATGGTTAAATCCCTTTCAGTTGCTTAGATCAGAATAGGAGGTTTGTAATTCACTGGAGCTCCAAGAAAAAGGTTGTTAGTGCCTTCACTGCCATCTCTGTTTAGGGATTGGGGTGCAGTCTTACCAACCACCAAAAAAAACGCAGTTTTTTCTACTTTTATGCAAGCTGCAACACAGTCGGTTTAATCGTGGATCCTTTCATGCATTTTTCTCTTGAGCCATACTTCATCACTACAGTTCCATGCACTACTTTTCTTCATGATTTACAGCGTTGTTCATTGGTTTAATAGCACAGGTAGCACTGGTTAATGAATTCTCGTTTTTGGTGCAAGACATAAGTAATTTGTTTTATTTACACTGCTCCATATCCTTCTACTTTCTTCTTCTTCTTCCTAACCACGCCTAAAGCCATCTACTCGACCTCTATTCAGCTCGTTCACCTTCCAACTCTTCCATTGCCCACGTAGCTTCATCTTTTTGACCTTTCGTTGATCCCATCCTTCTATCCACCAACCACTTCGTGCACTCTTTCTCCGTCCTATTTCTCTGCCCCTGAGTCATCACAAGCTCCATCTCCACCTTACCTATCCACCCATACTGTTCCATCACTTCACCATCACCCAAAACTTCCACTTACAGCACATCCTGTAGAAGTTAGCAGATTTCCTGTAGAATTCCTTAGTTTCCTGTAGGATCCCCTGCAGACATCCTGTAGAAGCCTGCAAACTTGGTTGCCGAGCATCCGAATGTTGTAGACTTCTGTGGACTGATGCTAAGGATCCCCTGGGACCTCTCCTAGCCCCCCTGTCCTTTCCCAAGCTTTCCTTCCTTTCGCACCACCTCTGCACAGCCAAACCCTAATAAGAAATAAAATCATCATCACTCCAACCATTTAAGCAAAAATACAAAAACATGTTCTTTTCAATAAAAGTAGTTTAAGTTCATGCATTTCACATCATTAGAAGTAATGGCATCATTTCCAGACACTTGCACTCCCACCATTGCATCATAGAGGTTAAGCTAGTCAGATTAGGGTTAACTAGGGTTTCCATGTTTTGGTTGGCTTTCAGTTCATTTTTGCAAAGTAGATTAATTTCCTCTGAGATAGCCTTCATCCATCATTTAGCAAGCTTCTTCTGAGAGCATATAGAAGTTGGCTTGAGCCCTAGCGGACTTGTGCCAGCTGACCAAGTGACAACTGCGAAAAGAGCTAGTACTTGTGCATACAGCACCGTCGCTTCCAAGTTTGTACGAACTACCGGGTTGACAAAATTAGAGATAGGAAGCTCCAGGAGTTGTAGCATTATTGCTACAATACTGGAGCCCACCAGAGAGCCATTGACAAGCATAATGTAAAAAGGGGTTTCAATCACGGATTTTATCTAGGAGATCCAAGAGTGAGAAAAACTGAAAGCATCAAGCACAAAAAGTAGATAGTTCCATTTTATGTGGTCAAAATCTTTTGACATGTCTAGTTTAATGAGCATACCTAGAGATTTGGAGGTTTTCAAAGAGTGAACCATTTCATGAGCAGTGATGATGCCGTCCATTATTTGTCTACCTTCCACGAATCCTATTTTCTACGGGCTGATGATGTGTTCCATTAGGGGTTTTATCCATCAGACCATAATTCCTGATATAATATTGTAGATAACATTGCAGAGGGCTATAGGTCTATAGCCATTGGGATCCACCGCTACTCCTTTTTTTGGAATAAGCGTTAGAAAGGTGGCATTTAGACCGGACCAGATTATGTGAGAATGACAAGATTCTTCAACCAATGCATGTATCTCAGCACCCAGAAAGGGCCAATAGGATTTGAATAATTCTAAAGTGTATCCATCTGGATCCAATGACTTGTTGGAGGGGAGGTTGCAAACCACTTCTTCAACCTCCAGGAATGAAATTTCTTGCATCAAAGCTTTGTTTTTCTCCTCTGTAACCACTTGGGGAATACATTGTCATATATTTGAGATGGCTTCCCTCCTATCCTCATGGGGCTCTTGAAGAATTTCCTGAAAATGGTTGATTAGTTCTTCAATGATGTCTTCATGTTGGACTATCCTTTGGTCGTTTTGGCCATTGAGGGAAAAAATTATGTTCACCTGCCTGTGCTTGAGCATTGTACGATAGAATAAATTTGTGTTCCCATCCCCTTCCTTGAGCCATTGGAATATAGATTTCTATTTCTATAGAATTTATTCCTTCCGTCGTTGTTCAAGGGCCTCCAAAAGTCACCCCTCTTGGACCACCATGTTCTTTGTCCTGCCATCAAGAATGATTTTTTGTTGGATATCCTTCATTTCTTGCTCCAGTGCCCTTTTGTCCTTATGGATGTTACCAAAGTCAGGAGTGTTCTAGGCTTTAATATGTTTCTTTATCTCTCTTTGCTTGAGCTGGAAGGTTTCCATGAGGTTACACCCAGAGACGGAGATCTCCTTCCACCATCCTTCAAGTTTTTGGATGAAGTCAGATCTTTCAAGCCAGAAGGATTCAAAATAGAAGGGCCTATTCTTTGGAGCCATTCTAAGATCGATTTCTAGCCAAATGGGCCAGTGATCGGAGCCAAGGTATGGGAGGATAAATCTTGAAGATACAAATATTGTTGAAGAAGATAGAAGGAAATAATCAAGCTTCGAGGCGATTTGGTGCTTACCTCCCCAACGATTGTTCCAAGTGAAGGTGTTGTTGTTGAATTCAATATCTACCATGTGGAGATATTGGATTGTTTCTTGAAAGGTTCTGGAGATGGGGTCAATTCTTATGACACCTCCTTTCTTTTCGCTTAGATCCCTGATCATGTTGAAATCCCCAACAAGAATCCAACTATCTGTAGCCAGAATGCCTTTCAGTTTCAGTAGACTAGAAAGGAAGTTGGCCCTTTCACCAGGGGTTGCTAGACCATAAACCCCTGTTATCCAAACTTGAGTTGTGGATCCAATGAATTCAAATTGGCTAGAGAGGCTATGTGGAAAAGTGATCTAAGACCTGAATTGAATGGATTTGAAGTAACAAAGAAAGCCTATCCCACTAGTTGTGCCCTTTGCATCTAGCGCCATGTAGCCTGCTCCTGGCCAGCAACAACACCCTATTTTTTTTAGTTTCTCTTGAAACACAGCCTCCTGCAGAACTATGATATCTGGTTTCTCCTAATGAATCATGTCTTTAAGTTTGATCAGGTGCTCAATATTTAGCTCAAAAATTAAATTTCTTAGAATGGATCGAAACCTAAATGACCGCGTTTGTATAGGAAAAATGATCCTAATGCAACTCGTTTCACTAAAAATTGAGTGTGGATGAGGAAGTTACTGAGTTTTATGTTTGCTTTGCTAAACATGAGAAATTTAAAAAAATTGCACAGTCACTGCACAGTCAGCAGTCCGTACTGTTGACGTGGTAGATGACTGTGCAAGGTCAAAGTTTGGTCAACACCCAATCAAATCTCACCAAGTGTCATGTTATGGTTGGATTTGAGGTTGGTTATGTGGTAGCTTATTAGTGAACAAAGGTGGACTAATGAGGAGGGTACAAGTGGCAAGCCCAGAGGCCGCCACATGTCCCTCCCCAAGGTCAAGCTCGACATAGTGGAACAAAGTTTTATGGAGGCACTGGGGTTCAACCCCATGAACTCCTATTCACAGACAAAATCTCTTCACTTCCTCCACTAATAATTATTACTTAACCATATGGTGGACCACGAAAATTTAAAGTTTTAAGTTTTGAGAGTTGGCGATTAAGGGGGTTCCAGCCGGCAGGTCAACCCTCCCCATGTGAATGTGCTCACAGTTACAAAAAATGGTTACGTTAACCATCAGACAACACACCTTAACCACGACATTAAACCACCACATGTGTACACATAACCAGCCAACTCAAGCAGTTAGCGAAAACCGTGCCGAAAAACATAATCATGAAATTCACGCCGTCTCATGTGACCTCCTCCGAGATAACCGCATGCTAACAATTATCATTAACTGTGTGGTAAAACGCGTTAAAATCGGATTAGCGCTTAATAATCCGTGGTTAGTGCTAATTAAACTCTAGTTTAGTTTGGCAGTTCTGACAATTTTGGTGCCAACTCCAGATTTGGTGGCCCTAACTGGAGTTCTTCTAGATTTGGAGGAGGATTTCTTGGGAAAAATTGTTTGAGCCATAACTGGAGCATTTTTCAACCAAATTGAGCTCAGGAAAAGGTGTTCCTAGATAATTTCGACATTTTGAACACAATGGAACATGAATCAAGAGTAGTAGAGATTTGTAAACAACATTTTTTTTCCATATTGAGCTAATACAGAGGTCCAAGCCATGGAATCTGGACCAAGGAGATGTAGCCCAGGAGGGGTGAACTCCTTCATCAAAACATTGTGTTAAGTGTTAAATTGATGGTTTGCTGTACCTTTTTTTCTACTGTTCAACATTGTTATTTTATGCTATTTTTCTCATGAATGTCACATTAAAAATTAATTAAAATTACCTGTTTAAATTCACAAACGACCTGAGGAAATCTATCCATAGGAAGCAATGGAAAAGCATTTGTTTGTAAATCTGTAATTAAAATTAGCACCAAAAAACTAACATTCAATAATAGATCAAGTTGGTATTAGAGGAAAGGTTTATTTTCTTGATTGCTTGAGTTTTGTGCAAGTAGGGTTTTAATGGTTGCAAAATTGTGATGTTTACAAGGTTAAATTTGTAGAGAGGAGAAGGGAAATTGTTGGTTGCAACTCCTAAGGTAATGCCCAGAAGAAGGAGAGCCACAAGACCACAATCTCCACCAATCAAAGTTCCAATTCCAGCTGCACTTGAAAAACCTCAAGTTTTTCCTTGAACTGAGATTTAAGAGGTACAAGCAGTACCAGAAATTGAGCCTAAATCCACAACCATCATGTTAGGAGCAAGAGAGACTGAAGGTCTTTCAGAAGAGGAAGCATTCAAGAAATCTTTCTATCACTTGATTGATATGGTTAGAGTCCTCTATGAAGAGAGGAACACTAGAATGGCTGGAGAGAGCTCTAAGCCTCCACATGGAAAAGGAAGCTCAGGAGACATAAAAGATGATAAGAAGGATTCCAAGGGTAATGGAGGAAAACCACCTCCATCTCCACCATCTTCATCATCATCTTAATCATCCTCAACATCTCAAACATCTTCCACTTCCACCACCAAAATTGTCCATACTCATTCCAAAACCCCAAAAGGAAAACTCCCTTACTCAAATTAGACATTAAGTTTGAACTTCCCATGTACAATGGTGAAGTGAATGCAGAAAAGTTAGACAATTGGATTCGAAAATTGGAGGTATACTGTAGAATTCAGAACCTTCATGAAGATGATATAAAGATCCATTTGGCTTCATTGAGGCTAGAATGAGCATCATTAGTCTGGTGGGAAGAAAAAACTCAAGAGGAAATGCAAATTCACGGTAAGATATCCATTTCTTGGGTTGAATTTGTTTCTGCAATTAATTTTTTTTTTTACCCTTTAGCCTATATGCAAAAATCCATTATGAGTTGGTAGAATTTTAGGCAACTTAAAGGCCAAACAGTCCAAGACTATACCCAGGAGTTTAGAAAGAGGGTTTTGTTGTTAGGAGTAAACTTGAATTCCCAAGATACACTGTTGAAATATATTGGGGGTTTACATTCCTATTTGAAACATACTATCCTTATGTTCAATCCAAGAAATTTGGATGAGGTATGTGTGCAAGCCACACACCTTGAAGCAAGGGGAAAGAACATTCAAGAAGAGGGTAGTAAGAAGAAGCCTTTCAAGGGTAAGGAGAAAGAGAAGGGGGGAAAATGGAAGGGAAAGAAGAATGAAAGTGTGAAGAAAGAAGGGGAGAAAACCATATGCCAACATTTTTCCAAAGTTGGGCATGATGAAGCCCATTGTTGGAAATTACATCTCGAACTAAGGCCCAAGAAACAAAACAATAAGGGAAAACAAAAGACGACCGCTACCACACAACATGACCTTGGATCAAATTCTGGTGATGAGACCAAGATTTCAGCCATGGTCACAAAAGGGAAAGAAGTTGTTGCAAGCACTAGCTCCTCAAACAGTCCAAACAACACTCCAAATGAAGAATCAAGAATAGATTTGTTTCATGTAAGGGCGGCTACAACCACCCTCCAAAATTTTGCCTCAGCTTCGTTTTGGAGACTCCCTTCCATCCTTCGCAATAGCATGTCATTCTTCATCAAGTACACAAGCTTTAGTTTTTTTCTTGCATAAAGGCAGTCTGTCGATCACAACTCAATGCATTTCCCTCACAGGCTGATCACTCAGACTTTCTCAAGCTGTGGGCTGAGCAGCTCCCCCAAGAAATTGCACAAATCGTGATGGAAACCAACCTTCCCTCCATAAATTGCGCAATCCTGACTGGTAGCTTGCTGGGCTCCAAAATTGCACAATTCTGGTAGTCAACGCTCACAATGAAAATTGCACAATTTTCCCTAGAAGGGCTGCTCAACCCAGAAATAGCGCAAATCTGGGCGGCAATCAGCTGATCTGCCTAGAAATTGTGCAAATCCCCTAGGAAGCCAGTGCATCTCCCAGCCTGAAATGCGCATTTTCTCCCAGCAGTTGAGCAGTCTCTTGCATTTGCAGCTAAGTTAACTAGTTCCCTCTGGGATGAAGCAAAAATGACTTGCATGCATGGGTTGCTTCTCCCAAGGTAGCATGCAGAGGCATCCCTTGTTTCAAGGATCTATTTTTAGTAGTTAGAGGTTACGTGCAAGGATCATTTCAGAAACCTCCCTCTAAGTGTCACTTTCCCTAGATTTGTGGCATGCGCGTCACAACCTCAATGTTATCAAAACTCATCAACAGGATGCCGCAAAGCTTATTCCTCACATAAACCTTGTAGATCTGACATCCCACACAACATCTAGGATTTGTTGGCACACTCATCTTAGTTGTTTTGGGGTAAGCCTGCTTTCAATGACTTATGTTGCATTTCTGGTGCTTTTTGTATTTCACTTCATATGAACACTATATTCTTGATTTCAGTGAGCGCTTGTTATCGTTTTGATACATTCTAGCTTGTACTAGCACCGTTTCAGTTTACATCAACATCTCACTACTGTCGCATGCATGAAACTGATTTTCATGAACGGTCACTGATTCGCGACTCACCTCTCCCACATGCATGTTGATTGGTTTTCTGAATCTGTCATTCACAATTTGCATGCACGATCATTCACTCATGATTACACTCAGTATCACCATGCATTCGTATTCACATTCACTTTTAGTTTCCCATTAGCGAGTCTGGCCAACCTTGGCCCAAACTCTGCCTTCACTAAACAACATTGTGCAATCTGGGGAAGGAAGTGTTTTTGGGAAAATTACTGTCTTGTCGAACGACTAACCCTCTAGGTTTAGAAGCTACCCTAAAAACAATAGTTTAAAGAAATTCAATGATTTTTCATATGTGTAACAGATAAGAGAAAGATAGTGGAACCAACCTGGAACTTCTGCTTAATCCCTTGCTTGATCTCTCTCTCCTTTGGCAGATCCTGCAACTCCTCCCCATACTTAACACGCTTGGAGAGTACCTGCACAAGTACAACAACAAAGAACTGTCAAAGCATCATGATCTATTACAACATAAACATTACAGAATCAGATATATAATGAACAAATGATAGCATTCACAATTGCACAATCATATGGGAGAAAAATTGAAGAGCTTTATTAATAGAAAGGAGAATTACAACCCAGTTGTCTGATCCAGCGCCATCCTCCCAGCTTCAATCCTTCTTCACCTCATGAAATAGCAAGATCACACCAACAAGAATACAATGCTCTCTCCTCAATTACAAACTATCAACATTTACTTGCAATTCAAGACATTCCAGCCTTTTGATCCCCTAGATGAGAGATCCTTTTATAGATGTTTGCAGGGGTATGAGTCATCCATGGAGATCGATTAGTTTCATTCCACTTGTTACAATTGGTTCCACAAGAGAGGGGAATTCAGAGAGGCAAGTGGCACAGGAGAAGTTTCTAGAAGATTCCATGAGCAACCAACTAACAAACTGTCCTGGAAATTGGTCCATCCTCACCCATCACACCTTATAGAAGGCCTAAACAGTATGCATCACACCTTGACAGTGTACCAGTCAGTATGCATCGTAGTTTATCAGTGGAGCAATCAATATGGTCCAATTTAGGCTTTTTCTGGATGACTTCTGAAGTGGAGCTTTTGGGGAATGATGCCCTTAGATGACTAAGTTCCTTTAGGGTATGAAACAACTCTTTTAGGGGTTGATGAGCCATATTTTATCGACATATAAGTTTGGGGTTGATGTGCCCAAATATGTCTATAACAGTTTCCCCCTAAAGCATGAGGTCGTAAAAATTCATGTCGGGTGAAATTCTTTATCATGAGGATCCGAAGTTTCGAACTGGAAGGTGACCTGCATAAGTTACAATACAATACATCATCATAATATGATTTTCATGATCTATTTGAGGGAGGCATTCCCATGCTCAGCTTTATAAATTTCATTTCATGTACATAGATCAGATAGTCGTCTGCAGTACAGACTGGTGATTCTACAGATATACAATCATTATCCACGATTAGGATGACCATCTGTGTAGAGCCTTTGTACATTTGATGGTTTTTATCCCTGAATATATCGTAGCCCGGATGGATGAAACTAGATTCAGGGTCTTCAAACTTGTTCAATCTTCGCTCGATGTACAAGTCAAAGCATGTGAAAAGATGTCCTGAGGTCGAACATGGAAAGGCATCGCCTGATTACCAGCCAATGACGTGAGTGGTTAATAGATGCGAGAGGAATCACCGATAATGATAATGATCCTCAAGGTACTACATTACAATTCACGTGGTGTGAATACATGATCTGATGTTGAACATCACGCAAAATCTTTCGGTCGAAGGCCATTGATGTCAACCTGTTGCCGGAAGTGAGAAACTTTCCATTGATGTAAACAAGCTTCAAAGCACTGGAAGGGTGTTTCTAAGTCAACTTCTTGGATAATGAGCTGATGTCGACAAGAAGTGTCTCATCATAGGAGGGCCTTGATGTATCCCACATCTACGACACGAAACGAAGCAAACTATTTCTGGAGGTGAAAATGAACTGACGACACAAGGTTCAGGATTGGTGATCATGAAAAAATGAAGGTTGGAGGTATTGCAGTGTATGAGACATTAACTGGATGAATTCTCAACTGGATGACTTCTCTTGAACATGTTAGTGACACTGAGATGAATTGGTAGCATTAACCCCAAAATATGGATGGTATGAAAGACCAATGGTATGATGACCGGTGAACGGAATAACCCAACCCAACTCAATCATGGAGATGAAGTGAAAGTGTCATGCTCAAGGGCGACTTGCTACCATAAATTCTTCAAGTTTTTTCCCTTTTTCCCCAGTCATTGCTGACCAGTACCTCTTTATTTTTGTCAAGCTTGAGGAGGATAACATATGCTTGTTCTGTAATTCGCCCTTCGGGCAAACCTATTGCTATTTAATGTTTTAACGAGTGTAGCGACAGTGAAACTCGGTCTCATCTAGATGGACAAGTTTGTCGCTATTATTTTAATGAGTTTAACGAAAAAGATAACTTGGTCCTTTTCATGTTTACAGAGTCTAAAAGGGGGCGAAAAGAAAACTCCATAAGTTCTTTTTCGTAAAGTAATCCCTCAGGTCCGAAAAAGGATAAAATAATACAGGAGGGATGACATTTCCAATACTTTAACAAGCTGGAAAGGACAAGTGCTCGCCAATCTTTTCTTATTTTGAGAGTCTGAAAAGAGTTTAAAGATGACTACATTTTGAGGAACGAGTGGTGTCTAGGGTAGAAACTGGTTCCGGTGATGTTAGAACTTCTCAAAATGTGTTGATTTATGTGAAGAGGCTGGCTACTAAGACCACTCATTACAACTATTCCTCATAAAAGGGTAAAAAAACCAAGTGAAATCGTATGATCGACCAAAGAGATGGTGGTGATGGAATGAAACAACCAAGGATCATCTGATAAAAGAGGCTGATAAAATGGCAATCACGAGGTTTAAAATGGAAATGGGTTCATTTTTAGACAAGCTTGAACCATAGGGAACTATGCTTGGATTCAGTTTCATGTTTACACAAGCTTGAAATGAAAAACTATGCTTGGATTCAATTTCATTTTTATTCAAGATTGAAATAAAAAAATATGCTTGAAAAATGGTTTGCATGCCCCCAGCATGATGAAAGGGAGAGTCTCCTGTAACCAAATGGAAGTCACTGCAATGAAGCAGGATGATTATCCAACACCTCTTTGGCTTCGTCCAGATAGACAAAGGTGAATGGGGTGATTCCCTTCACATAACCTACAGGGAAACTTAACTTTACCATTAGGTGCATGCCCCCCATGCTTCATTATATTCACCTAAGTAGACTACTCATAGCTATGAGGTGGATGGAATGAAGGCTCTTTTACGAGATCAAGTGAAAGACTCGACTGGGATTTTACGAGATCTAATCAGAGACTCGACTTGGAACTTTTCTCTTGGGGTCCTTGTTTCATTTTTTAATGAGCTTGACAGAAGACAAGGAAATCTACTCAGATTCCTTGTTTCATTTTTTTAACGAGGTTGACACAAGACAACGGACCATCCTCGTGGGTCTATTTCATTTTTTAACGAGATTGACACAGTAAAAGAACTATCCTCAAAGACCCTTGGTTTCATTTTTTAACAAGGTTGACACAAGACAACGAACTATCCTCAGAGACCCTTGGTTTCATTTTTTAACTAGGTTGACACAAGACAATGAACTATCCTCGTTGAATCTATCACAACTCATGAAGGAGAGATCTAGTTCCAATGCCCCCAGTACATAATGTACAACATCACTGAATTGATCGTTAGTCGATGTAGGTATGGAACAGGTTGCCACATAATTAACCCATGGTGGGGATGATACCATTGGTACAAAAGGACCATTTAGGGAAGATGGTTGACTAGGAGCCATATTTGGACTAGGGGAAATGAAAGCTGGTCAATGGTGACAATCCTGTCTTCATGCGGGAAACAAATCACTCGAAAGAGTGTTGAAACAATAGCTCCCATGTGATAAACATAGTCACGCCCAAGAAGTAAATTGTAATATAAAGGTCTTGGGACTACCCTCACGTTCAGATAAATGGTTTTTCCTCCCAAAGTGATAGGTAACTGAGGAAGGATCCCTAACGGTTGACTGGTTCCTTTGTTAAAGCCCAACAGATTCTGTGTAATAGGGACAAGCGGTGGCGAACCGAGCTCTTGCCATGCAGTTGAGGAAAGGATACTCATTGATGCACCTTCATCTATGATAGTGCTAGATACAATCATTTTACAAACTTGTACTATGATCTGGAAAGGCACATAAGAAGGAAGGCGGGATCCTGCCAGTCGATTCCAATCAAAGGAAGTGACTAGATTACTTGGAGGGGGTATCATAGAAACGAGAGAATTAACCCCTTTAGTTACGATAACTGGAGGATTTTCCTCTTGTATTGATGGAACAGGCAGATTGACATTGACCCCAATCTCATTAGAATCCGAAGTAACAAAAAGAACTTGAGTGGTATCATTTTCACTCTCTTCGGAAAAGGTACGATTTGCTGAAGGTGAAATTAGGTCAACTTTTGCCTCGACCTATTGATTTGGGTTAGGTATAGACTCATTGGATTCACTTTCAGAGAGAGTGGTTTTGACTGGCGGTTGATTTTGGTTAGCCAGTTTATCAACTAGTGAAGGATTTAGGGAGAGTTTCCTGTAACCAGATGGAAGTCGCTGCAGTGAAGCAGGACCATTATCCAACACTTTCTTGGCTTCATCCAGATAGGGACAAAGGTAAATGGGGTGATTCCCTTTACATAACCTACATGGAAACTTAACTTTTCCTTTCTTTCCATGAACTTTACTATCACTAGTTGATGGTGTGTCACCAACATGATCTCCATAGGTTGATGACACAGAATGATGTGAATGTGAAGACCATTCTTCTAAGATATGAGGAATATCAGGACAATTTCGAAGAAGATGGTCTCCTGCACAAATTTTGCATGGATATTTGACTTTGTGAGGCTTAACGGATGGATTTTCATCAGATGTTGCATTCAAAGCAATGGTTGCTTGGTTGCCCCCTTGCTGAATTGGATTCTTCTTCTTCTTCTTATTCCCTTTGTTCTTCTTCTTAGCCACCTGGTTACTAGTACCAATACTTTCACGAAGCGAAGAGGAAGAGGGGTAGGGAGAAAAAAATGAGGAAGAAGGCAAACGGTCAACTTTAGGATCAACTAGAGGTTGATTTTTTCCAGTTGGAGGTGCACTCGATTGCCGAGAAATCACGACATTTTGAACCAAAGAGGTTGAAAACAACCATACTGGTAGGCCAATGGTAAATCTCGGAAGGGACAATGTAGCCATATAAGGAGCACCAATATTTCTGAAAGAAGGAAAGGAATAGGATTTCCATCAAAAGGGATTCCTTGATCGGTGGACTCTGGGTTTGTCACCATATGGAGATCATGTTGGTGACACACCATCAACTAGTGATAGTAAAGTTCATGGAAAGAAAGGAAAAGTTAAGTTTCCATGTAGGTTATGTAAAGGGAATCACCCCATTTACCTTTGTCCCTATCTGGATGAAGCCAAGAAAGTGTTGGATAATCGTCCTGCTTCACCGCAGCGACTTCCATCTGGTTACAGGAAACTCTCCCTAAATCCTTCACTAGTTGATAAACCAACTGACCAAAATCAACCATCGGTCAAAACCACTCTCTCTGAAAGTGAATCCAATGAGTCTATACCCGACCCAAATCAACAGGTCGAGGCAAAAGTTGACCTGATTTCACCTTCAGCAAATCGTACCTTTTCTGAAGAGAGTGAAAATGATACCACTCAAGTTCTTTTTGTTACTTCGGATTCTAACGAGCTTGGGGGCAATCCGCTTGTTCCATCAAGACAGGAGGAAAATCCTCCAGTTCTCGTAACTCAAGGGGTTAATTCTCTCGTTTCTACGGTACCCCCTCTAGGTAGTCTAGTCACTTCCTTTGATTGGAATTGACTGGCAGGATCCCGCCTTCCTTCTTATGTGCCTTTCTAGATAATAGTACAATTTTGTAAAATGATTGTATATGGCACTATCATAGACGAAGGTGCATCAGTGAGTATCCTTTCCTCAACTGCTTGGAAAGAGCTTGGTTCGCCACTGCTTGTGCTTGTTACACAGAATTTGTTGGGATTTAACAAAGGAACCAGTTGACCATTAGGGATCCTTCCTCAGTTACCTATTACTTTGGGAGGAAAAACCATTTATCTAAACGTGATGGTAGTCCTAGGCCCATTAGATTACAATTTACTTCTTGAGCACGACTATGTTTATGGCATGGGAGCTATTGTTTCAACACTCTTTCGAGTGATTTGTTTCCCGCATGAAGGCAGGATTGTCACCATTCACCAGCTTTCATTTCCCGGTCCAAATATAGCTCCTAGTCAACCATATTCCCTAAATGGTCCTTCTGTACCAATGGTATCATCCCCACCATGGGTTAATTATGTGGCAACCTGTTCCATACCTACATCCACTGACAATCAATTCAATGATGTTATACATCATGTACTGGGGGCATTGGAACTGGATCACTCCTTCATGACCTCTTACAGTTTGTGACAAAGGGCTTGAGGATAGTTCTTTTACTGTGTCAACCTTGTTGAAAAATGAAACAGGTCCATGAGGAGAGTTCCTTGTCTTGTGTCAACCTCGTTAAAAAATGAACACAAGGATTTCGAGGATAGTTCATTGTCTGGTGTCAACCTCGTTAAAAGAAGAAACAAGGAGCATGAGGACAATTTCTTGTCTTATGTCAACCTCGTTAAAAAATGAAACCAAGGATGTGAGCATAATTCCTTGTCTTGTGTCAACCTCGTTAAAAAATGAAACCAAGGATGTGAGCATAATTCCTTGTCTTGTGTCAAGCTCATTTAAAAATGAAACAATGTCCCAAGTTCAAAGTCGAGTCTCTAATTAGATCTCGTAAAATCCCAGTCGAGTCTTTCACTTGATCTCATAAAAGAACCTTCATTCTTGATAGCCACGAGTAGTCTACTTAGGTGAATGTAATGAAACTTCGGGGGCATGCACCTAATGGTAAAGATAAGTTTCCCTGTAGGTTATGTGATTGGTCTATCACACCATTCACCTTTGTCTATCTGGATGTAGCCAAAGAGGTGTTGGATAACCGTCCTGCTTCATCGCAGTGACTTCCATCTAGTTATAGGAGACTCTCCCTTTCATCAAGCTGAGGGCATGTAAACCAATTCAAGCATATTTTTTTGTTTTAAGCTTGTGTAAAAACGAAACTGAAGCTAAGCATAGTTTATTCGTTTCAAGCTTGTGTAAACATGAAACCAAATCCAAGCATAGTTCCCCATGGTTCAAAATTGTCTAAAAATGAACCCATTTTCAATTTTTAACCCTTGTGATTGCCATTCTGTCAGCCTTTTGAGCCTTGGTTGTTTTCATCTCATCACCACCATCTCTTTGGCTGATCATACACTTTCACTTGGTTGTTTTACCCTTTTTGAGGAACAGTTACAATGAGTGGTCTTATTAGCTAGCCTCTTCACATAAATCAACATATTTTGAGAAGTTCCAACATCACCGGAACTAGTTTCTACCCTAGAAACCACTCATTCCTTAAAGTGAAGTCCTCTTTAAGCTCTTTTCAGACTCTCTAAATATGAAAAGATTGTCGAGCGCTTGTCTTTTCTAGCTTGTTAAAGTATTGGAAACGACATCTCTCTTGTATTATTTTATCCTTTTTCGGACCTGAGGGATTATTTTATGAAAAAGAACTTATGGAGTTTTCTTTTCATCACTTTTCAGACTCTCTAAACATGAAAAGGACCGAGTTATCTTTGTCGTTAAACTCGTTAAAATAATAGCGACAAACTTGTCCATCTAGACGAGACCAAGTTTCATTGTTGCTAGACTCGTTAAAACATTAAATAGCAATAGGTTTTCCCGAAGGGAAAATTATAGAACAAGCATATTTTATCCTCCTCAAGCTTGACAAAAATAAAGAGATATTGGTCAGCAATGACTGGGGAAAAAGGGAAAAAAACTTGAAGAATTTATGGTAGCAAGTCGCTCTTGAACATGACACTTTCACTTCATCTCCATGATTGAGTTGGGTTGGGTTATTCCGTTCATCGGTCATCATACCATTGGTCTTTCATACCATCCATCTTTTGGGGTTAACGCTACCAATTCATCTTAGTGTCGCCGACATGTTCAAGAGAAGTCATCCAGTTGAGAAGTCATCCAGTTAATGTCTCATACACTGCAATACCTCCAACCTTCATTTTTTCATGACCACCATTCCTGAACCTTGTGTCGTCAGTTCATTTTCACCTCCAGAAATAATTTTCCTCATTTCGTGTCATAGATGTGGGATACATCAAGGCCCTCCTACGACAAGTTGCTTCTTGTCGAAATCAGCTCATTATCCAGGAAGTTGAATTAGAAACAACCTTTCAGTGCTTTGAAGCTTGCATACATCAATGGAAAGTTTCTCACTTCCGGCGACAGGTTGACATCAATGGCCTTCGATTGAAATATTTTGCGTGGTGTTCGACATCGGATCATGTACTCACACCATGTGAATTGTACTACAGTACCTTAAGGATCATTATCATTATCGGTGATTCCTCTCGCGTCTGTTAACAGCTCACATCATTGGCTGGTAATCAGGCGATATCTTTCCATGTTCGAGTTCAAAACATCTCTTCACATGGTTTGACTTGTACATCGAGCGAAGATTGAATGAGTTTGAAGATGCTAGATCTAGTTTCATCCATCTGGGTTGCAATATATTCAGGGATATTTAAATGTCAAATGTATAAAGGCTCTACGCAAATGGTCATCCTAATCATGGATAATGACTCTATTTCTGTAGAATCACCAGTCTGTATCTGTAGACGACTATCTAATCTGTGTACATGAAATGAAATTTATAAAGCTGAGCATGGGAATGCCTCCCTCAGCTAGATCATGAAAATCATATTATGATGATGTATTGTATTGTAACTTATGCAGGTCACCTTCTAGTTCAAAACTTCAGATCCTCATGATAAAGCATTTCACCCAACATGAATTTTTACGACCTCATGCTTTAGGGGGCAACTGTTATAGAAATATTTCGGCACATCAACCCAAAACTTATATGTCGATAAAATAGGGCTCATCAACCCCTAAAAGATTTGTTTCATACCCTAAAGGAACTTAGTCATCTGAGTACATCATTCCCCAAAAGCTCCACTTCAGAAATCATCCAGAAAAAGCCTAAATTGGACCATACTGACTGCTCCACTAATAAACTGTGATGCATACTCACTGGTACACTGTCAAGGTGCGATGAATACTATTTAGGCCTTCTATAAGGTGCGATGGGTGAGGATGGACCAATTTCTGGGACAGTTTGTTAGTTGGTTGCTCATGGAATCTTCTAGAAACTTCTCCTGTGCCACTTGCCTCTCTAAATTTGCCCAAGGATGACCAAGGGAACTAGGAAACCATCTCCAATTCCCATCTCTTGTGGAACCAATTGTAACAAGTGGAATGACACTAAGAAATCCCCATGGATGACTCACAACCTTGCAAACATCTATAAAAGGATCTCTCATCTAAGGGATCAGAAGGCTGGAATGTCCTAAGAGGTTACTGAGCTACCAAAAGTGCATCTAGATGTGTTTGCAAGTCAAATGTTTAACTCATAAACTAAACCAGAGATTGACTGAAGCAACATTTATCTACTATGAAATTGTAGAGCAAGAGCAGTTTGAAAGCTACCTGGCTGGCTTCACACTCTGTCTATAGTTTATAAAATTGAACATAAAACAAACTATAAAAATAAACAAACATCTAGTCTACGAAACCAGAGATTCTGGGTTCTATCCCCAGCAGAGTCGCCAATTTGTTTATGGGAAAATTAGTGCCTTGTCGAATGACTAACCCTCTAGGTTTGGCAGCTACCCTAGAAACAACAGTTTATCGATTATCAAGGGAAGGAAGAATTTACGACACTTCTCTTTTCGACAAAAAACAACAATTACGACACTTTTTGTATCAAAGCAACAAATCGACTAAAACAACTTTTCGAAAAAGGATTGTAAATGAGGAACAAATACACAAAAAAATTCACTGATCCTAATTTAACTGAGGCTGATCTAAGTGATGCAAGTAAGCTTTAGTGAAGAGGCACTGTTCATTTGCAGCAAAACAACCAAACAAAACTGAAAACAAGTCAGAAACTCTCAAATCCTAGATGGGAAATTGAGTTCAGTCAATCATCCCACCTGGCCTTTGGAGAAAACAGTATGATCATTGCACCTAGCCTTTGAATAGGGTGAGATGCATCTCACCTTGCCCATTCAGGAAGTGAGATGCATACTGAGTCATAGTGGAAGACAATGCGATGGTCAAGGGAGCGATTTCTAAAAGTGTTTTGGCTCAAATTTGGAGTAGTTTTCAATGAATCAAGCTTGGATTTGATGAACAATGATAAGCAAAGTATGATGGAATGTCCTAAGAGGTTACTGAGCTACCAAAAGGACATCTATATGTGCTTGCAGGTCAAATGTTTAATTCATAAACTAACCCAAAGATTGATTGAAGCAACATTCATCTACTATGCAATTGCAAAGTAAGAGCAGTTCGAAAGCTACCTGGCTGGCTTCAGACTTTGTCTATAGTTTATCAAATTGAACTTAAAACAAACAATAAAAACAAACAAACATTTGTTCAATCCCTAGCGGAGTCGCCAATTTGTTTATGGGAAAATTAGTGTCTTGTCGAACGACTAACCCTATAGGTTTGGCAGCTACCCTAAAAACAACAGTTTAAAGAAATTCAATGATTTTTCCTATGTGTAACAGATAAGAGAAAGATAGTGGAACCAACCTGGAACTTCCACTTAATCCCTTGCTTGATCTCTCTCTCCTTTGGTAGATCCTGCAACTCCTCCCCAAAATAATACGAAAGGGATGACTTTTTGATAGTTTTAACGAGCCGAACAAGACAAGCACTTGATCTTTTTGTGCAATGATCCCTTAGGTCCAAAAAGATTAAAATATAGAGGAGGGATGGCACTTCCAATGACTTTAACGAGCCGGAGAGGCCAATTTCTTGTCAATATTTTCATATTTTACGAGTCAGATGAAAAGAGCTTAAACGAGACTCATTTTTTGAAGAATGAGTGATGTTTTCAGATAGCAACTGGTTCTAGGTAAGGTTTGGAACTTTTCAATCACGGCAGTGTAAAGAAGGTGGCTAATACAATCACTCATCGTAGCTGTTCCTCAAAAGGGTAAACAATCAAATGGAGGTGTATGATCGGCTAAAAAACAGTGGAGGTGATGGTAAGAACACGACCAAGGTTCAAAAGTTGATAATTATGTGATCAAAATGGTTATTTACCGAAGGTGGGTTTATTTTTTAATGAGCTTGAACTCTGGGGGAACATTTTCTCATTTCTAGGTTTATTTTTTAATGAGCTTGAACTTCGCGTAAAACTGCGCGTTCCAGTCATATAATAAAGATGTCTCATCGATAGGTTCATTTTTTAGGGAGCTTTCCCCATTCGAAAATTTGCTCCAGAGCCTTTTGTATGAAAGCTAGGAACAACAAACTACGAGGTTAAAGGGTTGAGAGTCTACAAACTAAGAAAATAAAAGGTCGTTTTTCACTTGCATGCAAAAAGGTTTGCATGCCCCCAGGCATAACGACAAGTAGAGTTTCCAAGTTACCATATGGAAGTTCTTGCATTAGCAATATTGTTCCATCTGCGTAGTAGAAAAAACAGTTCCTTGGCATTGCCCATCAAAATGGACAAAGGTGACTGTTGTTAGTGCCAGTCACATAACCTTTGACGGGGGAATCCTTTTCCAGTCTAAATCCATTTTCCTAAATGGACAGGGGTAGCAGACTAGTCATATTCCTACACAGAAACCTACCCTATATCTGGGGTTTTCCTACCGAAGTAGACCAGGGGGCATGCCCCCTGGGTTTCAGTCACAATCATCGACTCACTCACACTCATCAGGTGGATGGACTAGAGATTGATGAGATAATACGTGTGCAAAAATACCAGTTAGGGATTGTTACACTAAAAAATGTCACCATGACTATTTGCAGTTAGTATGGCTCCATCAACTGTCATACTATCCTCCTTGGCAAGTCTCATGCCTCTGCTTTCCATGTCAAACTCCAAGAAAGAGAGAAAAGTCATTTAAAGTCAGTTATCTCTGGGTACGCAGTTTCTCTCAGCCTTACCTGCGTGTACGCAACCCAAGTTCAAAATACCTGCGTACTTGTACGCTCTATCTGTAAAGCAATGGGTGCGTACTCCTATAAAGGTCAAAAGGCGCAAGTTTCACTCCAAAAAAGTTACTTGTGGTCATTTCTAGAGCATTCTAGAAGCTTGTTTGACGTGTATGGAGCGCCTCCAGATGGTTCATGTATCCCTATGGAAGAGGAACTTATCCCATCAAGAGGGGAGCTAACCCACCCAAAGAGGGGCTTATCCCATTGATGGTGGACCTGATTAACTTCCTCTACAGCACTATAAATACATGCATTGGGCCAGAGGGAGGGGAGGTTGAAAGCTGAACATTCCTAAGGGTAGATGCTGCTGAGATTAGGACTTCCTTGTAGAAGCTTGTGAGGAGAGATTGTCATCATTCTTGTTTCATTTGGAAGTGGGTGAGCTGATCAAAGTAAAGGAGAACTCTTGCTAGACCCTGGGAGGAACTTGCACAAATCCAAGGCTCAGGTTGTAATGGTTTCTTTTGTTTCCTATTAATACAAATAAGTCCATTCTTCTCAACAATTTGTTATTTATGAGTTGTTTCATATACTCCTTGGTCTGTATGTTAAATATGTTTTATTTTATGAGATATTCAGGTGCTATTTAATCGTTTGATTGTTAGTGAATGCAAGTTTCGAAGAGAAGGAGGAGCTCATTCGGATCGACGAGGCTGGACTACTACAACAGCGTTGGACTACAGGTAGGATCTAAACACTTAATTTCTCATATGGTAAATGCATATTTAGAGAAGGATTGTTCTTAATTGTCTTGTTTGTCACTAGAAAGCCTTAAGCTTCTAGGGAGGTTGGTTTTGTCCGCAAAATTGACTCTTTCCGCATGACAAAATGCCGACTCCACTGGGGAACTCCATTGATGTGAATGTTTTTTCCTTTGTCTGAAACTTTGATCTGAGAAAAGTCTTTTTCTTTCTGGTTTTTGGTTGTCTGACTGTGTGTTTGGGTGGGCTAGCTTAGGGTTAAATTAGATTTTAGTTTTTCTTAGTTTTACTAGAAGTACGCAGCCTATGAGTTCAGCACAGTGCGTACCTGTACGCACTGCGACTGTGTGCACAGAGCGTACCCGCACCTGTGTAAACAGGTTGCCTGCGTACCCTGTCAAAATTGAGAAAATTTCAGTTTTCTCCTTTCTGCCTCTTAGATTTTGCTTTTAATTTGTTTCTTCCACCCAGATCCACTGGTTACCTACTAGAGATCTTCATCTGAACTTGTTTCGTCAATGTCAAGTGTTTTAGTGGAATTCGTAGAGGTTCTAGCCTTAGGGTTTGATTTTTACATTGGTCCTGTAGTGATTTTGGCTTTAGAAGTCGTAAAACCTTGGATCTCCCTGGTATTTGCAGTCTTCTTAGGAGTCGGACCTTTCATAGAATCTATCCTTGTGAGACATCTACCTTTGTTTTGTCTCTTTGCCAAATCTCGGAAAAGTTTGTTGATTGAACTGTGAATTTCATTTTACGAAAAAGAACAAAAGATTTTATGTTTGTTTTTGACTAGTTTTTGATTCTGCATTGACTAGTCCTTAGTTAAATCACGACTGAGTAAAACATCCTGGGATCATACTTTGTAGGTTTTGGCCTCATTAGATTTGCTTATTAGGTGAATTTCTTTTGATTTGCTTTTAAGGAGCTTTGATTTCATAGATTTGTAAAGGTTTGACTTTTGTTTTTTAAATGCTTTGTTAAGTAGGAAAAAATCCAAAAAATCTCTTTTGAAAGAAAAGTTTGCTTAATGGCATTTGAGTCTTTGAATGAAAAGGGAATTTTCGCAAAATAATTAGTGGTCATGTGTTGCATGTTTTGGAAAAGATAAAGAGGTTGTTTCTTTGATTTTCATTGCCAAGAAAGTTGTTTTTATATAAATTTTGCATTCTCCAACTCTCTTAGCTAAGGAATTCATTGAAAAAGAAAATTAGTATAAATCATCCTAAGTGCATCTTTTTAGTGGTTTGAGTCGAGTCTACACACCATCAGTTTCATCTCCGCTACCTTTTGTCTTAAAGAAAAGCCATAAAAATTAACGCTTAAAGTAAAATCAACTTAGTAACTTTTATTTACTAGGGCTCTGAAACACCAATATAGATCAGGCTAGTGTCTTGGAGTAGGAGAGTAATTAACTCTCCAAGACAGCAAAACCAAACAAGTAGCTTATCTTGTGGTAGGATAAATCCAACTGTTTCATTTGTACTTTGGGAAAGCTCCTCTTAAAGGAGAAGCACGAGACCGTGTCCGAACCAGTGAGGGGATCAATCCTCCTTCATTGGGAAAGACGCTAGATACGCACGTATTACAAACGGTAAACCTCGGATTATTGTCGAGGAGCCTTGGGTCACTTGTCGGTAAACCTTGGATTATTATCAAGGAGCCGGCAAGGGGATTGAGCTTGTTACTCTGCCCTTGCGTGCTATCGGGTCGTAGACTGTTCCCCCAGGTATATTTGTTGCTGTTGGTAACCTTAGTGACCATTATCTTTAGGATTCTACCCGAGGTGACGGTGGAGGGAAGATCCCACTGTACCTGGAGTAGACGTCGGCTAGACTCACTTGGATTTTCCGGGGGATTCACTTCACTCGAGACGGTTAAAGTGGAGGAACTTGTGCCAGTCTATTCATTAAGCAGGTTGCCGGGGTAACTGTTCCACCCACCACTTCTGTACTGAATTCGGCAATGTTGGGCTTCATCACCAACTAGTGTTTTCGGTCCGGAAGGCTACTGTTTGTGCATGGTTTGACGCCCTAGATTCTTTAGGCGTGTGATTCAAATTTGTTTGGTTCTTTAGAGACTTTAGGTGGTTTGCTTTGAGATTTTACTTTGTTTGCGTGTGCGGTAGTTAAAAGTTTTTAACTGTGGCGGAATTACCGAGACAGTCCCGTAGACTTCGGGGCCAGTCTCATGAGATTGTTACTGTGGCCGATTTGTTGAGGAAGTCCCGTAGACTTCGGGGTGAGCCTCCTCAAGACGTCTCGAGTCATTACGAAGGTTTGAAAGTCCTTGTAACTCCTCCTGGTGGTAGTAGAGTAGGTTCACCTGAAGAAGGAGAGTCTTCGTTGGTAGTCCATCCAGATTACCAAAGTCTAGAAACAGGTTATAATCCTGAAGCTGTTGCAGTTTCCGAGCTTGCTGGTAGTTTTTCATCTACTAGTGATATAGGCGAAGAACCTGAAATATTTGAACCTGTTACTCCAACTTCTAGTGTTCCTGATTCACCTAGGGTAGAAAGAGTCATCACCAAAAATCTTCCTTCTGGTTTGATAGCTATTGAAGAACTTGCCCCAGAAGAAGAAGTAGGCGGCCCTATTCTTGAAGATCAACCTACTATTGATCTAAGAGAGCGTGAATCTATCTTTTACAGTCCACATAGAAGTACTACTTGGTATCTTTCATTAACTAATTACTTAGACAACTCAGGGATAATTTTTTCTCCACCTCGTACTCCTTATCCACCCAGAGGTATTTATACTCCTGTAAATATGTCTAGTCAGTCGTCCGTGTTTACTCAACCCCCTGAATCTTTCTTGTACGGTGGTACTTCTGTTCCTGCTGGATATCAGTCACTTTCTGGTACTTTTGTAGGAGCATCTCCTCAACCCATTGGACATGGGTCATTAGCTGGAAACAATGGTAATAAACCGTTGGGTGTAGGAGACATTTATATGATGTCAGGTTCAATTCCCGGTTCTCAACCTCAAGGTGGTCAATTACCGCCTGGGGGGCAACCTCAAGGTACACAACTTGCGTCTGGGGGGCAACCTCAAGGACAGTATGTACCCATGGTATAGTACATTCCTCAAGGTCAACCCCAGCCTCAATATGTACCCCAGGGTCAACCACAGTATCAATATATGCCTCAAGGTCAACCCCAGTATCAGTACTTACCTCAAGGGTATCGACCCCAAGGTCAGTACTCGAGTCAAGGTTATCAACCACCTCAAGGTCAATCTTATGTTCAAGGTACGGGAAATGTACCTTTCAATTATCAATCCTACCCTCAATCCGGTTATGGATCTCAATATCCTCAACCTGTCATGGGTCAATACCCCGGAATGAACATAGTGTGGGATACATCACAAGTTCAACAAGTGTTGCAGCCAAGCGTACAGTTGTCATCCCAAACTGGACAACCTGTGGTTTCTGGTCAACCCCAGCAACCAGTCCAGTCTAACGTTCAAACTTCTGTACCTTCGGTAGTTACTCAGTCGCCAATTGCACCTAGTACTCCATCTCAAACGACTGCTGCAACTACCGAAACATCTGTTCCTTCCACCACACCTACTTCTGGAGTATCGACAGCTCCGATTTCTACTGTCTCTGCCACTACTCCACATACATCTTTACCATTGTCTGGATCCATGATTCAAACTACGGTTCAGATGCTTGTGGGGCAGCCAGGTCAAAGTACGGTTGTTACTACTCAACCACAATTTGTTTATCAACCGTACCAGGGGCAGTACCAATACGGGCCTGCTGTCCAACAACCGGTTTACCAGTATCAACCGTATCCTGGGTACACTTATCAACAACCACAGCAACCCCAGTACGGTCCGGTTAATCCTGGTTTTCCGGGAGGATACAATATCCCGAATGCGATTCCTGTTCCAAGTTATCCTGGATATCCTCCTCCTGGGACTGGTCTTGTAACTCAGAGCTTTAGGGATCCTAATCGGCAATTGCCGTTTATCGCAACTTTGGATTTACCAGACTTGACGCGCCTAACGAACGATCCAATAAATTATCTTCCGTTCTGGCCGCCAATGCCAAATAAGTTGCCCAATGACATACCCAAGTTCAAAGGTAAGTCTGGAGAGGATCCATCAAATCACGTGATGACTTACCACCTCTGGTGTGCTTCAAATTCTATCTCGGATGATTCAATCCGTTTACGTCTTTTTCAGCGTACGCTCATTGGTCTCGCGGCCAAGTGGTACATTGAGTTACCACGGGCCTCTTTTTATAATTTTAGTCAGTTAGCTACATCGTTCTTAACACATTTTCAGTTGCCGGTCAGATATGATAATGGCACCAAGTTATTAACTTCATTAAAATAGTCGACGTCCACTTATATTTCCGATCATATACATGAATGGAGACGTCGAAGGCGATTATTGAAAGTTTTTATCCCGGACCAAATCTTAGCTGAATGGTTTGTTAAATCATTGTTACCGAAGATTACTGAAGATGTTGCTAAGGCCGGAGTAGTTACTGAAGAGCAAGTCATTGCTCAAGCACAGTACCTTGACTTAGTTTATACTCAGTCGGGTACGTTACACGAAAAGATCCCAGATCTTCCAAAGTCGAATCAAATCGTTGTTGCTCCTTCGGGATCTCATGCTGCTGATGGCATGATTGGTACGATGAATACTAAAAGCAAGAAGAAGTCTTCAAAGAATTCTTCGCCCATTATAACCTTACCAGACTCCCCGACAGGAGAGTCTTCTGCTGAAGTTTTCGCTGATATTCACGCTGTAGAGTCATCTACGGCTAAATCAAAAAACGGTGGGAAGAAGAAAGGCAAGAAGAAGAATAAAGCAGACAAAGCTCCAAAGGAGAAAATAGAAAAGTCGGAAACCAATGATGAAAAGCACAAGCCCCATTATCCTTGTCTTATTTGTGAAGAAGATCATTTTACAAGAGATTGCCCTCATCGGGCCGAGGTTGAGAAACTAGTCAAAGGTTCCCAAATTCCTGCTGTCTTGAAGGATCCATTTCCGAAAGATAGCAAAATGATAGGTTCTTCCTCGAGTGCTGTCGAAGAACCCATATTGATGATGTCTCATGTAAGGATTGCGACTCGGTCACACGATTATGGTAGTAAAAGTCCTGTTGATGGATCGAAAGAAGCAGAATCTTCTCAGCCAAATCCATCAACCTCAGCTCCCGGTTCCGATCCACTACAGATCGAGAAACCTAACCCTGACTTAGTAATTAAACCGCCCGCCAAGGGTGTACTTCGAAGGTCTGCTTTCAATCCACATGCGAGAGCGGCCCAGAATTACAACATTGTTGAGGATTTAGCTGTTTCACCCTCAGCAATGTCGGCTTTAGAAGTGCTGCAATCATGCCCAGCACAACGAAAATTACTTTTGTTGGCTATAGGAGCTGTTGACGTTCAGGGCCCGAACCTGATAATCTTTGATCTAGAAAATAGTACACCGCGTTTACCTCATCAGATGGCTTTCCAGATTCCAGTGATAGGTCTATTCATCGGACTGTAATTGATGAGGGAGCTTCCATGTGTATTATGTCGATTCAGTGTTGGAGATCGCTTGGTTCTCCTTCACTTAATCAATCTCCGACAATTCTTAAGGCCTTTGATGGCCGTGGGTTCCATCCGTTTGGCATTCTACAGGATTTGCCTATAGAGGTTGAAGGAAAAACCGTTAGTCTGGATGTGGAGGTGGTTGATGCCCCTCTAGACTACAACCTTCTCTTGGGTCGAAGTTGGTCTTACGCTATGACAGCGGTCGTCTCATCGGTCTTTAGAGTAATAAAATTTCCACATAATGGCAAGATCGTGACCATAGACCAGCTGGCTTATTTTTCATCCGACCCAACCTTTTCAGAGAGTATCCAGCATGTCGGTAAAACGACTATCCCTTACAAGGATGTTGGTGTAGGATTAGTTAAAGATGCCGGTTTACTGGGAACTTTTCCTTTTCCTCCAATCAACACCGTGTCTTCGTTCGCATCCATTCATATGATTACATCAGATACCATTGTTTACGACGATCCTTGGATCGTTCCTTCCAAATATGAAATAGACTCATTTGGTGATGCTATGCCTTTGAGTCCGTATGAAATTGCTTACGAAGCCGTGCAGTCTTTTACCGACTCGCGTTCAACCAAAATCGACCAAATGAATGTGGTCCGTGAGGAATCACTTTTCACTTCAACCTCGGAGTTAATAGCGTTTCCCGAAGTTGTGTCATCTGACGAACAACTTTGTGAAATCCTGTGTGTAGATGATTTACCATGGGAAGATCTCCATCATAGATCTTCGTTCTTACCTGAGGATGATCGCTTTGAAAATGATTTCTCATCAGTTTTTACAGCTGAATATGTCAAAGAAGCTCAGAATCCAATGAAACATCCTGATTCAGAGCTGAATTTGGGAAACATCTCTCGCACTGTTCCCATTGACATTTCAGTCAAGCCCGAAATCATTGAAAACATTCATATAGGTGCCTCATGTTCAGATGACGAGATTCAAACATACAAGGCCCTATTTCAAGAATTCCGCGCCGTGTTTGCCTGGTCCTATGAGGAAATGCCAGGAATTGATCCCGCAATTGTTGTCCATGAGATTAAGACTTACCTGGATGCTAAACCCGTTCGGCAACATTTGCGTCAGATTCACCCTCGAAAAGTGGCTGCAATTAAAGCAGAAGTCGAGAAGCTGTTGAAAGCAGGTTTCATTTATCCGATCCCCTTAATGGATTGGGTATCGAATATTGTTCCGGTTAACAAAAAACAAGGAACAACAAGAATATGTATCGACTATAGGGATATCAATCGTGCTTGTCCCAAAGACAACTATCCAACACCCTATATCGATGAAATAATTGATGATTGTGCCGGCAGTGAAATATTTTCCTTTATGGACGGTTTTTCCGGTTACAATCAAATCAATATTCTACCTGCCGATCAACCAAAAATGGCTTTCATTTGTCCATGGGGGACATTTGCTTATTGCAAATTACCTTTTGGGCTTAAGAATGCCGGAGCCACTTTTCAAAGGGCGATGTCTTATGCGTTTCATGACATCAAACACATTGTGCAACCGTACCTCGATGATTTACCTGCTCATTCATTACATCGAGCTGATCACCTTGTCCATTTACGCGCAATTTTCATGAGGTGTAGGCATTATCGTATACATTTGAACCCACACAAATGTTTCTTCTCTATAGAAGTGGGACGATTGCTGGGATTTGTAGTTTCAAAAGCCGGCATTCGCGCCGATCCCTCGAAGGTCGAAGCTATCATCAAATTGCCTCCCCCTTCGAGTCTTCGCCAACTCCAAAGTTTGCAGGGGAAAGCAAACTTTCTACACCGATGCATTCCTAACTACGCCGCCGAGGTTACAAAAGGTTTTACACGGTTGTTGAAACAGAATGCTCAATTCTCTTGGGATGAGATCGCTCAGCAATCTTTTGATGCACTTAAACACGCATTGACCCATGCACCGTTGTTGCATCCTCCCTACTACAACCAAGACTACTTTTTGTACCTCGCTGCCTCTCATTCCACAATTGGAATGGTATTAGTTCAGGAAGACGAATTCGCAACGGAACATGTGATATATTATCTTAGTAGGACGTTAAATCCCACTAAGCTAAAATATTCGCATGTGGAGAAATTGGCCCTAGCAGCCGTTCAGGCTGTCCAACGTTTTTGTCATTACATTCTTCTCCGTAAAACTACAGTCATTTCGGATTGCAACCCTATGATCTACATTTTGACAAAACAATTGCTAGGGGGCAAGTACTCTAAATGGATCGTTATCCTACAAGAGTTTGACTTAGAGTTTGAAAAATCTAAGTCTAAGAAATCTTTAGTCTTTGTAGAGTTGATGTGTGACTTCCCACGTGCTGACACGGAAACTGTGGCAGAGGAGACCATTGCGGACGAATCTTTGTTTCTCATCAGCACTTTAGATCCGTGGTATGGGGATATAATCATCTATCTCCAAACCCAATCCTTTCGGCCCGAAGCTTCAAAGTCGGAACGTCGCAAAATTCGATTCCAGTCCCAACAGTATAAAATTATTGGAGATACTCTTTATCACCGTGGGGCGGACTTGGTTTTCCGACGTTGCTTAACTCACGAAGAGGCAGAAAGGGTTTTGAATGACTGTCACTCTGGGGCGTGTGGCGGTCATATGTCTGGGTATGCCACAGCTCAGAAGGTGTTGCGTGCTGGCTATTTCTGGCCGTCCATGTTTAAAGATTGTATCATTGCGGTCCGAAAATGCCACAACTGTCAAGTGTTTGATTGCAAGATGTGCGCACCACCAGCTCCTCTCCACCCTATAATTGCCGTTGGTCCTTTTGCCAAATGGGGTATCGACTTTATTACATGTAACCCTCACTCGGCCGGGGGGCATGCGTATATCATCCTTGCGGTTGATTATTTTACTAAGTGGGCCGAGGCGATGCCTACATTCGAGGCAGACGGCAAAACCACTGTAATTTTTGTATTCAATCACATTATTGCTAGGTTTGGTGTCCCACAAGCGATAATCACTGACCATGGGCGCCATTTTCGAAACATTATGATGACAGAACTTACAGGCCAGCTTGGTTTGCGTCACGATAGCTCAACTCCTTATTATCCACAAGCCAACGGTTTGGTTGAGTCCATCAACAAAGTTTTGGTCATAATGATCCGATGAATCATTGGGATTCATCGGTCGAATTGGCACAACATGTTATTTTCCGCGCTTTGGGCATATCGAACTTCAGTGAAAACATCAACAGGGTTCACTCCTTTCCAACTAGTTTATGGTTTGGAAGTCGTGCTGCCCATTGAATGCAAAATCCCATCACTTCAAATGGCTGTCGAATTACTTCCAGCTACTTCCGAAGAGGAGAAGCGTTTATTGTACTTAGCTCAATTAGATGAGACTCGATGCGATGCTGCACTGGCAATCGAGACTCATGCAAAACGAATGAAAGCTCAGTATGATCGAAATGTGACCCCTCGAAATTTTTCGGAAGGAGACCTAATGCTATTATATGATCAAGCTAATGATAAATTAGGTGCTGGAAAATTCGTTCCTATGTGGCATGGACCCTACATTGTTAAGCGAAAGCTAGCAAAAGGGGCATATGAGTTGGTTGACTTTGATGGGGACTCTTTGGGTAAACCCAGAAATGGACTTTACCTAAAGAGGTACTATGCTTAAATGGTGGGTGTGAAGATTTTCGTTAGGTTAGTTAGGTTAATTTTTCTTTCTAGCTAGTGTGTTTGTTAGTATAGACAGTGTGCTTAGCTTAGAAAGTGTGTTTTTCATCGTTATTCTGCTTATCCTGGTTTTACCCTTGATGTTTGCAGATGTCGATGCCTCTCCAAACGTATATTGGATTTGCTGATGGTGCTTGTCGTAGTACACGGAATATCTCTTCCGCAGCTTGGGTTATCTATTCGCCCTCTGACGAGTTAGTTTCTATGCATGGGGTGAGCCTCGGTCAAACAACAAACAACATTGCAGAATACAGTGCAGTGATTGAGTTATTATCTGAATCCATTTCATTTGGGATTCGGAGTTTGATAGTGAGGTTAGATTCTGAACTCATTGTATTACAGCTTAATAGAGTTTATGCCATTAGAAATCCAGTGTTATTAAGGCTATTTTTGAGAGTGCGTCTTTTGGAACGTGAATTTGATTACATCGAATATCAACATATTCCAAGGTCTTTTAATACATTAGCAGATGCAATTGCTTCTCGAATGTTAGACAGACATTTGCGATAATCATACATGTAAATTTAAAAACATTAACATTTAATCACACATGTTTAACAAGATAAGCCGGTAATAATGATATATATAGATAGGAGTGTGTCAAAAATACATCATCTTCGATCATAGGTTGCAAAACACCTTATGATCGGCAAAAATGATAAGTACAAAAAACCAAAATGTCACATGTGTCTACAAAAGTGACCATCCAATCACTGGTGGTGCTCCCTATACGACACCACTGCATGGGCTACCCTACATAAGAACCTCCTAAAAGGTCCTGGGACTGCGACTACATAGCGCTGAAGTCTGATAGGAATATCATCTATAGTAGTCTCTGGTATATCCGCCGTCAGACGCTCTAGATCCTGCTCCAACTCAGCTAAGGTCTCTGCAGCTGCATCCTGTGGGACCAGTGCCGGTGCAACTGGTTGTCTCCTCTCGAAAGGCCGGAGATTGGCTGGACGCCGTGGCCCCACATCTGCATTTTGAAAATTTTTTACTGTCAGTTTTGAGACGATATATAAAAACAAAAAAAATAGATAATTTAAAAAACTTGTGAAAATGAAGTACCTCTGTCGTCCCATTGTTCTCCCTGTGGAAGAGCCATGTTCGGATCACCGCAAAAATCCACTCCGGCATACGGAAAATCCTGGATCGCAAAGACCTGGTCCTCCAACCAGTGAAAGTAACCCGCAGGAAATCGGACAACTCCCGCTCCCTCATCAGGATGTCGGGCCATCACCGCAACCCATCGCATCAACTTTGGCTCCCGAGGTGGCCCAACCGCAACAGTGAGATGTTGAGGGATAAGCATCAGAACTCTCTCTAGGGCAAAGCTCACAACTAAAGGCCCATACCCAAAGGTCTTTAATTGCCCGTTCTTTGCCCTAGTCAGTTGGCCCTTCATATTGGCCAACACAACATCGCACCAGTTGAAAATGGTGCCTCGGAAGCAATCAATCGCCATCCGCATTTGGGACCCGGTGGCAATATGCAAAGCGGCCGCGCCGCAGAATCTGGTAACTGTAAAGGCAATTACCATAAGTTCAGGTCGGGATATGTATTTGATTTCTATCCCCTTCTCCTGGTTTTGATTGTTGCACCACTCTAGCCGGAGACTAGCAAGGGATTGGCCACCCGGCCTAGTCCCGAACAGAGACAGTTGCTCGCCCCTATTAGGCAAACCAGTGAGAAAATATATGTCTGAGGGCTCAATCTCGAGCTGGTGCCCTCCGATGTAAAAACATTGTTCCTGGACGTTCCACCTTTCAACCAGCCACTCTAAGAATGGCACCTAGGCCCTCATGCCAGGTATGGCCCAGTATTTGTAGAGACCGCATGCTTTCAAAGCATCAATGGAAGGTTGATGATCTATTGCGGCCAAATCGACATCTTCGTGTTCTCTTTCGCGCCAATCAAGCATGGTGGGCAATCTACACACCAGAAAACATTCATTAGAATTCATTAAATCAAAAATTAATGGTTTAGTTTTGAGATTTGGGGTTTTGAAATTGCTTTGCGCGGAGTACGCACCCCGCGTTCAGAAACAGAGCGGTGGTACACAGCTGTTCTGAAGGTGGGTTGCGTACTTCTGCCATTTTCCCATTAACGAAAATGTCGGGGTACGCAGGTCGCCCATGGGGCACCTGCGTACCCCGAAAGGCGTATCTTAAAACCCCAAAGCCCCCAAAAAATCAAACTAGGGCTTAAAATGAAATTCTAAACGGATGAAAACAAAGAGGAGGATGTTGTGGAATACCTGAAAGAGACGGCGCTCAATTCCGACGGTCGGATTCTCCGCAAAGTCCACGGGAAGTTTCTTGCCAAAAGCCCTTTTCTCTCCTTCAACAGTAAAATGGTAAAAATGACATGGTAAAAAGTCTTTTTATAGGTTTTTTGGATAAATGAATGCTAGGTTTGTTTATTTTTCACCATGGAAGGGTATTTTTCAATGTATTTTTGCCTATCTTAAACAGGTATGAGTAATGTGTTGTTTTTGTGCAGGACAAAAGGACTTTTAGAGAAAATTATCATTTTTCACGAACCAAAACATCAGAGTCATCTTTTAAGCCCTTTTCTGACTCCTAAAACATGAAAATATTGCCGAGCATTTCTTTTACACTCGTTAAAACAGAATTAAAAGACGGTCCCCTTATAGCCCTTTTCTGACCGTAAAAACAAGAAAAGATTGCCGGGTTTTTGTCGTTTCAAACTCGATACTGGAAATAAAACGACGTGTCCTTGATCACTTTTTAATTTTCAGGTCAGAGGCACTAATCATGAAAGTACTCCTTGGTCGTAAGATCAAGCGGTTCTCTCAAGTATTATTTTATACTTTTTTCGGGCTTGGGAGACACAAATTTACGAAAAAGTTCAACCCTGGAGTCTTCTTTAGTTTTTTTTTCAGACTTTCTAAAATTGAAAAATGTCGAGTTTCTCCTATACTGGACTCGTTAAAATTTCATAGTAGAGGACCTGTTCGATTACAAACAGGAACAAACCACTCCTTCTTAGGGTTCGAATCTAAACTAAGTTGGACTCATCCGAAGGATGAGCTTATAATCATGCATATGTTATCCTCCTCAAGCTTGTAAAAAATAAAGAGGTACTTGCCAGAAATGGTGGGGGAAAAGAGAGAAGAATGAACCTATTTGTTATCCTTTGTCACAGAAAAAACCTTACTACCACTCTTGAACACGACACTTTTCATTCACCTAGGTTGGGAAATCCTTTGTCTTAAAGTTGATTAAACCACTTTGAAAGTCTTCAACCGTTTCTGGGTATTAACTTTGGGTCAATCGTCGCCAAGCCATCTGTCGTGTCGTTATGTGTTCAAGAGGTCTCTGCAAATAAACCATTCATATGCAAACTACTTGTCATCCATTTTGACCATCCCTGAGTCAGTCCTTACAGCAACATTTCTTCAACTTGAACTATGATTTCGTGTTGTGGGCTTGCCTGCAACGGGTCGCTTTCTATCGAAATCAGCACATTATCTAGAGAGATGACTTAGAAATCGTCAGTACCTTGAAGTCTGCATGCATCAATGGCAGGTTTCTCGCCTTTGACGACAGTTTACATCATTGACTTTCGATCGAAGGATCCCATGACGTGTTCGACATCAACTCATTTATTCACATCTCATGGATTGTATTGGGTACTTTGAGAACCATTGACATCACTGGTGGTCTCTCTCACACTTGTTAACAGTTTACATCATTGACTGGTAATCAAGTGGTTTCTACCATGTTCGACATCAACTCATTTATTCACATGGATAGAATCGTACCAATTCGGGAAGTAGAAGTCAAGACCCTGGATCTAGTTTCCACCATCCAGGCTGTGAGGAGTTTTGTATTCATTATATAGTAGACTAATCATAAACAGATGGCTGCGTCCATACTGTGTCTACATGTGTCTATGATTGTGATGTACTGCAAAATCATTCCTTTATCAGAGCAGTAGTTAGATTGTTAGTTAAAGTTTTCAATCTGAGTATGGGAATTCCTACCTCAGCGATGATATCATCTTATATATGTATTTTGTGTTGAATATTTGCAGGTTCTGACCGGGCTCTCCACAAGATAATCCTTGAAATGATAAAGTACTTCACCCTTCCTAGATGATTTGAAACCCTAAATCTACTTCAGGCTTCGCACTTTAGGGGGCAATCTGTTACACTAAAAAATGTCACCATGACTATTTGCAGTTAGTATGGCTCCATCAACTGTCATACTATCCTCCTTGGCAAGTCTCATGCCTCTGCTTTCCATGTCAAACTCCAAGAAAGAGAGAAAATTCATTTAAAGTCAATTATCTCTGGGTACGCAGTTTCTCTCAGCCTTACCTGCGTGTACGCAACCCAAGTTCACAATACCTGCGTACTTGTACGCTCTGTCTATAAAGCAATGGGTGCGTACTCCTGTAAAGGTCAAAAGGCGCAAGTTTCACTCCAAAAAAGTTACTTGTGGTCATTTCTAGAGCATTCTAGAAGCTTGTTTGACGTGTATGGAGTGCCTCCAGATGGTTCATGTATCCCTATGGAAGAGGAACTTATCCCATCAAGAGGGGAGCTAACCCACCCAAAGAGGGGCTTATCCCATTGATGGTGGACCTGATTAACTTCCTCTACAACACTATAAATACATGCATTGGGCCAGAGGGAGGGGAGGTTGAAAGCTGAACATTCCTAAGGGTAGATGCTGCTGAGATTAGGACTTCCTTGTAGAAGCTTGTGAGGAGAGATTGTCATCCTTCTTGTTTCATTTGGAAGTGGGTGAGCTGATCAAAGTAAAGGAAAACTCTTGCTGGACCCTGGGAGGAACTTGCACAACACCAAGGCTCAGGTTGTAATGGTTTCTTTTGTTTCCTATTAATACAAATAAGTCCATTCTTCTCAACAATTTGTTATTTATGAGTTGTTTCATATACTCCTTGGTCTGTATGTTAAATTTGTTTTATTTTATGAGATATTCAGGTGCTATTTAATCATTTGATTGTTAGTGAATGCAGGTTTCGAAGAGAAGGAGGAGCTCATCCGGATTGATGAGGCTGGACTACTACAACAGCGTTGGACTACAGGTAGGATCTAAACACTTAATTTCTCATATGGTAAATGCATATTTAGAGAAGGATTGGTCTTAATTGTCTTGTTTGTCACTAGAAAGCCTTAAGCTTCTAGGGAGGTTGGTTTTGTCCGCAAAATTGACTCTTTCCGCATGACAGGGATGGCATTTGACTAGTAGCTATGTTTGAACCAGGGAATGAAAGCTGGTCAACTAGGTGGACCACTTTGCCTTCATGCGGAAAACACATCACTCGAAAGAGTGAGGAAACAATAGCTCCCATGCTGTAAATGTAGTCACGCCCAAGGCGTAGATTGTAATCTAGAGGTCCTTGGACTACCATCACGTTTAGGTGAACGGTTTTCCTTCTCAAAGTGTTATAGACATTTTTGTGCCTTACAACATTGAGCATGAAATGTCCATAATCTAAGGGATCCAAAGTCCCTAAACATGTTGTTCCTACCCCTAGAGGAACAAGGCTAACAAACCACAGCAATTCACAGAAGTTCTCCACCAGAAACTGCTCAAAAACAAGTCAATTCAGGATCAATTCAGTGGCTCCACTAGCTGTCTGCGCTGAATGTCAAAGTCAACACTGGCTACCTGCACTGCAACGCAGGTAGAAGCACTACCCAGGTGCACTGAACAAGAGTTGACAAGTGGCAAGTTCATTCCTCAAGGTGTCAAGACCCAGGAAGCTTCCAAAATCTTCCTCAATGACACTTGCCTCAGTGAATTCGACTATGATGAGTAAGAGGTTCCAAATCTCCAAGTGGAAGCAAGAACCTCCAAGTGGAATCAAGAACTGACAGAGGGAGAGGACACTAGTCAGATCTCAAGCTGACTCATCCTCTCTCCAAACATCTATATATGGATCTCTCCTCCATGAGATCTAGAGGCTGGAATTTTGTTATTGCAAAGAATTGCTGTTGGTTTGAGATTGGAATCATTGGGTGCTTAATGCTTTGAAGGGAGGTGAAGATAGGAATTCCATTCTGCTGGGAAGGAGATGCTGGATTGGAGCCCTCTGGGTTGTATCTCTTCCTGAACCTTGTTATTCATCAATAAAGCTATCTTGGTTTCTCCTATATACTGATGCATATTTGATGTATGATTGCATTAGTATGTTTAGTTTACTTCTAATCCTGAACTAGTTATGTTTATGAATCTATGTCTTTGTGTAGTGTTCTTCTCTTGTAATCTTGCAGAGACCTGTTAATGCTGGGCGAGCGAGAAAACAAGTAGCTGGGAACTCCCAAAGAGAAGAGAAACTGGATCGAGGGACAAACGAAAGACACCGGTTAGTCCATCCATCTCTCTTCATTCTTAATTCATAAAGGAAGAATACTAGAATAGCTGTCTCTGTTTGTTGCTAAGGCACTGTCACACCTTAGGTGGATAGGATCGTCATGCATAGGCATTTTTCCCCACAACAAATTGGCGACTCCGCTGGGGAGATTTGTTTTAGTCATTTTATTTGTGTCTCTATCATTGTTTGTTTCATAGACTCAACAACAACAATCGAACTGCTTCTGCTATCCTCAGATGCAAAGTAGATAGTTGCTGCTTTGATCCAATCACTGGATTTGTCTATGATCTGAACAATGGACTCACAAATGATTTGATGATCCTTTGTGATAGATCTTAGTACCCCCTCAAAGCATCCCTTTGATTGTACCTTGCTTGTTGCTTTTATTTGGCCTGAAACCATTGATTAATCAGCAATCTGTGACCCAGAACCCAGTGAGAAACTCTCGTTTCTCCTTCAGCGCGACCCCTGTGAAGAGGTTCTGCATTTCAACGCAGGTCCCGTGAAGGCTACCTGCGCTGAATGTCAAAACCCCAGTGTTAAGGTTGCACTGATCCAGTTTGGCCTTGTGCAGCTGGGGTTCTCTGCTCTGTTTTGCCTTGTTTTGATCTCTGATTTTTGCAGCCTGTAACCAGCATAGGTACCAGTCCGATAACTCCTTTTCTCTGCTTGAATTCCGCCTCCTTTTGTACAAAAAGACTGTGAGTGTTTTTATGTGTTTGTGGCATCATTTACAGTTTTCCTTTGCATGAGTGAAATAATCATCCTGTAGCCCTTGATTCAGATCTGTCGATTGTGATCTTAGGAGAGAGTTCATTAGCTGTTTACAGTTGATTATACATTTGCTTTTGCTTATTGGTTTGAGTTTGTCTCTTTTAAGTGTCGAAACAAGTGTTCATTTCGAAGGTCGTAAAGTGTTGTAATCTCTTCTACCCTTTCTGATTTCGAAAAAAGTAAACTTGTTTGTACTTGTCATTTAAAAGCGAATTCAAAGTTGTACAAAAAGCTTTCTTTGTAGGCATCAATACTAAGAAAGCGGAAAACAAACACCTGCATTGTGCATTTGCATCTTGATAGTTTGCATGCTTGATTTAGGAAAAGTGCATTAGAGTGTGCTGATTTCTCTTTGAGAAAAGATGGTGTCTTTCTTTTCCCTTAGTAGCTAGGATTTTCAAAGTTGAAAAGATATAAAGCTTGCTTATCATCTTAGACTGCATTTAGGAATTGTATCAATACATCTCGTGGTGACCCAGAAAGGCAAACTTCTAAAAAGATCAACTTAAAATAAACTGAATGAACTTAACAACGCTTTGCAACATAACGCACAACATAGAGGTCTAGGCTAGAGACGTGTTCCGGCATCGTAAAGCCTGGTGACTGTCGATCTCGTTGAAGGTGGGTGATTCCTCCTGAGGGACGATAGCGCCAGTACGGATTGTGCTCCCACTTACCGTCGCATATATATTGGGAGACCCCTATAGGAATATAACCTTTATCCTTAGGAAGCCGTGTCGGCCGCCCTACTGATCGCAATGCACTGAACACAGCATTCAGGAAGATCGACCGCCCGTACCCTAAAAAGTATTCTACGGTTTTGCGAAAAGTTTGGCACACCCTCAGCCTAGAACTCCAGAGTAGTTTCTTTTGGCCTTTTTCAGACTCTATAATAGAAAAAGTCCATCCGAGCATTTGTCACTTCGGGCTCGTTAAAACATCGAAGGAGACTAGAGTCATCTTTAGCTTTTTCTCAACTCTTTAAAAGTGAAAAAGCAAGTTGTGTCTAAAGCGTCTAAAAATTCATTCAATTCGGAAACACACTTTCCCCTTTTGTATTTTAGTTGATCGAGTAATCCGCAATCGTGGAAGAAAGTCAATTGAAACCCCGTCGTTCGCGGAGGCTTACGAGTCAACCGTCTTTGTCTCCGGAATCGAAAACAGTACGAACGAAGCGAACTCGTTTAACCGGTTCGAAATCTCCTATCAAAGTTAGAACAAGTGTTCCAACAACATCTGAGATTCTGGTTACTCCAAACATTTCTGGGAACCCTGCCTCTATAGAAGAAGTTCAACAGCCACAGAGGGACAGTGACACTGATCCTAGTCTGAGAACAAATACTTGTGTTACTGAACCAGTTCCATCTGTAACCAGTCCAGAGAGTCTTGTTCCTCAAACAACTGTCGCTGCCGATTCAACCCCTTCTTCGGCACCAGAAATATTTTACGGACCTGACGGTCTTCCTCTTCCACCTGGTTTGATTGCGATAGAGGAAATTGTAGAAGATCCGCAAGCAAATACTCCAACGCATTTTGGAGTAGGGGTCACTCTATTTCCTTCTACATCAGAAGTTAGTCTATCACCAGTGGAAGTTCCTGTAGAATCGCTAGGCAATCTATTGGATAGACTCAAAATGTCTGAGCAACCATCAACATCTAGGACTATGTCGAATGACACAGCGACAGCAGAACTCCCTGTCGTCACTCCGACAATGTTTGCCGGCGTACCATCTGTCCCAACTAGCTCACAACCGCTAGAAGGAGTCCACCCAGGGACTATTTCGACAGTGTGGTCTGTTCCAGTTTGTTCCTCCGGAATAATATCCGGCAACTCGTATGTTGAGACTCGCCAGATTGATCCATTTGGAGGTCAATTTGGGCAATCCAGTCCCCAAGGACAAACAATCCCCTTGAGTTCCGGATTGCTACCGTATGGGGGGCAGTATGCCCTTTCATTACCCCCTCCGGGAGGATATCCATACGGGAGTTCTCAACAGTATTCATGTTATACTAGAGTTACAACAAGTGGTTGGGTACCTATGCTACCCCAACAGCCAAGAGTTGTGTATTCTATGCAACAATGTGTACCTATGTCGAACATCCCGATAACACCAGCTATTGTAACAGTGTCACAAGTTCAAACGATGCCTGTTGTATGTCAACCTCAGATTTCTCAGGTTGTAATGCAACAGCCCCTTGACCCTGTGACACAGCCACAATCGCCAACTGGTGGGGCGACACAGGTCCAAACGGGTACAATTACCCCACATCTTGGTCCGACGGTTAGTATAGCGCAGCAGAACATGGCTTCACAACCGTGGCTGGTGCAATACCAACAACCACAATTCCAGCAAGTGTACCAAGGTTCTGAGCAGTAGATCTTTGCGAACAGTGGACAACCGTACATTCAAAACGGTCAAAACCAACCGCTTTACAGTGGTCAAGTCCACCAACCGTATCAGTCATACCAACATCAATTACATTATGCTGGTATGCAAAGGCCTACTGCTCAGGCGATTCCATCGTATCCTGGGTATGCTTCACCTAACCTGAATCAACAGTTACCATTCGTGGCAACTTTAGAGTTACCCGATTTACACTGGTTAACAAACGATCCAATTGCTTATGCCCCTTGGTGGCCAGCGATTCCTCACAAACTTCCATCGGACATTCCTAAATTTAATGGAAATCCAGGTGAAGACCCATCGAATCACGTGATGACTTTTCATCTGTGGTGTTCATCAAACACCCTGAACGATGATTTGATAAGGCTTCGCCTTTTTCAGAGGACGTTAACGGGTCCAGTAGCAAAATGGTATATTGAATTACCTAGAGCCTCTTTCGACAATTTCAGCTCCCTAGCCACGACATTCTTAACCCATTTTCAATTACCAATAAGGTATGAAACGGGAACAGAAATCTTAACCAACTTCAAGCAGACTACGGCCACTCATATATCCGATCATATACATGAGTGGCGTCGTCATCGTAGGATGGTGAAAACATACGTTCCCAATCAGCTATTAGCTGAATGGTTTATCAAGTCGTTACTTGCTGCCATAACGGAAGATGTGGCCAAGGGGGGGGGGTCGTAACAGAGGAGCAAGTTATTGCTCGTGCACAATATCTAGACTTAGTATACACTCAGTCTGGCACGCTCTACGACAAAATACCTGACGCCCCTAGACCGGAATTCTCAATTCCTCCTCCTCCTAAATCAAATAGTGACTCTCATGCCGGTGATGGTGTGATTGGCACGACAAACGTGAAATCGACAAAGGCTTCGTCTAAGAAAGCCCGTAAGACTTCAGATCAAGATGAAAAAGAAGAAATTCTTGCTTCGGAAGTAAATGATGTATCAGGAGATAAAGGCAAAGAAACCAATCAACCAGGAAGCAAGAAGAAGCAAAACAAAGGGAAGAAGAAGAAACAGGGTGAGTCATCCCCTGAGAAAACTTCTTCAAACCCTCCTAGGAAAGGGAAACGAAAAAATCCATGCTTTATATGTGATGAGGATCATTGGACACAAGATTGTCCATACAGAGCTGAGCTTAAGAGGTTCTTCAAAAGTTCGCAAACCTCAGCTGTGTTAACTGATCCGTTTCCCAATCCAGGTCAAAATCTGGTTGATAGTGGAAATGCTTCCCCGTCGCAAGTGCTAATGTTGTCAATCTCCAAGCAACAAAATGATGCTTTGATTTCGACAAGGAACAAAGATTACGGGAATCCGCAGCTGTCGAACGACAAAGGTAAATATCAACCAAGTAGTTCGACAACAACTTCGACAGAAGTTGTACCACCCATCATTCCTGAATTAACAATAAAACCGCCGAAGGGAGTAGTACATAAGTCGACATTTAATCCTCGTGCCAGAGCGGTGCAGCATTATAACATAGTGGAAGATTTGGCCCAATTGCCATCTGCTATGTCGACTCTTGAAGTACTACAAAATTGTCCATCCCAAAGGCAGGCGTTGTTATCGGCTATTGGTGGGGTTGATCCTAAGGATTCCAATCTTGTATCCTTCGATCACAAAGGATACGATCCTCAGTTACCAGCTCAACTAGCTTTCCTTATTCAAGTGAAAGCCCTCAACAAAACTGTTCACCGAACAATTATTGATGAAGGGGCATCTACATGTATCATGTCGATGAGTTGCTGGAAAACTTTAGGATCTCCAACCTTGTCACGATCTTCGACGACATTAAAAGAATTCGACGGAAGGACGTACACCCCGTACGGTATCCTAAATAACTTGAAGGTTGAGCTAGGTGGAAAAACAGTAGATATAGATGTTGAAGTCATCGATGGGAATCTTGACTACAACATCCTACTGGGAAGACCATGGATATATGCCATGGCAGCTGTAGTGTCGACTTATTTTAGGAAGATCGCATTCCCTTTTCAAGGAGGGATTATGATCGTCGACCAACAAAACTTCCTCCCTAATGGTTCACAAGTTACAGGAAGCATTCCCATGATCCATGGAAGCAACCATTCGCTTCAAGATATCGGAGTAGGCCTACTGAAAGACCCCACATTAATGGGAACTTTCGCACTTCCACCTCCCATCTATATAGGAGAAATATCATTGGTAGCATCCTGCAACATGATATCTTCCACGAAGATCGCAGAAGACGATATTGACATGGATCATGCAATGGTTTTGCCCCCAAGCCCAATAGAAATATTGTAGCAATCAATGTTTCGGGCATGGGAGGCGAACCCAAATCAATGCTCATCAAGCGTTTGGGTAGATAGGTCTAGAGAATATGGTACCCCATTAGATCCTTGGTCGAAAGTGCATGGGACTGACGAAGGAATCCTACAATCAATGTTGATTGAGGGGGCACCGTGGAATGATTGCCACCACCGTTCCCTTCTTCCAGATTATGAAGAAGATACTCAACATGACCTTTATCACCCTTCAGTTTTTGAATTCCTATCAAATACTGTAAATACGGTGGATTCCGAGTGAAACTTATCCAATATTGAAGAGACTATAGCCATAAATATCTCGACTAAAACAAATGTTGTAGAGAATATTTATGTCGGCAAAGATTGTTCTCCTTCAGAACTGGAAATATATAACGCTCTTTTTCGCGAGTTCAGAGATGTCTTTGCTTGGTCATATGATGAAATGCCAGGCATTGACTCGAGTATCGTTGAACATGAAATTAAGATGTATCCTGATGTCAAACCAGTAAGACAACGGCTTCGG
Organism: Pinus tabuliformis; assembly: GCA_031772625.1. NCBI lineage: Eukaryota > Viridiplantae > Streptophyta > Pinopsida > Pinales > Pinaceae > Pinus > Pinus tabuliformis. Next base: position 1,915,684,820 of record CM062816.1, read on the forward strand.
CAGGTGCACCCCAAGAAAGCCGCTGCCATTAAAGCAGAAGTTGAAAAGCTTCTCCATGCTGGTTTCATCTACCTGGTTCCTCTAACCGATTGGGTATCAAATATTGTCCCTGTTATGAAGAAACAAGGGAAAATTAGAGTGTGTGTCGACTATAGGGATGTAAACCAAGCTTGTCCGAAAGACAACTATCCTACACCCTTCATCGACCAGATAATTCATGAATGCGCCGGATGTGAAATCTTTTCATTCATGGATGGATTTTCCGGGTATAATCAAATAAATATCCGCCCACAGGACCAGTCAAAGACTGCATTTATTTGTCCGTGGGGCACATTCGCTTATCGAGAATTACCCTTTGGTTTAAAGAACGCAGGGGCGACGTTTCAGAGGGCAATGAATTATGCCTTCCATGACATCAAGAACATCGTTCAACCATATCTCGACGACCTTCCGGCTCATTCGCGAAAGCGGACTGATCATCTGCAGCATTTAAGAGCGATATTTCTACGTTGCCGACACTACAAGATAAGACTCAATCCGCACAAATGTGTGTTTTGCGTCGGTTCTGGTCGTTTACTTGGCTTTGTAGTCTCTAAGGATGGGATTCGTCTCGACCCTTGCAAGGTTCAGGAAATCATTAATTTGCCTCCACCTTCAAATTTGCTTCAAATTCAGAAACTCCAAGGGAAAGCAAACTTTCTGAGGAGGTTCATTCCAAATTACGCAGAACTTGCTAAAGGTTATACTCGTCTTTTGAAAAAGGATGTACCTTTTGTCTGGGATCAGGTGGCGCAAGCTTCCTTTGATGCTCTGAAAGATTCTCTAGTAAAAGCATCATTAATGTATGCCCCAGACTATCAAAGAGATTTTAACCTGTATCTGGCTGCAGCAGATACGACCATTGCAATGGTTTTAGTTCAAGAAGTCGATGGAATTGAACATCCTATATATTATTTAAGTAAAAACTTGAATGATACAGAAATCAAATATTCTTATGTTGAAAAACTAGCACTTGCAGCTGTTCAAGCGATTCAAAGATTTCGACATTATGTCCTCTTTCGGAAAACTACCATTTTATCAGATTGCAACCCCATGACTTATATACTGTCGCGACAGTTGCTGGGGGGAAAATATTCAAAATGGATAGCGATCCTTCAAGAGTTTGATCTGGAATTTGTAAAATCCAAATCAAAGAAAGCTCTAGTTTTCGCAGAATTATTGTGCGATCTCCCATCGTCGTCCAACGATGAAACATCCGAAGAATCAATCGTGGACGAGAATTTGTTTCTGATATCAACAAGCAATGAGTGGTATGGAGATATAATAATTTATCTCCAAACCCAAAAGTTCAGGCCTAACACCTCTCACTCTGAACAGAAACGTATACGATACCAAGCAAAAGACTACATGATCGTCGGTGATACGCTTTACCGTCGTGGTATCGATACAGTTCTGAGGAGGTGTCTCACCCATGAGGAGGTCGAAAAAGTCCTGAATGAGTGTCATTCGGGCGCGTGTGGGGGGCATCAATCTGGATATGCAACAGTACAAAAAATCTTACGAGCAGGATACTTCTGGCCAACCATGTTCAAAGATTGCATAACAGCAGTCAGAAGTTTTCATGCTTGTCAAATTTTTGATAGCAAAACCAGAAAACCACTCGCACCTTTACAGCCAATAGTTGCTGTTGGGCCTTTCGCCAAATGGGGCATCGATTTCATGACATGTAACCCCACCTCGACCGGGGGGCATGGGTATATCATAGTCGCCGTTGACTATTTTACCAAATGGGCCGAGGCGATGCCTACATTAGATAACACTGGTGAAACAGCTGCCCTTTTCTTTTTCAATCATGTAGTCGCCAGGTTCGGCGTACCACAGGCTATAGTTACAGATCATGGATCGCATTTTCGCAATCACATGATGGTCGAATTAGCTGCCAAGCTAGGGCTATCTCACGACAGCTCTACCCCGTATTATCCGCAAGCCAACGGACAAGTTGAAGCGATCAACAAGGTCCTGAAGCGTATGTTGCAAAGGATGATCGGGGTTCACAAAAGGAGGTGGCACCTAATCCTATACTCAGCCTTGTGGGCTTACCGAACATCAGTAAGAAATGCGATCGGGTTCACACCTTTCCAACTGGTGTATGGCCTAGAAGCAGTTTTACCAGTCCAGTGCGAAATTTCGTCTCTTAAACTCGCAATCGATCTCCTCCCCGGAACTTCAGAAGAAGAGGCCCGTTTCTTGGAATTAATCCAATTGGATGAAACCCGTCGTGATGCCGCTTTGGTTAACGAAGCCCATAAGAAACGAGTCAAGGCGCAGTTCGACAAAAATGTCAAACCCCGTGTCTTCTTAGAAGGTGACTTGGTCTTGCTTTATGACCAAGAATCCGACAAATTGGGAGCAGGTAAATTTAATTCTTTATGGATGGGCCCCTATATTGTTAAACGAGTGTTAGCAAAAGGAGCCTACGAGTTAATGGATTATGACGGAATTCCACTGGCGCAACCTCGCAATGGGTTGTACCTCAAGCGTTACTATGCTTAAATAGTAACCCGTATGCAATGAAGCTTGGGGGGCATGCACCTCGATTCGCGTTATTATGCTGGGGGCATGTAAACATAAAATCGAGCAGTTTTAGCACACAGTTCATGCTCGTTAAAAAATAAACGCAAGATCCGAGCAGTTTTAACGCGGACTTCATGCTTGTTAAAAAATAAACATAAGCAATGAGCAAGTGTTTCCACCAGTGTTTAAGCTCATTTTAAAATAAAAAATGAACCACCACCCGGTAAATAACCACTGTGAATGTAACCTTATCAGCCATTAAAGCCTTGGTCGTGTTTGCACCGTCACCTCCACTTTTCATTTGGCCGATCGTTCACCTCCATATGATTGTTTACCCATTTTGAGGGACAGCTGCGAAGAGTGATTTCACCTAGCCATCCTTGTGACACTGCCGTGATTGGAAAATTCCAACCTGTACCTAGAATCAGCTGCTAACCCTGTTTATCACTCGTTCCTCAAAAGACGTGTCTTCTTTAAGCTCTTTTCAACTGACTCGTAAAATATGAAAAGATTGCTGAGTCCTTGGCCTTCCAGCTCGTTAAAGGGACAGGAAGTGCTATCCCTCCTCTAGATTTTAATCTTTTTGGACCTGAGGGATTATTGCACAAAAAGATCGAGCGCTTGTTTTGTTCGGCTCGTTAAAACTATCGAAAACTCATCCCTTCTGTATTGTTTTATACTTTTTCGGACTTAAGGGATTAGATGACGAAAAAGGACTTTTGGAGTTAACTTTATGTACCTTTTCAGACTCTCTAAAAATGAAAAGGACCGAGTTATCCTTGTCGTTAGACTCGTTAAAATCATTAAATAGCGACAAACTTGTCTTTAGACAAGAACGAGTTTCACTATCGCTAGACTCGTTAAAACATAGCGATGGGCTTGCCCGAAGGGCAGGTTATAGAACAAGCATATGTTATCCTCCTCAAGCTTGATAAAAATAAAGAGGTACTGGTCAGCAATGACTGGGGAAAAATTGGGAGAAACTCAAGAAAACTTTGATGGTAGCAAGTCGCTCTTGAACATGACACTTTTCCTCCGTACCACAATCGGGTTGGGTTGTTTTCATTCACCGGTCACATCACCATGGTCTCGCCATACCATCCATATTTGGGGTAATGCTACCGATCCATCGCATCAGTGTCGCCATATGTTCAAGAGAAGTCGTTCAGAAAAGTCAACCGTGTCCCATCCACTGCCATACATCATCCTTCATCCTTTCATGACCGCCACCCTGAATCATATGTCACAGATCGTTTTCACCTCCATCAAAATCATTAGCTCCGTTCCGTGTCACTAATGTGGGATACATTAAGGCCCTCCTTTGATGGATCGCTTCTTGTCGACATCAGCTCATTATCCAAGAAGTTGATCTAGGAACAACCCCTTCAGTACTTTGAAGCTTGCATGCCTCAATGGCAAGTTTCTCACTTCCGGCGACAGGTATACATCAATGACCTTCGACCGAAAGATTTTGCGTGGTGTTCGACGCCAAGTCCTTTATTCACACCACGTGAATTGTACTGCAGTACCTTGAGGGTCATTATCATTATCGGTGATTCCTCTCGCGCTTGTTAACGGTTTACCTCATTGACCGGTAATCAAGCAATGTCTTTCCATGTTCGACTTCAGAACATTTCTCACATGGATCGACTTGTACTTAGAGTGAAGATCGAACGAGTTTGAAGACCTCGGATCTAGTTTCATCCATCCGGGCTGCGATATATATTCAGGAAAGATAAAGACATTGACATGTACATCATTGCAGCAGATAGTCATCCTACCCAAAGGATGATAATTTCATCAAAATTATCAGTCTACCATCAGACGATTGTCTGTTCTATGTACAGAAAAATGAATTATAAAGCTGAGCATGGGAATGCCCGCCTCAGCTAGATCATGAAAGCAGTATGAAAAATAATGTATTGTATTGTATCTTATTACAGGTCTCCTCCCAGCATTGGATGAACTTCGGACCCTCCTGGATAAAGCATTTCACCCGATAAACGACCTCATACTTTAGGGGGCAACTGTTATAGACATTTTTGTGCCTTACAGCATTGAGCATGAAATTTCCATAATCTAAGGGATCCAAAGTCCCTAAACATGTTGTTCCTACCCCTAGAGGAACAAGGCTAACAAACCACAGCAATTCACAGAAGTTCTCCACCAGAAACTGCTCAAAAACAAGTCAATTCAGGATCAATTCAGTGGCTCCACTAGCTGTCTGCGTTGAACGTCAAAGTCAACACTGGCTACCTGCACTGCAACGCAGGTAGAAGCACTACCCAGGTGCGCTGAACGAGAGTTGACAAGTGGCAAGTTCATTCCTCAAGGTGTCAAGACCCAGGAAGCTTCCAAAATCTTCCTCAATGACACTTGCCTCAGTGAATTCGACTATGATGAGTAAGAGGTTCCAAATCTCCAAGTGGAAGCAAGAACCTCCAAGTGGAATCAAGAACTGACAGAGGGAGAGGACACTAGTCAGATCTCAAGCTAACTCATCCTCTCTCCAAACATCTATATATGGATCTCTCCTCCATGAGATCTAGAGGTTGGAATTTTGTTATTGCAAAGAATTGCTGTTGGTTTGAGATTGGAATCATTGGGTGCTTAATGCTTTGAAGGGAGGTGAAGATAGGAATTCCATTCTGCTGGGAAGGAGATGCTGGATTGGAGCCCTCTGGGTTGTATCTCTTCCTGAACCTTGTTATTCATCAATAAAGCTATCTTGGTTTCTCCTATATACTGATGCATCTTTGATGTATGATTGCATTAGTATGTTTAGTTTACTTCTAATCCTGAACTAGTTATGTTTATGAATCTATGTCTTTGTGTAGTGTTCTTCTCTTGTAATCTTGCAGAGACCTGTTAAAGCTGGGCGAGCGAGAAAACAAGTAGCTGGGAACTCCCAAAGAGAAGAGAAACTGGATCGAGGGACAAACGGAAGACACCGGTTAGTCCATCCATCTCTCTTCATTCTTAATTCATAAAGGAAGAATACTAGAATAGCTGTCTCTGTTTGTTGCTAAGGCACTGTCACGCCTTAGGTGGATAGGATCGTCCTGCATAGGCATTTTTCCCCACATAACTTTGACAAAAGAATCTTATTCTAGAACAACCCCTCTTCCTAGACGGACGAGGTACGGACTAGTCATATTCTCCTGCGGAAACCTACCCTATACCCAAAGTTTCCCTGCCGAAGCAGACCAGGACGCATGCCCCCTGGGTTCTAGTCATATCCTCCCGGATTACTCGCGCTCATCAGGAGGACGGACCGTGGGTTGAGACACTTCTTGCGTGAATAAACCATTTAGGGATGGTACATGACTATTTGCGATGCGTGATCTGGGAAATGAAAGTTGGTCCACGAGCTTGACCATTCTTCCTTCATGCGGAAAACACATTACTCTAAAGAGTGAGGAGACAACGGCTCCCATGCAATATATATAGTCTCGTCCAAGGAGTAGGTTATAATCCAAGGGTCCTTGAACGACCATCACGTTCATTTGAACGATCTTCCCTTTCAATGTTACGGGCACATTGGGGAGGATCCCTAAAGGTCGACTGGTTCCTTTATCAAAGCCTGATAGATTTCTCATTTCAGGCAAAAGCGCTGGCGAACCAAGCGCTTTCCAAGCAATAGAGGAAAGGATACTCACAGATGCCCCCTCATCAATGATAGTGCCAGCCATTACCATTCTATATATTTGAACGATAATTCTGAATGGTATACTGGCTGGCAACCGGGGTCTGCCTAGTTGGTTCCAGTCGAACGAGACAACTAGGTTGCTTGGTGGTGGGACCGAATAGACGGCCGGATATCGCTCTGACGAACTTCCTTCCTGCGATAAAGGAATGGGGGCATTGCCCCCTTGTTCATCGGAGTCAGTGTTGATGAAAACAATTTTGACGGTGTCGTCTTTATTCTCCTCTGTGATAGTATCATTTGAAGATAGAGCCTCTGAAGGCAAAACCGGTGTCTTCCGTTTGTCCCTCGATCCAGTTTCTCTTCTCTTTGGGAGTTCCCAGCTACTTGTTTTCTCGCTCGCCCAGCTTTAACAGGTCTCTGCAAGATTACAAGAGAAGAACACTACACAAAGACATAGATTCATAAACATAACTAGTTTAGGATTAGAAGTAAACTAAACATACTAATGCAATCATACATCAAAGATACATCAGTATATAGGAGAAACCAAGATAGATTTATTGATGAATAACAAGGTTCAGGAAGAGATACAACCCAGAGGGCTCCAATCCAGCATCTCCTTCCCAGCAGAATGGAATTCCTATCTTCACCTCCCTTCAAAGCATTAAGCACCCAATGATTCCAATCTCAAACCAACAACAATTCTTTGCAATAACAAAATTCCAGCCTCTAGATCTCATGGAGGAGAGATCCATATATAGATGTTTGGAGAGAGGATGAGTCAGCTTGAGATCTGACTAGTGTCCTCTCCCTTTGTCAGTTCTTGATTCCACTTGGAGGTTCTTGCTTCCACTTGGAGATTTGGAACCTCTTACTCATCATAGTCGAATTCACTGAGGCAAGTGTCATTGAGGAAGATTTTGGAAGCTTCCTGGGTCTTGACACCTTGAGGAATGAACTTGCCACTTGTCAACTCTCGTTCAGCGCACCTGGGTAGTGCTTCTACCTGCGTTGCAGTGCAGGTAGCCAGTGTTGACTTTGACATTCAGCGCAGACAGCTAGTGGAGCCACTGAATTGATCCTGAATTGACTTGTTTTTGAGCAGTTTCTGGTGGAGAACTTCTGTGAATTGCTGTGGTTTGTTAGCCTTGTTCCTCTAGGGGTAGGAACAACATGTTTAGGGACTTTGGATCCCTTAGATTATGGACATTTCATGCTCAATGCTGTAAGGCACAAAAATTTCTATAACAGTTGCCCCCTAAAGTATGAGGTCGTTTATCGGGTGAAATGCTTTATCCAGGAGGGTCCGAAGTTCATCCAATGCTGGGAGGAGACCTGTAATAAGATACAATACAATACATTATTTTTCATACTGCTTTCATGATCTAGCTGAGGCGGGCATTCCCATGCTCAGCTTTATAAATTCATTTTTCTGTACATAGAACAGACAATCGTCTGATGGTAGACTAATAATTTTGATGAAATTATCATCCTTTGGGTAGGATGACTATCTGCTGCAATGATGTACATGTCAATGTCTTTATCTTTCCTGAATATATATCGCAGCCCGGATGGATGAAACTAGATCTGGGGTCTTCAAACTCATTCGATCTTCACTCTAAGTACAAGTCGATCCATGTGAGAAATGTTCTGAAGTCGAACATGGAAAGACATCGCTTGATTACCGGTCAATGAGGTAAATCGTTAACAAGTGCGAGAGGAATCACCGATAATGATAATGACCCTCAAGGTACTGCAGTACAATTCACGTGGTGTGAATAAAGGACTTGGTGTCGAACACCACGCAAAATCTTTCGGTTGAAGGTCATTGATGTATACCTGTCGCCGGAAGTGAGAAACTTGCCATTGAGGCATGCAAGCTTCAAAGTACTGAAGGGGTTGTTCCTAGATCAACTTCTTGGATAATGAGCTGATGTTGACAAGAAGCGATCCATCAAAGGAGGGCCTTAATGTATCCCACATCAGTGACACGGAACGAAGCTAATGATTTTGATGGAGGTGAAAATGATCTGTGACATATGATTCAGGGTGGCGGTCATGAAAGGATGAAGGATGATGTATGGTAGTGGATGGGACACGGTTGACTTTTCTGAACGACTTCTCTTGAACATATGGCGACACTGATGCGATGGATCGGTAGCATTACCCCAAATATGGATGGTATGGCGAGACCATGGTGATGTGACCGGTGAATGAAAACAACCCAACCCGATTGTGGTACGGAGGAAAAGTGTCATGTTCAAGAGCGACTTGCTACCATCAAAGTTTTCTTGAGTTTCTCCCAATTTTTCCCCAGTCATTGCTGACCAGTACCTCTTTATTTTTGTCAAGCTTGAGGAGGATAACATATGCTTGTTCTATAACCTGCCCTTCAGGCAAGCCCATCGCTATGTTTTAACGAACCTAGCGATAGTGAAACTCGTTCTCGTCTAAAGACAAGTTTGTTGCTATTTAATGATTTTAACGAGTCTAACGACAAGGATAACTCGGTCCTTTTCATTTTTAGAGAGTCTGAAAAGGTACATAAAGTTAACTCCAAAAGTCCTTTTTCGTCATCTAATCCCTTAAGTCCGAAAAAGTATAAAACAATACAGAAGGGATGAGTTTTCGATAGTTTTAACGAGCCGAACAAAACAAGCGCTCGATCTTTTTGTGCAATAATCCCTCAGGTCCAAAAAGATTAAAATCTAGAGGAGGGATAACACTTCCTGTCCCTTTAACGAGCTGGAAGGCCAAGGACTCGGCAATCTTTTCATATTTTACGAGTCAGTTGAAAAGAGCTTAAAGAAGACTCGTCTTTTGAGGAACGAGTGATAAACAGGGTTAGCAGCTGATTCCAGGTACAGGCTCGAATTTTGTTATTGCAAAGAATTGCTGTTGGTTTGAGATTGGAATCATTGGGTGCTTAATGCTTTGAAGGGAGGTGAAGATAGGAATTCCATTTTGCTGGGAAGGAGATGCTGGATTGGAGCCCTCTGGGTTGTATCTCTTCCTGAACCTTGTTATTCATCAATAAAGCTATCTTGGTTTCTCCTATATACTGATGTATCTTTGATGTATGATTGCATTAGTATGTTTAGTTTACTTCTAATCCTGAACTAGTTATGATTATGAATCTATGTATTTGTGTAGTGTTCTTCTCTTGTAATCTTGCAGAGACCTGTTGAAACCGGGCATGCGAGAAGGCAAGTAGCTGTGAACTCCCCGAAGAGAAGAGAAACCGGATCGAGGGACAAATCGAAGACACCGGTTAGTCCATCCATCTCTCTTCATTCTTAATTCATAAAGGAAGAATACTAGAATAGCTGTCTCTGTTTGTTGCTAAGGCACTGTCACACCTTAGGTGGATAGGATCGTCCTGCATAGGCATTTTTCCCCACAACACAAAGTTATAGGAAAATTTGGAAGGATCCCTAATGTTCAACTGGTTCCTTTGTTGAAGCTTAACAGATTTCGAATCTCAAGCAGAAGCGATGGCAAACCAAGCGCTTTCCAAGCAGTTGAGGAAAGGATACTCATAGAAGTCCCTTCATCTATGATAGTACCAACCATGATCATTCTGTAAGCTTGTACTATGATTCAGAATGGTGAATTAGATGGTAGGTGGGGTCTCCCTAGTAGATTCCAATCGAAGGAAACGACCAGATTGCTTGGAGGAGGGACTAAATAAATGACCAGATAAATATCTAACGAACTTCCTTCCTGTGGTAAAGGAATGGGTAGATTGCCCCCATGTTTATCGAATTCTATGTTAACGAAAAGAACTTGAACGGTTTCATTCTCATCCTCTTTGGTGACTGTATCATCTGAAGGTGGACCTTCTGATGACAAGACTGGGTCGACTGCCATCTCGACCTGTTGACTTTGTTCCAGTGTGAACTCAGAGGGTTTATCTCCAATGGTAGGTACTTCAATCGACAACAACAGTGTGTTAGTAAGATTTCCAACTAGCGATGTACTCGGCAAGGGTTTCTTGTATCTAGGAGGAAGTCGCTGTGGTGAAGCAGGATGGTTATCCAAGACTCTTTTGGCTTTGTCCAAGAAGGGACAACGGTGGAGGGCATGATTACCTTCACACAACCTGCAAGGAAATCTAGATCTTCCTTTCTGTCCATTGACTTCATTTTCACTAGTTGATGGTGTGCTCTCAACATGATCGTCAGAGGTTGAAGACACTGGATTGTGCAAGCGGGGAGACCAGTCCCTCAGGATCCATGGGATGCAGGGACAATCTCAATGATAGTGGTCTCCCTTGCAAATGACACATGGAGATTTAGGTTTGGAAGGTGCAGTCTGTGGATTTTCACCAGACGATGTATGGTTGCCCCCTATCACCATTGGCTTCTTATTCTTCTTACCCTTCCCTTTCTTCTTCTTCTCAGTTACTTGGTTTTTAGTGTTACTAGCTTCACCAAGTGAAGAGGAAGAAGGAGAGGGAGAAACAAATGAAGTAGAAGGTGGGGGAGTGACTTCAACATCATCTGGTTGCAGATTTGATCGTTGAGGATTTGTGGTGTTTTGAATGACAGAGGTCTAGAAAAGCCATATTGGCAGGCCAATTGTGAGTCTTGGAAGGGACAATGTAGCCATGTGTGGAGCACCAACATCTCCCCAAGAGGAGAAAGGACTAGGATCTCCCCCAAGGGGAAATCCTTGATTGGTAGACTCCATTTCCTCAACCTAAGATCAACAAGGGACTAGTGACATTATTCTGATTAAAATAAATTTTATGATGCTTTGACACAACTTGATTTTTCAATTTTTAAGAGTCGAGAAAAAGCTAAAGATGACTCTAGTCGCCTTCGATTTTTAATGAGCCTGAAGTGACAAGTGCTTAGATGGAACTTTTCTTTTAAGGAGTCTGAAAAGGAATGAAAGTGACTTCTCTAGAAATCTAGATAGAGGGATTACCAAACCAATCGCAAAACTACAGAATAATTTTTACGGTACGACAATCAATCTTCTCGAATGTTGTGTTCAGTGCATTGCGATCGATAGGGTGGCAGACACGACTTCCTAAGGATAAATGATATAGCCTATTGTGGTCTCCCAATATATACTCGATGGTACGTGGGAGCACAAGTTCGTACTGGCACTTTTCGTATCAAAGAGGAGGAATCACCCAACCTATGATGAAGACGATAGTTACCAGGCTTTACGATGCTGGAGTACGTCTCTAGCCTAGACTTCTAAATGTTGTGTGTTAGGTTCCAAAGCATTTTTATGTTCATTGAGGTTTATTTTACAGTTGATCTTTCTTAAGAAGATTTCCTTTAAGGTTCACCGCGTGATGTAGACATACAATTCCTAAATGTGCAATCTATGATGATAAAAATTCATTCACTTTCTTTTAGCAATGAAAATCCTAGCTACTAAGGAAAGAGGAATGAAATTCTTGCAACATAGAGCAAAGAGCACACACTAGATGCATGTTTTCCTAAATCAATTACTGCATGTAGTCTAAATGCAAATGCACATGCATGTATTTGTTTTTCAGTTTCCTTAATGTGAGAATGACGAAAAGAAAAATAAGTATGGATCTGAATCATTTTCTTTCAAAGCAACGACACTGACAATTTTTTCTTCAAAAAATGAAAGGAAGACTAAGATGACACTTTGTGATTTTGAATTCAAAAAACAAAAGGAATACTAAGACAACACTTTGTGATTTTGAATTCAAAATAAGAAAGGAAGAATAAGATGACACTTTGCGATTTCGAATTCAAAAAATGAAAGGAAGACTAAGACGACACTTTGTGATTTCGAATTCAAAAAACAAAAGGAAGACTAAGACGACGCTTTGCGATTTCAAATTTAAAATTGCTTTTGACACTTGAAATACTATTAATTCAAATCAAATACAATGGCAAAAATGTAATCGACTATCTAAAAGAGAAAGACTTTATGACACTCTTTTTCTTGATTGAAAATGACACTTGCGACACTTTCAAATCAAAAGACGAAAGTTTGATTAAGCTACTGTTTGCAAAAGAGAATCGCAAATGATGAAAAATACATAAACATTCACAATTCTTTATTAATGGAGGCTGAATAATGCAAAGGAAGAAGGTTTCAACAATGATATACTGATCATAGGCAACAAAACTACTGAATAAAGCTGAAGACAATGAAGAAAAAACCAAAATTTGGAGGCAGAAATAGTCTTACTCAATCATCGCACCTGTTACATAGGGAAACAAGGATGCATCTCACCTGCAACACACAGGAGGTGCGATGCATCCATATTTCCAATGAGAGACAGTGTGATGGTCCAGGGACGAGACTGAGCTTGGTTTTCACTCACAGTTTACAGCTAAGTTCAGGGATTTAGGCCGAGCTAATGATTGTTAGTAAACACAAAGTATAGGGGCTGATCTAATGAGGTTATTTAAGCTACCACCAGGGCACTTAGGATGGTTGCAAGTCAGATTTTCAGTTCATAAGCCAACCTAGAGATTGACTGAAGCAGCGTTGATCTACTTTGCAGTTGCATAGCAAAAGAAGTTCGAAGGCTAGCTGGCTTAACTTCAGGCTCCATCTATGAGTTATAAAGCAAACAACAGTAACAAAACAAACAAACTATTCACTCCCCAGTGGAGTCGCCATTTTGTTATCAGGAAAACTAGTGTCCATTTAGAGCTGTTAGTCCCACTAATATGAGTAGCTATCTTAGAAACAAACAAACCAAAGTTACTTGTGTTTTCCTTTATGAGAGATAGATGAGAGAGAAGCAAAGAGTACCAACCTTAGTCTTTCACTAGTCTCCTTGCTTGTTTCCTCTCTCCTTTGATAGGGCTTTCGCCACTACTTTCTCACTTGTCTCGCTTCAAAGAACACCTGTAGAGTCAAAGAAACAAAATACCATCAAAGAATATAGATCTATAACCATAAAAAATATAGGATTGATGTATATTAACCATACCAAAACATATACAAATACAAGATTCAAAGATATACAAACATATGGAGGAAAAATCAAATAGCTTTATTGATAGAAGTAGTAGAAGAGAGGATTACAACCAAGCTGTCTGATCTAGCATCATCCTCCCAGCATGAAAGCCCTCTTCACCTCATACAAAGCAATATCACCCAACACAATGTCTCAAAGAGAAACCAACAACACTTCCTTACAAAATACAAAATTCCAGCCTTTTGGATCTCTAGGATGAGGGATCCATATATAAATGTTTGCAGGAGAGTGAGTCAGCTTCTGGGATTTTGATTAGTGTCATTTCACTGATAGTTCTTGGTTCCACTTGGAGATTTCATAATCTCTTACTCATCCCTGGGCGAATTCAGAGAGGCAAGTGTCATATTAGCAGTTTCTAGAAGATTCTTTGAGTTTCTACCTAGCAAACTACCTTTGCCATTTGTCTTCTCTCAATCATCACACCCTACAAAATGGATTTTCAGTATGCATCGCACCCCCCGTGTGTAACAGGTGAGATGCATCACACCCTCAGCATGGAGCAGTCTGTATGGTCCAGTTTTGACCAGTTCTGAGTAGTTTTTCAAGGAGAACTTCTGGGAAATGATGTAATGAGCTAACCTTGTTCCTTTAGGGTATGAAAAAACACTTTTAGGGGTTTAGAAGCTCTTGGTTTATGGACATATGCGATTGGGGTTGCAGTGCCCAAATATGTCTATAACAATAGGGCATAGAGTCGCTCTTTTCGCGGTCCTTTTCAGACACTTAAAATATGAAAATATCAATGATTTTACTCGTCTGGACTCCCTAAACTAATCAGACAGGGAAAGTAGACAATACAACTACATTCAGTATTAGAAATCGTGGTTTGGCAGTAGTCGTTCCCTTGAACATGGCACTCCCTCAGATAAACCTTCCTTGTGATGGCCTCTCACTATGAATCCTACCATCCTATGAGTTTTAGCCTAAATACCCCAATGTTCTTGCATCTCTATATCCTAGCACTCTTTGGTGTTCATGAGTCTAGTGTTGCATGGTTAAAACCATTGTTGTGCCTTCTATTGTTTGACGGTTAAACTTTTGTTTCCTCCATCAACCCATCAAGCATATCCTTTCATCATGCCCTCTGTCGTTTAGGCCTAATGCTAAAATATTCCTCAAAAAATAAATCATTCTTGTCCCATTTCATGTTGATTGATGTAGGACACATTATTGCCTACCTTTTGACAGGTATCTTCCTATCGACTTCAACACTCTATCTAGGAAGACAACCCAGAAACACATTTAGTGCCTCGGTACTTGTAGAAATTAATGGCAAGTCACCTTGTGTTTGATCAGGGGTTCTCATTATTGGCTCTTGGTTAAGCGATTCTACAAGTGTTGGATGACAAAAAAATCGCTCACACTCATTATATTGTATTGTGCATCTTGGAGACCATCACCATTATTGGTGGCCTTCCCCGCATCTGTTAACAGTATCCATTATTTACTGGTAATCAAATGATTTCATGCATGTTCGACATCAACACATATATTCACATGTATCAATCTATGTTGTTCGGTGAACCATAAATCAAGACCTTGGGTAGAGGCTTGCATCACTCAGCCTTACTTCTTCTCCCAAGTTGCGTATGTTGTTTTTTGGAGACAGCTCATTAGAATGATCCTATTATGACACCGGATCCACATTGTGCTTATCGGTGGCCAGCATCGTCATATCTATTTTCTGAGAAAATCTCTCTAACATAGCTACCGAGCATGGGAATGCCTGGCTCAGGACATGGTTTTAGTTGTTTTATATATATGTGTTGTATTAGGTTTCCTGTACCACCCAAAGCTCCGATCCTCTCTCTCTTTTTGTCGAAGAAGGAAAATTACAGTAAAGTAAAGTATTTCAGGCATCATCGCAGCCTCTGATCTCATGCTTTAGGGGGCATTTGTTAGATAGAAAAATGACCCCCTTATCAGCTCAAAGGGGAAAGACATGATAGTTGAAGCAAAGACCAATATCACAAGCCTTGTTTCCACACTAGCGTTGGCTAAACACTAACAACATGCTTTATAAAGCTTCTTTATAAGCTTAAGGGAGCGTTAATGACCCTACTAAATCTACTTGTCGGTTCGAGGAAAATGTTAGTGGATCCTGATGAGAATCTAGAGGTCAAAGCAACGAATTAACTTATAAATATCTCTATATTCCCTCCTAAATCTACTCAGAAAAGCAAGGAAACATCTAAAGTTCGACTTGTTTGTGGGATTTCTAAATTCTAATGAAGGAGGAAAATGGGAAAGAGCTGAAAAGCATTGAAACATCATTACTTTTACCTTAAGAGACTCATGGAGGAACTTGGAAACCCTAAATCAATTGCTACATAAGCAAAGCTAGGGCTATGGTGATAAGGGTCAAATCATTTGAAAGGATAGCTTACTTGATTGTCGAGCATAGTCTCAAATCTAAGCATAAGAAGTTGGTAAGAAGGGAGAGAGAGAGAGAGAAGTTGGACGGGTAAGGGAAGGCTGATGCAACATATGGTTGTAATCGCTCTTCCAACATTAATATAGAAATGCAGTTGTACTGTCTACTCCATGGTGTTGGTACTATCATTAATTTACTTGTTTGTCCAATACCTTTTAGCATGAGTAGCTTAGTTATGTGTAACTAGATGTCTTTTATGTATTCATGTATTAGTTATTAAGGTTGCATGTTGTGATTATGCTTGTCTCTTCTATGTGCAGGACTTTATCTAGAACTGGCTCAAGGGACTTCCACCTAGTTGCATTGCGCTCTCCAACGAATCTACATGGAGGCTTGAGGTAATCAATCTATTTTGCTTTGATAGTTAGTTATTGTTTATGGACATGCATGTAACTTTGTGACAATTGCAGATAATCTTACAGTCTACCAAAGGTCTCGGGAAGACCTTTGAGGGTATCTCCATTCTCCATACACCATGCATTTTATCCTATAGCAGAGATTTACAAGCTAACATATGCTCAATCTCACTTTGAACATAAATTTCTCATTTTCTTCTACAACTGCTCTATGGAGGAAACATCTCTTCTTTGGTTGTTCTTCATGTGAATCCTCCTGCTTAGAGGCACCATGTTCACTACTCTGTATGATTTTTTAATGCTTTTACTTTATATTGCTCTCAGGTCTGATTTGTAACTTGTTCTCAGGTCCAATTTACAACTTCTCTGGAGGCATCATGATCTCTCTCTCATTTTTTGTCTTACTTGGCTTGTTGAGCATAACACATTGTTGGCATTTAATGAATATTATTATCGAGCAATTGAAATCTCTATACATTACAATGGATTTTGCATATAATTCTTTCATATACATCATAGACAGTAGAGTGTATCCATGAAGTTCACAATCAACCAAAGGGAATTAGAACATTCTTAAAGCTTCATTCGGTAGTGATTCTAATTTCTAGAGTCACTCTCTGTAGCATTTTTGGTAGACTATAAAGTTTTGAGCTTTGACATTTCTACTATATTTACTTCTTTGATGACTATAGTAGTCTCATCGTGCCACAAAACCAAACTTTCTAGGCAAGTTTGTCCCTTCATTACACTACATCTTAGCTAAGTTAAATATAAAAATTAGCAGTAAATAAATATAAATAATAAATAGTATTATTTTAATAATTATTAAAATTTAATTATTATTATTATTCTTATTCTTATTATTCTTCTTCTTATTATTAATATTCAAGTTGTCTGTGATCCTCTAGGCTTGACCTGTGACTTGAGGATCCACAACCCAAAGGAATCTAAGCCGTCAAAGTCACCTGGGTATCTCACCTAGCCTAGGCCACACCAACCCTTAGCTCACTTGATTTTTCAGCATGTGTCCTCCCCCTAGCATAGGGCACAACCACCCCCCATGAGGTTTTATCCTGGGTCACCTTGCTGACGAGGCCCATCCTCAATCGGTTGTGCTAATGGTACTTGAAAATTTTAATTATTATTATTAAATTTTAATTATTATTAAAATTATTAATAATTTTATATCTGAGACTTTTGTGATCCATATTGTAGATAAATATCTTTCAAATTACTCACATCATTAGGATTTGGTCGACGTTTCGAACCAACTAATGTGGTTCATCCTCAGGACAAGGTGAAAAAATCATACAATCTTCATGTATAAATAGCGAGGATGCATCATGGTCCAAGATCAGCTGAAAAAACTAGTCGTTGAAAACTACCCATTGGACATTAGTTAGACAAGTAAATAATTTATCTATTTATGTTTATTTATTTATTATTTTAGATTTAATTTAGTTCAAAAAAATTATTAAAAAAACTAATCAGCGAGGTTAAGAATAGTTATTAATAAAATAGTGTTTAATAAAAAAAATAAAGCTATAAGTTGAAAACTAGTCGAAGGAAATTAGTTAGAAAAGTAAATAATTTAATTTATTTATATTTAATTTTATTTAGATAAAAATAAAAAACTAAAAGGTTAAAAATAGATGTTGTAAGAACTAATAATAGCAATAAATATAATGATAAGAAAACTAACCAATAAGGTTAAGAATAATTATTAATAAAAATAGTGTATATTAAATAACTATAAGATATGGATACTATAAAGAGATGCTATGCAATTTTAATGAGCGGGGTTAAGAATAATTTATTTAAAGCTATCAGTTATAGATACTAGAAAAAAATTTGATTAAGGGGAAAGAGATTAAGAGCAGGGGGCAGATTAATAATAGAGGAATGGGAATTAATTATAATTATAAATCAAGAGTCAAAAAAATCAAAAGGGAGTTAAAAATAATAAGAAAACTTAATAAATTAAAATAAATTAAAAAACAAAATAAAAAACAAAATTGAAAACCATTCATTATCGAAACCATTCACTAGTCATTCCCTCCTTATATGCAGCACCTCTCGCTCTCAAACCCTAGCTCCTACGTGCCACCTTTGGCTCTCAAACCCTAGCTCCTACGTCATGCCTCCTTATTCAGATCAGTGAGAATCATTCCCTCCTACGCCATGGCTCCACCTCTCAAACCCTAGTTCCTATTGTTGGAAAACGTAACTATGTTCGATCTTCAATAATGTACTTGAGTCATTATGTAATGTACTTTTCAAAAGAATAAATAAAAGAATTATTATTATTATTATTGTGACTTATTAAAGCATGGGTTTCATGCTTAGGTCACCATGTTTTAGGTCAAAGTCCCCATTGAGGACTTCTAGGATTTATTTTGAGTCTATAGAATTATTGTACATTTAAAGAGACCCTTCTTGGGCTTTTGAATCATGTAAAAAGGTTAAGTATTGAGTCAAATATGAATTATGTAACCTCCACACCATGTCGGCCTGTGGGAAGATAAAGTCGGCCTAAGACCCTATTCAACCCCACAAGAAGCCTATAAAAGGAAGGACATCAAATTCATTTGGAGCATCACTTCTCATCAAGTTCGAATTCTCTCTACTGGGTAGAAGTGCGAAAAATCTTGTTGTTGGGCAGAAGTGTGAAGTGGGTAGCTAGGAAACTCTGTTGTTGGGAATCAAAACTGAATGCGGATTTAGGTGACTCTAAGGAGTTAAGGAAAACCAAAATTTTTTTGGTGGTATTTCTCTATTTTGTGCTTTGGATTGGGATATCAAAGTATTCCAAGTTGAACCTCTACCGAAATTTGTTAGCTGCTGCAAGCTTCTGCATAGTTGAACTTGATGGAAAGATGTCAATCTTCTGGATGCTGACTTGGTGTGGAGGGGCGGTTTGGTCTTGGTCTAGGGTGAAGAGTCTCAAAGAATACTATTGAAAGTAATAATTACTTTGACTGGGTTTTCCCCTCAAGGGGAGTTTTTCCCTAGCATGTGCCTACATCTTATGTCCATTGTTTTATGTGCTTCTACTGTTGGTAATTGTTTGATGAACTAAAGAAAGAAGATATAAAGAATTGTAATAATAAGAAACATCACAAGTAATTGTCAAGATAAGGAAAATATTTATTGCCTTTCTAATTTTCCAACATGGTATTAGAGCTTTGGTGAAGAAAGAAGAAAAAGGCAGATCCATTCATATGCACTATCTAAGGGAAAGAGTCTATAATGCTGAAGCAATATGTCTAACTCAACCATGGGTGAGAACAAACTTTAGGAGCATTGGTGAGCTCCACTATTGCAGCAATGATGCTACAACTCCTGGGGCTCACTACTTTACTTTTATCAACCCGGTAGTTCGTAACAAACTTGGAAGAGATGGTGCTGTATGCACAAGTACTAGCTCTTATTGCAGGCTGTCACTTGATCATTTGGCACAAGTTCACTAGAAGCTTAAGCCAACTTCTATGAGTTCTGAGAAGAAGATTTTAACTATGATGGAAGAAATCTAACTTGAAATAGGCTAGTCTATTTGCAGAAAGAAGATGAAAACTGAAAGGAAACGTAAACCCTAGCAAACCCTAATTTTACCCACTAACCCTACTTTTGCAAGAAAAGAGATGAAACTACTGAAATTGATGCCATTGACTAATAAAAAGGTAAAATGAATGTATTCAAGATACTTCTAAATGAAAATATGGAAAAATCATCATTTTGTACTTTTGAGCACTTTTATGCAGAATTATTATGCTTGTGTTTTAACTATTTATGACTGTGCAGAGGTTTGGTAGCGAAGGGAGATGGAGTTGGCTTTCGCAGGAGGTTGGGAAGGTGTGGAGAGGACCTAAGGAGTCCCTAGTACCCTTCTAGAGACTTCCACTACGATCAAACTTCGAAAAATCACTTGCATGAACTTCTACGGGAGGCTGCAGGGGATCTATAGGAAGTTCTACAGGAGGTTCTACAAGAGGAGGCCGAAAGTGGTTTTTGGAGGTTTGAAGGTGGAAAATCACTGGAAAAAGGGAAATGAAGGCTATGTGGAGGTGTTAAGGGGTCTAGGACTCTATCAATGAAGATCATAAATAAAAGAGATGGTTGGATTTGTTCAAAGGTCAAGAAAGCAATTTTGCACAAGAACGTAGAAATTAGGGCAGTTTGGGAAAGTATGGCGAATGAGTGGAGGAAATATTTAGAGATGGACTAGATCAGGTTGTGTAATGAAGAATGATAAGCTGGAGTGTTCTACAAGTGGGCTACACACTTACTTTTCAAAACTGTCCCAAGCAAGAACTAAAAAAACAGAGTTCTACCTATTTTGACCTGATTCTGACCTAAAAACCAGAAAAGTGTTGAGCAGAACTTTATGGACAAGAAATTATGCAAGAAATCCATAGAAACTAAACAATAATAGATCTAAGCATGTAAATACAACTGATATCAACTTCTCCAACTCAATCTCACACTAGCAATTGCATTGGAAAGCAAAAACAGTGTTTTGGTGGTAGCAAGAGTGCATTTGTCTCAATTCATGGTCCCAAGGAGGGAGAAAGGAGATCAAGGCCTGCTTGGTAGCCTTTTTGTGGATCTTTTTCTATTATTGTTATAGCTCCAAATCTCACTCTTATGGTTTGTGATGCTGTATTCATGGCCTAGGGCAACCCCTCCTTCCAGACCTGGTCCTAAAATTTAAAAAACAATGTTTTATCCCTTATAAGCGACATTGCCCTGAGTTAAACGCGTGTATATGCGGGTATGTGTATAGCCAACCCGCGTGTATGTATTAAAACACTTAAAAAAATATAAAACTCCTTATTTTTGGGCAGAGATCGCGGGTTTTACCTGCTGATCACTTGTTAGTGCCCGTGGCCCAACTGTTCCCAACCAACTCCTAACTAAAAAACTACTTTGGAGATGGTATAAAAAGACCTCAAAGGGAAGGCCTAAAGGGAGGAGAGAAGAGAGAGAAAGGTTATGCTGAGATTTTTCCCTTGACCAGGTTTGAAGTCCCTTGTGCCTTCTGCACTTCCCCCATTTTGTACAGGAAACCTTTGTTTCCTTGTGTGTTGATGTTCATCCACCATTTATGACATCACGGAGAGAGTCATGGAAGGAGTTTGTTAGAGGCTTTAGGCTGGAACGGATCCGGAAGGAAGCTTTGCTTGGAGCCTGCTGAAGGTGACTCAGGTGAAAATATTCCTTTTTATGTACTTTATTTGTCTATAATAAAAAAAACACATGTCTTGGTTCCCGAAATGAATCTTCTTTATGTTAATGATATTCATGTTTAGAATTCATATATAAAAGGTTGCTTGGATTTCATAACTAACTACCTTTCTTTGTAACATGAAGATGATTTCTTTATAAGTTTTTGTCCATATACTACTGTGTTCTTTGAATTGGTTGTTTTGCAGGACAAAAGAGAAGAAGGGAACTCCAAGAAGGGTTTGGACCCTAAAGGCCTTCTCAAACGTAGGACCAAAGGTACATACCATTATCATAGAATTTGCTTATAATAGCATAATGGCTGTATGAATGCATGTTTCTTTGAATAGATAACTTTCAGTCTGCTAGGGTTTCAACCCAAAAATCCCTAGGGGAGTAATTCCCTCTATCAGAATTGGCGATTCCGCTGGGGACAACACTCTTGTTGTTCCTAGTTTGGGTGTTTTTCAAGCCAATCAGGGCTCAGCTGCCTTGTCTGCTTGCTGTTACTATCTGGTCTGTTCTTGAACTTTAAACTTTGCCAGTTTCTTCAGTTTGTTTTTTTATTTTTCTTGAAGCTTTTCATATACGCTGTTTTTCTTAGATACAGAGGCGTATATACGATAGTTTCTTTGAGTAAACCCGCGTATACGCAGGTTTCCTCAGATACAGTCGCGTATACACGTAATCTGTACTTCAGCACAGTCACGTATATATTGCAATTTTCAAGATTTATAAATTTTTTTAGTCTCTGAAGGTTTGTCTGGTGGTTTGAGTCAGTCTGAAACAATCATTTTCCAGTATCAGTTATTTGTTTTACAGCAAGCATCTCGTTCTGATTTCTCTCTGATTACAAGGAGTATTGGCTACTCTAATTCATTAGGGTAAGGAGATTGATCACAATCTTTGTGTTAATCTTGCTTTTGGTGACTTTTTTGTTTGCTTGACAAAATCGCTTTTTGTGACCATTCACTTCTTTCTTTCATGAAAGTTGTTGTTTGACACTTTCTTGGAATTTGTCTTTTTGATCTTTTGGTTTTCATTGCCAAAGCTTTCATTGCTGCTTTTGATTGAAGAGCGATTTTAAACACATTTATTTTTGTTGAGTTTTCATCCATTGAGTGATGTCAATTCACAAAAGTGTTTGATTGCCTATTCTTCAATCACAAGTTTCAGTGTTGAGAGCATCTTTTGAAAAGACTCTTTTGTTTGTTGCTTTGAAGAAAATCTTTTGAAAATCTTAGTTTTGCTTTCCTGAACTTGCTTTTCATTTGGTTTCCTTTTAGTAAAGTGAAAGTGCTTTATGTGTGTCTTAGTACTTGTTTTTAGTGTTTAGACGAAATGAATGGTAACATTTCATATTCCATCTAGGCATTTTAAGTGGCAAGATAAAGATTGATAAGCAAGCAACTTTGATTTTTTGTTTTTAGAGTAGTTTTGAATCTTGCATCCACATATAGTTGTTGCATTAGGATAGATTTGCATCCCCTTTTTAGGCATACATAGCTTTGTTAGCTTTTGTGAGTGTGAAGTGTGTATTAACGAAAAGAAAAAGAAAAATTTGCTTTATTTGAAGTTCCTCTGAACCCTATAGAGATTACTTTTCATCGAAAAACGAAAACAAGTGCATGTGCATGTAGTTAAGTTTTTATTTTGTGTCAAAAAACACCACTAGTTTCACTTCCGTTACCTTGTGACTTAAAGAACAGCCTAATTTAAAATCAAGCGCTAACTAAAATTCACTAGAACTTTTTGTTTTAGTCAGTTACACCAACAAGATTAGGATTTTAGGGCCTTGGATTAGGCGAGTGGAGAGTTAACTCTCCAAGGCCATATAAACGTCAAATGTAGGAGTCTGAATAATGAGAGAAAATCCAATAGCGTTAGGAAGACCTGGAAAGCTTCGGATCTAGGAGTTAAGCACGAGAGTCTGTGAAGACAGGGAAGATAGATACCCCCTCTCCTACTTGTCCGAACTTACCTCACGACTGTTCTGCCTGGCTTCTGCGATGAGTTGGTATCCATAGTTGCTACTCCTAGGGATCTACACAGGTGGCTGCGGAGGGGAATCCCGTGGCACCTGAGGTCGACGTTGCATCACTTTCAACGGTACTATTGGAGGGCACCCTTGCGAAGCTTGGGGGATTGCACCGGTGCAGGCTGTTGTTAGGAGGTCAGCATAACTTCCTCTGTTACCTTCGCTGATAGGACTGGGCCGTCATTATCCCAGACTATCTTCGGAAGGCCCCTGACTCCACTTTCTTGTATTTTGGTGTCCGGTCCTCATCACCCAGAGCGGAAATACTTGGAAGTTGTTTGACTGGCTGATATCTTTAGGGGATTTTTAGTGAGTGCTCTTTGCTCCTTGTATATAGTTGGCTTTAGGTATTTTTGTCTAGTCAAGTTTGGACTTTGTGTTCTAAGTGACTGGCTTACCACTCTACTGATCTTGAAAGGATTTTGGTCGTTCTTTCAGAAATTGTGGAGTTGCCTCCTCAAGGGCAAAGGTTTTGATTGCTTATCCATATTCCTTGAAAAGTTATTTCTATATTCCCGTAGAGGAAGGGTCTTTGGAACAGTTAGATATGGCCAATATTCCTGTGGAAACCAACCAAGGTGCCCTCCCAAAAGGGGATCCTTGTGCTTTTCCTTTCTTTGGAAATGTTGGTACTCCCTTGATGGCCACTTTGAATATTCCTGGGTTGAATGTTGGACTACCCATTTGGCTGTGGTCCACTCCGAATATTCCAAATGCTCTTGAAGCTTCTCAGTTGAATGCTTTATTTCAAGGGCATCACATGGGTGCTCATTGTTCATCTTCTCTCAAAGAGAAATTTGGGGTTCCTTCTTCTCCTCCTTCTTGTCACAAGAAATCTAAAAAGAGGAGAAAGAGGAAGTCAAAGAAGAAGAATAATTCTATCCCTTCATCTTCAACCTCTGCAAGTCATGTTGGAGATGAGCCTTCAGCCGCTGCAAGTCATGCTGGGGGCACAAGTCTAGTCACTGCGAGTCACACTAGCACTTCATCATCAACCTCTGCGAGTCATGTTGAAGATGAGTCTTCAGTCGCTGCAAGTCATGCTGGGGGCACAAGTCTGGTCACTGCGAGTCACACTAGCACTTCATCATCAACCTCTGCGAGTCATGTTGAAGATGAGTCTTCAGCCGCTGCAAGTCATGCTGGGGGCACAAGTCTGGTCACTGCGAGTCACACTAGCACTTCATCATCAACCTCTGCGAGTCATGTTGAAGATGAGTCTTCAGCCGCTGCAAGTCATGCTGGGGGCACAAGTCTAGTCACTGCGAGTCACACTAGCACTTCATCATCAACCTCTGCGAGTCATGTTGAAGATGAGTCTTCAGCCACTGCAAGTCATGCTGGGGGCACAAGTTTGGTCACTGCGAGTCACACTAGCACTTCATCATCAACCTTTGTGAGTCATGTTGAAGATGAGTCTTCAGCCGCTGCAAGTCATGCTAGGGGCACAAGTCTAGTCACTGCGTGTCATACTAGCAAAGAGTCACCGACCTCTGCAAGTCATGTTCAGGACTCTCAGCAAACCACTGCTAGTCATGTTGGCGGAATGGAGGTTGGTAAGAAACCTGGACGTAGAAGTTTTAAACCTAAGTTCCCTTGTAAGATATGCAAGGGAGACCATCTTACTCATTTATGCCCTGGTATTCCAGAGGTTCAAAGGATATGGTCCGAGTCTGAAAGTACTTCTACTCCTAGATCTGATATGGTTTCTCATCAATCCCATCAACCGTTGGTTGATAATATGGTAGAAACAGTGCAATCACTGGACGATTACACTCCTCTTTTGGGGGGTGAAGTGCCTAACAAAAGAGTCTATTTGATCTCTAGTACAGAGTCTTCTAGTATAGGGGGCATTCCAGTTACTTCGAATGTTCCCCCTCCAAGTGCTAAGAGTGTTTCCTTTGATTGGGATAGCCTTGTTGAGCCTCGTCTTCCTTCCATTGTACCTTTCCAAATAAAGGTCAGAGTTAATTCCACAAATGTCTATCGATGTATGGTGGATGAAGGATCCTCTACAAGTATTATATCCTCTTTGACTTGGAAAGCTTTGGTTTCCCCAAAGTTGTTGACAGCTCAGAGTCAGTTGTTAGCTTATGATAGAAGACCTGGTGAATCTATGGGTGTTCTTCCTCAATTGCCTATCACTTTAGGTGGGAAGACTGTCTTAATCGATATGATGGTGGTTGATAGCCCTTTAGAATTTAATATGCTACTTGGGCGTGATTATGTATATGCTATGAATGCTATGGTGTCTTCACTCTTTCGAGTAATGTGCTTTCCTCATAACGGGAATATTGTCACTATTGATCATCTTGCATCTGATAATCACCACCCTAATTCGACTTTACTGCAGAATGCCCCTTGGTTTGTTCCAAGTGTTCAAGTAGACCCTACCCCGCCACGGGTTAATTATGTGGCATTGAATCCTCAATGTTCAATCGATTCTAAGAAGGATCCTTTGACTTATTATTCTCTTTCTTGGGGCTTGGTCCCGGAAGTTGACCGAGAGATTCTTTCTATAGGGACATGGGACCCTTTAATTCCCTGTTTTGATCCTTGTAGTTCTCATGATTTCTCAGATCTTGCTTTGCCTTCACAGGAGGAACTCTTTGAAGTCATGAGTTATGACTACCAAAGGAGTCCTTGGCCTGAGCCCTGCAAGGGGTTTGTCCAGAAGAGCTATTATACATAAGTCGAAATGTTGCGTGGTTCTATGTACCATATTGTATATATGAGGTACGCATTTTCAAGTTTTGTATTCTATAACACAAATATTTTATATGAAGTTTATATGTGGGATGCATTAACTTCTCGTCTAGTGTTCCTATTTATGTTCACAAAACTTGGAAGATGTCTCCTTTGGAAGTTTATGGTTGGTCCGTTCTGACAGGTATTGGTTCTCGAAACTGGCATATAGGTTAGGTTTTTCCGCCTGCATTGTGCACTTATCAGTTTCCTTTCCCATTTTGCCTTAGGATCGACCCCACCAAGTTATGGTGCGGAACCTTCTCATTGCTTAGAAGTATCATGACTTGTGTGGTAGAGCCATCCTTTACATGGGCATCCTAGTTAGCACCTCACTGACATTTGTTGCCCATGCTGCTCCGATTTGAGTAGGCTCGGGAGTCCTCTGTAGTCCCGCCATGACTTATGCGTTGAAGACTCATTCCTCTTAGCTTCTCCACTTTGTTCTGGCCTTATACCCTAGAGGCTCCTTTGTGTTGAGTTGTACTACTGCATTGCATGTTGACCACTTGCACCTTTTGGCCTAGAGCCGGCTTCACTTGGACTCGTGTTTAAGCCAAATTTTGACCATGACATCTGCAAAGTCAACCTTGCATTCCCTTGACAACTGCAGCTTGACACACCTTGACCCGTGGAATGAACATACCTTTGAGTGTCACTGACGAGTTTTCATCTCCCTGCATTGAGCATAGGAACGTTCCTTTCCCAGGAACTAGATCATCTATTTCACTGACACTTGTTCTTTCCACTGTACCATAACATTCTTTTATTCTTTTTCCGGCTTAACAAAAAAAGACAAAAAATTAAATATTCCAAAAAGAGTGGGAACGAGACATTATTTCCATTTATTGGTGGCAGCTAGAGTCAGTCGTGTCGCCCTTGAACAAAGCACTCAAAACAAAGTCTCCTCCGTGTGGGTGGGATTTAGTTTGACTTAGGTATGCCATAACCTTGTTATTGAGTCAGTTCTCCCCCGATTGGTTATCTCTTCCAATCATATGGAGGGTTTGTTCATGCCTCTTGCATAACGAACTTATACAGAGTCATCATATGCTACTTCATAGTCACATTGAGTCGTGCTTTTGTTCAAGGGAAGTTAGCTTGAGTCGGCCTCTCTGCGGTGTCTCTTGACTCATTTTTCAGTCGGCCATCCCTGGTTGTCAGTGTCATGTCTATCATCACATCAGTTATATTGGTCCTTTACTCGTGCTGGTTTGAGAAGGTCCCCATTGACTTCTTGCTGGCGGGTCTTGTCCTTATCGACGACGAAATCTTGCTCTGAGGACAGGCCTAGAGCTGCACCCTGGCCCTATTTTCATTATTGATAGGTCACCTTGTGCTCAGCATCGATCAGTATCATGGGTCTTTGACTGAGTGGTTTCCCTTGTGTTCGGCATCAGCTTACATTATCACACATTGGGATTCGTGCAGTACCTTGGTTTCCATTTTACCCTATTGGTGGATACCTCACCTCTGTGTTAGCTTTCATTATTGGTTGGTTCAGAGGGTTTCTGCCGTGCGCTAGCCACATCTTGTGTACGCCGGAAACGTACTTCGGTTGGGTTACTACATCTTTTTCGTCCGATTCCTTCCACATTATTGGCCTACGGGTTACACTCGCGCTAGATTGATGAAGGATGCCTTAATGCCTTCCTTCTAGCAGATCTTTCCCTATCGACTCCGACTCATTGCTATGGGGCGAAGATCTAGAGTCCATTTGGCAGTACCTTGGGGTTTGCAGTCATTAGTGGCAGATCCTTCGCTATCGACAGTGGGAAACCATCATTGTCTCCTGATCGATAGATTCTTACAGGTGTTCGACTCCAGCTCATCTAATCACACTTGTTAGATTGTACTGGGTACCTTGATGCTCATTATCATTATCGGTGAGTAGTCTCGCATTTGTTAATGGTATACATCAATGACCGGTAATCAAACAATTTCTCACATGGTCGACTTCAGATCACTTATTTCCATGGTGTAGAAATGTACCACGGCGGTCGGTGAAGACCTCAGGTTGTATCAGCATTCATTGGTTTACTTGACAGTTGCTCCTGTTGCTGCTAGTTGATACCACTCCACTTTATATGTTGCAGTCAGTCATGGCGACATTCTATATGCTGGCACCTGAGTTTGCAATGTAGTACCATCCTATTCCATCATGTTCAGTTGGTACCTTTTAGGGATCAGTCTTTGATATCAGTGATCCGTTGCATCTTTCAGCATCATTGACAGTATTATATGTGATATTCAAACATGTACTTATTCATTATGATCAGATGATCCATTATGTATCTTTCAGTCATTTATACTTGTATACTTAGTGGATCCGCTTGTACTTGATATGCGGACATGCTTTACTTTTTCTGAGCATGGGTATGCCCACCTCAGACAGTGTTTCTTTCTGATCTCCTTGGGTGGCTTGGCAGGCTGAATTCTGGTGAAGTCCTCCTCGGTTTTTGACAGACTTGTTGGAAATAATACTGAGAGGGGGGGTGAATCAGTATTATCTAGCAATTTAATAAATCTTCCTTATTTGATCTTTGAATTATTTTAGCATGTCAGTACCATAAAATAATGAGCATGAAAAACAGATAGTCACACCAAAGAACACAAGATGTAAGGTGGAAACCCAATGTGGGTGAAAACCACCTGCTGCAATATGTCTCTATCTTCTTTCAATTTAGAAACTTCTTTTACAATGATTTTGTACTGGTGCAGTCCTTTACCAGTACGCAGGCTGCAACCTGCAGAGAGCTACAACTCTCTCTCTCTCTCTCGTTTTCCAGTCTACTCCTGGAAGGGAGCTACAACCCCCTACTTCTTTTCATAAAGCATCAGATAATCAACAAGTACATGACAGATATCAGATCAGCAACAACAGAACTAACCCAGAACACCTTATCAATAGAGAAATTCAATCAACAGAACATCTTAAAACAGAGACGCAAATTTTCTTTCTGTGGCCTGCGACCAGACGCCGTTAACCTTCTGCTACTCTGCGTCCACACGCAGAAATCCTTCTGCTCCGCTGCGTGCCCACGCACTGTTCCTTTGACTGCTCTGCGTTCTGTTGCTTCAGGGACGCACCCAAAGATACTATCGCGCCGCGTCTTTCGCTATAGAGACGCACCTGAAAACACTATCGTGCCGCGTCCTTCTGCTTCAGAGACACACCTGAAACTTGATCGCCCTGCGTCCCCACGCAGGTTTCTCTCTACTGTGTTGCGTCTCGGTGCACTTGCCCTTTACAGTACCTGCGTCCCGGCGCACTTTTCTTCCATTGAACCTACGTCCATTCAGATATAAATGATATGAAGACTTCAAGACTAACCCAAACAGTCAGATCTACAGATCTGATCATGCGCCATAGAGATCACAGTCCATTAGAAGATTTGCCCTCTTAGATCTGGACTAGATCTCACCAAATAAGATATTCAACCAAAGACAATGCTCAATCCAAATGAACTCCTTTGCTTTATATAGGCAAGCTCCTCCCCAAAACATGGAACAATACCACGAGCCGACACCATAGAAACACAAAACCGTCGGCTAGATACCACACAAGAAACCCCCACATGCTTTTTCTCTGCCTTGAAATGTGTGCACTGGGTGGACGCACCCCCTGAACGGCTGGCCAGCGTCTCTGGACGTGGACCCTGCATGGTGTACCTGCGGGTACGCACCTCCTGAACTGGTTTCCTGCGTCCTTCTTAATTTTCAACAAACTGAGAGCCTTGCCACTGGAGTTTCCATCAAGTACAACATCTGTAACATACAGTCATACCAGAAAACATAATGCCAACAATCTCCCCCTTTGGACTTCATGGCAACCTTACAAACTTCAGCTTCATTCTCCCCCTTTGACATCAAGGGCAAAGGGTATGCTCCCCCTAAGCTCATGCTCCTCCAGATCTGCAACAAATAACCAGAGATCCACCATGAAAGAGATAGAGACATATTGCAGCTATTTCCAAGATCTCCTTCTACATAATGTCAACAATGCATTATGTGCTCCCCCTGAGCCTGTACCACCAATAAGAAGATGTTCAACAATAAGATGATGCATCAACAACCCCCAGCTTTTTCCTGAGGTATTCAAACGTGTCCCTGGGCAATGGTTTGGTGAGAATATCAGCAACTTGTTCCTTGGAAGGAACATACTCCAACTTGACTTTCTGTTCAAGCACTTGTTCCCGGAGAAAATGGTACTTGATTGGTATGTGCTTGGTTTTTGAATGCATAACAGGGTTCTTTGAGATGCTGATTGCACTTGTATTATCACATAAGATGGGGATTGGTGGTGTACAAGTGATTTGAAAATCCTGCAAAGTCTGCATCATCCAAAGAAGTTGGGTGCAACAAGATGCAGCAGCAACATATTCCGCTTCAGCTGTAGACAAGGCGATCGAACTCTGTTTCTTGCTGAACCAAGATACCAGTCTGGAACCCATAAAGAACACACCACCACTTGTGCTTTTCCTATCATCCACGCTTCCGGCCCAATCTGCATCTGTATAAGCATGAAGAGAAAGATCTGTATCTCTAGGATACCATAAGCCATAATTTTGAGTCCCTTGAAGATATTTGAAGATTCTCTTTACTGCCTGAAGATGAGTCTCCTTCGGATTTTCCTGAAATCTTCCAACTATTCCAACTGCATGCATGATTTCCGGTCGGGTACCTGTCAAATATAGTAAACTTCCAATCATAGATCTGTAGGTTGGTTGATGTACTGCTGCAGATTCATCATTTGCACTGAGACTACATCCTGTGACCATGGGTGTACATACTGGTTTTGCATCTTCCATGCCATATTTCTTCAAAATCTGTTTGAGATACTTGGTTTGAGATAAAAAGATTCCTCCTTCCTTTTGTTGGATTTGCAAACCAAGGAAATATGTCAGTTCTCCTAGCAAGGACATTTCAAATTCTTTCTGCATGACCGAGGCAAAACTTTGACTCATATCTTCTTCATTGCTACCAAAAATAATGTCATCTACATACACAACAAGTATTAGAAATTTGTCATTTTCAACTTTTATATACAGATTGCTATCTGCTGAACCTTTTGAAAAACCTTGTTGATGAAGATATTTGTCCAACCGGTAGTACCAAGCCCTTGGAGCTTGTTTGAGACCATAGAGAGCCTTTTTCAATCGGCATACAAGATTTGGATCATTTCCAAGAATGAACCCATCTGGCTGTTCAACGTACACTTCTTCTTCCAAGTCTCCATTCAGAAAGGCTGATTTCATGTCCATTTGAAATACTTTGAAGTTTTGAAAACTTGAGAGAGCAAGGAACATTCGGATGGCCTCAAGTCTTGCAACAGGAGCAAAAGTTTCTTCAAAGTCTATTCCTTCTTGCTGCGCATACCCTTTACAAACAAGTCTAGCTTTGTTTCTAATTACTTCTCCATTTTCATTCAATTTATTTTTGAAGACCCATTTTGTTCCGATAACATTCTTATCCTTTGGTCTAGGAACCAGCTCCCAAGTGTTGTTCTTTTCGATTTGCTCAAGTTCTTCATCCATTGCTTTTACCCAACATTCATCTTTGCATGCTTCTTTCACATTTTGTGGTTCAGTAGAGGATAGTAATGCCAAATAGCTTGAGGCTTCTGCAACTGTTCTTCTTGTTTGTACACCTGCTTCTTTCTGCCCCACAATCTGAGATTCTGGATGATTCTTCTGAACATATCTGGATGGAGTTTTCTCTTCTATTCTTGTCTGCTCCTCTGGTTCTTCTTGAGGTTCTTCTTCTTCATCATTCTGTCTTTGAGGGTAGCCTTCATCTTCTTCGATATCTTCCCGATGTACTTGCCTAGGAATGTATCCCTTCTCATCAACCACCACATCAATGCTGTCAACAATTCTGCCAAGTCTTTTATTGTAGCACTTGTATGCTTTGCTATGTGGAGAGTAACCAAGAAGAATGCCTTCATCTGCTCTAGGTTCAAGTTTGCCAAGCTGCTCATCAGTATTCTTGATATAGCATTTGTTCCCAAAGATTTTGAAGTGCTTTACCGAAGGAGTTTTACCACTCCAGAGCTCATGAGGAGTTTGAGTGCTATTTACCCGGACATTTGTCTTGTTGAGAATAATAACCGCAGCATGTGCAGCTTCACCCCAGAAAGTTGTGGGAGTTCCTGATTCATCAAGCATAGCATGAGCCATTTGTTGGATTGTTCTGTTCATTCTTTCAACAACTCCATTTTGCTGAGGAGTTCTAGCTGTAGAGAATTCTCTCCTTATGCCATGTTCATCACAGAAATCGAAAAATTCATTTGAAGTAAATTCCCCACCTCTGTCGGATCTGAGGCACTTAATTTTGTGACCTGATTCATTTTCAACCAAGGCTTTGAAGGATTTGAATTTTTCGAAAGCTTCATCTTTGTGCTTCATAAGTCCTAACCAGACAAACCTGGAGAAATCGTCAATAAATAATATCAAGTATTCCTCTCCTCTAGGTGTTCTTTTCCTGAATGGACCACATGTATCTGTATGTACTAGCTCAAGAGGCATGCTAGCTGATCCTTCCTTCTCTGGAAAGTTAGTCCTGGTTTGTTTTCCAAACTGACATGATCTGCATATGGTGTTGTCAGGAATTTTGATATCTGGAAGATCGCGAACTGCCTGATATTTGCATGCTTTCCTTATTTGTGAGAAGCTTAGATGTACCAACCTTCGATGCCATAACCAGTGCTCTTCATCCTTGCTCAGATAGCATTGTTGTTGTCCTTCTTCAAATATGTACAGATTATTTGGAGTTCTTTTGCCTTTGAGTACTGTTTTACCTGTATCAAGATCACGAACAAGACATCCATTCTATCTGAAAATAACCTCGGTCCTTTGATCACACATCTGGCTGACACTTAGAAGATTATGCTTCAATCCATCAACATACAAAACATTTCCAGCCTTGACTTTTCCTTTTAACTGAGCAATGCCTTTTCCTTTTATAATTGCAGGAGTATCGTTTCCAAAAGAGACTTTCTTTCCTTTTTCTAGAACAGAATAAGATTCAAGTTTTTCTTTATCACCTGTCATATGCTTCGAACATCCACTGTCAATGTACCATAGATTTTCCTGTCCCTCTGCATAAAATGCTATTCCACATCTTTCTGTTTGAGGTTCCTTTATTCTCCATGTTTTGGTGCTTGAGGCTTGCTCCTTTTTCTGCTGAAACCTGCTCCTGCATTCAGATTCTTCATGACCAAAGTTATTGCAAATAGAACATTCGACTTCATTTTCAAGAACCGAAAAGTTGTTATAGGTCCTTTTTGTTATCCCTGTCATACTTCTTTGTTTTTGAGCTTCCCTAGTCATGATTGTTTTATATGCAACACATTGAGCTGCTTTGTGACCAAAATTATGGCAAGAAAAGCATTGTCCATTGAAGAAGCTTCTGCGGTTATTGAATCTACCTGCCAACTGATTGTAATTTCTATTTTCATCTATTCTTGAACCAAACTGAGAAGATTTTACCTGTGGCTGGTTGTAGCTTTTGTTCACCCTTAAGATGGATTGCCCCTGATAGTTTCTGTTTGTATTTTGTCCCTGCTTTACCTGATTATCTTCATTGTTCTTCTGCTCATTTCTTCTTGCCGCATCAAGATAACTTTTTGAGGTGGAAGCTTGAGAGGTTTCTCCATTGTAACCCAAACCTGTCTTGTTTAGAGGAGACCGCTGCACATTGATAATCTCATCCAAAGTTTCAGATCTTTTGACAAACTTAAGATTAATAGCTTTTGTTTTCTCAATTTCTTTTCTGAGACCAACAATTTCACCTTCTAGTTTTTCAAGATGTTTTTCTTTTTCATCAATTTGAAATTGTAGAGTATCAATGATCACATTCTTTTCTTCTATACATCTCTTGAGTCTAGTAATTTCATCATAGAGGTTATTCACATCTACAGCATCCTCATAATCATCATCTTCAAATGCCATTAACAACTTATATTTATTACCTTGTTCATCTTCATCACTGTTTGATAAACCATCACTATCTTCATGGGTGTAGTAGCTTTTCTTATTTGCACTTTGTTTCTTGTTCCATCTAGCAGGTTCCTTTCCTTTATCCTTATAAGGACATTTTGCAGCATAATGACCTACTCTTCCACAAGCAAAGCATTTGAAAGGTAGCTTACCTCTGAACCTTCCAGAACCCCTTTGAAGATTTCTGACAAAATTTGATTCTTCTTCCTCTTCTTCTGGAACATGGCTTGCTTCATAGTAATCTTCTTTGCCTGATGCCTTAAAAGCAGCTTCCCTTCTGTCTGATGGACCTCCCTTTCTCATTTCATAAGCAGTTAGAATTCCATGTAGCTGAGACATAGTGAGAACACGGAGATTTTCTTTTTCTTCTATTGCAGATACTTTAGATTCAAACTTGGGGGATAATGATCTTAGAATCTTTTGAACTACTATAGCCTCTTTTATTTCTTCACCCAAATTTTTCATACAATTAACAATCTCATCTACCCGAAGAAAATAATTAGCAACACTTTCATCATTATACATCTTGAGAGTCTCATATTGAATCCTGAGAGTTTGAAGTTTAGCTTGTTTTACCTGTTCATCTCCTTCATAGCTCGTGACCATTTTGTCCCATATCTCTTTTGCTGATTTGAAGTGCATTACCTTCATGAATTCTGTTTGGGATATACTTCCTAATAGAGTACTGACTGCTTTTGCATTTGTTTCATACTTCTTTTTCTCAGCTGGATCTGTAGGAGTAGCTGAAGGAAAAGCATAGCCTGTTTCTACAATGTCCCAAACTTCTGTACCAAGAGATTGAAGATATGCAGTAACTC
This sequence comes from Pinus tabuliformis, assembly GCA_031772625.1. NCBI lineage: Eukaryota > Viridiplantae > Streptophyta > Pinopsida > Pinales > Pinaceae > Pinus > Pinus tabuliformis. The sequence continues at coordinate 1,915,719,648 of CM062816.1, forward strand.
TTACCTTCCAATAATTGAAGTTTGTCCCATCAAAAATCGGTGGCCTGATTGATGCTTCTCTCTCGTAGTTGCTCATGATGAACGATCTACCTTCAAGCGATCAAGCTTCTCTGAAGGACCTGCTCTGATACCAATTGTTGGAAATAATACTGAGAGGGGGGGTGAATCAGTATTATCTAGCAATTTAATAAATCTTCCTTATTTGATCTTTGAATTATTTTAGCATGTCAGTACCATAAAATAATGAGCATGAAAAACAGATAGTCACACCAAAGAACACAAGATGTAAGGTGGAAACCCAATGTGGGTGAAAACCACCTGCTGCAATATGTCTCTATCTTCTTTCAATTTAGAAACTTCTTTTACAATGATTTTGTACTGGTGCAGTCCTTTACCAGTACGCAGGCTGCAACCTGCAGAGAGCTACAACTCTCTCTCTCTCTCTCGTTTTCCAGTCTACTCCTGGAAGGGAGCTACAACCCCCTACTTCTTTTCATAAAGCATCAGATAATCAACAAGTACATGACAGATATCAGATCAGCAACAACAGAACTAACCCAGAACACCTTATCAATAGAGAAATTCAATCAACAGAACATCTTAAAATAGAGACGCAGTTTTTCTTTCTGTGGCCTGCGACCAGACGCCGTTAACCTTCTGCTACTCTGCGTCCACACGTAGAAATCCTTCTGCTCCGCTGCGTGCCCACGCACTGTTCCTTTGACTGCTCTGCGTTCTGTTGCTTCAGGGACGCACCCAAAGATACTATCGCGCCGCGTCTTTCGCTACAGAGACGCACCTGAAAACACTATCGCGCCGCGTCCTTCTGCTTCAGAGACGCACCTGAAACTTGATCGCCCTGCGTCCCCACGCAGGTCTCTCTCTACTGTGCTGCGTCTCGGCGCACTTGCCCTTTACAGTACCTGCGTCCCGGCGCACTTTTCTTCCACTGAACCTGCGTCCCTTCAGATATAAATGATATGAAGACTTCAAGACTAATCCAAACAGTCAGATCTATAGATCTGATCATGCGCCATAGAGATCACAGTCCATTAGAAGATTCGCCCTCTTAGATCTGGACTAGATCTCACCAAATAAGATATTCAACCAAAGAAAATGCTCAATCCAAATGAACTCCTTTGCTTTATATAGGCAAGCTCCTCCCCAAAACATGGAACAATACCACGAGCCGACACCATAGAAACACAAAACCGTCGGCTAGATACCACACAAGAAACCCTCACATGCTTTTTCTCTGCCTTGAAATGTGTGCACTGGGTGGACGCACCCCCTGAACGGCTGGCCAGCGTCTCTGGACACGGACCCTGCATGGTGTACCTGCGGGTACGCACCTCCTGAACTGGTTTCTTGCGTCCTTCTTAATTTTCAACAAACTGAGAGCATTGCCACTGGAGTTGCCATCAAGTACAACATCTGTAACATACAGTCATACCAGAAAACATAATGCCAACAAGACTTCCTTTCCATGTACTCGCATAATATATTTCAGCCATCATGTACCCCTTCTGACCTCATATATTAGGGGGCATCTGTTATAGCTCCAAATCTCACTCTTATGGTTTGTGATGTTGTATTCATGGCCTAGGGAAACCCCTCCTTCCAGACCTGGTCCTAAAATTTAAAAAACAGTGTTTTATCCCTTATACGCGACATTTCCCTGAGTTAAACGCGGGTATACGCGGGTATGTGTATAGCCAACCCACGTGTATGTATTAAAACACTTAAAAAAATATAAAACTCCTTATTTTCGGGTGGAGATCGCAGGTTTTACCTGCTGATCACCTATTAGTGCCCGTGGCCCAACTGTTCCCAACCAACTCCTAACTAAAAAACTACTTTGGAGATGGTATAAAAAGACCTCAAAGGGAAGGCCTAAAGGGAGGAGAGAAGAGAGAGAAAGGTTATGCTGAGATTTTTCCCTTGACCAGGTTTGAAGTCTCTTGTGCCTTCTGCACTTCCCCCATTTTGTACAGGAAACCTTTGTTTCCTTGTGTGTTGATATTCATCCACCATTTATGACATCATGGAGAGAGTCATGGAAGGAGTTTGTTAGAGGCTTGAGGCTAGAACGGATCCGGAAGGAAGCTTTGCTTGGAGCCTGCTGAAGGTGACTCAGGTGAAAATATTCCTTTTTATGTACTTTATTTGTCTATAATAAAAGAAACACATGTCTTGGTTCCTGAAATGAATCTTCTTTATGTTAATGATATTCATGTTTAGAATTCATATATAAAAGGTTGTTTGGATTTCATAACTAACTACCTTTCTTTGTAACATGAAGATGATTTCTTTATAAGTTTTTGTCCATATACTACTGTGTTCTTTGAATTGGTTGTTTTGCAGGACAAAAGAGAAGAAGGGAACTCCAAGAAGGGTTTGGACCCTAAAGGCCTTCTCAGACATAGGACCAAAGGTATGTACCCTTATCATAGAATTTGCTTATAATAGCATAATGGCTGTATGAATGCATGTTTCTTTGAATAGATAACTTTCAGTATGCTAGGGTTTCAACCCAAAAAGCCCTAGGGGAGTAATTCCCTCTATCAATTATTGCAACAAACTATCTAATCAACTTGAAGCAAGAACAACTATTCTAATCATCAAAAACAACCTAAGTAACAAAGCAAGATTTAACCTAAACAACATAAATTATTTTATGAATGCAAGAAAAAAACATATAAATACGCAAAGGAGGTGTTGGGCACTTGGGTTGGGTCCAACCCCAAGAGCTACAGCCCCCTAGGAAAGATCAGTGTTGGTTCAAAGCTGGATTCATTTTCACTGATCAAAAAATAATAGTTACATCACAAAATTGTCTGCAAAAAGAGCTTGAAAATGAGCTAAGTACAACGCTGCACTAAAGTACGAAAATAGACTATCAAATGGCTAACATCTGACTAAAAAAATTGAGGCCCTAAGCTTTCTTATTTATACAAATGGAGACTCCCAACAGTCCTCCTAAAATTAAGGAACTTGGCTTCCTAGAACTGGATATAACAACAGTCCTACTTGACTTGCTCGACTGCCCCTTGGAAAGTGGACCTTTGTGCTCCGAGTTTCTGATGTAGAATTCGAGGTAAGGGCTCTTAAATGAAGGGGACACCTTCCTACAAATCCTCTCCCTTGTTCTTCCACGAATTTGGTTGCCAAATGCTTATTAAACCTTTGATTTTGTTTCAAAATTGACCAAAAATCTGCATAAAGCACACATTACACTTTTTGGCATAATGACTAACCCAATTAACTCTATTACCATAAATATGACCAAGAACATGCAATAACTAATGAGAATGGTCGATTAAGTCAAATTAAGAGGTAAAATGAGCCCATATAATTACCCATTTCTAGGGCTCATCATCACCTCCCTACTGATGGTGTTGCTAATCCTCTAAGCAACTAATCTATCTCTTCATCTTTGATGGCCCTGGTGGCCTCCCTATCATCCCAAGCTTCTGATGTGGTCTACTTATGTGTGCCATAAAATTTTTCCTTCTTGTCCATGTCCTTCCACTGCTCTTCCTATTCTGCTTGTTTGAATTCTTGTGCTTTTCCTGGCCTTGAAATACATGGAGGTCTACCTTTTTCTCTTTTCTTTTGGCTTAATTGGTGTGCTAAAGGCAGTGAGACCAGTTGCTGCCTCTCTTTCTAGACTCTCAGGGGACCCTTTTCTTGGTTTTTCCTCTGCCTCCTCTTTTTCTCCTCCTTCTATCTCTTTTTCTTTCTGTTTGCTCTATTTCTTCATGTTTTGTCTCTTCATCCTTTTCCTCTTCTATTTTAGTTTCTTCCTTCTCCTTTTCTTTTCCTACAGAGTCATTAGTTGCTTCATCTTATCCCCCTTTCTACTTTTTTTCCTCAATGTCAGAAGGACTGATATCATAGGTGAGGGCTTTTATGTCACCTTTTGCTGTCATGTTCCTAAAGACTTCCCAATTAGGGAGTGTGAATGTATGGAGGGCTTCTTCCACTAAAATTTTAAATAACCCATGGTGAGCCAGCTGATCTAGACTCCTTGCCTTAAAATTAATGCTGGAGTCTATGAATCCTTCTGTCATGATGTTTAGTGACTGCTGGAAATTCTTAAGTGAGGAGGAAGGCAACAAAATTTCATGACTGAAAACAGAGGAACAACTGGGGTTTGTCTTTCTGGAACCAGAGAGGGAACTTTTTCATGTTTTTTCACAACAACAATTTTCAATTTCCCTCCCTTCAAACTGTTTCCAACCTAAATTTTCTTCTCAGTTTTTGAGAAAAATCAATACTTTTGATAGACCAGAGAATATTTATAACACAGTGTTTTTTCTTCAGAGAGTGGACAGTCTTGCAAATTTGATTTTTTTTCACAGGTTGGCTTCTATGGTTGCATCCCTTTTTTTAGAAGAATGTGAGGAAGAAAAAGGCAGATTTTGAATGCAAAGAAGAAAAATTGAGAGACTGTGTAGAACTCAGAGAAGGAAAAAAACATAGCTAGACTTTTAAGCTTCAAATTCCTTTCTTTCAACCCAATACTGTGTTTTTAATCCTCCACCTTATATAAATATGTCATATGCAGAGCGGTTTCCTGAGCCTACCTCTTTTCAAGCTCAAATTTTGACAAAATTCTCCGATTTTTATTCTGCAGAGTTGCTCTCTGCCCTTCCTATAGAAATCTTCGTATAGACAGTGTTCCTGCTCCTGTAGAACACAATAGTGCTCCTGTAGAGACTGATAGGCAGGGGGGTTTTAAAAAACTGGCAAAAAAACTAGTAAAAAATGACTGGTTTGTTGTTCTGAAGGTGGTAGGTGAGTACTGCAGTCGAGAACTCATCGACTCAAATGAAACAAAGGGTGGTGAGAGTGTTTCAAGGAAGAGTTCTTACGGCTGTTTATGGAGACTTCCAGTGATGGAGGGTGAGCTGGCCAAGTGTATGTTACCCCGTGTAGACCGTTGGTCCCCATTGCAGTGATATTATGAAACTGTATGTTTTTTTCCCGTAATCACTTGCCATCGTTGGTGCTTGAGCTCAAAACAGCTGCCGCCACCTGACTGTTAGATTTTTCATGGGTTGACCATACACATGTGTAGTGTGATCTCTGGATGAGCACGACCAAACTAGCTGAGGGTGTCCAGTTAGCTGGCCACATTTTAGGCTTAATCCCAACCATTTCATTTGTTTATGAAGTTTCGGATCATACATATGCAAATAGAGGAACTGGTTTAGACACTTACCTATCAGTCGAAATGTGCGTGCTGCTTGGTTCTTTTGCTACTGCATGCTCATATTCAATCGTTGCATGCCTGTATCCCTTCTGCTATATGCTTTTTGCTGTCTGATGTGTAGCTATTTTTCTTGTGCAGGTATTCTCTGGCTGGATCTAAGGTGCAGGAGTCTGCTTCAACCTTCATATTTGCACCCTTATGCTGCTGATGCTAGACTTTTGCAAGACAGTGACTTGTTTTGTCCATAGCTCCCAAATGGTAGATTGGATTGACCTAAAATTTTTGGAGCATGTTTCCATCATCATTATGCACCTCCCATAGCAAAATTGTGGTCAATGGATGCACAGATTTTTAGAAAAATTGAAAATGGTTGAAGGTGATGGAGGCCGATTTCTTGGAAACCATGCATTGGAATTGGCTAAAATTGCTTGGGCATGTTACTATCATCCCTATACAACTCCCCATGAAACAGTGTTTAAAATGGATGCACGATTTTCAAGTTAGGGAACAAACAAATTTTTGCTCTGTGTATTTTTGTATTAGAGCATTTTGTAGTTTTTTGGACAGTAAGAAAAAATGAGTTTGGGCTGTAATGAAGACTTGGAATTGATGGGAGAGAGGTTTGAAGATTGTAGGGGTATTTATAAACCCTTTATGAAGCTTCCATGTTCCCCAAACTGCTTTTGAAATCCATTTCTAGCTCTCTGAAATTTCTACAGGAGCCTCCTATAGAAAACATAGTTTTCATAAAAGAAACACAATGAGGTGGAAAGAATGTCAAAAATGATGGAGAAGGGTGAGGGAAGTTAAGATAGGTGTTGTTATTGGTTTTAGAGCTTTCTTGGCACCTGATGCTGCTTCCTAAAGTTCTCCTGCAAACCTGCAATACAACCGGAAATTCATTTTTTTCTTTTTCTTTTTCTCTTTTTTTTTGAAAACAACTAGGGTGCCTCAAGGAGGTTTTCACCCTAATTGCCTGCCCTGGGCGCCTCCAAGGGAGGTTTTCACCCAGGAATCTTATTCTCTTCCTCTTTTCACTTCTTTCCAACACATTGATCGCCCCATGGAGGTTTTCAATCAATGAGCCAATATGAGGCGCCTCCGAGGAGGTTTTCACCTTAGATTTTTATTTTTTCTCTTATTTTTCATTTTTTCCTTTTTCTCTCTTTTTTTTAAATTTTTTATTTTTCTCTACCCTACCCTACTTGAAAAAAAAAATCATTTTCAAGTATAAGAATACTTCCAATGGAGCCATGTGCACAGCGAGATGATAGACAAATTGATGTGGAGGCTTGAAATGTATGCTTTGACATATATCCGGATTTCAGAGACCAAATGATTTGACTTTGAAGGGATCAAGCATAATTGAGGAAGAGAGTGATGCTTCACCTTAGTGACCGTCTGGAACCATATCTCAATATAGCTGTGATGCCATTGGCCTTTCTATTGATCTGGATCATTCTTCATGTCACCTTCTACCACGACCTTCACATCCTCCTCTTTTTGTTGATTTTTCTCTTGAATACATGGAGGATTTGATGGTAACCATGAGGGAGCTCTCTTGATCTCTGATTTTGATGTCCTCTCTCCATCAAGTGTAGCAAATGGTTCTTTGATCTTCTCTTTTGCATCTTCTTCTGCTGGATATGGCCCTTCAATGATATCAATATAATCTCTATTTTGCAATACTCTTCCTGAGCTATGGTGAATATCATTGAGCTCAAGAGGAGTTGTTTGGACATGTTGTGCCTTAGCATTATAATTGGGTTGAGCTACTCAAATGTACAGGTTTGGAAATGGTGGTACAGGTAGTTGAGTGGGAGTGTATATTTGAGATGGATGTGGATGGTGTTGTGGTTGGGCAGGTGGTTCCCCACTATATACTTGTTGAGCCTTTCTATTATTTGGGTTCAGGTTTAGTTGAGTAGGCATTTGGGGCTGCCTTGGTGGAGTAGGAGGCGATGGTTGCGGTTGAGTAGGTGGTGGAGGAAAAAGAGCAGGAGGAGTGTTGTACTGGGGCCTCCACCCCTGATGAGGTGTATTCCACTGAGGTTGTGGCTGAGCATAGGAGTGAAATGAATGAGTAGCTAGTTGGGCATAATATGGAGATGTGAAGGACCAAGGAGGAGGTGTGGACCAGGAAGGATGAGCAGGGGGACCCCAAGAAGGCATGGAAGTGGCTTGATAGGGGTTGTAATAGCTCTGGGATGTCCCTTGCATTCCCTACTAGTAAGGTCTGGGTCCATGTGGCCTCCTTTGGTTCATGAAATAGAGTGGTTCAGTGGCTCCTTTAGCCCTCTGATAGGCAGCTTTGATTCCGGGTAAGAAAGGGCACTAATTTGTAGGATGGTCTTCTTCACAGACAAAACACACTTCTATGGAGTGCAATGGACATTCGTTCCTAGGATGCTTTCTAGTGCACCTGGGACAAAAGATAGCCAAAGCCCTCTTGGCTTCCTCTTACTTCCTTTGGATCTGCAAGGTATCCATTTGCATGGAAAGCATCTGCCTCATCTCGCTCTTGAAATCTTCCAGAAGATTTTTACATCCACCTCTAAGGGATGAGTTGGAAGAAAAGGTACTCCTCCCAACATTTATGTTTTCAGCCATGGGCTCCAAAGGAATGTTTTCTTCTTCTTCTCTCATATAGGTTCTTCAAATATGTCTTGCTGTCCACCTAAGGGTTCTTCTTGATCACAGCCATCGAAGAAGAGAGAAGGTTGGTTGTGTGAAGCAGTGGGGGTGTTGGGAAATTTTTTTCCTAAATTATCTCTATTCCTACGGCATGAAAGGAAATTTCTTTTTGAGTGATTTTTGTGTTTCTTGTTCTTCTTGTACCTACAAAAACTAAAATGGATTGAACAACAAATTGCAACTAACTAAAATATATCTTGTTGAAATGGAAATGCAGAATTGAAATGAAAGTAGGAAAGGACTAATCTATTTTGCTGAAATGAAATTGCAAAATTGAAATGAAAGCAGGAAATAGATAATCTACGCTTGTTGAAATGAAATTGCAGATTTGAAATGCAAGCAGGAAATGTATAATCTATGCTTGCTGAAATGAAATTGTGGAATTGAAATGAAAGCAAGAAAGGACTAATCTACTTTTGCAGAATTGAAATGAAAGCAGGAAACATCTAATTGACTTTTGCAGAATTCAAATTGCAGAATTGAAATGAAACAACTACTCTACTCTTGCTGAAATAAACTACTTAGCAGAAGGTTGCAGTAGAAAATAGAAGAAAAGCAGTAATCACAAAATACTCTGACGCTTCCCTGGTAATGACACCAAGAAGATCATGAGATCTAGTATTGCAGCAATGATGCTGCAACTCCTGGGACTCCCTACATTACTTTTTTCAACCCGGTAGTTCGTAACAAACTTGGAAGTGACGGTGCTATATGCACAAGTACTAGCTCTTATTGCAGGTTGTCACTTGATCAGCTGGCACAAATTCTCTATGAGCTTAAGCTAACTTCTATGAGTTCTCAGAAAAAGCTTTTAACTATGATGGAAGAAAGCTAACTCAAAAGAGGCTAGTCTATTTGCAGAAAGAAGATGAAAATTAAAAGGAAACACAAACCCTAGCAAACCCTAATTTTACCCACTAACCCTACTTTTGCAAGAAAAGAGATGAAACTACTGAAATGGATGCCATTGACTACTGAAAAGGTAAAATGCATGTATTCAAGATACTTCTGAAGGAAAATATGGAAAAATCATCATTTTGTACTTTTGAGCAATTTTATGCAGAATTATTATGCTTGTGTTTTAACTATTTGTGACTGTGCAGAGGTTTGGTGGCGAAGGGAGATGGAGTTGGCTTTTGCAGGAGGTTGGTGATCCAGGTGGATATTGGTGGCCACCTGGACCCCCACCATTGTTCTTCTCAGCATTTTCAGTTTCCTTAATTGTAGCACAACTTACTATTTTTAGCAGTTTTTCAGGTCCTGAACTTCCAGAGCCGTTTTGAGGCCCTAAACGACGTTTTTTGGGGAATCCGGGGGCAACATGGGTCCATGGAATGGATCGATGTTGCTCGTTCCAACAATGATAGTGCTCGGATAGATCTTTCTAAAGAGCTATTGTATGCGTCAAACGGAGATCGTATGCCAAAGTTACGACCCCGGGAAGTTGATGTACAAACTTACCCCAAACGGGGCCCCATATTTTGGCGTTTTATCTTCTAGGGTTAGGTTTTGGAATGTTAAGGGTTTTTCCACTATTTCTCAACAATAAATAGGCCTTCGAGCCTCATTGTAAGACAGTTCAGAGGCATGTAGCCATCACATCTCTTTTCAGAGATAAGCTACCATCGCCCTAGCTGGTTTATTTCCATTTCTGGTTGTAAGCATATTTCAGTATTTTCCATTAATGAAATGAAGTACTATTTCCGCTGCATCTTTGCGTATATGGTTATCTCTGTAATTTTTTGCGTTCCTGTTTAAATCCGGATCAGTGGTATTAGAGCGGTCTGCTTTTTCTATGTTTTTCTTTGCATGTCCCCAACAAGGTCGGGATATAAGGAGTTAGGGCTTGAATTGGTTGAACCTTTGCAAGACCAGCCTCGCAAATCCCGACGGCCTCCCATGGCGGATGAGAAGAAAGACGAGGGGGCAGGAGATCCCATCAAAATCTTGCTCGAAGAAGCCCTCGAGCGACAACGGAACACGATGATGGACATCTTTGCCCAGATCCTTCAGCGGCTACCCAGAAGCAACGCATCGGCTTCCAGCAGCTACTCTGGAAATGCCACACCCTTTAAGGTACAAGTTAATTTTGAAATCCCCATATTCGAGGGTCAGGTAGACGCAGATGCCGTAGATAAATGGTTAAATCTGCTAGAGGGTTATTTTTCTGTTCATGAATTTTCGAGTCTGGAAAAGATTGTTTTTGCTCTTCTCAAAGCAGCCCCCCACGTCAAGGACTGGTGGGAAACCTACTGCGAGCAGAAGGTTGAAAGTACTGGCTCACTATTTTCAGCCGCACCCACCTGGGATTCGTTTCGGGATGCCATCAAGGAGCAGTACTACCCTGTTGGAAGCTATGAGGATGAATACATAAAGTGGACCACGTTGCAGCAAGGAAGGGACCAAGACGTGCCGGAGTTCACCAATCTTTTCCATACCCTTCGCACAAAGTTGGGTATCAAGGATTTGGAGCAACATTTGATACTCAAATACCGTGGCTGCCTGCACAAGTACATCCAAGAAGAAATACAATTCCTAAACATCTCCTCGCTCGGTGCAGCATACCGATATGCCGTCAAGGTCGAGCAGAAGTTTAAACAAAAGAAGCGAGACTTTGTATCTGCGAATCCAAAGCAGGGGAAAGGTGCCCCTAAACCACAGAACAAAGGACAAAGCCAAGGCGGGACAGCCCAAGACAACCAGTCGAAGTTGCAAGCAAAGAACAGCGTCGCGAAGCCGAGAAAGGACACTAGAAAATGGTGCGAGTTCCATAAGACCTCCACTCACAACACAAGTGAGTGTCGGGCCAAGCAGTCACTGGTGGCTGAGCTAAAGGTTTCAGAATCAGATGCATGTTCCGACTCTGAGTCAGAACCCGATAAGGGGAATGAAAAAGGGAAGCAGATCATTGATACGGATCCCAGCACCACTGTTGCTACCGCAAAGATCCAGAAAAATGAACCCGAAGATCCAGAGGAGGAGGAGCATCTCTTCCACTCCCAGATGTGGGTAAAGGGCTCCCCGATACAGTTCATTGTTGATAGCGGGAGTCAAAAGAACCTCATTTCGGCAGAGGTCGTGAAGCGGTTGGGCTTACCGACCACAGCACATCCACAACCATACACCATTGGGTGGCTTCACCAAGGACGAGATCTTCGCGTGAGCCAACAATGTCGCCTTCCATACAACATCAAGCCCTTCACGGATGAGATATTGTGTGACATTGCTCCCCTTGAAGTTTGTGATGTATTACTAGGACAACCATACTTGTGGAAGCGATATGCTGTGTATGAATCAAGGCCCCGTGCTGTTATTATTACATTGGGAAATAAGTTGTACAGGATACCAGAGGTAGCACCACCTACCGCCATCTCTTTGATTACTGCAAAACAATGCAGTAAAATCATTTCCAAAACCAGGAAATTTTTTTTCCTAATGATACAACCTCAAGGAAAGAAGAAGATAGTGGCCGCGGCCTCCAGACGGGGTCCCTCTGCACGACAACTATAGATGGACAAGGTTGTGGAGGAGTACGAGGACATCTTCACCTCCCCGGCAGGGGTTCCTCTGCACTGTTAAGTCAAGCATTCCATCGATCTGACCCCAGGTGCGCCGCTACCCAATGGACCAATTTATCGGCGCTCTGTTCTGGAGAATGATGAAATCAAGAGGCAGATTCAGGAGCTCCTGCAGAAAGGTCACATCCGTCCGAGTTCATCGCCCTGTGGGAGCCCGATCGTGTTGGTACAGAAGAAGGATGGGACGTGGAGACTCTGTATTGACTATCGGGCGCTGAACAAGATCACTGTCCGTAATAGGTACCCGATCCCGCGGATTGATGACCTCCTAGACCAACTAAAGGGGGCGAAATATTTCAGCAAGATCGATCTGAAGTCAGGATATCACCAGGTACCAATCGAACCCTCTGATGTGTGGAAGACTGCCTTCAAATCCAAGGAGGGCCTCTTCGAATGGTTGGTTATGCCTTTCGGATTGACGAATGCTCCTGCAACCTTCATGAGGCTAATGGATGACATCTTGCGGCCATTCACCAACTCCTTTGTAGTAGTATACTTGGATGACATTCTGATCTTCAGCCAGAGTTGGGAAGAGCACCTCCACCACATCCGACAGGTTCTCCAAACACTGCGGCAACACAAGCTATGTGCCAATTTGGAGAAATGCACTTTTGGCATGACCCAGGTTCAGTATCTGGGATACATCATTGATGAACAGGGGGTGCATGTCGATCCAGCCAAGATCCAAGTCATTCGGGATTGGCCCTCTCCAACCACTCTAACAGAGCTCCACAGCTTTCTAGGTCTTGCCAACTTCTACCACAGGTTTGTGTTGGGGTTTTCTCATATTTCTTGGCCCTTGAGTCGAGTCACCAAGGGAGGGGCGAAAGCAAAATTCTTTTGGTCTGAATCTCAACAGAAGGCATTCATGGAGTTGAAGGATCGCCTCTGCACGGCACCAGTGCTCGCGTTACCAGATTTACAACAACCATTTGAGGTCGAGACAGATGCCTCTGACTATGCTATTGGGGCAGTCCTTACTCAACATGGACATCTAGTGGCATATCATAGTGAAACACTTTCAAACACAGTCTGGAAGTACCCCACTTATGATAAAGAGATGTATTCCATTGTACAGGCCTGCCGACAATGGAAGCATTACATTTTGGGGAAGGAAACGATCATCCACACAGACCACCGACCCCTGCAGTTCATACAGACCCAAGGGAAATTGCAGAATGATCGCCATCAGAAGTGGTCTACATACCTGCAACAGTTCCACTTGAATATCAAGTATAAGAAGGGCAGCACCAATAATGTTGCAGATTGCCTCAGTCGACCACCGATCATGGCGTTAACCCCGTGCTCAACTCTTGTGGGCACGAGACTTCTGATTGGCCACTTCTCTACAAAAGCGACCCAGAATTCGGCCACACATACCAGACACTCTTGGAGGGTCGGCATGTTCCAGATTTTCACCTCCAGGATGCCCTATTATGCCACCTCGGTCACCTTTGTGTTCCTTCAAGCGAGCGTGCCAAGATGATTTGGGAAGCCCACTACAGTCGGGCTGCTGGACATTTCGGGGTCGAGAAAACAGTGGCAGTTCTGCAAAATTATTTCTATTGGCCGAATCCTCAACAGGATGTTGGAAAGTACATCAGATCATGTACTGCCTGTGCCATTGCCAAACCGATCATTAAGAAGCACGGCCTCTATACCCCGTTGCCTACCCCAAGTCGACCTTGGGAATCCATCTCCATGGATTACATGTCAGGCCTTCCTTCCACTAAGCATGGAAATGACTATGTTTTTGTGGTCATCGACAGGTTCTCGAAGATGGCCATTATGGTGGCCTGCAAGAAGAATATCACAGCAGAAGCCACTGCTAAACTCTTCTTTGAACGAGTATGGGTGCACTTTGGGATCCCACAGTCTATCATCTCAGATCGGGACAGTCGGTTTCTCAGCACATTTTGGTCCAGTCTCTGGTCAATGCTGGACACCAAACTCAAGAAGTCCACAGCCTTCCATCCTCAAACTGATGGCCAGACAGAGGTTGTCAATAGGATGATTGTGCACATTCTGCACATGTATAACTCAAAGCATCCACACACATGGGATGAGAGCCTCCCCTATGTTCAGCACAGCTACAACCGAGCTCTTCACAGCTCCACTGGCCATAGCCCTTTTCAGGTGGGTTTGGGATTCCAGCCACTATGCCCCATTGATGTGGCCATGCCACTTGCAGCCACTCACATAAATTCAGCTCATGTCCAGTCCGAAATAGATAAAGCCACCAGCTTCATTGAGCGCATCCAACACATTTGCCAGCAGGTCCATGACATTCTTGAGAAATCAAATGCCAAGTACAAGCAGCGACATGATCAACATCGGGTGCCACACAAGTTTCAGGTGGGCGACAAAGTTTGGTTGCATTTGCAAAAGGAACGCCTTACTGGAGCCTATCGGAAATTGAGACCACTCCGATATGGTCCTTACACCATTACTAGGGCTATGGGAGACAATGCATTTGAGCTCAGCATTCCCCCATTCCTTGGCCTGCACCCAGTGTTCAATGTGGACCGCCTTCGGCCATACTTTCCACCATTGCTGGACACATCCGACATTGCAGAACAGCTCAAACCCACAGAATTAAATCCAGATTGCATGGAACAAGCTGCAACTGATCAGATCATGGACACACATATCAAGAACACTCGCCAACAGAATATCCAACTGTATCGAATTGTCAAAGCAGGCCAACTCCTTCAGCAGGGCAAGTGGCTCACCAGGGAACAAGTTCAGCAAAAGTTTCCTCATCTCATGGAGGAGCTCAACGCAATGGGGACCATTGCTTCCTAAGGGGGGAGGAATGATCCAGGTGGATATTGGTTGCCACCTGCCAAGTCCACCTGGAACCCCACCATTGTTCTTCACGACATTTTCAGTTTCCTTAATTGTAGCACAACTTACTATTTTTAGAAGTTTTTCGGGTCCTGAACTTCCGGAGCCATTTTGAGGCCCTAAACGACGTTTTTTGGGGAATCCGGGGGCAACATAGGTCCATGGAATGATAGTGCTCGGATAGATCTTTCTAATGAGCTATTGTATGCGTCAAACGGAGATCGTATGCCAAAGTTACGACCCCGGGAAGTTGATGTACCAACTTACCCCAAACGGGGCCCCATAGTTTGGCGTTTCATCTTCTAGGGTTAGGTTTTGGAATGTTAAGGGTTTTTCCATTGTTTCTCAACAATAAATAGGCCTTCGAGCCTCATTGTAAGACAGTTCAGAGGCATGTAGCCATCACATCTCTTCTCAGAGATAAGCTACCATCGCCCTAGCTGGTTTATTTCCATTTCTGGTTGTAAGCATATTTCAGTATTTTCCATTAATGAAATGAAGTATTATTTCCGCTGCATCTTTGTGTATATGGTTATCTCTGTAATTTGTTGCGTTCCTGTTTAAATCCGGATCAGTGGTATCAGAGCGATCTGCTTTTTCTCTGTTTTTCTTTGCATGTCCCCAACAAGGTCGGGATATAAGGAGTTAGGGCTTGAACTGGTTGAACCTTTGCAAGACCAGCCTCGCAAATCTCGATGGCCTCCCATGGCGGATGAGAAGAAAGATGAGGGGGCAGGAGATCCCATCAAAATCTTGCTCGAAGAAGCCCTCGAGCGACAACGGAACGCGATGATGGACAACTTTGCCCAGATCCTTCAGCGGCTACCCAGAAGCAACGCATCGGCTTCCAGCAGCTACTCTGGAAACGCCACACCCTTTAAGGTACAAGTTAATTTTGAAATCCCCATATTCGAGGGTAGATAGACGCAGATGCCGTAGATAAATGGTTAAATCTGCTAGAGGGTTATTTTTCTGTTCATGAATTTTCGAGTCGGGAAAAGATTGTTTTTGCTCTTCTCAAAGCAGCCCCCCACGTCAAGGACTGGTGGGAAACCTACTGCGAGCAGAAGGATGAAAGTACTGGCTCACTATTTTCAGCCGCACCCACCTGGGATTCGTTCCGGGATGCCATCAAGGAGCAGTACTACCCTGTTGGAAGCTATGAGGATGAATACATAAAGTGGACCACGCTGCGGCAGGGAAGGGACCAAGACGTGCCGGAGTTCACCAATCTTTTCCATACCCTTCGCACAAAGTTGGGTATCAAGGATTCGGAGCAACATTTGATACTCAAATACCGTGGCTGCCTGCACAAGTACATCCAGGAAGAAATACAATTCCTAAACATCTCCTCGCTCGGCGCAGCATACCAATATGCCGTCAAGGTCGAGCAGAAGTTTAAACAAAAGAAGCGAGACTTTGGATCTGTGAATCCAAAGCAGGGGAAAGGTGCCCCTAAACCACAGAACAAAGGACAAAGCCAAGGCGGGACAGCCCAAGACAACCAGTCAAAGCTGCAAGCAAAGAACAGCGCCGCGAAGCCGAGAAAGGACACTGGAAAATGGTGCGAGTTCCATAAGAGCTCCACTCACAACACAAGTGAGTGTTGGGCCAAGCAGTCACTGGTGGCTGAGCTAAAGGTTTCAGAATCAGATGCATGTTCCGACTCTGAGTCAGAACCCGATAAGGGGAATGAAAAAGGGAAGCAGATCATTGATGCGGATCCCAGCGCCACTGTTGCTACCGCAAAGATCCAGAAAAATGAACCCGAAGATCCAGAGGAGGAGGAGCGTCTCTTCCACTCCCAGATGTGGGTAAAGGGCTCCCCGATACAGTTCATTGTTGATAGCGGGAGTCAAAAGAACCTCATTTCGGCAGAGGTCGTGAAGCGGTTGGGCTTACCGACCACAGCACATCCACAACCATACACCATTGGGTGGCTTCACCAAGGACGAGATCTTTGCGTGAGCCAACAGTGTCGCCTTCCATACAACATCAAGCCCTTCACGGATGAGGTATTGTGTGACATTGCTCCCCTTGAAGTTTGTGATGTATTACTAGGACAACCATACTTGTGGAAGCGACATGCTGTGTATGAATCAAGGCCCCGTGCTGTTATTATTACATTGGGAAATAAGTTGTTCAGGATACCAGAGGTAGCACCACCTACCGCCATCTCTTTGATTACTGCAAAACAATGCAGTAAGATCATTTCCAAAACCAGGAAATTTGTTTTCCTGATGATACGCCCTCAAGGAAAGAAGAAGACAGTGGCCGCGGCCTCCAAACGGGGTCCCTCTGCACGACAACTACAGATGGACAAGATTGTGGAGGAGTACGAGGACATCTTCACCTCCCCGGCAGGGGTTCCTCTGCACTGTCAAGTCAAGCACTCCATCGATCTGACCCCAGGTGCGCCGCTACCCAATGGACCAATTTATCGGCGCTGCGTTCTGGAGAACGATGAAATCAAGAGGCAGATTCAGGAGCTCCTGCAGAAAGGTCACATCCGTCCGAGTTCATCGCCCTGTGGGAGCCCGATCATGTTGGTACAGAAGAAGGATGGGACGTGGAGACTCTGTATTGACTATCGGGCGCTGAACAAGATCACTGTCCGTAATAGGTACCCGATCCCGCGGATTGATGACCTCCTAGACCAACTAAAGGGGGCGAAATATTTCAGCAAGATCGATCTGAAGTCAGGATATCACCAGGTACCAATCGAACCCTCTGATGTGTGGAAGACTGCCTTCAAATCCAAGGAGGGCCTCTTCGAATGGTTGGTTATGCCTTTCGGATTGACGAATGCTCCTGCAACCTTTATGAGGCTAATGGATGACATCTTGCGGCCATTCACCAACTCCTTTGTAGTAGTATACTTGGATGACATTCTGATCTTCAGCCAGAGTTGGGAAGAGCACCTCCACCACATCCGACAGGTTCTCCAAACACTGCGGCAACACAAGCTATGTGCCAATTTGGAGAAATGCACTTTTGGCATGACCCAGGTTCAGTATCTGGGATACATCATTGATGAACAGGGGGTGCATGTCGATCCAGCCAAGATCCAAGTCATTCGGGATTGGCCCTCTCCAACCACTCTAACAGAGCTCCGCAGCTTTCTAGGTCTTGCCAACTTCTACCGCAGGTTTGTGTTGGGGTTTTCTCATATTTCTTGGCCCTTGAGTCAAGTCACCAAGGGAGGGGCGAAAGCAAAATTCTTTTGGTCTGAATCTCAACAGAAGGCATTCATGGAGTTGAAGGATCGCCTCTGCACGGCACCAGTGCTCGCGTTACCAGATTTACAACAACCATTTGAGGTCGAGACAGATGCCTCTGACTATGCTATTGGGGCAGTCCTTACTCAACATGGACATCCAGTGGCATATCACAGTGAAACACTTTCAGACACAGTCCGGAAGTACCCCACTTATGATAAAGAGATGTATTCCATTGTACAGGCCTGCCGACAATGGAAGCATTACATTTTGGGGAAGGAAACGGTCATCCACACAGACCACCGACCCCTGCAGTTCATACAGACCCAAGGGAAATTGCAGAATGATCGCCATCAGAAGTGGTCTACATACCTGCAACAGTTCCACTTGAATATCAAGTATAAGAAGGGCAGCACCAATAATGTTGCAGATTGCCTCAGTCGACCACCGATCATGGCGTTAACCACCGTGCTCAACTCTTGTGGGCACGAGACTTCTGATTGGCCACTTCTCTACAAAAGCGACCCAGAATTCGGCCACACATACCAGACACTCTTGGAGGGTCGGCATGTTGCAGATTTTCACCTCCAGGATGCCCTATTATGCCACCTCGGTCACCTTTGTGTTCCTTCAAGCGAGCGTGCCAAGATGATTTGGGAAGCCCACTACAGTCGGGCTGCTGGGCATTTCGGGGTCGAGAAAACAGTGGCAGTTCTGCAAAATTATTTCTATTGGCCGAATCTTCGACAGGATGTTGGAAGTACATCCGATCATGTACTGCCTGTGCCATTGCCAAACCGACCATTAAGAAGCAAGGCCTCTATACCCCGTTGCCTACCCCTAGTCGACCTTGGGAATCCATCTCCATGGATTACATGTCAGGCCTTCCTTCCACTAAGCATGGAAATGACTATGTTTTTGTGGTCGTCGACAGGTTCTCGAAGATGGCCATTATGGTGGCCTGCAAGAAGAATATCACAGCAGAAGCCACTGCTAAACTCTTCTTTGAACGAGTGTGGGTGCACTTTGGGATCCCACAGTCTATCATCTCAGATCGGGACAGTCGGTTTCTCAGCACATTTTGGTCCAGTCTCTGGTCAATGCTGGACACCAAACTCACGAAGTCCACAGCCTTCCATCCTCAAACTGATGGCCAGACAGAGGTTGTCAATAGGATGATTGTGCACATTCTGCGCATGTATAACTCAAAGCATCCACGCACATGGGACGAGAGCCTCCCCTATGTTCAGCACAGCTACAACCGAGCTCTTCACAGCTCCACTGGCCATAGCCCTTTTCAGGTGGGTTTGGGATTCCAGCCACTATGCCCCATTGATGTGGCCATGCCACTTGCAGCTACTCACATGAATTCAGCTCATGTCCAGTCCGAAACAGATAAAGCCACCAGCTTCATTGAGCGCATCCAACATTTCGCCAGCAGGTCCATGACATTCTTGAGAAATCAAATGCCAAGTACAAGCAGCGACATGATCAACATCGGGTGCCACACAAGTTTCAGGTGGGCGACAAAGTCTGGTTGCATTTGCAAAAGGAACGCCTTACTGGAGCCTATCGGAAATTGAGACCACTCCGATATGGTCCTTACACCATTACTAAGGCTATGGGAGACAATGCATTTGAGCTCAGCATTCCCCCATTCCTTGGCCTGCACCCAGTGTTCAATG
Organism: Pinus tabuliformis; assembly: GCA_031772625.1. Classification (NCBI taxonomy): domain Eukaryota; kingdom Viridiplantae; phylum Streptophyta; class Pinopsida; order Pinales; family Pinaceae; genus Pinus; species Pinus tabuliformis. The sequence continues at coordinate 1,915,738,888 of CM062816.1, forward strand.
TGGACCGCCTTCGGCCATACTTTCCACCATTGCTAGACACATCCGACATTGCAGAACAGCTCAAACCCACAGAATTAAATCCAGATTGCATGGAACAAGCTGCAACTGATCAGATCATGGACACACAGATCAAGAACACTCGCCAACAGAATATCCAACTGTATCGAGTTGTCAAAGCAGGCCAACTCCTTCAGCAGGGCAAGTGGCTCACCAGGGAACAAGTTCAGCAAAAGTTTCCTCATCTCATGGAGGAGCTCAACGCAATGGGGACCATTGCTTCCTAAGGGGGGAGGAATGATCCAGGTGGATATTGGTGGCCACCTGCCAAGTCCACCTGGACCCCCACCATTGTTCTTCTCAGCATTTTCAGTTTCCTTAATTGTAGCACAACTTACTATTTTTAGCAGTTTTTCGGGTCCTGAACTTCCGGAGCCGTTTTGAGGCCCTAAACGACGTTTTTTGGGGAATCCGGGGGCAACATGGGTCCATGGAATGATAGTGCTCGGATAGATCTTTCTAATGAGCTATTGTACGCGTCAAACGGAGATCATATGCCAAAGTTACGACCCCGGGAAGTTGATGTACCAACTTACCCCAAACGGGGCCCACAGTTTGGCGTTTCATCTTCTAGGGTTAGGTTTTGGAATGTTAAGGGTTTTTCCATTGTTTCTCAACAATAAATAGGCCTTCGAGCCTCATTGTAAGACAGTTCAGAGGCATGTAGCCATCACATCTCTTCTCAGAGATAAGCTACCATCGCCCTAGCTGGTTTATTTCCATTTCTGTTGTAAGCATATTTCAGTATTTTCCATTAATGAAATGAAGTATTATTTCCGCTGCATCTTTGTGTATATGGTTATCTCTGTAATTTGTTGCGTTCCTGTTTAAATCCGGATCAGTGGTATCAGAGCGGTCTGCTTTTTCTCTGTTTTTCTTTGCATGTCCCCAACAAGGTCGGGATATAAGGAGTTAGGGCTTGAACTGGTTGAACCTTTGCAAGACCAGCCTCGCAAATCCCGACGGCCTCCCATGGCGGACGAGAAGAAAGACGAGGGGGCAGGAGATCCCATCAAAATCTTGCTCGAAGAAGCCCTCGAGCGACAACGGAACGCGATGATGGACAGCTTTGCCCAGATCCTTCAGCGGCTACCCAGAAGCAACGCATCGGCTTCCAGCAGCTACTCTGGAAACGCCACACCCTTTAAGGTACAAGTTAATTTTGAAATCCCCATATTCGAGGGTCAGATAGACGCAGATGCCGTAGATAAATGGTTAAATCTGCTAGAGGGTTATTTTTCTGTTCATGAATTTTCGAGTCGGGAAAAGATTGTTTTTGCTCTTCTCAAAGCAGCCCCCCACGTCAAGGACTGGTGGGAAACCTACTGCGAGCAGAAGGATGAAAGTACTGGCTCACTATTTTCAGCCGCACCCACCTGGGATTCGTTCCGGGATGCCATCAAGGAGCAGTACTACCCTGTCGGAAGCTATGAGGATGAATACATAAAGTGGACCACGCTGCGGCAGGGAAGGGACCAAGACGTGCCGGAGTTCACCAATCTTTTCCATACCCTTCGCACAAAGTTGGGTATCAAGGATTCGGAGCAACATTTGATACTCAAATACCGTGGCTGCCTGCACAAGTACATCCAGGAAGAAATACAATTCCTAAACATCCCCTCGCTCGGCGCAGCATACCAATATGCCGTCAAGGTCGAGCAGAAGTTTAAACAAAAGAAGCGAGACTTTGGATCTGCGAATCCAAAGCAGGGGAAAGGTGCCCCTAAACCACAGAACAAAGGACAAAGCCAAGGCGGGACAGCCCAAGACAACCAGCCAAAGCTGCAAGCAAAGAACAGCGCCGCGAAGCCGAGAAAGGACACTGGAAAATGGTGCGAGTTCCATAAGAGCTCCACTCACAACACAAGTGAGTGTCGGGCCAAGCAGTCACTGGTGGCTGAGCTAAAGGTTTCAGAATCAGATGCATGTTCCGACTCTGAGTCAGAACCCGATAAGGGGAATGAAAAAGGGAAGCAGATCATTGATGCGGATCCCAGCGCCACTGTTGCTACCGCAAAGATCCAGAAAAATGAACCCGAAGATCCAGAGGAGGAGGAGCGTCTCTTCCACTCCCAGATGTGGGTAAAGGGCTCCCCGATACAGTTCATTGTTGATAGCGGGAGTCAAAAGAACCTCATTTCGGCAGAGGTCGTGAAGCGGTTGGGTTACCGATCACAGCACATCCACAACCATACACCATTGGGTGGCTTCACCAAGGACGAGATCTTCGCGTGAGCCAGCAGTGTCGCCTTCCATACAACATCAAGCCCTTCACGGATGAGGTATTGTGTGACATTGCTCCCCTTGAAGTTTGTGATGTATTACTAGGACAACCATACTTGTGGAAGCGACATGCTGTGTATGAATCAAGGCCCCGTGCTGTTATTATTACATTGGGAAATAAGTTGTTCAGGATACCAGAGGTAGCACCACCTGCCGCCATCTCTTTGATTACTGCAAAACAATGCAGTAAGATCATTTCCAAAACCAGGAAATTTGTTTTCCTGATGATACGCCCTCAAGGAAAGAAGAAGACAGTGGCCGCGGCCTCCAGACGGGGTCCCTCTGCACGACAACTACAGATGGACAAGATTGTGGAGGAGTACGAGGACATCTTCACCTCCCCGGCAGGGGTTCCTCTGCACTGTCAAGTCAAGCACTCCATCGATCTGACCCCAGGTGCGCCGCTACCCAATGGACCAATTTATCGGCGCTCCGTTCTGGAGAACAATGAAATCAAGAGGCAGATTCAGGAGCTCCTGCAGAAAGGTCACATCCGTCCGATTTCATCGCCCTGTGGTATGTTGGTACAGAAGAAGGATGGGACGTGGAGACTCTGTATTGACTATCGGGCGCTGAACAAGATCACTGTCCGTAATAGGTACCCGATCCCGCGGATTGATGACCTCCTAGACCAACTAAAGGGGGAAAAATATTTCAGCAAGATCGATCTGAAGTCAGGATATCACCAGGTACCAATCGAACCCTCTGATGTGTGGAAGACTGCCTTCAAATCCAAGGAGGGCCTCTTCGAATGGTTGGTCATGCCTTTCGGATTGACGAATGCTCCTGCAACCTTTATGAGGCTAATGGATGACATCTTGCGGCCATTCACCAACTCCTTTGTAGTAGTATACTTGGATGACATTCTGATCTTCAGCCAGAGTTGGGAAGAGCACCTCCACCACATCCGACAGGTTCTCCAAACACTGCGGCAACACAAGCTATGTGCCAATTTGGAGAAATGCACTTTTGGCATGACCCAGGTTCAGTATCTGGGATACATCATTGATGAACAGGGGGTGCATGTCGATCCAGCCAAGATCCAAGTCATTCGGGATTGGCCCTCTCCAACCACTCTAACAGAGCTCCGCAGCTTTCTAGGTCTTGCCAACTTCTACCGCAGGTTTGTGTTGGGGTTTTCTCATATTTCTTGGCCCTTGAGTCAAGTCACCAAGGGAGGGGCGAAAGCAAAATTCTTTTGGTCTGAATCTCAACAGAAGGCATTCATGGAGTTGAAGGATCGCCTCTGCACGGCACCAGTGCTCGCGTTACCAGATTTACAACAACCATTTGAGGTCGAGACAGATGCCTCTGACTATGCTATTGGGGCAGTCCTTACTCAACATGGACATCCAGTGGCATATCACAGTGAAACACTTTCAGACACAGTCCGGAAGTACCCCACTTATGATAAAGAGATGTATTCCATTGTACAGGCCTGCCGACAATGGAAGCATTACATTTTGGGGAAGGAAACGGTCATCCACACAGACCACCGACCCCTGCAGTTCATACAGACCCAAGGGAAATTGCAGAATGATCGCCATCAGAAGTGGTCTACATACCTGCAACAGTTCCACTTGAATATCAAGTATAAGAAGGGCAGCACCAATAATGTTGCAGATTGCCTCAGTCGACCACCGATCATGGCGTTAACCACCGTGCTCAACTCTTGTGGGCACGAGACTTCTGATTGGCCACTTCTCTACAAAAGCGACCCAGAATTCGGCCACACATACCAGACACTCTTGGAGGGTCGGCATGTTGCAGATTTTCACCTCCAGGATGCCCTATTATGCCACCTCGGTCACCTTTGTGTTCCTTCAAGCGAGCGTGCCAAGATGATTTGGGAAGCACACTACAGTCGGGCTGCTGGGCATTTCGGGGTCGAGAAAACAGTGGCAGTACTGCAAAATTATTTCTATTGGCCGAATCTTCGACAGGATGTTGGAAAGTACATCAGATCATGTACTGCCTGTGCCATTGCCAAACCGACCATTAAGAAGCACGGCCTCTATACCCCGTTGCCTACCCCTAGTCGACCTTGGGAATCCATCTCCATGGATTACATGTCAGGCCTTCCTTCCACTAAGCATGGAAATGACTGTGTTTTTGTGGTCGTCGACAGGTTCTCGAAGATGGCCATTATGATGGCCTGCAAGAAGAATATCACAGCAGAAGCCACTGCTAAACTCTTCTTTGAACGAGTGTGGGTGCACTTTGGGATCCCACAGTCTATCATCTCAGATCGGGACAGTCGGTTTCTCAGCACATTTTGGTCCAGTCTCTGGTCAATGCTGGACACCAAACTCACGAAGTCCACAGCCTTCCATCCTCAAACTGATGGCCAGACAGAGGTTGTCAATAGGATGATTGTGCACATTCTGCGCATGTATAACTCAAAGCATCCACGCACATGGGACGAGAGCCTCCCCTATGTTCAGCACAGCTACAACCGAGCTCTTCACAGCTCCACTGGCCATAGCCCTTTTCAGGTGGGTTTGGGATTCCAGCCACTATGCCCCATTGATGTGGCCATGCCACTTGCAGCTACTCACATAAATTCAGCTCATGTCCAGTCCGAAACAGATAAGGCCACCAGCTTCATTGAGCGCATCCAACATATTCGCCAGCAGGTCCATGACATTCTTGAGAAATCAAATGCCAAGTACAAGCAGCGACATGATCAACATCGGGTGCCACAAAATTTCAGGTGGGCGACAAAGTCTGGTTGCATTTGCAAAAGGAACGCCTTACTGGAGCCTATCGGAAATTGAGACCACTCCGATATGGTCCTTACACCATTACTAAGGCTATGGGAGACAATGCATTTGAGCTCAGCATTCCCCCATTCCTTGGCCTGCACCCAGTGTTCAATGTGGACCGCCTTCGGCCATACTTTCCACCATTGCTAGACACATCCGACATTGCAGAACAGCTCAAACCCACAGAATTAAATCCAGATTGCATGGAACAAGCTGCAACTGATCGGATCATGGACACACAGATCAAGAACACTCGCCAACAGAATATCCAACTGTATCGAGTTGTCAAAGCAGGCCAACTCCTTCAGCAGGGCAAGTGGCTCACCAGGGAACAAGTTCAGCAAAAGTTTCCTCATCTCATGGAGGAGCTCAACGCAATGGGGACCATTGCTTCCTAAGGGGGGAGGAATGATCCAGGTGGATATTGGTGGCCACCTGCCAAGTCCACCTGGACCCCCACCATTGTCTTCTCAGCATTTTCAGTTTCCTTAATTGTAGCACAACTTACTATTTTTAGCAGTTTTTCGGGTCCTGAACTTCCGGAGCCGTTTTGAGGCCCTAAACGACGTTTTTTGGGGAATCCGGGGGCAACATAGGTCCATGGAATGATAGCGCTCGGATAGATCTTTCTAATGAGCTATTGTACGCGTCAAACGGAGATCGTATGCCAAAGTTACGACCCCGGGAAGTTGATGTACCAACTTACCCCAAACGGGGCCCCACAGTTTGGCGTTTCATCTTCTAGGGTTAGGTTTTGGAATGTTAAGGGTTTTCCATTGTTTCTCAACAATAAATAGGCCTTCGAGCCTCATTGTAAGACAGTTCAGAGGCATGTAGCCATCACATCTCTTCTCAGAGATAAGCTACCATCGCCCTAGCTGGTTTATTTCCATTTCTTGTTGTAAGCATATTTCAGTATTTTCCATTAATGAAATGAAGTATTATTTCCGCTGCATCTTTGTGTATATGGTTATCTCTGTAATTTGTTGCGTTCCTGTTTAAATCCGGATCAGTGGTATCAGAGCGGTCTGCTTTTTCTCTGTTTTTCTTTGCATGTCCCCAACAAGGTCGGGATATAAGGAGTTAGGGCTTGAACTGGTTGAACCTTTGCAAGACCAGCCTCGCAAATCCCGACGGCCTCCCATGGCGGACGAGAAGAAAGACGAGGGGGCAGGAGATCCCATCAAAATCTTGCTCGAAGAAGCCCTCGAGCGACAACGGAACGCGATGATGGACAGCTTTGCCCAGATCCTTCAGCGGCTACCCAGAAGCAACGCATCGGCTTCCAGCAGCTACTCTGGAAACGCCACACCCTTTAAGGTACAAGTTAATTTTGAAATCCCCATATTCGAGGGTCAGATAGACGCAGATGCCGTAGATAAATGGTTAAATCTGCTAGAGGGTTATTTTTCTGTTCATGAATTTTCGAGTCGGGAAAAGATTGTTTTTGCTCTTCTCAAAGCAGCCCCCCACGTCAAGGACTGGTGGGAAACCTACTGCGAGCAGAAGGATGAAAGTACTGGCTCACTATTTTCAGCCGCACCCACCTGGGATTCGTTCCGGGATGCCATCAAGGAGCAGTACTACCCTGTCGGAAGCTATGAGGATGAATACATAAAGTGGACCACGCTGCGGCAGGGAAGGGACCAAGACGTGCCGGAGTTCACCAATCTTTTCCATACCCTTCGCACAAAGTTGGGTATCAAGGATTCGGAGCAACATTTGATACTCAAATACCGTGGCTGCCTGCACAAGTACATCCAGGAAGAAATACAATTCCTAAACATCCCCTCGCTCGGCGCAGCATACCGATATGCCGTCAAGGTCGAGCAGAAGTTTAAACAAAAGAAGCGAGACTTTGGATCTGCGAATCCAAAGCAGGGGAAAGGTGCCCCTAAACCACAGAACAAAGGACAAAGCCAAGGCGGGACAGCCCAAGACAACCAGCCAAAGCTGCAAGCAAAGAACAGCGCCGCGAAGCCGAGAAAGGACACTGGAAAATGGTGCGAGTTCCATAAGAGCTCCACTCACAACACAAGTGAGTGTCGGGCCAAGCAGTCACTGGTGGCTGAGCTAAAGGTTTCAGAATCAGATGCATGTTCCGACTCTGAGTCAGAACCCGATAAGGGGTATGAAAAAGGGAAGCAGATCATTGATGCGGATCCCAGCGCCACTGTTGCTACCGCAAAGATCCAGAAAAATGAACCCGAAGATCCAGAGGAGGAGGAGCGTCTCTTCCACTCCCAGATGTGGGTAAAGGGCTCCCCGATACAGTTCATTGTTGATAGCGGGAGTCAAAAGAACCTCATTTCGGCAGAGGTCGTGAAGCGGTTGGGCTTACCGACCACAGCACATCCACAACCATACACCATTGGGTGGCTTCACCAAGGACGAGATCTTCGCGTGAGCCAGCAGTGTCGCCTTCCATACAACATCAAGCCCTTCACGGATGAGGTATTGTGTGACATTGCTCCCCTTGAAGTTTGTGATGTATTACTAGGACAACCATACTTGTGGAAGCGACATGCTGTGTATGAATCAAGGCCCCGTGCTGTTATTATTACATTGGGAAATAAGTTGTTCAGGATACCAGAGGTAGCACCACCTACCGCCATCTCTTTGATTACTGCAAAACAATGCAGTAAGATCATTTCCAAAACCAGGAAATTTGTTTTCCTGATGATACGCCCTCAAGGAAAGAAGAAGACAGTGGCCGCGGCCTCCAGATGGGGTCCCTCTGCACGACAACTACAGATGGACAAGATTGTGGAGGAGTACGAGGACATCTTCACCTCCCCGGCAGGGGTTCCTCTGCACTGTCAAGTCAAGCACTCCATCGATCTGACCCCAGGTGCGCCGCTACCCAATGGACCAATTTATCGGCGCTCCGTTCTGGAGAACAATGAAATCAAGAGGCAGATTCAGGAGCTCCTGCAGAAAGGTCACATCCGTCCGAGTTCATCGCCCTGTGGGAGCCCGATCATGTTGGTACAGAAGAAGGATGGGACGTGGAGACTCTGTATTGACTATCGGGCGCTGAACAAGATCACTGTCCGTAATAGGTACCCGATCCCGCGGATTGATGACCTCCTAGACCAACTAAAGGGGGCGAAATATTTCAGCAAGATCGATCTGAAGTCAGGATATCACCAGGTACCAATCGAACCCTCTGATGTGTGGAAGACTGCCTTCAAATCCAAGGAGGGCCTCTTCGAATGGTTGGTTATGCCTTTCGGATTGACGAATGCTCCTGCAACCTTTATGAGGCTAATGGATGACATCTTGCGGCCATTCACCAACTCCTTTGTAGTAGTATACTTGGATGACATTCTGATCTTCAGCCAGAGTTGGGAAGAGCACCTCCACCACATCCGACAGGTTCTCCAAACACTGCGGCAACACAAGCTATGTGCCAATTTGGAGAAATGCACTTTTGGCATGACCCAGGTTCAGTATCTGGGATACATCATTGATGAACAGGGGGTGCATGTCGATCCAGCCAAGATCCAAGTCATTCGGGATTGGCCCTCTCCAACCACTCTAACAGAGCTCCGCAGCTTTCTAGGTCTTGCCAACTTCTACCGCAGGTTTGTGTTGGGGTTTTCTCATATTTCTTGGCCCTTGAGTCAAGTCACCAAGGGAGGGGCGAAAGCAAAATTCTTTTGGTCTGAATCTCAACAGAAGGCATTCATGGAGTTGAAGGATCGCCTCTGCACGGCACCAGTGCTCGCGTTACCAGATTTACAACAACCATTTGAGGTCGAGACAGATGCCTCTGACTATGCTATTGGGGCAGTCCTTACTCAACATGGACATCCAGTGGCATATCACAGTGAAACACTTTCAGACACAGTCCGGAAGTACCCCACTTATGATAAAGAGATGTATTCCATTGTACAGGCCTGCCGACAATGGAAGCATTACATTTTGGGGAAGGAAACGGTCATCCACACAGACCACCGACCCCTGCAGTTCATACAGACCCAAGGGAAATTGCAGAATGATCGCCATCAGAAGTGGTCTACATACCTGCAACAGTTCCACTTGAATATCAAGTATAAGAAGGGCAGCACCAATAATGTTGCAGATTGCCTCAGTCGACCACCGATCATGGCGTTAACCACCGTGCTCAACTCTTGTGGGCACGAGACTTCTGATTGGCCACTTCTCTACAAAAGCGACCCAGAATTCGGCCACACATACCAGACACTCTTGGAGGGTCGGCATGTTCCAGATTTTCACCTCCAGGATGCCCTATTATGCCACCTCGGTCACCTTTGTGTTCCTTCAAGTGAGCGTGCCAAGATGATTTGGGAAGCACACTACAGTCGGGCTGCTGGACATTTCGGGGTCGAGAAAACAGTGGCAGTACTGCAAAATTATTTCTATTGGCCGAATCTTCGACAGGATGTTGGAAAGTACATCAGATCATGTACTGCTTGTGCCATTGCCAAACCGACCATTAAGAAGCACGGCCTCTATACCCCGTTGCCTACCCCAAGTCGACCTTGGGAATCCATCTCCATGGATTACATGTCAGGCCTTCCTTCCACTAAGCATGGAAATGACTGTGTTTTTGTGGTCGTCGACAGGTTCTCGAAGATGGCCATTATGGTGGCCTGCAAGAAGAATATCACAGCAGAAGCCACTGCTAAACTCTTTTTTGAACGAGTGTGGGTGCACTTTGGGATCCCACAGTCTATCATCTCAGATCGGGACAGTCGGTTTCTCAGCACATTTTGGTCCAGTCTCTGGTCAATGCTGGACACCAAACTCACGAAGTCCACAGCCTTCCATCCTCAAACTGATGGCCAGACAGAGGTTGTCAATAGGATGATTGTGCACATTCTGCGCATGTATAACTCAAAGCATCCACGCACATGGGACGAGAGCCTCCCCTATGTTCAGCACAGCTACAACCGAGCTCTTCACAGCTCCACTGGCCATAGCCCTTTTCAGGTGGGTTTGGGATTCCAGCCACTATGCCCCATTGATGTGGCCATGCCACTTGCAGCTACTCACATAAATTCAGCTCATGTCCAGTCCGAAACAGATAAGGCCACCAGCTTCATTGAGCGCATCCAACACATTCGCCAGTAGGTCCATGACATTCTTGAGAAATCAAATGCCAAGTACAAGCAGCGACATGATCAACATCGGGTGCCACACAAGTTTCAGGTGGGCGACAAAGTCTGGTTGCATTTGCAAAAGGAACGCCTTACTGGAGCCTATCGGAAATTGAGACCACTCCGATATGGTCCTTACACCATTACTAGGGCTATGGGAGACAATGCATTTGAGCTCAGCATTCCCCCATTCCTTGGCCTACACCTAATGTTCAATGTGGACCACCTTCGACCATACTTTCCACCATTGCTAGACACATCCGACATTGCAGAACAGCTCAAACCCACAGAATTAAATCCAGATTGCATGGAACAAGCTGCAACTGATCGGATCATGGACACACAGATCAAGAACACTCGCCAACAGAATATCCAACTGTATTGAATTGTCAAAGCGGGCCAACTCCTTCAGCAGGGCAAGTGGCTCACCAGGGAACAAGTTCAGCAAAAGTTTCCTCATCTCATGGAGGAGCTCAACGCAATGGGGACCATTGCTTCCTAAGTGGGGAGGAATGATCCAGGTGGATATTGGTGGCCACCTGCCAAGTCCACTTGGACCCCCACCATTGTTCTTCTCAGCATTTTCAGTTTCCTTAATTGTAGCACAACTTACTATTTTTAGCAGTTTTTCGGGTCCTGAACTTCCGGAGCCGTTTTGAGGCCCTAAACGACGTTTTTTGGGGAATCCGAGGGCAACATGAGTCCATGGAATGGACCGATGTTTCCCATTCCAACAATGATAGTGCTCGGATAGATCTTTCTAACGAGCTATTGTATGCGTCAAACGGAGATCGTATGCCAAAGTTACGACCCCGGGAAGTTGATGTACCAACTTACCCCAAACGGGGCCCCATAGTTTGGCGTTTCATCTTCTAGGGTTAGGTTTTTGAATGTTAAGGGTTTTTCCATTGTTTCTCAACAATAAATAGGCCTTCGAGCCTCATTGTAAGACAGTTCAGAGGCATGTAGCCATCACATCTCTTCTCAGAGATAAGCTACCATCGCCCTAGCTTGTTTATTTCCATTTCTGGTTGTAAGCATATTTCAGTATTTTCCATTAATGAAATGAAGTATTATTTCCGCTGCATCTTTGTGTATATGGTTATCTCTGTAATTTGTTGCGTTCCTGTTTAAATCTGGATCAGTGGTATCAGAGCGGTTTGCTTTTTCTCTGTTTTTCTTTGCATGTCCCCAACAAGGTCGGGATATAAGGAGTTAGGGCTTGAACTGGTTGAACCTTTGCAAGACCAGCCTCGCAAATCCCGACGGCCTCCCATGGCAGATGAGAAGAAAGACGAGGGGGCAGGAGATCCCATCAAAATCTTGCTCGAAGAAGCCCTCGAGCGACAACGAAACGCGATGATGGACAACTTTGCCCAGATCCTTCAGCGGCTACCCAGAAGCAACGCATCGGCTTCCAGCAGCTACTCTGGAAACGCCACACCCTTTAAGGTACAAGTTAATTTTGAAATCCCCATATTCGAGGGTCAGATAGACGCAGATGCCGTAGATAAATGGTTAAATCTGCTAGAGGGTTATTTTTCTGTTCATGAATTTTCGAGTCGGGAAAAGATTGTTTTTGCTCTTCTCAAAGCAGCCCCCCACGTCAAGGACTGGTGGGAAACCTACTGCGAGCAGAAGGATGAAAGTACTGGCTCACTATTTTCAGCCGCACCCACCTGGGATTCGTTTCGGGATGCCATCAAGGAGCAGTACTACCCTGTTGGAAGCTATGAGGATGAATACATAAAGTGGACCACGCTGCGGCAGGGAAGGGACCAAGATGTGCCGGAGTTCACCAATCTTTTCCATACCCTTCGCACAAAGTTGGGTATCAAGGATTCGGAGCAACATTTGATACTCAAATACCGTGGCTGCCTACAAAGTACATCCACGAAGAAATACAATTCCTAAACATCTCCTCGCTCGGCGCAGCATACCGATATGCCGTCAAGGTCGAGCAGAAGTTTAAACAAAAGAAGCGAGACTTTGGATCTGCGAATCCAAAGCAGGGGAAAGGTGCCCCTAAACCACAGAACAAAGGACAAAGCCAAGGCGGGACAGCCCAAGACAACCAGTCGAAGTTGCAAGCAAAGAACAGCGCCGCGAAGCCGAGAAAGGACACTGGAAAATGGTGCGAGTTCCATAAGAGCTCCACTCACAACACAAGTGAGTGTCGGGCCAAGCAGTCACTGGTGGCTGAGCTAAAGGTTTCAGAATCAGATGCATGTTCCGACTCTGAGTCAGAACCCGATAAGAGGAATGAAAAAGGGAAGCAGATCATTGATGCGGATCCCAGCGCCACTGTTGCTACTGTAAAGATCCAGAAAAATGAACCCGAAGATCCAGAGGAGGAGGCGCGTCTCTTCCACTCCCAGATGTGGGTAAAGGGCTCCCCGATACAGTTCATTGTTGATAGCGGGAGTCAAAAGAACCTCATTTCGGCAGAGGTCGTGAAGCGGTTGGGCTTACCGACCACAACACATCCACAACCATACACCATTGGGTGGCTTCACCAAGGACGAGATCTTCGCGTGAGCCAACAGTGTCGCCTTCCATACAACATCAAGCCCTTCACGGATGAGGTATTGTGTGACATTGCTCCCCTTGAAGTTTGTGATGTATTACTAGGACAACCATACTTGTGGAAGCGACATGCTGTGTATGAATCAAGGCCCCGTGCTGTTATTATTACATTGGGAAATAAGTTGTACAGGATACCAGAGGTAGCACCACCTACCGCCATCTCTTTGATTACTGCAAAACAATGCAGTAAGATCATTTCCAAAACCAGGAAATTTGTTTTCCTGATGATACGCCCTCAAGGAAAGAAGAAGACAGTGGCCGCGGCCTCCAGACGGGGTCCCTCTGCACGACAACTACAGATGGACAAGGTTGTGGAGGAGTACGAGGACATCTTCACCTCCCCGGTAGGGGTTCCTCTGCACTATCAAGTCAAGCATTCCATCGATCTGACCCCAGGTGCGCCGCTACCCAATGGACCAATTTATCAGCGCTCCGTTTTGGAGAACGATGAAATCAAGAGGCAGATTCATGAGCTCCTGCAGAAAGGTCACATCCGTCCGAGTTCATCGCCCTGTGGGAGCCCGATCGTGTTGGTACAGAAGAAGGATGGGACGTGGAGACTCTGTATTGACTATCGGGCGCTGAACAAGATCACTGTCCGTAATAGGTACCCAATCCCGCAGATTGATGACATCCTAGACCAACTAAAGGGGGCGAAATATTTCAGCAAGATCGATCTGAAGTCAGGATATCACCAGGTACCAATCGAACCCTCTGACGTGTGGAAGACTGCCTTCAAATCCAAGGAGGGCCTCTTCGAATGGTTGGTTATGCCTTTCGGATTGACGAATGCTCCTGCAACCTTCATGAGGCTAATGGATGACATCTTGCGGCCATTCACCAACTCCTTTGTAGTAGTATACTTGGATGACATTCTGATCTTCAGCCAGAGTTGGGAAGAGCACCTCCACCACATCTGACAGGTTCTCCAAACACTGCGGCAACACAAGCTATGTGCCAATTTGGAGAAATGCACTTTTGGCATGACCTAGGTTCAGTATCTGGGATACATCATTGATGAACAGGGGGTGCATGTCGATCCAGCCAAGATCCAAGTCATTCAAGATTGGCCCTCTCCAACCACTCTAACAGAGCTCCGCAGCTTTCTAGGTCTTGCCAACTTCTACCGCAGGTTTGTGTTGGGGTTTTCTCATATTTCTTGGCCCTTGAGTCGAGTCACCAAGGGAGGGGCGAAAGCAAAATTCTTTTAATATGAATCTCAACAGAAGGCATTCATGGAGTTGAAGGATCGCCTCTGTACGGCACCAGTGCTCGCGTTACCAGATTTACAACAACCATTTGAGGTCGAGACAGATGCCTCTGACTATGCTATTGGGGCAGTCCTTACTCAACATGGACATCCAGTGGCATATCACAGTGAAACACTTTCAGAAACAGTCCGGAAGTACCCCACTTATGATAAAGAGATGTATTCCATTGTACAGGCCTACCGAAAATGGAAGCATTACATTTTGGGGAAGGAAACGGTCATCCACACAGACCACCGACCCCTGCAGTTCATACAGACCCAAGGGAAATTGCAGAATGATCGCCATCAGAAGTGGTCTACATACCTGCAACAGTTCCACTTGAATATCAAGTATAAGAAGGGCAGCACCAATAATGTTGCAGATTGCCTCAGTCGACCACCGATCATGGCGTTAACCACCGTGCTCAACTCTTGTAGGCACGAGACTTCTGATTGGCCACTTCTCTACAAAAGCGACCCAGATTTCGGCCACACATACCAGACACTCTTGGAGGGTTGGCATGTTCCAGATTTTCACCTCCAGGATGCCCTATTATGCCACCTCGGTCACCTTTGTGTTCCTTCAAGCGAGCGTGCCAAGATAATTTGGGAAGCCCACTACAGTCGGGCTGCTGGACATTTCGGGGTCGAGAAAACAGTGGCAGTTCTGCAAAATTATTTCTATTGGCCGAATCTTCGACAGGATGTTGGAAAGTACATCAGATCATGTACTGCCTGTGCCATTGCCAAACCGACCATTAAGAAGCACAGCCTCTATACCCTGTTGCCTACCCCAAGTCGACCTTGGGAATCCATCTCCATGGATTACATGTTAGGCCTTCCTTCCACCAAGCATGGAAATGACTGTGTTTTTGTGGTCGTCGACAGGTTCTCGAAGATGGCCATTATGGTGGCCTGCAAGAAGAATATCACAGCAGAAGCCACTGCTAAACTCTTCTTTGAACGAGTATGGGTGCACTTTGGGATCCCACAGTCTATCATCTCAGATCGGGACAGTCGGTTTCTCAGCACATTTTGGTCCAGTCTCTGGTCAATGCTGGACACCAAACTCAAGAAGTCCACAGCCTTCCATCCTCAAACTGATGGCCAGACAGAGGTTGTCAATAGGATGATTGTGCACATTCTGCGCATGTATAACTCAAAGCATCCACGCACATGGGACGAGAGCCTCCCCTATGTTCAGCATAGCTACAACCGAGCTCTTCACAGCTCCACTGGCCATAGCCCTTTTCAGGTGGGTTTGGGATTCCAGCCACTATGCCCCATTGATGTGGCCATGCCACTTGCAGCCACTCACATAAATTCAGCTCATGTCCAGTCCGAAACAGATAAGGCCACCAGCTTCATTGAGCGCATCCAACACATTCGCCAGCAGGTCCATGACATTCTTGAGAAATCAAATGCCAAGTACAAGCAGCGACATGATCAACATCGGGTGCCACACAAGTTTCAGGTGGGCGAGAAAGTCTGGTTTCATTTGCAAAAGGAACGCCTTACTGGAGCCTATCGGAACTTGAGACCACTCTGATATGGTCCTTACACCATTACTAGGGCTATGGGAGACAATGCATTTGAGCTCAGCATTCCCCCATTCCTTGTCCTGCACCCAGTGTTCAATGTGGACCGCCTTCGGCCATACTTTCCACCATTGTTGGACACATCCGACATTGCAGAACAGCTCAAACCCACAGAATTAAATCCAGATTGCATGGAACAAGCTGCAACTGATCAGATCATGGACACACAGATCAAGAACACTCGCCAACAGAATATCCAACTGTATTGAATTGTCAAAGCGGGCCAACTCCTTCAGCAGGGCAAGTGGCTCACCAGGGAACAAGTTCAGCAAAAGTTTCCTCATCTCATGGAGGAGCTCAACGCAATGGGGACCATTGCTTCCTAAGTGGGGAGGAATGATCCAGGTGGATATTGGTGGCCACCTGCCAAGTCCACTTGGACCCCCACCATTGTTCTTCTCAGCATTTTCAGTTTCCTTAATTGTAGCACAACTTACTATTTTTAGCAGTTTTTCGGGTCCTGAACTTCCGGAGCCGTTTTGAGGCCCTAAACGACGTTTTTTGGGGAATCCGGGGGCAACATGGGTCCATGGAATGATAGTGCTCGGATAGATCTTTCTAACGAGCTATTGTATGCGTCAAACGGAGATCGTATGCCAAAGTTACGACCCCGGGAAGTTGATGTACCAACTTACGCCAAACGGGGCCACATAGTTTGGCATTTCATCTTCTAGGGTTAGGTTTTGGAATGTTAAGGGTTTTTCCATTGTTTCTCAACAATAAATAGGCCTTCGAGCCTCATTGTAAGACAGTTCAGAGGCATGTAGCCATCACATCTCTTCTCAGAGATAACCTACCATCGCCCTAGCTGGTTTATTTCCATTTCTGGTTGTAAGCATATTTCAGTATTTTCCATTAATGAAATGAAGTATTATTTCCGCTGCATCTTTGTGTATATGGTTATCTCTGTAATTTGTTGCGTTCCTGTTTAAATCCGGATCAGTTGGGAAGGTGTGGAGAGGACCTAAGGAGTCCCTAGTACCCTTCTGGAGACTTCCACTATGATTAGACTTCGAAAAATCACTCGCATGAACTTCTATAGGAGGCTGCAGAGGATCTATAGGAAGTTCTACAAGAGGTTCTACAAGAGGAGGCTGAAAGTGGTTTTTTGAGGTTTAAAGGTGAAAAATCACTGGGAAAAGGGAAATGAAGGCTGGGTGGAGGTTGTCACATGGAATCTGTCAAGGGTGCGGACACGACTGACCTTCCTAGAAGTCTAAGACATTCTAATGACAAACAAGACAAAATGGAGTGATCTTTCTCTAAATACACCTTTTACAACATGAAAACTACAAGTGTTTAGGCTTACCTTATTCCAAAACGCTGTTGTTGAAGTCCGTTCTTGACGATCCGGATGAGCTCCTCCTTCAAGTCAATTCCTGCAACCACAAACAATCAAACAATTACCAAGCACTTGCATTTCATATAATAAAACATATATTCAACATGCAGACCAAGGAACACATGAAATAACTCATTAACACAAGCTATTGAGAAAAATAAACCAGTTTGTATTAATAACGAAACAAAGAAACTCTTACAACCTGGCCTTGGTGTTGTGCAAGTTCCTCCCAGGGTCCATCAAGGGTTTTCCTCTACTTTGACAAAGCTCACCCTCTCCCAAGTAGAATCAAGTGAAGACAATCTCTCCTCACAAAGGCTCTAATGGAAGACCTAAATCCTGCAGCATTTACCCAAAGAAAATGTATAGCTCCAACCTCTTCTCCTTCTGGCTCAATGCCTTTATTTATAGTGCTGTAAAGAGGTTATTCAGGTCCACTATCAATGGGATCATCCCCTCTATGGGTGGGATAGCTCCCTTATTGATGGGATAAGTTCCCCCTTAATAGAGATACATGAACCAACTGGAGGCGCATCCATTTCATCAAACCGACCTCTAGAATGTTCTAGAAGTAACCACAAGTAACTTTTTCAAGATAAAACTCGCGCATTTTGCCTTTTACAGAGGGACGCACCTGTCCCTTAACATACAGAGCGTCCATGGACGCAGATTTTGTGAACATGGTCAGCGTCCCCGCAGGTAAGGCTAGAGAGAACCTGCGACCCCAGAGATAAACATAGTTTTTACAAGACTTTCTCTCTTCTTTGAGTTTGAGATGGATAACAGAGGCATGAGACTTGCCTAAGAGGGTAGCATGACTGTTGATTTGAGCCATACTAACTGTAAGTAGTCAAGGTGACATTTTTTAGTGTAACAGATTGCCCCCTAAAGTGCGAAGCCTGGAATAGAATAGGGTTTTGTAATTCTAGGAAGGGTGAAGCGCTTTATCATTTCAAGGATTGCCTTGTGGATGGCCTGGTTGGAACCTGCAATTTTCAACACAAAATACATGGATAAGATTATATCATCACTGAGGTAGGCATTCCCATACTCAGATTCAAAACTTTAACTAATGGACTAACTATTCTGATACAGGAATGATCTTGCAGTACATCATTTTTATAGACTTTTGTAGACACAGTATGGACGCAGCCATCTGTTTATGATTAGTCTACATAGATAATGAATACAAAACTCCTCGCAGCCTGGATGGTAGAAACTAGATCCAGGGTCTTCACTTCTACTTCCCGAATTGGTACGATTCTAGCCATGTGATTAAATGATTCGATGTCGAACATGTTAGAAACCACTTGATTACCAGTCGATGATGTAAACTGTTAACAAGCGTGAGAGAAACCACCAGTAATGTCAATGGTTCTCAAAGTACCAAGCACAACCCGTGAAATGTGAATAGATGTTTTGATGTCGAACACTTCACGGAATCCTCTGATCGAAAGTCAATGATGTAAACTGACGTCAAAGGCGAGAAACCTGCCATTGATGCATGCAGACTTCAAGGTACTGTCGATTCCTAAGTCATCTTTCTAGATAATGTGTCGATGTCGATAGAAAGCGACCCGTTGCAGGCAAGCCCGCAACACGAAATCATTGTTCAAGTTGAAGAAATGTTGCTGTAAGGACTGACTCAGGGATGGTCAAATGGATGACAAGTATTTTGCAGATGAAAGTTTTTGCTTGCAGACCTCTTGAACACATAACGACACAACAGATGGCTTGGTGACGTATAACTCAAAGTTAACCCTGGAACCCGGTTAAAGACTTTCAAAGTGATTTGGTTAACTGTGAGGTAAAAGATTTCCCAACCCAGGTGAATGAAAAAGTGTCGTGTTCAAGAGCGGTAATAAAGTTTCTTCCGAGACTAAAGGTGACAAACAGGTTCATTCTTCTCTCTTTTCCCCCACCATTTCTGGCAAGTACCTCTTTATTTTTAACAAGCTTGAGGAGGATAACATATGCTTGATTATAAGCTCATCCTTCGGACGAGTCCAACCTAGTTTAAATTCGAACCCTAGGAAGGAGTGGTTCGTTCCTGTTTGTAATTGAACAGGTCCTCTACTGTAAAAGTTTAACGAGCCCAGTATAGGAGAAACTCGGCGTTTTTCAATTTTAGAGAGTCTGAAAAAACTAAAGGAGACTCCACGTTGAACTTTTTCGTATATTTGTGTCCCTCAAGCCCGAAAAAGTATAAAATAATACCTGGGGGAACCGCTTGATCTTGCGACCAAGGAGTACTTTCATAATAGTGTCGTTAACCTGAAAAGTAAAAAGCGATCAAGGACACGTCGTTTTATTTCCTTATCGAGTTCGAAACGACAAAAACCCGGCAATCTTTTCCTGATTTTGCGGTCAGAAAAGAGCTAAAAGGGGACCGTCTTTTAATTCCGTTTTAACGAGTGAAAAAGAAACACTCGGCGATCTTTTCATGTTTTAGGAGTCAGAAAAGGGCTTAAAAGATGACTCTGAAATTTTGTTTGTGAAAAATTACAATTTCCCTCGAAATCCCTTTGTCCTGCACAAAAGCGACACATTACTCATACCTGTTTAAAATAGGCAAAAATACATTCAAAAACATCTTTTCATGGTAAAAAATGAACTAATTCATCCAAAAAACCTATAAAAAGACCTTTTACCATGTCATTTTTACCGTTTCACTGTTGAGGTTGAAAAAGGAGCTTTTGACAAGAAACTTCCCGTGGTCGCTGCGGAAAATCTGACCGTTGGAATCGAACGCCGTCTCATCCAGGTATTTTACACATCCTACTCTGCATTTCTATCCGTTTAGAATCAATTTTTAGGTTTTAGTTTCATTTTTTGGGGGGGTTTTGGTTTTGGAATGCGCCTCTCGGCGGACGCAGGTGCCCTTCGGGTGACCTGCGTCCCCCGACTTTTTCTCATACGGGAAAACGGTCGGAAGACGCAGTCCGCCTTCAGGCCAGCTGCGTCCGGGCGCCCTGTGCTACAAAGCCGGGGTGCGTCCTCCGAGAAACGCGCATTTCAAAACCCCAACTCTCTCAAAAAACCACCAAAAATTCCCAAATTAATTTCTAATTGCTATTTTTGATATGCAGGGCATTAATCATGTTAGACTGGAGAGAAAGAGAGCATGTAGAGGAAGATGAAGCTGCAATAAATCATCAACCTTCCCTGGATGCCCTAAGAGCATGCGGATTATACAAATATTGGACCATACCGGGCATGAGGGGCCAGGTAAGATTCTTGGAATGGCTGGTTGAGCGATGGAACGTACAAGAACAATGCTTTTACATAGGAGGGCACCAGCTCGAGATAGAGCCCTCGGATGTATACTTTCTCACTGGCTTGCCAAACAGAGGTGAGCAACTCAGTCTTGCGGGGACTAGGCCGGGTGGCCAATCCCTTGATAGTCTCCGCGAGAATTGGTGCACACCTGGGGCTCACCATTCAAAAGGCATAGAGATAAAACACATCACTCTGCCGGAACTCAAAGTCATAGCGTTCACGGTTACCAGAATTTGCGGCGCGGCCGCTTTACACATTGCTTCCGGATCCCAAATGCGGATGGCAATTGACTGTTACCAAGGCACCATTTTCAACTGGTGTGAAGCTGTGTCGGCTCATATGAAGAGCCAACTGACCAAGGCAAAGAACGGACGACTAAAGACTTTTGGATATGGGCCTATAGTCGTGAGCTTTGCCTTGGAGAGAATTCCAATGCTGATCCCTCAGCAACTCACTGTTGATATCTTGGGTCCTCAGCAGCCAAAGCTGATACGATGGGTTGCGGTGATGGCCCGGCATCCTGACGAGGGCGCGACAGTAGTTCGATTCTCAGATAGTTATTTTGACTGGTTAGAGGGCCAGCTTTTTGTGATACAGGACTTTCCGTATGCCGGAATGGATTTCAGAGGTGATCCGGACATGGTTCTTCCACAGGGAGAACAATGGGACGACAGAGGTACTTTTTATTTTCACAAGTTTTCTAGTTATGTATTTTTTGTATTTTTTATATATATCGTCTCAAAACTAATAGTAAATCTTTCAAAATGCAGATGTTGGTCCACAGCGTCCAGCCAACCTCCGGCCTTATGATAGACTACATCCAGCTGCACCGGTACCGGCCCCACAGGATGCGACAGCAGAAGTACTAGCTGAGTTGGAGCATGATCTAGAGCGTCTCACGGCAGATATACCTGAGACTACTATGGACGACATTCCTATCAGGCTTCAGCGCTTCGTAGTCGCGGTCCCTGGACCGTTTAGGAGATTTTTGCGTAAGGTAGCCCGCGCAGTGGTGTCGTACAGAGAGCACCACCAGTGATTGACTAGTCACTTTTGTAGTCACATGTGACATTTTTGACTTTTTGTACTATCATTTTGCCGATCATAAGGTGTTTTAAACCTATGATCGAAGACGATGTATATATTTTTTGACACACTTCTATCTATATATATCACTATTACCGGCTTATCTTGTTTAACATATGTGATGAAATGTTTTTAAATTTACTTGCATGATTATCGTAAATGTCTGTCCAACATTCGAGAAGCAATTGCATCTGCTAATGTATTCAAAGACCTTGGAATATGTTGATATTCAATGTAATCAAATTCACGTTCCAAGAGACGCACTCTCAAAAACAACCTTAATAACACAGGATTTCTAATGGCATAAACTCTATTAAGCTGTAATACAACAAGTTCAGAATCTAACCTCACTATCAAACGTCGAATTCCAAATGAAATAGATTCGGATAATAATTCAACCACTGCACTGTATTCTGCAATGTTATTCGTTGTTTGACCGAGGCTTACCCCATGCATAGAAACTAACTCGTCAGAGGGCGAATAGATAACCCAAGCTGCGGAAGAGATATTCCGTGTATTACGACAAGCACCATCAGCAAATCCAATGTATGTTTGGAGAGGCGTCGACATCTACAATATCAAGAGTAAAACCAAGATAAGCCAGAATAATGACGAAAAACCACACTTGCTAAGCTAAGCACACTGACTAAACTAACACACTTGCTAGCTAGAAGGAAAATCTAACCTATCTAAAAATTTCTCCATACCCATCATTTTAAGCATAATACCTCTTTAGGTAAAGTCCATTTCTGGGTTTACCCAAAGAGTCCCCATCAAAATCAACTAACTCATAAGCCCCTTTTGCTAGCTTTCGCTTTACAATGTAGGGCCCATGCCACATGGGAACGAATTTTCCGGCACCTAGCTTATCGTTAGCTTGATCATATAATAGTACTAGGTCTCCTTCCGAAAAACTTCGAGGGGTTACATTTTTATCGTACTGAGCTTTCATTCGTTTCGCGTGAGTCTCGATAGCTAAAGTAGCGTCACGTCGAGTCTCATCTAATTTAGCCAAGTATAATAACCGTTTCTCCTCTTCGGAAGTAGCTGGAAGTAATTCGACAGCCATTTGAAGTGATGGGATTTCGCATTCAATAGGTAACACAGCTTCTAAGCCATAAACTAGCTGGAAAGGGGTGAAACCTGTTGAATTTTTCACTGAAGTTCGATATGCCCATAGCGCCGAAAATAACATGTTATGCCAATTCGTTCGATGGATACCAATGATCCGTCGAATCATGATGACTAGAACTTTGTTGATTGACTCAACCAAACCGTTGGCTTGCGGATAATAAGGAGTAGAGCTATCGTGGCGCAAACCAAGCTGGCTTGTAAGCTCAGTCATCATGACGTTTCGAAAATGGCTCCCATGGTCAGTAATGATTGCTTGTGGGACACCAAACCTAGTTATGATATGATTGAATACGAAAACTGCAGCTGTCTTGCCGCTTGCGTCGAATGTAGGCATCGCCTCGGCCCATTTTGTAAAATAATCAACCGCGAGGATGATATACGCATGCCCCCCGGCCGAGTGAGGGTTACAAGTAATAAAGTCAATGCCCCATTTGGCGAATGGACCAGCGGCAATTATAGGGTGGAGAGGAGCAGGTGGAGCGCGCATCTTTCGATCAAACACTTGACAGTTGTGGCATGTTCTGACAGCAAGGATACAATCTTTAAACATAGACGGCCAGAAATAGCCAGCGCGCAACACCTTCTGAGCTGTGGCATACCCAGACATATGACCGCCACATGCTCCAGAGTGACAATCATTCAAAACTCTCTCAGCCTCTTCGTGAGTTAAACAACGTCGAAAAACTAAGTCTGCCCCCCGGCGATAAAGTGTATCTCCAATAATTCTGTATTGCTGGGATCGAAACCGAATTTTTCGACGGTCTTCCTTGGAAGCTTCAGGCCGAAAGGTTTGGGTTTGGAGATAGATGATTATATCCCCATACCACGGATCTAAAGTGCTAATAAGAAACAAAGATTCGTCCACAATGGACTCCTCTGCCACAGTCTCTGTGTCAGCACTCGGGAAATCACACATCAATTCCGCAAAAACTAAAGATTTCTTAGACTTGGACTTCTCGAACTCCAAGTCGAACTCTTGCAGGATAACAATCCATTTAGAGTACTTGCCCCCTAGCAGTTGTTTTGTCAAAATATAAATCATAGGGTTGCAATCCGAAATAACTGTAGTCTTGCGGAGAAGAATGTAGTGACGAAAACGCTGGACAGCTTGAACGGCTGCCAGGGCCAATTTCTCCACATGCGAATATTTTAACTCAGTGGGATTTAAGGTTCTACTAAGATAATATATCACATGCTCTGCTTTGAATTCATCTTCTTGAACTAACACCATTCCAATGGTGGAATGCGAAGCTGCGAGGTATAAGAAGTAGTCCTGGTTGTAGTTGGGAGGATGCAATAACGGTGCATGGGTCAACGCGTGTTTCAGTGCATCAAAAGATTGTTGGGCAATCTCGTCCCAAAAGAATTGTGCGTTCTGTTTCAACAACCGTGTAAAACCTTTAGTGACCTCGGCGTAGTTTGGGATGAATCGGCGTAAAAAGTTCGCTTTCCCTTGCAAACTTTGGAGTTGGCGCAAACTCGAAGGAGGAGGCAATTTGATGATAGCCTCGACTTTCGAGGGATCGACGCGAATGCCGGCTTTTGAAACAACAAATCCCAGCAATCGACCTGTTTCTATACAGAAAACACACTTGTGGGGATTCAACCGAATTCGATAATGCCTACACCTCATAAAGATTGCTCGTAGGTGGACAAGGTGATCAGCTCGTTGTAAAGAATGAGCAGGCAAATCATCGAGATAGGGTTGCACAATGTGCTTGATGTCATGAAATGCATAAGACATCGCCCGTTGAAAAGTGGCCCCGGCATTCTTAAGTCCAAAAGGTAATTTGCAATAAGCAAATGTCCCCCATGGACAAATGAATGCCGTTTTTGGTTGATCGGCAGGTAGAATATTGATTTGATTATAGCCTGAGAAACCATCCATGAAGGAAAACATCTCACTTCCGGCACAATCATCAATAATTTGATCGATATAAGGCGTAGGATAGTTGTCTTTTGGACAAGCTCGATTGATATCCCTATAGTCGATACAGATTCTTATTGTTCCTTGTTTTTTATTGACGGGAACAATATTCGATACCCAATCCGTTAACGGGATCGGATAAATGAAACCTGCTTTCAACAGCTTTTCGACTTCTGCTTTAATCGCAGCCGCTTTTCGAGGGTGAATCTGACGCAACCGTTGCCGAATGGGTTTAGCATCCGGGTAGGTTTTGATTTCATGAACAACAATGGCAGGATCAATTCCCGGCATTTCCTCGTAAGACCAGGCAAACACGTCGCGGAATTCTTGGAATAGGGCCTTGTAAGTTTGGATTTCTTCTTCAGTACATGCGGCACCTATATGAATGTTCTCCTCGATTCCGGGCTTCACTGAAATATCAATGGGAATAGTACGAGAAATATTCCCTAAATTCAGCTCTGAATCAGAATGTTTCGTTGGATCCTGAGCGTCTTTGACATATTCAGCGGTAAAGATAGATGAAAAATCATTTTCAAATGCATCATCCTTAGGTAAAAACGAAGATCTGTGATGGAGATCTTCCCATGGTAGATCATCTACACTTAGGATTTCGCGAAGTTGTTCGTCAGATGACACTTCTTCGGGAAACGTTATCCGTTCTAAGGGTGAGGTGAAAAGTGACTCTTCACTGACCACATTCATTTGGTCGGTTGAATGAAAGTCGGTAAAAGACATAAGAGCTTCATAAGCAATCTCATACGGACTCAACGGCATAACATCACCGAGTGAGTCTAGCTCAGAGTCAGAGGGAACATACCAAGGATCATCATAAATAATGTTTTCTGACGTGATCATATGAATTGTTGCGAACGAAGGGTCTGCATTGAGTGGAGGGAGAGGAAAAGTTCCCAGTAAACCGGAATCCTTAACTAAACCTACACCAATGTCCCTATAAGGGATTGTCGTTTTACCAACATGCTGGATAGTTTCTAAAGAGGTTGGGTCGGATGAAAAGTATGTCAGCTGATCAATAGTCACGATCTTACCGTTATGTGGAAACTTAATGACTCTGAAGACCGATGAAACGACCGCTGTCATAGCATATGACCAACTTCGACCCAAAAGAAGGTTGTAGTCTAGAGGGGCATCAACCACTTCCACATCCAGACTAACGGTTTTACCTTCGACCCCTATAGGCAATTCTTGTAGAATACCAAACGGACGGAACCCACGGCCATCAAAGGCCTTAAGGATGGTGGGGGATTGGTTCAACGAAGGAGAACCAAGCGATCTCCAACATTGAATCGACATAATACACGTAGAAGCTCCCTCATCAATCACAGTCCGATGAATAGGCCTGTTTTTGACTATCACTGGAATTTGGAAAGCCATTTGATGGGGGAGACGTGGTGTACTACTTTCTAGATCAAAGATCATTAGGTTCGGGTCCTGAACATCGACAGCTCCAATAGCCGACAAAAGCAATTTTCGTTGCGCTGGACATGATTGCAGCACTTCGAGTGCCGACATTGCTGAAGGTGAAACAGCTAAGTCTTCAACAATGTTGTAATTCTGGGCTGCTCTCGCATGTGGATTGAAAGCAGACCTTCGAAGTACACCCTTGGCGGGCGGCTTAATCACTAAGTCTGGGTTAGGTTTTTCGATCTGTAGTGGATCGGAACCAGGAGCTGAGGTTGATGGGTTAGAGTGAGAAGATTCTGCTTCCTTACCATCAACAGGAGCCTTACTACCATAATCTTGCGATCGAGTCGCAATCCTGACATGAGACATCATCAAAATGGGTTCTTCACTGGCATTCGAAGAAGAACCTATCATCTTATTCTCCTGCTCTGGAAATGGATTTTTTAACACAGCAGGAGTGGGAGAACCTTTGACTATTTTCACTACCTCGGCCCGATGAGGGCAGTCTCTCGTAAAATGATCTTCTTCACAAATAAGACAAGGATATCGAGGTTTGCGCTTTTCGTCATTGGTTTCCGACTTTTCCGTTTTCTCCTTTGGAGCCTTGTCTGCTTTAGCCTTCTTCTTTCCTTTCTTCTTTCCACCGTTTTTTGATTTGGCCGTAGATGACTCTACAGCGTGAATGTCGGCGGTAAGTTCAGGAGGAGAAGACTCTCCTGTCGGAGAATCAGGCAAAGTGATAATTGGAGTATTGGAGGTCTTGGAAGACTTCTTCTTACTCTTCGTAGTCACGATACCGATCATACCATCAGCGGCATGAGATCCCGAAGGAGCAGCAGCGATTTGGTTTGACTTTGGAAGATCCGGAATTTTCTCGTGTAACGTACCCGACTGAGTGTAAACTAAGTCAAGGTATTGTGCCTGAGCAATGACTTGCTCCTCAGTAACTACTCCGGCCTTAGCTACATCTTCAGTAATTCTTGGTAATAATGATTTGACAAACCATTCAGCTAAGATTTGGTCCGGGATAAAAACTTTCACTAATCTCCTTCGACGTCTCCACTCATGGATGTGATCAGAAATGTACGTGGATGTCGATTGTTTTAGCGAAGTTAATAATTCTGTACCATTATCGTATCTGACTGGTAACTGAAAATGAGTTAAGAACGAGGTAGCTAACTGGCTAAAGTTGTAAAAAGAGGCCCGTGGTAACTCAATGTACCACTTGGCTGCGAGACCAATGAGTGTACGCTGGAAAAGACGTAAGCGGATGGAATCATCTGAGATGGAATTTGATGCACACCAGAGGTGGTAAGTCATCACGTGATTAGACGGATCCTCTCCAGACTTACCTTCGAACTTGGGTATATCGCTGGGCAACTTATTTGGCATTGGCGGCCAGAACGGAAGATATTGAATTGGATCGTTCGTTAGGCGCGTCAAGTCGGGTAAATCTAAAGTCGCAATAAACGGTAACTGCCGGTTAGGATCTCTAAAACTCTGAGTCACAATACCAGCCCCAGGAGGAGGATATCCAGGATAACTAGGAACAGGAGTCGCATTTGGGATATTATATCCTCCTGGAAAACCAGGATTAACCGGACCGTACTGGGGTTGCTGAGGTGGTTGATAAGTGTACCCAGGATACGGTTGATACTGGTAAACCGGTTGTTGGGCAGCTTGCCCAGGTTGATACTGTCCCTGGTACGGAGGTTGAACAAATTGAGGTTGAGTAGTAACAACCGTACTTGTACCAGGTTGGCCTGCAGGCATCTGGACTGTGGTTTGAACCGTGGGTCCAGACAACGGTACAGATGTCTGAGGAGTGGTTACAGGGACAGTAGAAACCGGAGCTGCCGATACTCCAGAAGTAAGCATGGTAGATGAAGCGGTAGTTGCTGCAGCCGTGTGAGGTGGAGTACCAGGTGCAATTGGCGGCTGAGTAACTACAGAAGTTACAGGGGTCTGAACACTTGACTGGACAGGTTGCGGTTGCTGGGGTGGACCAGGAACTGCAGGTTGTCCTGCTTGAGGTACCGACTGTATACTTGGTTGCGACATCTGTTGACCCTGTGACGGATCCCATGTTAACATTCCAGGGTATTGACTCGTAACAGGTTGAGGATACTGAGATCCATAGCCGTATTGAGGATAGGGTTGATAACTGTAAGGTGCAGTCCCATATGATTGCCCTTGAGGTGGTTGATAACCTTGACCAGGGTATTGACCCGTAGGTTGATAACCTTGAGGTAAATACGAATACTGGGGTTGACCTTGACCTTGAGGTTGGTATCCTTGAGGTTGATACCCTTGGGGTTGATACCCTTGGGGTTGCCATCCTTGAGGTTGCCATCCTTGAGGTTGATACTGATACTGAGGTTGACTTTGGGGTACATATTGAGGCTGGGGTTGATACCCTTGGGGTTGATACCCTTGAGGTTGCCCCCCAGTCACGAATGAAGTACCTTGAGGTTGCCCCCCAGGCATTAACGAAGGTTGCCCCCCAGGCGGTAATTGGCCACCTTGAGGTTGGTTAATGGGAGTTGAACCTGACATCATATAAACTTCACCTATACTCAATGGTACATTACCACTGTTTCCAACTAATAACCCATGATCAACAGGTTGAGGAGATGCTCCCGCAAAGGTACCAGAAAGTGATTGATACCCAGTAGGAACAGAAGGACCGCCATGTAAAAATGATTCAGGACTTTGTGAAAACACAGATGACTGACCAGACATATTTACAGGAGAATGAATTCCTCTAGGTGGAACCGGAGTACGAGGTGTAGAAAAACCTACTGAGTTGTCTAAAAAATTGGTTAATGCAAGGTACCAAGATTCACTTCTAGGAGGACTGTAAAAGATGGATTCACGCTCCCTTAGATCAAGGGTAATTAGATCTTCAGAATCAGAAACGCCTATTTCTTCCTCTGGAACAAGTTCTTCTATAGCAATTAATCCAACAGGAAGATTTTCGGTGATAATTCTTTCTATTCTTGGTGAATCAGGAACACTAGGAGTTGGAGTAACAGGTTCTGAAATTTCAGGTTCTTCGCCTGTTTCACTGGCAGATGAAAAACTACCAGCAAGCTCGGAAACTGTAACAGCTTCGGGATTGTAACCTGTTTCTAAACTTTGGTAATCTGGATGGACTACCAAGGAAATTCTCCTTCTTCAGGTGATCCTACTCTACTGCCACTAGGAGGAGTTACAAGGACCTTTAACCCTTCTAAATTACCTGGGTCGTCTCGAGGAGGGGATCCCCTAAGTCTACGGGATCTTCTCAACAATTCGGCCACAGAAACAACTTCAGGAGACTGGCCCGCAATTCGACGGGACCTTCTCGGTAATTCCGCCACAATTAAAGATTTTAACTACAACACACGAAAACAAAGTAAAAAATTTCAAATCAAACCACCTAAAGTCTTCTAAAGAACCAATCAAATTTGAAGCACACGCCTAAATAATCTAGAGCGTCAAACCACACACAAACAGTAGTCTTCCGGACCAAAAACGCTAGTTGGTGATTAGGCCCAACCTCGCAGGATTCAGTACAGAAATAGTGGGTGGAACAGTTACCCCGGCAACCTGCTTAATGAATAGACTGGACCAAGTTCCTCCACTTTAACCGTCTCGAAGTGAAGCGAACCCCCCAGAAAATCCAAGTGAGTATAACCGACGTCTGCTCCAGGTACAGTGGGACCTTCCCTCCACCGTCACCTTGGGTAGAATCCTAGATATTATGGCCACTAAGGTTACCAATCACAACAATTACACCTGGGGGAACAGTCTAAACTCCGACAGCACGCAAGGGCAGAGTAGCAAGCTCCAATCCCCTTACCGGCTCCTTGACAACAATCCAAGGTTTACCGATAAGTGACCCCTGGCTCCTCGACAATGGTTAATCCGAGGTTTACCGTTTGTAATACGTACTGCCTGGCGTCGTTCCCAACGAGGGAGGAATGATCCCCTCACTGGTTCGGACACGAGCTCGTGCTTCTCCTTTAAGAGGAGCTTTCCCAGAATGTAACTGAAACAATTGGATTTGTTCTACTCAAGATAGACTATCTGTTTGGTTTTGTAGTCTTGGAGAGTTAAGTACTCACCTACTCCAAGACCCTAGCCTAAGCTATGTTGGTGCTTTAGAGCCCTAGAAAAATAAAGATTACTAGATTGATTTTAATTTAAGCGTTACTTTTAAGGTTGTTTCTTAAGTCAAAAGGTGATGGAAGTGAAACCAGTGGTGTGTTGACTCGACTCGAAACCACTACAAAATGCACCTAGAATGATTTATCCACTACTTTACTTTTTCGATGAATTGCTTAACTAAAAAGTTGAGAGAATGCAATCTTTATAAAAGCAACTTCTTAATTGAAGACAATCAAAGAAACAATTCGTTTTTCTTTTCCAAGCATAAAAACATAACTTCTCTTTACATGCACGAAAAAACTCTTTTCTTCTTTGAAAACAAAAAGCTACTTGAAACAAGACTTTTTAAGAAGATGTTTTTGTATTTTTCTTTTAATAAAGCAAGTAAATCTAATGTAACCAAAAATCAATCTTAACAACTCTTAAAATCTATGAAAATGCACTCATAAGCAAACTAAAGGCAAATTTACTCTAAGCAATCTTAACGAGGCCAAAACTAACAATGATTATTTCTAAGGTGTTTTACTTGATCACAATCAAATCAAGGACTAGCTTATTGCAGAATCAAAAACTAGCCAAAACAAAACTCTAATCTTTTTGTTCTTTTTGTAAAATGGAAATCAATACTTTATAAACAAGTAATTCGAAATTTGACCCAAAACAACTCAAATGGCAAGTTGCTCACAAAAGGAGACTTTACGACAGGCCCGACTTCTAAGAAGGTTGACTAACCAGAGAGATCTAAGGCTGGACAACTTTCTACTATCAAAGTCACTACAAAGCCTTTCCAAAAATCAAACCCTAGGTCTAAACTTCGTTGAAAACCACTAAAACACTCAAAGCTCACAAAACAAGTTTAGGTGAAAATTCTTGACAGGGTACTAAAGGATCTGGGCAGAAAACACTAAGGAAAAACAAAATCTAAAAGCAATTTAAAGCAAAAATGGAATTTTCTTAAGTTTTACAGGAAGACGCAGGCAACCCGTTGTCACAGGTGCGGCCCCGCTCTGTGCAGACGGCAACAGCGCGTCCAAAGACGCACTGTGCAGTACTCAGAGACTGCGTCCTTCTGGAAAAATGAAGAAAAACCAAATCTAACTAAATCTAAAGCTAAGCCACCCAAATACTAATTCTCACAGTCAAAAACCAGAAAATAAAAATGATTTTCTCAAAGCAAAGTTCATATAAAGGAAAAGACTCTCTCATTAATGGATTCCCCAGCGGAGTCGCCAATTTGTCACACGGAATCTGTCAAGGGTGCGGACACGACTGACCTTCCTAGAAGTCTAAGACATTCTAATGACAAACAAGACAAAATGGAGTGATCTTTCTCTAAATACACCTTTTACAACATGAAAACTACAAGTGTTTAGGCTTACCTTATTCCAAAACGCTGTTGTTGAAGTCCGTTCTTGACGATCCGGATGAGCTCCTCCTTCAAGTCAATTCCTGCAACCACAAACAATCAAACAATTACCAAGCACTTGCATTTCATATAATAAAACATATATTCAACATGCAGACCAAGGAACACATGAAATAACTCATTAACACAAGCTATTGAGAAAAATAAACCAGTTTGTATTAATAACGAAACAAAGAAACTCTTACAACCTGGCCTTGGTGTTGTGCAAGTTCCTCCCAGGGTCCATCAAGGGTTTTCCTCTACTTTGACAAAGCTCACCCTCTCCCAAGTAGAATCAAGTGAAGACAATCTCTCCTCACAAAGGCTCTAATGGAAGACCTAAATCCTGCAGCATTTACCCAAAGAAAATGTATAGCTCCAACCTCTTCTCCTTCTGGCTCAATGCCTTTATTTATAGTGCTGTAAAGAGGTTATTCAGGTCCACTATCAATGGGATCATTCCCCTCTATGGGTGGGATAGCTCCCTTATTGATGGGATAAGTTCCCCCTTAATAGAGATACATGAACCAACTGGAGGCGCATCCATTTCATCAAACCGACCTCTAGAATGTTCTAGAAGTAACCACAAGTAACTTTTTCAAGATAAAACTCGCGCATTTTGCCTTTTACAGAGGGACGCACCTGTCCCTTAACATACAGAGCGTCCATGGACGCAGATTTTGTGAACATGGTCAGCGTCCCCGCAGGTAAGGCTAGAGAGAACCTGCGACCCCAGAGATAAACATAGTTTTTACAAGACTTTCTCTCTTCTTTGAGTTTGAGATGGATAACAGAGGCATGAGACTTGCCTAAGAGGGTAGCATGACTGTTGATTTGAGCCATATTAACTGTAAGTAGTCAAGGTGACATTTTTTAGTGTAACAGAGGTGTTAAGTGGTCTAGGACTTTGTCAATGAATATCAAAAATAAAAGAGATGGTTGGATTTGTTCAAAGGTCAAGAAAGAAATTTTGCACAAGAACGTAGAAATTAGGGCAGTTTGGGAAAGTATGGCGAATGAGTGGAGGAAATATTGAGAGATGGACTGGAGCAGGTTGTTTAATGGAAGAATGATAAGCTGAAGTGTTCTACAAGTGGGCTTCACACTTACTTTTCAAAACTGTCCCAAGCAAGAACTAAAAAAACAAAGTTCTACCTATTTTGACCTAATTCTGACCTAAAAACCAGAAAAGTGCTGAACAGAACTTTATGGACAGGAAATTATGTAAGAAAGCCATGGAAACTAAACAAGAATAGATCTAAGCATGTAAATACAATTGATATCAACTTCTCCAACTCGAAATCTCACACTAGCAATTGCATTGGAAAGTAAAAACAGTGTTTTGGTGGTAGCAAGAGAGAATTGGTCTCAATTCATGGTCCCAAGGAGGGAGAAAGGAGATCAAGGCCTACTTGGTAGCATTTTTGTGGATATTTTTCTATTATTATAGCAAACTATCTAATCAACCTGAATCAAGAACAACTATTCTAATCATAAAAAACAACCTAAGTAACAAAGCAAGATTTAACCTAAACAACAGAAATTATTTCATGAATGCAAGAAAAAAACATATAAATACACAAAGGAGGTGTTGGGCACCTAGGTTGGGCCCAACCCCAAGAGCTACAACCCCCTAGGAAAGATCAGTGCTGGTTCAAAGCTAGATTCATCTTCATTGATCAAAAAATAATAGTTACATCACAAAACTGCCTGCAAAAGAGCTCAAAAATGAGCAGAGTACAACACTATACTAAAGTGCGAAAATAGACTATAAAATGGCTAACATCTAACTAACATCTGAATAAAAAAATTGAGGCCCTAAGCCTTCTTATTTATACAAATGGAGAATCCCAACAGTCCTCCTAAAATTAAGGAACTTGGCTTCCTAGAATTGAAGATAACAGTAGTCCTACTTGACTTGCTCGCTTTCCCCTTGGAAAGTGGACCTTTGTGGTCCGAGTTTCTGATGGAGAATTTGAGGTAAGGGCTCATAAATGAAGGGAACACTCTCCTACAAATCCTCTCCCTTGTTCTTCCACGAATTTGGTTGCCAAATGCTCATTAAACCTTTGATTTTGTCTCAAAATTGACCAAAACTCTGCATAAAGCACACATTAGACTTTTTGGCATAATGACTAACCCAATTCACTCTATTAGCATAAATATGATCAAAAAGATTCAATAAACTAATGAATGGTGGATTAATTCGAATTAAGAGGTAAAATGAGCCCATATAATTACCAATTTCTGGGGCTCATCAATCATCCAACTTTAGATCCTAGAAGAAGAGGATTGAGCTAATCCTTGAGAAGAACAAGGTGTTGGATTTTGTAAAAGGAAATGTAAAGAATCCTACTGAAGAAGCCATGATGTAGAGAAAGAGAAATTCAAGAATTTAGAATTGGTGGCTATGACTCTAATGGTAGAATGGATAAAAGAAAATATTGTCCCATTCATAGCTAACATCTATCATGCTCAGGATATGTATGAAGCCTTATCGAATATGTTCACTATTAAGAACATTGGTCAAGTAGAAAGTTTGAAGAATGAGCTGAGAACTACGAAGATGACTAAAGAAGATATTGTGGCAACCTTATTTGTGAAGATATCTAGACTCAAGCACGATCTCTTAGCCATCGATGAGATTTTTCTAGACAAAGAACTGGTAATCACTACTCTATTAGGATTTCCACCTTCTTGGGGTGCATTTTCTGCAGGTCTCAACAATTGGAAGTTTGTAGGCTTCCCTTAAGCTTTGGAGGGAGCTCCCAACTACTCTCAAAGATAAGTATTTTATGTATTTTCAGTTTTGGGTTCATTTACTCATTTAGTTTTGATTATATTGAATACTAATCACCTTTCTCTCTCTATTGTATTGATTGGGGACAACATCTGCAAGAAGAAGGATCTCTCAAGACAAGGTTAGTACAGAAACAAAGGTATGATTTCAATACATTGATTGAAAGGATTATTCATTTTATGATCTATTACTAACCTTGTTATAACTAGCTGTATTGAATCTTTGTGATTATTGTTTGGGTGATTCATCTCTTGATAAATATACCCACTCCACTCATATTCTTGAATGACTATGTAGAACCCTAGAGAGGTTTTGGAAAACCCTAACCGAAGGGTATGCTAATATGAATGTCTCAAATCTTAAGTTGCTTAGGGATATTGTAAAATGCTAATTGAAATTTTATTGATGATGTCATATTTGGTATTTTGGTGTGATCTGGAAATCCTAACTTGTTAGGATTGAATGATGAGTTCTAAAATATCAAACCTTTTAGAAGTTTTGATAATATAGGGTTTGTTATGTTTCCACATTGGAACCCTAGCTCACTGGGGTTTGGTGGAAGGTGTGTTCTACATTGGAACCCTAGCTCATTAGGGTTTGGTGGAATGTGTGAGAAATTCCCTTATATTATCTTAGAATTGATTTACTTGGTATGTATGCATTGTCTGATCAAACCCTAGTATAATCAATATGTTTGTGTGTCTAACTCTTATTTAATGTTGATGTGAAGTTGGGCTTGACTAACACATGATATGAAATGTATGTTTCATGATGATGGGATCTCGACATATATTCCTCTTGGTTGAATCCCTAGCTTGGTCTACGTCAGATGTATTAATGTTGTTGGACATATGATATGCTTATGTATGGTTATGAATTCCTAGATATGTGTTGACCTAGTCATGAGTTTTAGGATTTAATGGAAGTCCTTGTCTAAGATTCTAGGATGATGATATCTAGAAATCTAGGGTGTTGTAGCTAAACCCTAGTGAAGTTAAAATTGTCTAGTATGTGTTATTTAACAATCCAAAATCTATTAGATGATTGTTGAAAATGAAAATCTATGGTTTTGCAGTTAAATCCTAGTAGTGACATTGTCTAGTGTGAAATGTAATAATCTGTGATCTATGTATGTAATTATTGTTGAGATTGTATTCTAAGGTTCTGGAATTAAACCTTAGTCAAAGTAAAATATTTATAATATGATGATTTAATATTTGTAATGATTGTTGAATTTGTGAAATTGAAATTATAGGGTTTTGGAGTTAAACCTTAGTCGAACTTGAAATCTCTGATATATGATGACTATATATAATCTGAGATTTTAATTTTTTGGTTGAGCTTGATGATTTCTTCGAAATCTAGGGTTTGCAACTAACCCTAGCGGTAGTTGGTCATGTTAGCGATAGATTGATGGTTGGTTGAAAATCTAGAGGTTGGAACTAACCCTGGTGGAAGATATTTAGGTTAATGACTAAGATGTGACTGACTTTGATTGATTCTTTTGTATGAAATCTAAGATTTGTACGAATCCATAGTAAGAAGTTTGACATATGTACTTTAAAAGGGTGATAATTTATTTATATATCTATCTGTATTGTGAATTATTTCTAGGGTTTGCTATATGTTGTAGTAAGGTATGCCATACCTTTGGAAGACACATTGAAACCCTAGATAGAATGAATGTTGTTATGAAGTAGTCTAGGGTGTATAACAAAGTCGCTAGCAAGATGTTGAAGAGTATATGTATCTCATTTATAATTAAGTCTGGGTATCTTATATGAATAAATTTTAAATGCTTCCTTGATTTTGATATGGCTAACATCATGATTTTGTAGAATTGGTTGTACTTGCTATTGAAGTTGTGTAGGTACACAATTGTCAACTTGGTGAAGATTCTCATTGATTTGATAAGCATGATGAGGATGATGATAAATCTAATGAAATGGTTGGAATCCATGAAAGATTCTTTGATGTCGAAAAGTTGATCTCCTGGAGGAAGCATGAATAGAAGAGATCTCCTTAAGATTAAGAGGGAGTTCAGATAAAGAGGTGCTTCCTGGTTGAGAGGGAGTGACAGATATGGTTCTCTGCTTCATGTGTCATGCACTAGACTAGGACTAACAATCGTAAGTCTAAGTGAAGGCCATGAACAGGAAAAGGAAATTGGAGAATGCATTTTAATATGTTGTTGAAAGAAAGGAAAGTAGGATCTAATTGAAACATATGTTGTTGTATATGTAGGAAGAAAATGTATGATTGAGAAATATTTTTTCAAAGATTTGGTTGATAGTCCTACTATGGAAAATTGAGAAGAAAAATCTATTTCTTGGAAGACCCTAGAGGTTTTGATTTGATTATGTGAAAGTATTTATTAATTGGGGTTTTGTTTGTACATGTGAATCTCTCGAAGGATTTGATAGCATGTTGGTTACCAACCAGTTTTATTGGGAGAGATTGGACATTCTTGATCTGCTAGATCAAGGGATGTTGAGGCTCTATGAGTGAAGCATTTCCTAGGTAGACATATGGCTAACATTGCGTGTTGATGTCTATGTCCCGATGTTGGAAAGGTGGCATTG
This sequence comes from Pinus tabuliformis, assembly GCA_031772625.1. NCBI lineage: Eukaryota > Viridiplantae > Streptophyta > Pinopsida > Pinales > Pinaceae > Pinus > Pinus tabuliformis. The sequence continues at coordinate 1,915,775,681 of CM062816.1, forward strand.
GTCATTAAGCTCTGACATTCACCTGGATTCTGGGTTGGTGGTTAGAAAGTAAGCCCAATGGTACCTAGAGGGGCTTAAATATTGAGTCCACCTTAGTCCCACTTGGATAGATTTCCTTGGTCAGGAATATATTCCATGGTATTATAATGCCTAAACTATTAAGTGACTGTTTGGACAGATTTCCCCTGGTTAGGAATCTAGTCTGTGGCATTGTAGTGCCCAAATTTCTTCATGGTTCATATAGTTTGAGATCTTCCATTATATATGTACATTATGAATACCTCCCTAGTTAAGAGGGAGAGTTGGAAAAAGTAACTATGTTTCGTCTTCAATAATGTACTTGAGTCATTATTTTATGTACTTGTCAAAAAAATAAGGAAAAGAATTATTATTATTATTATTATGACTTATTAAATCATGGGTTTCATGCTTGGGTAACCATGTTTTATGTAAAAGTACCCATTAAGGACTTCTAGGATTTGTTCTGAGTCTATCGAATTATTGAACATTTAAAGAGACCCTTCTTGGGCTTTTAATTATGTAAAAAGGTTAAGTATTGAGTCAAATATGAATTATGTAACCTCCACAACATGTCTATCTAAAGGAATATCAAGTCTGCCTAAGACCCTATTCAACCCCACCAGAAGCCTATAAAAGGAAGGACATCGAATTCATTTGGAGTGTCACTTCTCATCAAGTTTGAATTCTCTCTATTGGGAAAAAGTGTGAAAATATTGTTGTTGGGAAAAAGTGCAAAGTGGGTGGTTTGGAAAGTCTATTGGCAGGAAACCAAAGTGAAAGCGAGTTTGGGTGAGTCTAAGGAGTCAAGGAAAATCAAAATTTTGGTGGTGGTCTCTCTCTATTTCGTGCTCTAGATTGGGAGATCAAAGTCTTCCAAGTTGGACTGCTACTGAAAGTTGTTCGCTGTTGCAAGTTGTTGCATAGTCGAAGTTGCTGGAAAGAGGTCAATCTTATGGAGGCTGACTTGGTGTGGAGGGAAGGTCTCATCTTGGTCTAGGGTGAAGAGTCTCAAAGAATACTATTGAAAGGAAGAATTACTTTGATTGGGTCTTCCCTTGGAGGGGGGTTTTGCCCTAGCATGTGCCTACAACTTGTGTCCATTGTTTTATGTGTTGATGCTTTTGGTAATTGCTTGATGAAATAAAGAAAGAAGATATAAAGAATCATAATAATAAGAAACATCACAAGTAATTATCAAGATCAAGAAAATATTAACTACCTTTTTGATTTTCCAACACCTACATTGTGCCTCTAACTCTCAACCCCTAGCTCCTACATCACACCAGATTAGTCAGACCAATGAGAAGACTTGAAAGGTTTCTGGGAAAACTTGTTGTACATCCCATCGACGAATAGATAGATGTAAAAGGAAATGAGATTGATTCCAAGCCCTGGAGTCATGTTGTGTATGTTTTTAGTGAGAAATGGATGCTTCCTTCACTCATCACTCCTCCTAGAAAACTCATGGTGTTTTGCATTAAATCCTACCTTTTCTTATTGTATCGCTTTCGCTTGTACTTAGGTTGTGTCACTCACTCACCTTGGCTCCCAACAACACTTACCCCCTCGCTACCTCCTTATATTATGCCTCAGTCTCTTTTCACTTACCTTCGCAAGGTAGTTTAGCTTCCCACTCATTTTCCAGTTCCCACCTCATCTCAAGTTTGATTTGGAGAGGCTTCACAGGGGTTTTTAGAAAATTTTCAAAATTTAATTCTTGAGTGTAATGCCCCACTTTAATCTTATCTTGCAAATTCTGTTAATGTTTACATTATCTGAAAATATTGAGAAATATTGGTCTAATATAAAATTCATGATTTATATTATTCAAATTCCCAACTCACCTTTTCAAATTGAATCTTAGGTAGGATAAGGTCTCCTTCCATTATTTCAAATAATATATGCATTCATCTCACATTCCCCAATGTACCCTCACATTTACTAGGGAGAAGACATGGTCCTCTCCATTTAATTACATCTCACATTCCCCAATGTACCCTCACATTTCCTTGGGAGAAGACATAGTCCTCTCCATTTAATTATCAATATATATGTTCAACTCACATTCCCAAATGTACTTTCATATTTACTTGGGAGAAGACATGGTCCTCTCCCATTAATTTCCTAATTTTATATTCATGTCACATTGCCAAATGTACTCCCAGCTTTACTTGGGAGAAGAAAAGTCAATTGTAAGGATGGATGAGAAGTTAATGACATTAATGAGGGGTGGTTAAAATGGAGAAGGGAGGGAGTGTATAAAAAGGGAAGGGGGAAGGGAGAAAAGGGGGGTGGGGTCTTGCATACAATTTTGGGGTTGGTTGTGATTTTAGGATTTGTTGTGATTTTGGAGACCTTAGAAACCTATGGAGGTCTCTTGGGTCATTGAGAGGAGGGAAATATTGTTCATCTTGGTCTGGATCATTTATCTTGGACACACACACTACATCTGGTTGGACTTGGGCTCAGAGGGCTAGGGAACTTGTGGAGGTTTCCTGGGCTACGGATTATTTCCTAGTTGGCTGGGAGGTAAATCCAGTTGGGTCCGTCAAGAGGAGCGCTCAGCAGGAGCAGCAAGACAAAGGCATCTCCACCAGCCCCCGGTATAGGTATTCCTCCATAAATTACTCATGTGAATTTTATTAGAATGTAAATGGTAAAATCTTATTTGTCTAAAAGTCTTGTAAGTAAGTAAACTACTATCTCTTATTGCATTTAAATTTTTTAGAAATAGATCGGTTAGCAGACCCTAGGATAGGACTCTAACACATGGTATCAGAGCTTTGGTTCAAAATCTAGACCCAAAGCCCACTAAACCCACAATTTATACTTTCCTCAAGTCTCCTTGTCATTTGATGCAAATACCCACCGCTACTGGCCTTCACTTATGCCAGGAGTCCGTATTCCATTTGCATTTGGTTTGACTCTGCCATTTCCTCCACCAATCTGATGGCTAGTCTGAGGAGTTTATATATAGGATATTTTTCACATCTAGTGTTGCTGATTAGAACAATGTTGCTTAATCCCAGTATCTTTGTTGATTTTTTCATTGTGAACTGAGCGTGACCTTTGGCGGTAATCTCTCTCACTCTAGTCAAGCAGATGAGCAGTCTGTGTACATTCTTATCATTTGGAGAACTCATTTTTTATGTTGAGCAGTCTGTGTACATTCTTATCATTTGGAGAACTCATTTTCTGTGTTGAGCAGTCTGTGTACATTCTTGTCATTCAGAGAACTCATTTTCTGTGTTGAGTAGCTTCGAGAGTCTTTTTTTGTATAGGATACTTACACGCATCTAGTGTTGCTAATTAGAACAATGTGTTTAATCCTAGTACTTTTGTTGATTTTTGCATTGTGAATAGAGCATGGCCTTTGGAGGTAATCTGTCTTTTACTCTTGTCAAGTAGTTGAGCAGTTTTATTATTATCGGGTTCACTATTATTTTTGGGCTCTGCGTTTTTGTTTTGGTCTTGCTAATCATTGTTGCAATTTAGATAAAAGCCCCATCTTTCTGACTTAGGAGGACTTTTTATTTGTGTGGATAAACTTGCTCCATCATTCCCCTATTTTTCGATTACATTAAAAGTTACAGATGTGGTCTTACATCATTCCCCCTAGATTACGGTATAACATTCTTTAATAGGCCTTGTAACAATTTCGTTCAAAGAATCCCTTATTCTTCGGCAATTTTGAATAGAACTTTGGGATATAATAGAGTTTAAGCTTCTGTGATCCATATCAAGTTAAGAAAGATTCTTCGGCGAAAATCACATGGAATATCATTTGTCGACGCGTTTCGAACCAACTAGTGTGGTTCATCGTCAGGACAAGTTGAAGCAACAGATCCAGCTTAGCATGATAAATAGTTTGAGCAGAGACTCCAACGGCTAAATTAACGGCTAATTTTGCCCTTTATTTAACTTTAATTCCTTTTAAATTATATTTTTGATAATATTTTTTGATCTTAATACCCCTTAGAATTATTTGTATGGGATTGATCCTAAACATTATTATAAACTAATTATTAATTACTTTCTCAACCTATGATTAATTATATATATAGGCATGTATATATATATAATAATTATTAAATAATTTAAATAAGTAAATAAATTATCCTTTTAATTCTAACCATTAACCCTAACTTTCACCTTAATAACCGAATATTTTAACTTTAATCATAGAATATATATATTTATATATTTAACCTTAAAATTATTTTAACTAACTTCCATAAAAATAAACTAACCATTAAATTATTATTGAATAAAAAACTAGTCATCTTATTATTTTAATCAATATATATATATATATGTAGAATACCAAGGTCAAAATTAGCCGTTAATTTAGCCGTTGGAGTCTCTGCTCAAACTATTTATCATGCTAAGCTGGATCTGTTGCTTCAACTTGTCCTGACGATGAACCACACTAGTTGGTTCGAAACGCGTCGACAAATGATATTCCATGTGATTTTCGCCGAAGAATCTTTCTTAACTTTGGGATATAGTTTATTTATATGTACTATCTGAGATTGTATGTATATTTAAAAATATATTAATCCAAAATCTCTACATATTTTTTATGCATTAACTATTTTCATTTTCATTCTATCAAGCACAACTTACAGTCTTTTGCATCCCATCCAAAATTTCTGGAGGACTTGGAGTTTGCAATTCTGCATTTTGAAATATTGAAATTGTGATTCCAAAATGACTTCACAGTTAGATTTTTGTGCTCACTGACACATGTTTGAGGCTCTGTGCCAATTGATTCCCAGTGTCAACTCCATTCCCAAATCCATGACCTCTACCATATCCACTCATCTTGAGATCTTAATCTTTCGGATCAAGAAAGCTTCCTCTCCATTCCCATTCAATTCCATGATCAGAAGGCTAGGTCTTAACATCGCTCACCAGAGATATAGGTTTAGACACCTTATAACTCTACCTAAACTGGGATATAGGTTTCGACACCTTATAACTACAAGAATGCCAATGTCTGTTCTGTTTTTGGTAACATAGGATTTTGGGCACTAAAATGATATAGGTTATCATATAACTTCATTCCTCACTATTTGAAAATAAAACCATATAGGAAAAAAATCCATTTCACCATCTTGCTTGTTTCAAGGAAGGCATGTTGTGCATGACTTCCCCATGCAACAACATTGTCTATATCTTATTCAAAGTAAAACCTTTAATGCTTCAAGTGACTTGTTAATTTCGTGATATGTTCATGCATCGGAGACTACTTTTGGAGATTTTGACTCTGTTCGAATTGTGTGGTTTGTTATCACTCAGGTTGTCCCTTGGCTTTTTAAGGGATACGACTGAGGTAACCACAAACCAATCTTTGGGTTGCAGGTCCTAGCCTACCTACAGTAGGAGAGGGCTCTCTCTTTAAAATTTAGCTTTGTTTTGGGTTGATTTTAGGCTAGTTATGATGTACATGGGTTTTGTTTTGATTTTGGTGGGAAGGATGATGTTTTCAAGCAGAGTTGGGATGCATAGAGTGAGAAGTTCAAACCATTGGGCACAGAGTCATGGATTAGGGCTTTCTGTTGCGTTTTCTTAGTCACAAGAGGAATACAGAGTAGGATAGCTACACATAGAAAAATATCAAGCTGGAATAAAGATGGAATGAAGGTTAGAGATGAAAGGCAACTGAGAATCTTTCATTAGCTAACAGAGAGGGAAGGTGAATGAAAGTTTGTCTAGGAGCAGTCAAGAATTCCTAAATAACAGTCATATGTGAAAGAAACAAGGTAAACATGATCATTTAAGTATGCATATTCATAACCATTTCTGAAGAAAACATATAGAAATAACAAGGACTGAGAATAGAGTGCGGAAAAGCAAAGCCTAAGCTATTCTTCTCTCTTGCTATTTAGATGGTAACACAATGGTGGCGTAAACATATATAAACTGTAAACAGAGGTAAGAAAACACTTATTGAGCCACGTAGTAACACAGGAATTCCATAGTCACTCTTTGGCCATTAAATAACACAACAGACAATTCTTTATCCAAAGCATTCCAGTAGTCTTTGATTATAGAGCTCTCAAAGTACACAACACAAGTCTAGAATGAGGATTATCAACCAACGACCGACCCCAAATATGCTCTTTGGGGCAGTATATATACAAAAAATGAGTTACAAAATATCTAGTTGATGAGTTAATAACTCATAACTTCTTTTCTAACTCTTGAGGAATAGTAGATGAAAGAGTAAATGATGCAGTAGATATTTAGGGTATTAGCTATCCGTTCTGTCAGAGATTTTAGACTTTTGGGATCAACTGAGTCGGCTGAGGCGGTGCTTTTAATTTGCATTTTTTGGGCCTGCTGCCCTAGTGCTTTGCTGAGTCACGACTTTGTTATCCTGCTCTCGGTATGAATATTTGACCTTCTTATAAAATTTCCGTAGTCATATCTTGACTCCCTCTTGTTACACTAAAATTTGTCACCATGACTATTTGCAGTCAGTATGGCTCCATCAATAGTCATATTGTCCTCCTTGGCAAGTCTTATACCTCTGCTCCTCATGTCAAACTCCAAAAAAGAGAGAAAGTCTTTAAAAGTCAATATAACTCTGGTTACGCAGTTTCTCTTACCCTTACCTGCGTGTACGCACCTCAAGTTCATAATACCTGCGTACTTGTACGCTCTGTCTGTAAAGGGGTGGGTGCGTACTCCTGTAAAGGTCAAAAGGCGCAAGTTTTACTCCAAAAAAGTTACTTGTGGTCGATTCTAGAGCATTCTAGAAGATGGTTTGACGTGGATTGAGCGCCTCCAGATGGTTCATGCATCCCAATGAAAGAGGAACTTATCCCATCAAGAGGGGAGCTATCCCATTGAAAGAGGGGCTTATCCCATTGATGGTGGACCTGATTAACTTCCTCCAAAGCACTATAAATACAGGCATTGGGCCAGAGGGAGGGGAGGTTGAAAGCTGAACATTCCTAAGGGTAGATGCTGTTGAAATTAGGACTCCCTTTTAGAGCTTGAGAGGAGAGATTCCAATCCTTTCTTAGCTTCATTTGGAAGTGGGTGAGCTGATCAAAGTAAAGGAGAAATCTTGCTGGACCCTGGGAGGGACCTACACAACACCAAGGCACTGGTTGTAATGGTTTCTTTTGTTTCCAATTAATACAATTAAGTTCATTTTTCTCAACAAGTTGTTATATATAATTTGTTTCATAAACTCCTTGGTCTTTATGATTAATATGTTTTATTATATGAGTTATTCAGGTGCTATGTAATCGTTTGCTTGTTAGTGAATGTAGGCTTCAAGGAGAAGGAGCTCATCTGGATCGAAGAGGCTTGGCTGCTGCAAACAAGCGTTGGACTAGAGGTAAGCCTTAAACACCTGGTTGCTTTTATTTTAAATGCATATTTAGGGAAAGATAGTGCTTGATTGTTTTGTTTGTCACTAGAAAGCCTTAGCTTCTAGGGAGGTCGGTTTTGTCCGCAAAATTGACTCTTTCCGCATGAAAAAATGGTGACTCCACTGGGGAATCCATGGATTTGATTGATTTCTCTTTTGATTGATACTTTGATTTGAGAAAATCTGATTTCTTTCTAGTTTTTGACTGATTGACTGTGAATTTGGGTGGAATAGCTTAGGGTTGAGTTAGTTTTTATTTTTCTTGATTTTGAGAGCAGTACGCACCCTCTGCGTTAAGCACAATGCATACTTGTACGCATTTCTGCTTTGTACACAGAGCGTGGCCGCACCTGTGCAAACAGGCTGCCTGCGTACCCTGTCAAAAGTCTAGAAAATTTCATTTTTTCCTTTTTTCCCATTAGATTTTGTTTATAGCTTGTTTTTTGCTGCCCAGATCCACTGGTTACCTGTCAAAAGTTTTCATCTAAGCTTATTTCATTGGCATCAAGGGTTTTAGTGAAGTTCATAGAAATTCTAGCCCTAGGTTTGATTTTTGCATTGGTCCTATAGTGACTTTGGCTTTAGAAGTTGTAAAACCTTGGATATCCCTGGTCTTTTTAGCCTTCTTAGGAGTCGGACTTTTCGTAAAATCCACCTTTGTGAGAAACCTAACTTTGTGTTGTCTCTTTGCGGAATTTCGAGAAGGCTTGTTGGTTAAGCTATGAATTTCATTCTTAAGAAAAAGAATAAAAACTTTTTATTTTTGTTTTTGACTAGTTTATGATTCTGCATGAATTAGTCCTTGGTTGGATTGTAACTGAGTAAAACATCCTGGAATTATATTTTGTAGGCTTTTACCTCATTAGATTTTCTTTTAGGTGAATTTCTCTTAGATTTTCATAGATCTTAAACTTGATTTGATTTTCATAGATCTTAAAATTGATTTTTGTTAAGTAGTTTTACATGCTTTGTTAAATAGGAAAAAATACAAAATCTCTTTTGATGAAAGTTTGTTTTCGTAGCATTTGAAGTCTTTGAAAAGAGAAAGGAAGTTTTCGTGAAATAATTAGTGGTCATGTGTTGTGTGCTTTGGAAAAGATAAAGAGATTGTTTCTTTGATTTTTGTTGCGAAGAAAGTTGTCTTTATAAATTTTGCATTCTCCAACTCTCTTAGCTAGGGAATTCATTGAAAAGGAAAGATTGTTTTGTTTCATCCTAGGTGCATCGTTTTAGTGGATTTGAGTCGAGTCTACACACCATCAGTTTCATCTCCGCTATCTTTTGTCCTAAAGAAAAGCCATAAAAATTAACGCTTAAAGTAAAATTAACTTAGTAACTTTTTATTTACTAGGGCTCTGAAACACCAACATAGATCAGGCTAGTGTCTTGGAGTAGGAGAGTAATTAACTCTCCAAGACAGTAAAACCAAACAAGTAGCTTATCTTTTGGTAGGATAAATCCAACTGTTTCATTTATGCTCTGGGAAAGCTCCTCTTAAAGGAGAAGCACGAGATCGTGTCCGAACCAGTGAGGGAATCAATCCTCCTTCATTGGGAACGATGCCAGATATGCACGTACTACAAACGGTAAACCTCGGATTAACCATTGTCGAGGAGCCTGGGGTCACTTGTCGGTAAACCTTGGATTATTGTCAAGGAGCCGGCAAGGGGATTGAGCTTGTTACTCTGCCCTTGTGTGCTATCGGATCGTAGACTGTTCCCCCAGGTATATTTGTTGCTGTTGGTGGCCTTAGTGACTATTATCTTTAGGATTCTTCCTAAGGTGACGGTGGAGGGAAGATCCCACTGTACCTGGAGCAGACGTAGGCTAGACTCACTTGGATTTTCTGGGGGGTTCACTTCACTCGAGACGGTTAAAGTGGAGGAACTTGGTCCAGTCTATTCATTAAGCAGGTTGCCGGGGTGACTATTCCACCCGCCACTTCTGTACTGAATTCGTCGATGTTGGATTTCATCACCAACTAGTGTTTTCGGTCCGGAAGGTTACTGTTTGTGTGTGGTTTGACGCCCTAGATTCTTTAGGCGTGTGATTCGAATTTGTTTGGTTCTTTAGAGACTTTAGGCAGTTTGCTTTGAGATTTTACTTTGTTTGCGTGTGCAGTAGTTAAAAGTTTTTAGCTGTGGCTGATTTACCAAGACAGTCCCGTAGACTTCGGGGCCGGTCTCCTGAGGTTGTAACTGTGGCTGATTTGTTGAGGAAGTCTCGTAGACTTCAGGGTCAACCTCCTGAAGAAGTCCTGGGCCATTACGAAGGTTTGAAAGTCCTTGTAACTCCTAGTGGCAGTAAAGTAGGGTCACCTGAAGAAGGAGAGTCTTCGTTGGTTGTTCATCCTGATTACCAAACTTTAGAAACAGGTTATAACCCTGAAGCTATTTCGGTTTCCGAGCTTGCTGGTAGTTTTTCATCTACTAGTGATATAGGCGAAGAACCTGAGATATCTGAACTTGTTACTCCAACATCGGGGTTAGTCTCTCCAACTTCTAGTGCTCCTAATTCACCTAGGGTAGAAAGAGTCATCACCGAAAATCTTCCTTCTGGTTTGATAGTTATTGAAGAACTTGCTCCGGAAGAAGAAATAGGCATCCCTATCCCTGAGAATCAACCTACTATTGATCTAAGGGAGCGTGAATCAATTTTTTACAGTCCTCCTAGAAGTAGTACTTGGTATCTTTCTTTAACTAATTATTTGGACAACTCAGTCTCAAGTTTTTCACCACCTCGTGTTTCTTATCCACCTAGGGGTATTTATACTCCCGTAAATATGTCAGGTCAGTCGTCCATGTTTACTCAATCGCCTGAATCTTTTTTGTACGACGGTCCTTCTGTTCCTGCTGGGTATTAGTCTTTGTCTGGTACTTTTTCGGGAGCATCTCCTCAACCCATTGAACAAAGGATGTTCACTGGAAGCAATGGTGCAAAGCCATTGAGTGTAGAAGACATTCTTATGATGTCAGGTTCTATTCCCGCTTCTCAACCTTAAGGTGGCCAGTTACCGCCTGGGGGGCAGCCTCAATTAACGCCTGGGGGGCAACCTCAAGGTACACAATTTGAATCTGGGGGGCAACCTCAAGGATAGTACGTGCCTATGGTACATTACATTCCTCAAGGTCAACCCCAGACTCAATATGTACCCCAAGGTCAACCCCAGTACCAATTTATACCTCAAGGTCAACCCCAGTATCAGTACATGCCTCAAGGGTATCTGCCCCAAGGTCAGTACTCGAGTCAAGGTTTCCAACCACCCCAAGGTCAATCTTATGTTCAAGGTACGGGAAATGTACCTTTCACTTATCAATCCTACCCTCAACCCGGTTATGGATCTCAATATCCTCAACCTGTTATGGGTCAGTACCCCGGAATAAACATAGTGTGGGATCCATCGCAAGTTCAACAGGTGTTGCAGCCAAGTATACAGTTGTCATCTCAAACTGGACAACCCTTAGTTTCTGGTTCACCCCAGCAACCAGTCCAGTCTAATATTCAAACTTCTATACCTTCGGTAGTTTCTCAGTCTGGGCCTATTTCGCCTCGTACTCCATCTCAAACGACTGCTGCAACTGCCGCAACATCTATTCCATCTGCCCCACTTACTTCTGGAGTGTCGACAGCTCCGGTTTCTACTGTCCCTGTAACTACTCCTCAGACATCTTTACCATTGTCTGGATCCACGATTCAAACTACGGTTCAGATGCCTGTAGGACAACCTGGTTTAAGTACGGTTGTCACAAGTCAACCACAATTCACTTATCAACCGTTCCAGGGACAGTACCAATTCGGTCCTGTTGTCGAGCAACCAGTTTACCAGTATCAACCGTATCCTGGGTACACTTATCAACAACCACAGCAACCCCAGTACGGTCCGGTTAATCCTGGTTTTCCAGGAGGATACAATATCCCGAACGCGATTCCTATTCCTAGTTATCCTGGATATCCTCCTCCTGGGGCTGGTATAGTGACCCAGAGTTTTAGGGATCCTAATCGGCAGCTACCATTTATCGCAACTTTGGATTTACCAGACTTGTCATGCCTAACGAATGATCCAATCAATTATCTTCCGTTTTGGCCGCCAATGCTGAATAAGTTGCCCAGTGACATTCCCAAGTTCGAGGGTAAGTCTGGAGAGGACCCGTCGAATCATGTGATGACTTACCACCTCTGGTGTGCCTCTAATTCCATCTCGGATGATTCGATCCGGTTACGTCTTTTCCAGCGCACTCTCATTGGTCTTGCGGCCAAGTGGTACATTGAGTTACCACGGGCCTCTTTTTATAATTTTAGCCAGTTAGCTACTTCGTTTTTAACTCATTTTCAGTTGCTGGTCAGATATGATAATGGCACGGAGTTACTAACTTCATTAAAGCAATCGACGTCCACTTATATTTCCGATCATATTCATGAATGGAGACGTCGAAGGCGGTTAGTGAAAGTTTTTATCCCGGACCAGATCTTAGCTGAATGGTTTGTTAAATCATTGTTACCAAAGATTACTGAAGACGTAGCTAAGGCCGGAGTAGTTACTGAGGAGAAAGTGATTGCTCAAGCGTAGTACCTTGACTTAGTTTACACTCAGTCAGGTACGTTACACGAAAAGATCCCAGATCTTCCTAAGTCAAATCAAATCGTTGCTGCTCCGTTAGGGTCTCATGCTGCTGATGGCATGATTGGTGTGGTGAACACTAAAAGTAAGAAGAAATCCTCAAAGAATTCTTCTCCTATTATAACCTTACCAGACTCCCCGACGGGAGATTCTTCCGCTGAACTCTTCGCCGACATTCACGCTGTAGAGTCATCTACGGCTAAATCAAAATCCGGTGGGAAGAAGAAAGGGAAGAAGAAGAATAAAGCAGACAAAACTCCAAAGGAGAAAACTGAAAAGGCGGAATCCAATGATGAAAAGCGCAAGCCTCGTTATCCATGTCTTATTTGTGAAGAAGAACACTTTACAAGAGACTGCCCTCATCGAGCAGAGGTTGCGAAGATCGTCAAAGGTTCCCAAATTCCTGCTGTCTTGAAGGATCCATTTCCAAAAGATAGCAAAATGATAGGTTCTTCCTCGAGTGCCACTGAAGAACCCATATTGATGATGTCTCATGTAAGGATTGCGACTCGATCGCAAGATTATGGTAGTAAAAGTCCTGTTGATGGCAAAGAAGCAGAATCTTCTCGTTCTAATCCATCAACCTCAGCTCCCGGTTCCGATCCACAACAGATCGAGAAGCCTAACCCCGACTTAGTAATAAAGCCACCCGCCAAGGGTGTACTTCGAAGGTCTGCTTTCAATCCACATGCGAGAGTGGCCCAGAATTACAACATTGTTGAGGACTTAGCTGTTTCACCCTCAGCAATGTCGGCTTTGGAAGTGCTGCAATCATGTCCAGCACAACGCAAATTACTTTTGTCAGCTATAGGAGCTGTTGATGTTCAGGACCCGAACCTAATAATCTTTGATCTAGAAAATAGTACACAACATTTGCCTCATCAAATGGCTTTCCAGATCCCAGTGATAGTAAAAAATAGGCCTATTCATCGGACTGTAATTGATGAGGGAGCTTCAACGTGTATTATGTCGATACAGTGTTGGAGATCGCTTGGTTCTCCTTCACTAAATCAATCCCCGACAATTCTTAAGGCCTTTGATGGCCGTGGGTTTCATCCTTTTGGCATTCTACAGGATTTGCCTATAGAGGTTGAAGGAAAAACCGTTAGTCTAGATGTGGAGGTGGTTGATGCCCCTCTCGACTACAACCTTCTCTTGGGTCCAAGTTGGACTTACGCTATGACAGTGGTCGTTTCATCGGTCTTCCGAGTAATAAAGTTTCCACATAATGGAAAGATCGTAACAATAGACCAGCTGGCTTACTTTTCATCCGACCCAGCCTCTTTAGAGAGTATTCAGCATGTCGGTAAAATGACTATCCCATATAAGGATGTTGGTGTAGGATTAGTTAAAGATGTCGGTTTACTGGGAACTTTTCCTTTTCCTCCACTCAACGCATTATCTTCATTTGCAACCATTCATATGATTACATCAGACACTATTTATTATGACGATCCTTGGATTGTTCCTTCTGAATCTGAAATAGACTCATTTGGTAATTCTATGCCGTTGAGTCCATATGAAATTGCCTATGAAGTTGTGCAGTCTTTTACCGACCCGTGTTCAACCAAAATCGACCAAATGAATGTGGTCCGTGAGGAATCACTTTTCACATCAACCTCGGAGTTAATAGCATTTCCCGAAGTTGTGTCATCTGACGAGCAACTTCGTGAAGTCCTGTGTATAGATGATTTACCATGGGAGGATCTCCATCATAGATCTTTGTTTTTACCTGAGGATGATCGTTTTGAAAATGATTTCTCATCAATTTTTATAGCTGAATATGTCAAGGAAGCTCAGAATCCCATGAAACATTCTGATTCAGAGCTGAATTTGGGCAATATCTCTCGAACTATTCCCATTGACATTTCGGTTAAGCCCGGAATTGTTGAGAACATTCATATAGGTGCCTCATGTACAGATGACGAAATTTAGACATACAAGGCCCTATTTCAAGAATTCTGCGACGTGTTTGCCTGGTCCTACGAGGAAATTCCAGGAATTGATCCCATGCTTGTTGTTCATGAAATCAAGACTTACCCGGATGTTAAACCCGTCCGGCAACGTTTGCGTCAGATTCACCCACGAAAAGCTGCTGCAATTAAAGCAGAAGTTGAAAAGCTGTTGAAAGCAGGTTTCATTTATCCGATCCTGTTAACGGATTGGGTATCGAATATTGTTCTGGTTAACAAAAAACAGGGAACAATAAGAATATGCATCAGTTATAGGGACATTAATCGAGCTTGTCCAAAGGACAACTACCCAACACCCTATATCGATCAAATAATTGATGATTGTGCCGGTAGCGAAATATTTTCCTTTATGGACGGTTTTTCCGGTTACAATCAAATCAATATTCTACCGGCTGATCAACCAAAAATGGCTTTCATTTGTCCATGGGGGACATTTACTTACTGCAAATTACCTTTTGGGCTTAAGAACGCCGGAGAAACTTTTCAAAGGGCGATGTCTTATGCGTTTCATGACATCAAACACATTGTGCAACCGTATCTCGATGATTTGCCCACTCATTCATTACATCGAGCTGACCACCTTGTCCATTTACGAGAAATCTTCATGAGGTGTAGGCATTATCGTATTTGGTTGAACCCACACAAATGTGTCTTCTATATAGAAGTGGGACGATTGCTAGGATTTGTAGTTTCGAAAGCCGGCATTTGCGTCGATCCCTCGAAGGTAGAAGCTATCATCAAATTGCCTCCTCCTTCGAGTCTTCGCCAACTCCAAAGTTTGTAGGGGAAAGCAAACTTTTTACGACGATTCATTCCTAACTACGCCAAGGTTACAAAGGGTTTTACAAGGTTGTTGAAACAGAACGCTCAATTCTCTTGGGATGAGATAGCTCAGAAATCTTTTGATGCACTCAAACACGCGTTGACCCATGCACCGTTGTTGCATCCTCCCAACTACAACCAGGATTACTTTTTGTACCTCGCCGCCTCCCATTCCACCATTGGAATGGTCTTAGTTCAGGAAGATGGATTCGGAACGGAACATGTGATATATTACCTTAGTCAGACGTTAAATCCAACCGAGCTAAAATACTCACATGTGGAGAAATTGGCATTGGCAGCCGTTCAAGCTGTCCAACGTTTTCACATTTTACTTCGTAAAACTATAGTCATTTCGGATTGCAACCCTATGATCTAGATTTTGACTAAACAATTGCTAGGGGGCAAGTACTGCAGGAGTTCGACTTAGAGTTTGAGAAATCTAAGTCTAAGAAATCT
The DNA here is from genome assembly GCA_031772625.1 of Pinus tabuliformis. NCBI lineage: Eukaryota > Viridiplantae > Streptophyta > Pinopsida > Pinales > Pinaceae > Pinus > Pinus tabuliformis. The sequence continues at coordinate 1,915,790,958 of CM062816.1, forward strand.
TTAGCTTTTGCAGAGTTAATGTGTGACTTCCCGCGTGCTGATACGGAAACTGTGGCAGAGGAGCCCATTGTGGACGAATCTTTGTTTCTAATAAGCACTTTAGATCTGTGGTATGGGGATATCATCGTCTATCTCCAAACCCAATCCTTTCGGCCCGAAGCTTCAAAGTCGGAACGTCGGAAAATTCGATTCCAGTCCCAACAATACAAAATTATTGGAGATACTCTTTATCGCCATGGGGCGGACTCTATTTTTTGACGTTGCTTAACTCACGAAGACACTGAAAGGGTTCTAAATCACTGTCACTCTGGAGCGTGTGGTGGTCATATGTCTGGGTATGCCACAGCCCAAAAGATATTGCGTGCTGGCTACTTCTGGCCGTCCTTGTTTAAAGATTGTATTACTGCGGTCCGAAAATGCCACAACTGTCAAGTGTTTGATCGAAAGATGCACACTCCACGTGCTCCTCTCCACCCTATAATTGCCGTTGGTCCTTTTGCCAAATGGGGTATCGATTTTATTACATGTAACCCTCACTCGGCCGAGGGGCATGCGTATATCATCCTTGCAGTAGATTATTTTACTAAGTGGGCCGAGGCGATGCCTACATTCGAGGCAGACGGCAAGACACCTGCAATTTTCGTATTCAATCATATAATTGCTAGGTTTGGTGTCCCACAAGCGATAATCACTGACCATGGGCACCATTTTCGAAACGTTATGATGACAGAACTTACAGGCCAGCTTGGTTTACGCCACGATAGTCAACTCCTTATTATCCACAAGCGAATGGTCTGGTTGAGTCCATCAACAAAGTTTTAGTTATCATGATTCGACGAATCATTGGTATTCATCGGTCGAATTGGCACAACATGTTATTTTCAGTGCTTTGGGCGTACCGAACCTCAGTGAAAACATTGACAGGGTTCACTCCTTTCCAACTAGTTTATGGTTTGGAAGCTGTGCTACCCATTGAATGCGAAATCCCGTCACTGCAAATGACCATCGAGTTACTTCCAGCTACTTCCGAAGAGGAGAAGCGTTTATTATACTTAGCTCAATTACATGAGAATCGACGTGATGCTGCATTGGCGATCGAGACTCACACAAAACGTATGAAAGCTCAGTATGATCGAAATGTGACCCCTCGAAATTTTTCAGAAGGAGACCTAGTATTATTATATGATCAAGCTAATGATAAATTAGGTGCTGGAAAATTCGTTCCTATGTGGCATGGGCCCTATATTGTCAAGCGAAAGCTAGCAAAAGGGGCCTATGAGCTGGTAGACTTTGACGGGGACTCTTTGGGTAAATCCAGAAATGGACTTTACCTAAAGAGGTATTATGCTTAAAAGATGGGTATGGAGATTTTTAGTTAGGTTATTTTTTCTTTCTAGGTTATTTTTTCTTTCTAGCTGGTGTGTTTGTTAGTTTAGACAGTGTGCTTAGCCTAGAGAGTGTGTTTTTTCATCGTTATTCTGGCTTATCTTGGTTTTACTCTTGATGATGCAGATGTCGATGCCTCTCCAAATATACATTGGTTTCGCTGATGGTGCTTGTCGTAGTACACGGAATATCTCTTCCGCAGCTTGGGTTATCTATTCGCCCTCTGACGAGTTAGTTTCTATGCATGGGGTGAGCCTCGGTCAAACAACAAACAACATTGCAGAATACAGTGCAGTGATTGAGTTATTGTCTGAATCTATTTCATTTGGGATTCGGAGTTTGATAGTGAGGTTAGATTCTAAACTCATTGTATTACAACTTAATAGAGTGTATGCCATTAGAAATCCAGTGTTATTAAGGTTATTTTTGAGAGTGCGTCTCTTGGAACGTGAGTTTGATTACATTGAATATCAACATATTCCAAGGTCTTTAAATACATTAGCAGATGCAATTGCTTCTCGAATGTTGTCGTGGCGGAAAAAGTCGTTTGTGCGGACACAACTGACCTCCCTAGGAGTCTAAACTCTCTAGCGACAAACAAGACAAAATGGAGTGATCTTTCTCTAAATATACTTTTTAAAACATGAAAACTACAAGTGTTTAGGCTTACCTTATTCCAAAACGCGGTTGTTGTAGTCCGTCCTTGCCGATCCGGATGAGCTCCTCCTTCAAGTCAATTCCTGCAACCACAAACAATCAAACAATTACCAAGCACTTGCATCTCATATAATAAAACATATATTTAACATGCAGACCAAGGAACACATGAAATAACTCATTAACACAAGCTATTGAGAAAAATAAACCAGTTTGTATTAATAACGAAACAAAGAAACTCTTACAACCTGGCCTTGGTGTTGTGCAAGTTCCTCCCAGGGTCCATCAAGGGTTTTCCTCTACTTTGACAAAGTTCACCCACTTCCAAGTAGAATCAAGCAAAGACAATCTCTCCTCACAAGGTTCTAAATGGGAGTCCTAATTCCTGCAGCATTTACCCAAAGAAAATGTATAGCTCCAACCTCCCCTCCCTCTGGCTCAATGTCTTTATTTATAGTGCTGTAAAGAGGTTATTCAGGTCCACCATCAATGGGATAATCCCCCTCTTTGGGTGGGATAGCTCCCTTATTGATGGGATAAGTTCCCCCTTAATAGAGATACATGAACCAACTGGAGGCGCATCCAATTCATCAAACCGACCTCTAGAAAGTTCTAGAAGTAACCACAAGTAACTTTTTTAAGATGAAACTCGTGCATTTTGCCTTTTACAGAAGGACGCACCTGTCCCTTAACATACAGAGCGTCCAAAGACGCACCTTTTATGAACATGATCAGCGTCCCCGCAGGTGAGGCTAGAGAGAACCTGCGACCCCAGAGATAAACATATTTTTTACAAGACTTTCTCTCTTCTTTGAGTTTGAGATGGATAACAGAGGCATAAGACTTGCCTAAGAGGGTAGCATGACTGTTGATTTGAGCCATACTAACTGTAAGTGGTCATGGTGACATTTTTTAGTGTAACAAATGTTAAATAGACATTTGCAATAATCATACATGTAAATTTAAAATCATTCCAAAACATGATTTACAAGATAAGCCGGTAATAATGATATATATATAGATAGGGGTGTGTCAAAAAATACATCGTCTTCAATCATAGGTTGAAAAACACCTTATGATCGGCAAAATGATAAGTACAAAAGACCAAAATGTCACATGTGTCTACAAAAACGACCATCCAATCACTGGTGATGATCTCTATATGACACCACTGCATGGGCCACCCTACACAAGAATCTCCTAAAAGGTCCTGGGACCCCGACTACATAGCGCTGAAGCCGATAGGAATATCATCTATGGTAGTCTCCGGTATATCTGCTGTAAGATGCTCTAGGTCATGTTCCAACTCAGCTAAAGTCTCTGTGGCCTCGTCCTGTGGGGCTGGTGCCGCTGCAACTGGTAGTCTCCTCTCGAAAGGCTGGAGATTGGCTAGATGACGTGGACCTACATCTGCATTTTGAAAATTATTACTATCAGTTTTGAGACGATATAAAACAAAAAAAAATAGATAGTTTAAAAACTTGTGGAAAATGAATTACCTGTATCATCCCATTGTTCTCCCGGTGGAAGAACCATGTCCGGATCTCCACGAAAATCAACTCCGGCATAAGGAAAATCCTGTATAGAAAAGACCTGGTCCTCTAACCAGTGAATGTACTCCGCAGTAAATCGAACAACCTCCGTTCCCTCATCAGGATGACGGACCATAACCGCAACCCATCGCATCAATTTGGGCTCTCGAGGAAGCCCAACACCAACAGTGAGCTGCTGTGGGATCAGCATCGGAACCCTCTCTAAGCCAAAACTCACAACTAAAGGCCCATAACCAAAAGTCTTCAGCTGTCTGTTTTTGGCTCTAGTCAGTTGGCCTTTTACATTGGCCAACACAGCATCACACCGGTTAAAAATGGTACCTCGATAGCAATCAATCGCCATCTGCATCTGGGATCCAGTGGCAATGTGTAAAGCAGCATCCCCGCAAATTCTGGTAACTGTAAAGGCAATCACCATAAGTTCAGGACGGGATATAGTTTTGATCTCTATCCCCTTCTCCTGAGTCTGAGTGTTACACCACTCTAGTCGGAGACTAGCGATGGACTGGCCACCCGGCCTAGTCCCGAACAGAGTCAAGTGTTCGCCTCTCTTGGGCAAACCAGTGAGAAAGTAGATATCTGTGGGCTCTATCTCGAGCTGGTGCCCTCCAATATAAAAACACTGGTCCTGAATGTTCCACCTTTCTACCAGCCACTCTAGAAATCTCACTTGGGCCCTCATGCCAGGTATGGCCCAGTATTTATAAAGGTCGCATGCCTTCAAAGCATCAATTGACGGTTGATGATTAATGGCGGCAAAATCAACATCTTCGTGCTCTCTCTCGCGCCAATCAAGCATGGTGAGCAATCTACATGCCAAAAAACATCCATTAGATTCCATAAAATCAAAAGTTTTTGGTCCATATTGGAGAAACTGGGGTTTGAAAACACGTTTTGCGGGGTACGCACCCCGCCTTTAGGAACAGAGCGTGGGTACGCGGGTTCCCTTAAGGCAAGGTGCGTACGCTCGACATTTTACCAACTGAGAAAATGTCGGGGTACGCAGGTCCCTAGTGTGGCACCTGCGTACCCCGAGGAGCGGTTCTTGAAACCCCAAAGCCTCCAAAAAATAAAATCTAGGGCCTAAAAATGAATTCTAAACGGATGAAAATGAAGAGGAGGATGTTGTAGAATACCTGAGAGAGACGACGTTCGGTTTCGATGGTCGGATTCTCCGCAATGTCCACAGAAAGTTACTTGCCAAAAGCCCTTTTTCTCTCCTCAACAGTAAAATGGTAAAAAAAATTGGTAAAAGCCCTTTTTATAGGGTTTTTGGGTAAATAAATGGTAAATTTGTTTATTTTTCACCATGAAAAGGTATTTTTCAAAGTATTTTTATCTATCGTCAACAGGTATGAGTAATGTGTTGGTTTTTGTGCAGGATAAAGGATTTTCAGGGAAAATTGTCATTTTTTACAAACAAAAACATCAGAGTCATCTTTAAGCCCTTTTCTGACTCCTAAAATATGAAAAGATTGCCGAGCGTTTTTTTTACACTCGTTAAAACGGAATTAAAAGACAGTCCTCTTACAGCACTTTTCTGACCATAAAAACATGAAAAGATTGCCGGATTTTTGTCGTTTCAAATTCGATATTGGAAATAAAACGACGTGTCCTTGATCGCTTTTTACTTTTCAGGTCAGAGACACTAATCATGAAAGTACTCCTTGGTCGTAAAGATCAAGCGGTTCTCTCAAGTATTATTTTATACTTTTTCGGGCTTGGGAGACACAAACTTACGAAAAAGGTCAACCCTGGAGTCTTCTTAAGTTTTTCAGACTCTCTAAAATTGAAAAATGCCGAGTTTCTCCTATACTGGACTCGTTAAAATTTCACAGTAAAGGACCTGTTCGATTACAAATAGGAACGGACCAATCCTTCTTAGGGTTCGAATCTAAACTAAGTTGGACTCATCCGAAGGATGAGCTTATAATCAAGCAAATGTTATCCTCCTCAAGATTGTAAAAAATAAAGAGGTACTTGCCAGAAATGGTGGGGGAAAAGAGAGAAAAATGAGCCTATTTGTTATCCTTTGTCTCAGAAAAAACCTTATCACCACTCTTGAACACAACACTTTTCATTCACCTGGGTTGGGAAATCCTTTACCTAACAGTTGATCAAACCACATTGAAAGTCTTCAGCCAGTTTCCAGGTATTAACTTTGGGTCAATTGTCACCAAGCCATCTGTTGTGTCGTTATGTGTTCAAAAGGTCACTGCAAATAAACCATTCATCTGCAAAATACCTGTCATCCATCTTGACCATCCCTGAGTCAGTCCTTATAGCTACATTTCTTCAACTTGATCTGTGATTTCATGTTGTGGGCTTGCCTACGACGGATCGCTTTCTATCGACATCAGCACATTATCTAGAAAGATGATCTAGAAATCGTTAGTACCTTGAAATCTGCATGCATCAATGGCAGGTTTCTCGCCTTTGACGACAGTTTACATCATTGACTTTCGATCGAAGGATTCCGTGACATGTTCGACATCAACACATTCACTCACATCTCATGGATTGTACTGGGTACTTTGAGAACCATTGACATCACTGGTGGAATCTCTCACACTTGTTAACAGTTTACATCATTGACTGGTAATCAAGTGGTTTCTACCATGTTCGACATCAACTCATTTATTCGCATGGATAGAATCATACTATTTCGGGAAGTAGAAATGAAGACCCTGGATCTAGTTTCGGCCATCCAGGCTGTGAGGAGTTTTGTATTCATTATATAGTAGACTAATTATAAACAGATGGCTGCGTCCATACTATGTCTACATGAGTCTATGATTATGATGTACTGTGAAATCATTCCTGTATCAGAGCAGTAGTTAGTTTGTTAGTTAAAGTTTTTGATCTGAGTATGGGAATGCCTACCTCAGCGATGATATGATCTCATATATGTATTTTGTGTTGAATATTTGCAAGTTCCAACTGGGCTCTCCACGAGATAATCCTTGAAATGATAAAGTGCTTCACCCTTCCTAGATGATATGAAACCCTAATCTACTACAGGCTTTGCACTTTAGGGGGCAATCTGTTACACTAAAATTTGTTACCATGACTATTTGCAGTCAGTATGGCTCCATCAATAGTCATACTGTCCTCCTTGGCAAGTCTTATACCTCTGCTCCTCATGTCAAACTCCAAAAAAGAGAGAAAGTCTTTAAAAGTCAATATAACTTTGGTTACGCAGTTTCTCTTACCCTTACCTGCGTGTACACACCTCAAGTTCATAATACCTGTGTACTTGTACGCTCTGTCTGTAAAGGGGTGGGTGTGTACTCCTGGAAAGGTCAAAAGGCACAAGTTTTACTCCAAAAAAGTTACTTGTGGTCGATTCTAGAGAATTCTAGAAGATGGTTTGACGTGGATTGAGCACCTCCAGATGGTTCATGCATCCCAATGAAAGAGGAACTTATCCCATCAAGGGGGGAGCTATCCCATTGAAAGAGGGGCTTATCCCATTGATGGTGGACCTGATTAACTTCCTCCAAAGCACTATAAATACAGGCATTGGGCCAGAGGGAGGGGAGGTTGAAAGCTGAACATTCCTAAGGGTAGATGCTGCTGAAATTAGGACTCCCTTTTAGAGCTTGAGAGGAGAGATTCCAATCCTTTCTTAGCTTCATTTGGAAGTGGGTGAGCTGATCAAAGTAAAGGAGAACTCTTGCTAGACCCTGGGAGGGACCTGCACAACACCAAGGCACTGGTTGTAATGGTTTCTTTTGTTTCCAATTAATACAATTAAGTTCATTTTTCTCAACAAGTTGTTATATATAATTTGTTTCATAAAATCCTTGGTATTTATGATGAATGTGTTTTATTATATGAGTTATTCAGGTGCTATGTAATTGTTTGCTTGTTAGTGAATGCAGGCTTCAAGGAGAAGGAGCTCATCTGGATCGAAGAGGCTTGGCTGCTACAAACAAGCATTGGACTAGAGGTAAGCCTTAAACACCTGGTTGCTTTTATTTTAAATGCATATTTAGGGAAAGATAGTGCTTGATTGTTTTGTTTGTCACTAGAAAGCCTTAGCTTCTAGGGAGGTCGGTTTTGTCCGCAAAATTGACTCTTTCCGCATGACACCTCTGCCTGCTGTCTTTTCTTTAGTTCTCTGTTTCCAACGTTGCCTCTTGCGAATTTTTGGGTTTTGCAGGTAGCCGAGCAATAGGAAGCTCTCCATTTTGAGTAATTTTTCTTAGTGATGAGTGCTAATCGCGCATCGAAAACTGCCTCTCTTTCTTGTTTCAGGCATTCTTTGACGCGATTCTCGCCCTTTGCGCCTTTCTGTGATGACGTCATTGGCGAGTCTCGGGTATGGCAAGGTGACGTGGAGGTGACATCAGCGGAGGACAGGGGGCGGATGACATGGCAGTACGGCAGGGTGATGTGGACGTGATGTGAGCGGCAACGTGGAGGTGACGTGAGTAGCGACGTGGCACTGACGTCAGGGGCGGAGAGACAGAAGGCAGTTTGTGGTTTTATCGGACCGCCTTCTGTATGGGGGCGGGATGTGTCAGAGGGGCTCCAATACAATCACGTGGATACAAGCATCTTTTGTACGGCAAAGAAACTGCTAGCCTATCGGAAGCTAACCGTTGGACATGGGGGCAGCTCTAAAATCGGTGAGAGCCATTGGATGGAGATGGTCCGATCCGACGGTGGACGGAACTGTGAGCTGTGGGTACGATAATGTATGGGGGCCCTTTATATTATATTGATGTATTTATGCGGCGGGGGTTCAAAAACTTTGGGTTTGTGGGTTATGGTATGTGCGTCGGGGGTAGAGTTTGACTGTTTAATCAAATATTTAAACAAAACCCGAAAATGTTGGCGCGCAGGGTAAAAAATTAAGGGTTATGGGTAAGGAAAGGGAAGGGAATGGTTATTAATATAACCAAATGCTAAATTAATTCCAGGTTTGAACACGGAAAGGATAATGCCAAGCCCCAAATGAACTTAGCATTTCCCCAAACTGATGTTATAGGGCTATAGTGCCAGGGGACAGGAATATGTACTATTTTGGGATTTTATATAATTTTTGTATAATAAGGGATAAGGAAATGATCTGGGGAGCTAGATAATAGAGTTAGGAGTTAATATGAATTTTGATCAGAAAAGCGCTAAGGATAGAAATCTTTAGGCTTTAAAGGGGAAATAGGACTTGTAGAAGAAATATAAGCATCCTTAAGCAAAGTAGACCTTTACTTAGGCAATATTTATGGAATATGATGAATTTTAAAGATATTAAGCAGATCTTAACATCTTTTAGGGGAAGTTAGTGAATGATTTGAGGGAAAGGAAGAAGGGGAAGTTAGACATGCCTCGCTTGAGCTGATCCAAGGGAAAATTGCCTCATACTTGTGATCTGAATGGATATAACACTTGAAAACATAAAATGGATCACAATTCCTCATTTTGCCACCACAAAACTACCTACCCAACCTACTTACCTAACATTTTCACTTCTTTTTGTTTAGGTGCACTTGAACTAGCAAACCCAGCTTTTCTTCTTTTCTTTTGACTGCCCTCCTCTCTAAGTGTACCGTTATCTCTTCCAAGGGCCTAGATTAAGCAGTTGGGCTCCTTCATTTCTCTACCTAGCTACTCATCTGCCAAGATTAAGATGTTTGGACATATATTCATTCTTTATCTCCTAAAACAAGCAATTTAAACCTAGGGAAGCCAAGATTAAGCTGTTTGGCTTTCCCTTAACTGTAAAACTCTTCAAAAATGGTATGATTCTTCAAAATGGAACTTCTTGGAAATATGGAACCTTGCAGCATGAAAAGATGACATATTTGGCATGTAAAACAGTTAATCATGAAATATGAAACCTATTGCAATAGGAGGCTAACAGTGGCTCCACTTGGGGATGGTTTTTCAAGATGAAAAGCCAAGAACAGCAGGTCAGAATGCCTTGATCTTCAATTGTTGCTGTAAACTGAAATTCTCCTTCTTCTCAATGCCTTTGACTGAATTCTTATAAGCTGATATGCAGTATCCTTTTGAGCTGAATTGCAGAAAAATTACAGCTCTGCTTCTTTCCTTTTGGGTGCTTGTAAACATTCAAATTTGCTTGAGCACTTCTTTGGAATTATTTCAAAAAATAGAGATCTGAAATAGAGCTTTCTTTGATCTTTCCTTCAAAATTTGCTGCGTTGTTGCCTCTTATTGGCCCGCTATAAGAAAAAGTGCTGAAAATACAAATATTAATGTACATATAGTATACAGAGCTGTGTTGCATTCAACAAAAGGGAACATGATAGTGCTTTAGCATTCGGCCATTGACAGGGCCTTCTTCAGCTGTGCTTCCATCCAAACTCTTCAGAAAATATGTGTTGTTGCCTTGAACAACAGAAATAATAAAGGGGCCTTTCCACAAGAAATCAAACTTGCCATGCTTTCCTTTGTCCTCTCTTCTTGAATCCCATCTTAAGACTTTGTTGCCTATGTAGAAATCTTCAGCCTTGGTTCTTTTGTCAAACATTTTCTTGAGCTTCTCTTGTAAAATCTGAGCTCTGTCGTACACTTGCTCTCTTGTTTGCTGCAAATGGATGGTTTGGTTTATTCTTCTTTGGATATCATTTGGCTCTGCCTGAATCTCTTGCAGCAATTTGATAACAGGGATTCCCAAAGAAGAGGGGAACTTGGCCTCCATGCCATAGACTAACTCATATGGGATCATCCCAATAGATCTCTTGGTTGACAATCTGTCTGCCCATAGGGAATTTACAAGCTTTTTGTGCCAGTTCTTCTTGTTCTCCTCCAAGACTTTCTCAATGATGTTAATCAGACTCTTGTTGGATGATTCGGCTAGGCCATTACCTTGAGGGTAATAGGCTATGGAGTGACCTAAGGTAATGTGGAATTTATGGCAAAAACTGATCATTTTCTTGGATTTGAAGGCAGCAGCATTATCTGTAAAGATCTTCTCAGGACAACCAAATCTGGACAAAATGTTGGTTTCAAGGAAATGGATGATGGTGGAGTCATTGACTTGCCTACATGTGATGGATTCAATCCATTTGGTAAAGTAATCTGTGGCTGTTAGAATCCACTTATGCTGGCCAGAAGAGGATGGATGGATTTCTCCAATGAATTCAAGACCCCATTGTTGAAAAGGCTTCTTGGTTGAAATGGGCTTAAGGGGCAAGGGCAGAAGCTTTCTTTTGCCTTCAAAGATTTGACATTTGTGGCATGAAACAACTAAATTTCTCACATCAGCAAACAAAGAGGGCCAATAGAAACCAGCCCTTAGTATCTTATCAGCAGTGGACTTCCAATATAAGTGCCCTCCACAGTCCCCTACATGAAATTCTTTCATGACACTGTCAGTTTCATTCATAGTTAGACAATTCAACAATATTCTTTCATGATTTTTTCAAAACAGGGCACTATCTAAGACACAAAACTTTGATGCTTTCATCTTTAAAAATCTCTTTTTGGTTCTAGACAACCCTGGAGGAGCACACAGGTTTAACAATATAAAACATATATCAGCATACCCTGGGGATTGCAAAAATGCTTCACTGATCTGTGGAGTCACCAGCTCCTGTTCATTGTCTAGTTGATTAATGTTTAAGGCTTGAAAATTGGTTTCGGACATCAGTTTGGCTAAACCTTGTCCCTTTATCAGCTTGGTGGGTTTTATCTCAATGTCATACTCAAGGATATTGGCAATCCATTTGCCTCTTTTTCCTTCTATGCCCTCTTGAGTTAACATGTCTTTTACAACAGCATTTGGCACATAAGCAATCACATGTGAATATAAAATGTAAATTCTGAAATCTTTGATTGCTTTAACAAGGGAATATGCTTGCTTCTCCATGATTTGGTACTTCAAGGGTGCATCTCTAAGGGCTCAGCTGAAAAATGCAATTGACTTTTCATTTCCCTGATCATCTTTCTGGAAAAGGACAGCAGCAATGGTGTGTTCAGATGCAAATGAGAAAATGATGAAATCCTTATCAAATTGAGGACTTGTGAGGACTGGGGCTTGGGTTAAGGTAGATTTTATGCTCTCAAAGGCTTGCTTGGCCTCTAAAGTCCATTTTACCTTGGAATCCTTCTTTAACATGTTATTTAGCATTCTTATCAGCTCGGCCAAGTTTGGGATAAATCTCCTTAGGAAATTGATCTTTCCTAGGAATGCTTGCAATTATTTGATGTTTCTCGGATAAGGGATTTGCAAAATGGCTTGGATTCTTTCCAGATCTATTCTAATTCCATCTTCTGAAATGATATGGCTTAGAAATTTGCCTTCTTCTAGGCCAAAGAGAGATTTCTTAGGATTTAAGGAAATGCCATATTTCCTACAGGTTAGGAACACTTGCCTTAGGTGTTTAAGGTACTCTTGATCAAATTTTGAGAAAGGCGTAAGGTCATCAAGGTAAACCACTAGGAAATCATGGATTTCCTTGGCAAATGCAATGTCCATGGCCCTTTGAAAAGTAGCACCTGCATTCTTTAGCCCAAAAGGAATTTTCACATATTTAAAGGTTCCCCACGGTGTTGTAAAGGCTATCTTGTCTTGGTCATCCAAGTGAACAAGTATTTGATTAAAACCTGAAAAGCCATCTAGAAAAGAAATTCTTGAAGACCCCACTACTCTTTGTAGAATGTGGTCCATTTTTGGCAGTGGGTAGTGATCTTTAATGGAGACTTGGTTCAGATTTCTTAAGTCCACACATAGTCTATTCTCCCCTGTTTTCTTCCTTGTGGGAACAAGATTGGATACCCATTCTGAAAATCTAATGGGTGCTATGATACCAGCCTCAAACATTCTTTTCACTTCTTTCTCAATCAAAGGGAGAAGCACAGGATTGATTCTCCTTAGTTTCTATTTGAAGGGCTTTTGATTTGGTTTTAAGGGAATGGTATGTTGAATAACAGAGGTGTCATAGGACTTAAGGTCCTCATAACTCCAGGCAAATACATCTTGAAACTCTTTAAATAAATCAACATATTTTGGTTTTGATCGGGAGGCAAAGACTTGGACTGTTTAATCATTTTGGGCTTCTCTGCTATCCCAATATTACAGTCTTCTACAGCAGCGTTTAAGGGCTGCATCTTTGGCTTTTTGGGGACATCGTTTGAATCAAATATGTCTTCTAATGGAGTGAGGCCAGCAGGTAGAAAATTGTCTTTTAAATCAATCACTTTAGCCTCTGCTTCAGCTATTTCATCTAAATGCATTTGCTTCAGCTCTTGCATGGTTTTCTCATAAAAAATGGTTGGGTGCAGCATTTGATTTGCTGCTTCAGCTGTTATAGTTTGCTAATTTTGGCTCATTTGCTGTTGTGGGTCATCCATGGCATCTTCATCAATGTTTAAGCTTGAGAATTCTTGCTGTAAGGTAAGAAAATTGTTGATTTGAGCATCATCCTCAAACACTTGCCAATCTTTGATATTGTTAGGGACAGCAGGCCTATGCTTTATCTCAGCAGTAAAGTGGTGATTGGGCTCAAAGGGTAGCTTGCAAGTGCTAGCAAAAGTAGCTAGACTATGAGCATGCATGTTATGGCTTCTAGAAATCTTAGCAAGCTTGGATTCGGTGAAGGAATTGAGTATTTCAATGGCAGCAGACCTATAAGCTCTTAGCCTATTGTCATTAGTAACAAAGTTACCTTTCATCTGTTGAATGATCAAATCAGAGTCACCTAAAATGGACACTTTTGCAGCTCCTAGAGCTTTGAGAAGTTTAAGGCCTAAAAGGAGAGCCTCATACTCTGCCATGTTGTTGGTGCATTTGAAGTTTAGTCTGTAAGCATGACCCTCTGCATGGCTGTTATGTGTATTGTGAATCCATATTCCTACCCCTGCTCCTAGCTTATTAACAGAACCATCAAACTCTAAATACCATGTGATTTCTTGCTTGTGGTTAGTATTAAGAGTTTCAGTCATTTTAGGATTTGGCGGACCTAGGTTTTGTGTTTCATGTGGTTCTTCTTGTATCCTATTTGCACTAATTGTTTTAACAGTTTCACGGGTATGGGCTACTGACTCTTGATTGATGCATGTTTCTTGTTCTAAAGGCAAAGGCTTCTCATTAGTGGGAGGGCAGCTATCATCATTGAACAATATAAAGGAATCCATATCAGAATGGATTGAGTAAATGGGAAAGTTTTGGGGTTTTTCCTCACTACTTACTACATACTTCATCAGTGTTTCTCTATACAGTCTCTTTGGTTGCCCAAAGACTAAAATAGTGGCATAGGAGAGGTCTAGTTGGAGAGATCCTTGGAGTTTTGCTCCCCAAGATCTTGATAAGAGCATGCCATACTTTGGTGGAATGTCAGCAACCACTACGTCCATTAGGATCGTTTTGTTGGGAAATTGGACTAAAGACACACAAAGGTCTTTGATTAAGCCTAAACACTTGACCTGACTAGAATCAAATGAGAATAAGTCTTTGTAGGGTCTAGTGACATCAAGGTTTAGCTTCTCCATTACAGCTTTGGGCATTAGATTGTGTGAAGCACTTGAATCAAACATAGCATTGTGCAACACTTTATCATGAATGTGCAAACTGACATAAAAGGGTAGAACAGCTCCATGTCCTGATTTACCATTGACTTCAGGACCAAAAAGTAATTCAGATTGATCATCTAAGACATTAACGTCATCCTTGTTCTCTGGCATTTGCAGTGATCTTTTGATTTGCTGTCTGTACACATCATGTTTGGCAAGCTCAGAGAGAGGAATAGATATCTTTAATTTACCAATTTCTGCTTCTAAATCAAAAGGTTTTTCTGACTTTGTTTTAGTATTGTGATTGGCAGATTTTCCCTTTTCAATTGTATCTTCAGTGATCTTCTCTTGGTTATCAGTGATTTCTTGAGATTGTTCTGTTTTGGGGATGCTTTGAGGAGTGCTATTTACATTGTCTTTTGAGGGAAAGGATACAAAGGGTTGGTTATTAGAGTGCTGCATGTCAGATACATCCTCTATGGTCACTTCTTTTAATTTCGGGTATGTTTTATCAGCAGGTTCTGTGATAGCTGCCTTGTATTTTACTTTCTTCGGCTGTTTGGCATCCTTTGGCTTGAAGGGATCAAACACATCAATGGTTCTTGTTCTCAATTTGTATTGTTTATGGACTTCGTAGACAGTTGAATCATAGCCTTGTTTGAAGTCAAATGACTCTCCAGACTTGGTCTGAAATTTTATATCATGGTCATCTTGGTCTTCCTGGGTTAGAAATACTTGTTGTTCATTCTTCAAACCCATCAAGTTTATGTGAGTGTCCTCTATCTGCTCACTAGATGTGGATGCTTCAGCATAGTTTTCATGAAAAGGAGGTCTTATATCATGGTCAGGACTTGCCCTTCCAACGTTTGGGTTCTAATTTTTTCTAAAGTTTGGATTTATGATAGGATTGTTTTGCTGTCCTTCCCATGAGGCTTTTCTTTCAATAGTTACCATTCTATTTTGTAAAGCTGTCCATACCTTTGATGATTGTGTCCAATTTTTTCTCAAAGGCTAAAGGTTCATCTTTAAAAGTGGTTCTTCTCTCAGCACTTGCTCTATTTCGCTTGGCAATCAGATTTGCCTCCACACTAACAGCTACATTCTGCATGTCTGCTAAGGTTTGAGGGGCTCTTTCCCTTAACTGATAGGCCATGTTTGAATCAAATCCATCAGGGAATTTGTATAAAGAAAGATCAGGTGGAGGTATAAGGTTTTGTGGAATAGCGTTGTAAACATTGTTAAACCTGGCACAATAGTCTAAGATAGCTTCTTGAGGGCCTCTTTTGATAGTGTCATACTCGGATAATATGTGCAGAGGGTCCTTCTTCTTCTCCCATCTATTAAGAAATGTTTGGTAAAGAGCCTCTGGGTCAGCTATGGAATTTGCAGGAAGAGCTCTAAACCAGGGCCTTACATCTCCTGTTAAACTTTGGACAAAAATATTCATTCTTACACTATCATCATCTATTTCATAACTCTCAAAATAGTCCTGCATTTTCTTGGTATGTTGCAGGGCTGTGCTAGAACCAGTAGCATCAAAATATGTGATTTTGGGTTGATAATCCTGAGGCATAGCCCCTAGATTTGCAGGTAACTATAAACGTGCATATCTGTTAGCCATATTTACAGGGATAAGTGGAATGACTAGAACAACTGGGACAACTGTAATAATAGTGGTGGTAGTGGCAGTATGTGCAGTGAATGGAGGTGTGGAAAAGGTGCTTGGAGAGGTGGATGACGAACAAGGGGAAGTAGGGGTTGAACGAAACATAACTTTAACAAGGGTTGGAAAACAGCTTGGCTAAACTGTTTCAGGACTAGAATCAACAAACTCTTCTTGTTTTTGTTTGCTATGGTTTCTAGAGATTAAATTGGTATTTTCGAAAACAGCTGGTGGATTTGGGTCTGGATTTGACCTAGTATTACGTGTTTTCTTCTTGGGAGCCAGCTTCTAACTTATTTTTTGGAATTTTCTGAATAAGGTCCCCAGTGGAGTCGCCAATGATGTTATCACTCAGGTTGTCCCTTGGCTCCTTAAGGGATACGGCCGAGGTAACCACAAACCAATCTTTGGGCTGCAGGTCCTAGCCTACCTGCAGTCAAAGAGGGCTCTCTCTTTAAAATTTAGCTTTGTTTTGGGTTGATTTTAGGCTAGTTATGGTGTACATGGGTTTTGTTTTGATTTTGGTGGGAAGGATGATGTTTTCAAGTAGAGTTGGGATGCATAGAGTGAGAAGTTCAAACCATTGGGCATGGAGTCATGGATTAGGGCTTGCTGTTGCATTTTCTTGGTCACAAGAGGAATACAGAGCAGGATAGCTACACATAGAACAATATCAAGCTGGAATAAGGATGGAATGAAGGTCAGAGATGAAAGGAAACTGAGAATCTTTCATTAGATAACAGAGAGGGAAGGTGAATGAAATTTTGTCTAGGAGCAGTCAAGAATTCCTAAATAACAGTCATATGTGAAAGAAACAGGGTAAACATGATCATTTAAATATGCATATTCATAACCATTTTTGAAGAAAACATATAGAAATAACAAGGACCGAGCATAGAGTGCGGTCAAGCAAAGCCTAAGCTATTCTTCTCTCTTGCTATTTAGATGGTAACACAATGGTGGCGTAAACATATATAAACTGTAAACAGAGGTAAGAAAACACTTATTGAGCCATGTAGTAACACAGGAATTCCACAGTCACTCTTTGGCCATTAAATAACACAACAGACAATTCTTCATCCAAAGCATTCCAGCAGTCTTTGATTATAGAGCTCTCAAAGTACACAACGCAAGTCTAGAATGAGGATTATCAACCAACGACCGACCCCAAATATGCTCTGTGGGGCGATATATATACAAAAAATGAGTTACAAAATATCTAGTTGATGAGTTAATAACTCATAACTTATTTTCTAACTCTTGAGGAATAGTAGATGAAAGAGTAAATGATGCAGTGGATATTTAGGGTATTAGCTATCCGTTCTGTCAGAGAATTTAGACTTTTGGGATCAACTAAGTCGGCTGAGGCGATGCTTTTAATTTGCATTTTTTGGGCCTGCTGCCCTGGTGCTTTGCTGAGTCACGGCTTTGTTATCCTGCTCTAGGTATGCATACTTGACCTTCTTATAAAATTGCCGTAGTCATATCTTGACTCCCTCTGCTTGCTGTCTTTTCTTTAGTTCTCTGTTTCCAACGTTGCCTCTTGCGAATTTTTGGGTTTTGCAGGAAGCCAAGCAATAGGAAGGTCTCCATTTTGAGTAATTTTTCTTAGCGATGAGTGCTAATCGTGCATCGAAAACTTTCTCTGTTTCTCGTTTTAGGCATTCTTTGATGCGATTCTCGCCCTTTGCACCTTTCTGTGATGATGTCAGCATGACATCATCGGCGGGTCCCGGGTACGTCATGGTGATGTGGAGGTGATGTCAGCGGAGGACAGGGGCGGATGACATGGCAGTACGGTAGGGGGACGTGGAGGTGATGTCAGCGGAGGACAAGGGGCAGATGACAGGGTGACGTGAGTGGCGACGTGGCGCTGACGTCAGGGGCAGAGAGACAGAAGGCGGTTTGTGGTTTTATCGGACCGCCTTCTGTACGGGGGCGGTATGGGTCAGAGGGGCTTCGATACAATCGCGTGGATACACGCGTCTTTTGTATGGCGGAGAAACCGCTAGCCTATCGGAAGCTAACCATCGGACGTGGGGCCGGCTCCGAAATCGGTGAGAGTCGTCAGATGGGGAGGGCTCGATCCGACGGTGGATGGAACTGTGAGTTGCGAGTACGATAATGTACGGGGGCCCGCTATATTATATTGATGTATTTATGCGGCGGGGGTTCAAAAACTTTGGGTTTGTGGGTTATGGTATGTGCACTGGGGGTAGAGTTTGATTGTTTAATCAAATATTTTAACAAAACCTGAAAATGTGGGCGCGCAGGTAAAACATTAAGGGTTATGGGTAAGGAAAGGGAAGGGAATGGTTATTAATTTAACCAAATGCTAAATTAATTCCAGGTTTGAACGCGGAAAGGCTAATGCCAAGCCCCAAATGAACTTAGCATTTCCCCAAACTGATGTTATAGGGCTATAGTGCCAGGGGATGGGAATATGTATTATTTTGGGATTTTATATAATTTTTGTATAATAGGGGATAAGGAAATGATCTAGAGAGCTAGATAATAGAGTTAGGAGTTAATATGAATTTTGATCAGAAAAGCACTAAGGATAGAAATCTTTAGGCTTTAAAGGGGAAATAGGACTTGTAGAAGAAATATAAGCATCCTTAAGCAAAGTAGACCTTTACTTAGGCAATATTTATGGAATATGATGAATTTTAAAGATATTAAGCAGATCTTAACATCTTTTAGGGGAAGTTAGTGAATGATTTGAGGGAAAGGAAGAAGGGGGAGTTAGACATGCCTCGCTTGAGCTGATCTAAGGAAAAATTGCCTCATACTTGTGATCTGAATGGATATAACACTTGAAAACATAAAATGGATCACAATTCCTCATTCTGCCACCACAAAACTACTTACCCAGCCTACTTACCTAACATTTTCACTTATTTTTGTTTAGGTGCACTTGAATTAGCAAACCTAGCTTTTCTTCTCTTCTTTTGACTGCCATCCTATCTAAGTGTACCCTTATCTCTTCCAAGGGCCCAGATTAAGCAGTTGGGCTCCTTCATTTCTCTACCTAGCTACTCATCTGCCAAGATTAAGCTGTTTGGACAGATATTCATTCTCTATCTTCTAAAACAAGCAATTTAAACCTAGGGAAGCCAAGATTAAGCTGTTCGGCTTTCCCTTAACTGTAAAACTCTTCAAAAATGGTACGATTCTTCAAAATGGAACTTCTTGGAAATATGAAACCTTGCAACATGAAAAGATGACATATTTGGCATGTAAAACAGTCAATCATGAAATATGAAACCTATTGCAATAGGAGGCTAACAGTGGCTCCACTTGGGGATGGTTTTTCAAGATGAAAAGCCAAGAATAGCAGGTCAGAATGCCTTGATCTTCAATTGTTGCTGTAAACTGAAATTCTCCTTCTTCTCAATGCCTTTGACTGAATTCTTATAAGCTGATATGCAGTATCCTTTTGAGCTGAATTGCAGAAAAATTACAGCTCTGCTTCTTTCCTTTTGGGTGCTTGTAAACATTGAAATCTGCTTGAGCACTTCTTTGGAATTATTTCAAAAAACAGAGATCTGAAATAAAGCTTTCTTTGATCTTTCCTTCAAAATTTGTTGCGTTGTTGCCTCTTATTGGCCTGTTATAAGAAAAAGTGCTGAAAATACAAATATTAATGTACAGATAGTATACAGAGCTGTGTTGCATTCAACAAAAGGGATCATGATAGTGCTTTAGCATTCGGCCATTGACAGGGCCTTCTTCAGCTGTGCTGCCATCCAAACTCTTCAGAAAATATGTGTTGTTGCCTTGAACAACAGAAATAATAAAGGGGCCTTTCCACAGGAAATCAAACTTGCCATGCTTTCCTTTGTCCTCTCTTCTTGAATCCCATCTTAAGACTTTGTTGCCTATGTAGAAATCTTCAACCTTGGTTCTTTTGTCAAAAATTTTCTTGAGCTTCTCTTGTAAAATCTGAGCTCTGTCGTACACTTGCTCTCTTGTTTGCTGCAAATGGATGGTTTGGTTTATTCTTCTTTGGATATCATTTGGCTCTGCCTGAATCTCTTGCAGCAATTTGATAACAGGGATTCCCAAAGAAGAGGGGAACTTGGCCTCCATGCCATAAACTAACTCATATGGGCTCATCCCAATGGATCTCTTGGTTGACAATCTGTCTGCCCATAGGGCATTTACAAGCTTTTTGTGCCAGTTCTTCTTGTTCTCCTCCAAGACTTTCTCAATGATGTTAATCAGACTTTTGTTGGATGATTCGGCTAGGCCATTACCTTGAGGGTAATAGGCTGTGGAGTGACCTAAGGTAATGTGGAATTTGTGGCAAAAAATGATCATTTTCTTGGATTTGAAGGCATCAACGTTATCTGTAAAGATCTTCTCAGGACAGCCAAATCTGGACAAAATGTTGGTTTCAAGGAAATGGATGATGGTGGAGTCATTGGCCTGCCTACATGTGATGGATTCAATCCATTTGGTAAAGTAATCTGTGGCTGTTAGAATCCACTTATGCTGGCCAGAAGAGGATGGATGGATTTCTCCAATGAATTCAAGACCCCATTGTTGAAAAGGCTTCTCGGTTGAAATGGGCTTAAGGGGCAAGGGCAGAAGCTTTCTTTTGCCTTCAAAGATTTAGCATTTGTGGCATGAAACAGCAAACTTTCTCACATCAGCAAACAAAGAGGGCCAATAGAAACCAGCCCTTAGTATCTTATCAGCAGTGGACTTCCAATATAAGTGCCCTCCATAGTCCCCTACATGAAATTCTTTCATGACACTGTCAGTTTCATTCATAGTTAGACAATTTAGCAATATTCCTTCATGATTTTTCCAAAACAGGGCACTATCTAAGACACAAAACTTTGATGCTTTCATCTTTAAAAATCTCTTTTTGGTTCTAGACAACCTTGGAGGAGCACATAGGTTTAACAATATAAAACATATATCAGCATACCATGGGGATTGCAAAAAAGCTTCACTGATCTGTGGAGTCGCCAGCTCCTGTTCATTGTCTAGTTGATTAATGTCTAAGGCTTGAAAATTGGTTTCGGACATCAGTTTGGCTAAACCTTGTCCCTTTATCAGCTTGGTGGGTTTTATCTCAATGTCATACTCAAGGATATTGGCAATCCATTTGCCTCTTTTTCCTTCTATGCCCTCTTGAGTTAATATGTCTTTTACAACAACATTTGGCACATAAGCAATCACATGTGAATATAAAATGTAAATTCTGAAATCTTTGATTGCTTTAACAAGGGCATATGCTTGCTTCTCCATGATTTGGTACTTCAAGGGTGCATCTCTAAGGGCTCAGCTGAAAAATGTAATTGGCTTTTCATTTCCTTGATCATCTTTCTGCAAAAGGACAGCAGCAATGGTGTGTTCAGATGAAAATGAAAAAAATGATGAAATCCTTATGAAATTGAGGACTTGTGAGGACTGGGGCTTGGGTTAAGGCAGATTTTATGCCCTCAAAGGCTTGCTTGGCCTCTAAAGTCCATTTTACCTTGGAATCATTCTTTAACATGTTATTTAGCATTCTTATCAGCTCAGCCAAGTTTGGGATAAATCTCCTTAGGAAATTGATCTTTCCTAGGAATGCTTACAATTCTTTGATGTTTCTCGGATAAGGGATTTGCAAAATGGCTTGTTTTCTTTCTAGATCTATTCTAATTCCATCTTTTGAAATGATATGGCCTAGAAATTTGCCTTCTTCTAGGCCGAAGAGAGATTTCTTAGGATTTAAGGAAATGCCATATTTCCTACAGGTTAGGAACACTTGCCTTAGGTGTTTAAGGTGCTCTTGATCAGATTTTGAGAAAGGAGTAAGGTCATCAAGGTAAACCACTAGGAAATCATCGATTTCCTTGGCAAATGCAATGTCCATGGCCCTTTGAAAGGTAGCACCTACATTCTTTAGCCCAAAAGGCATTTTCACATATTTAAAGGTTCCCCACGGTGTTGTAAAGGTTGTCTTGTCTTGGTCATCCGAGTGAACAAGTATTTGATTAAAACCTGAAAAGGCATCTAGCAAAGAAATTCTTGAAGACCCCACTACTCTTTGTAGAATGTGGTCCATTTTTGGCAGTGGGTAGTGATCTTTAAGGGAGACTTGGTTCAGATTTCTTAAGTCCACACATAGTCTAATCTCCCTTGTTTTCTTCCTTGTGGGAACAAGATTGGATACCCATTCTAAAAATCTAATGGGTGCTATGATACCAGCCTCAAACATTCTTTTTACTTCTTTCTCAATCAAAGGGAGAAGCACAGGATTGATTCTCCTTAGTTTCTGTTTGAAGGGCTTTTGATTTGGTTTTAAGGGAATGGTATGTTGAATAACAGAGGTGTCATAGGACTTAAGGTCCTCATAACTCCAGGCAAATACATCTTGAAACTCTTTAAATAAATCAACATATTTTGGTTTTTGATCGGGAGGCAAAGACTTGGACAGTTTAATCATTTTGGGCTTCTCTGCTGTCCCAATATTACAGTCTTCCACAGCAGCATTTAAGGGCTACATCTTTGGCTTTTTGGGGACATCGTTTGAATCAAATATGTCTTCTAATGGAGTGAGGCCAGCAGGTAGAAAATTGTCTTTTAAATCAATCACTTCAGCCTCTGCTTCAGCTATTTCATCTAAATGCATTTGCTTCAGCTCTTGCATGTTTTTCTCATCAAAAATGGTTGGGTGCAGCATTTGATTTGCTGCTTCAGCTGTTATAGTTTGCTCATTTTGGCTCATTTGCTGTTGTGGGTCATCCATGGCATCTTCATCAATGTTTAAGCTTGAGAATTCTTGCTGTAAGGTAAGAAAATTGTTGATTTGAGCATCATCCTCAAACACTTGCCAATCTTTGATATTGTTAGGGACAGCAGGCCTGTGCTTTATCTCAGCAGTAAAGTGGTGATTGGGCTCAAAGGGCAGCTTGCAAGTGCTAGCAAAAGTAGCTAGACTATGAGCATGCATGTTATGGCTTCTAGAAATCTTAGCAAGCTTGGATTTGGTGAAGGAATTGAGTATTTATGTGGTAGCAAACCTATAAGCTCTTAGCCTGTTGTCATTAGTAACAAAGTTACCTTTCATCTGTTGAATGATCAAATCAGAGTCACATAGAATGGACACTTTTGCAGCTCCTAGAGCTTTGAGAAGTTTAAGGCCTAAAAGGAGAGCCTCATACTCTGCCATGTTGTTGGTGCATTTGAAGTTTAGTCTGTAAGCATGACCCTTTGCATGGATGTTATGTGTATTGTGAATCCATATTCCTGCCCCTGCTCCTAGATTATTAACAGAACCATCAAACTATAAATACCATGTGATTTCTTGCTTGTGGTTAGTATTAAGAGTTTCAGTCATTTTAGGATTGGGCGGACCTAGGTTTTGTGTTTCATGTGGTTCTTCTTGTATGCTGGTTGCACTAATTGTTTTAACAGTTTCATGGGTATGGACTACCAACTCTTGATTGATGCATGCTTCTTTTTCTAAAGGCAAAGGCTTCTCATTAGTGGGAGGGCAGCTATCATCATTGAATAATATAAAGGAATCCATACTAGAATGGATTGTGTAAATGGGAAAGTTTTGGGGTTTTTCCTCACTACTTACCACATACTTCATCAGTGTTTCTCTATACAGTCTCTTTGGTTGCCCAAAGACTGAAATAGTGGCATAGGAGAGGTCTAGTTGGAGAGATCCTTGGAGTTTTGCTCCCTAATATCTTGATAAGAGCATGCCACACTTTGGTGGAATGTCAGCAACCACCACGTCCATTAAGATCGTTTTGTTGGGAAATTGGACTAAAGACACACAAAGGTCTTTGATTAAGCCTAAACACTTGACCTGAATAGAATCAAATGAGAATAAGTCTTTGTAGGGTCTAGTGACATCAAGGTTTAGCTTCTCCATTACAGCTTTGGGCATTAGATTGTGTGAAGCATCTGAATCAAACATAGCATTGTGCAACACTTTATCATGAATGTGCAAACTGGCATAAAAGGGTAGAACAACTCCATGTCCTGATTTACCATTGACTTCAGGACCTAAAAGTAATTCAGGTTGATCATCTAAGACATTAACATCATCCCTGTTCTCTGGCATTTGCAGTGATCTTTTGATTTGCTGTCTGTACACATCATGTTTGGCAAGCTCAAAGAGAGGAATAGATATCTTTAATTTACCAATTTCTGCTTCTAAATCAAAAGGTTTTTCTGACTGTGTTTTAGTATTGTGACTGGCAAATTTTCCCTTTTCAATTGTATCTTCAATGATCTTCTCTTGGTTATCAGTGATTTCTTGAGATTGTTCTGTTTTGGGAAGGCTTTGAGGAGTGCTATTTGCATTGTCTTTTGAGGGAAAGGATACAAAAGGCTGGTTATTAGAGGGCTGCATGTCAGATACATCCTCTATGGTCACTTCTTTTAATTTTGGGTCTGTTTTATCAACAGGTTCTGTGATAGCTGCCTTGTATTTTACTTTCTTAGGCTGTTTGGCATCCTTTGGCTTGATGGGATCAAACACATCAATGGTTCTTGTTCTCAATTTGTATTGTTTATGGACTTCGTAGACAGCTGAATCATAGCCTTGTTTGAAGTCAAATGACTCTCGAGACTTGGTCTAAAATTTTATATCATGGTCATCTTGGTCTTCTTGGGTTAGAAATACTTGTTGTTCATTCTTCAAACCCATCAAGTTTATGTGAGTGTCCTCTATCTGCTCACTAGATGTGGATGCTTCAACATAGTTTTCATGAAAAGGAGGTCTTATATCATGGTCAGGACTTGCCCTTCCAACGTTTGGGTTCTGATTTTTTCTAAAGTTTGGATTTATGATAGGATTGTTTTGCTGTCCTTCCCATGAGGCTTTTCTTTCAATAGTTCCCATTCTATTTTCAAAGCTATCCATACCTTTGATGATTGTGTCCAATTTTTGCTCAAAGGCTGAAGGTTCATCTTTAAAAGTGGTTCTTCTCTCAGCTCTTGCTCTATTTCGCTTGGAAATCAGATTTGCCTCCACACTAACAGCTACATTCTGCATGTCTGCTAAGGTTTGAGGGGCTCTTTCCCTTAACTGATAAGCCATGTCTGAATCAAATCCATCAGGGAATTTGTATAAAGCAAGATCAGGTGGAGGTCTAAGGTTTTGTGGAATAACGTTGTAAACATTGTTAAACCTGGCACAATAGTCTAAGACAGCTTCTTGAGGGCCTCTTTTGATAGTGTCATACTCAGATAATATGTGCAGAGGGTCCTTCTTCTTCTCCCATCTGTTAAGAAATGTTTGGTAAAGGGCCTCTGGGTCAGCTATGGAATTTGCAGGAAGAGCTCTAAACCAGGGCCTTACATCTCCTATTAAACTTTGGACAAAAATCTTCATTCTTACACTATCATCATCTATTTCATAACTCTCAAAATAGTCCTGCATTTTCTTGGTATGTTGCAGGGCTGTGCCAGAACCAGTAGCATCAAAATATGTGATTTTGGGTTGATAATCCTGAGGCATAGCCCCTGGATTTGCAGGTAACTGTAAAGGTGCATATCTGTTAGCCATATTTACAGGGATAAGTGGAACGACTGGAACAGCTGGGACAGCTGTAATAACAGTGGTGGTAGTGGTAGTATGCGCAGTGAATGGAGGTGTGGAAAAGGTGCTTGGAGAGGTGGATGACGAACAAGGGGAAGTAGGGGTTGAACGAAACAAAACTTTAACAGGGGTTGGAAAACAGCTTGGCTGAACTGTTTCAGGACTAGAATCAACAAACTCTTCTTGTTTTTGTTTGCTAAGGTTTCTAGAGATTAAATTGGGATTTTCAAAAACAACTGGTGGATTTGGGTCTGGATTTGACCTAGTATTACGTGTTTTCTTCTTGGGAGCCAGCTTCTAACTTGTTTTTTGGAATTTTCTGAATAAGGTCCCCAGTGGAGTCGCCAATGATGGTATCACTCAAGTTGTCCCTTCGCTCCTTAAGGGATACGGCTGAGGTAACCACAAACCAATCTTTGGGCTGCAGGTCCTAGCCTACCTGCAGTCAGAGAGGGCTCTCTCTTTAAAATTTAGCTTTGTTTTGGGTTGATTTTAGGCTAGTTATGGTGTACATGGGTTTTGTTTTGATTTTGGTGGGAAGGATGATGTTTTCAAGCAGAGTTGGGATGCATAGAGTGAGAAGTTAAAACCATTGGGCATGTTATCATGGATTAGGGCTTGTTGTTGCGTTTTCTTGGTCACAAGAGGAATACAGAGCAGGATAGCTACACATAGAACAATATCATGCTGGAATAAAGATGGAATGAAGGTCAGAGATGAAAGGCAACTGAGAATCTTTCATTAGCTAACAGAGAGGGAAGGTGAATGAAAGTTTGTCTAGGAGCAGTCAAGAATTCCTAAATAATAGTCATATGTGAAAGAAACAGGGTAAACATGATCATTTAAGTATGCATATTCATAACCATTTTTGAAGAAAACATATAGAAATAACAAGGACTGAGCATAGAGTGTGGTCAAGCAAAGCCTAAGCTATTCTTCTTTCTTGCTATTTAGATGGTAACACAATGGTGGCGTAAACATATATAAACTGTAAATAGTGGTAAGAAAACACTTATTGAGCCATGTAGTAACACAGGAATTCCATAGTCACTCTTTGGCCATTAAATAACACAACAGACAATTCTTCATCCAAAGCATTCCAGCAGTCTTTGATTATAGAGCTCTCAAAGTACACAACGCAAGTATAGAATGAGGATTATCAACCAACGACCGACCCCAAATATGCTCTATGGGGCGGTATATATACAGAAAATGAGTTACAAAATATCTAGTTGATGAGTTAATAACTCATAATTTCTTTTCTAACTCTTGATGAATAGTAGATGAAAGAGTAAATGATGCAGTAGATATTTAGGGTATTAGCTATCCGTTCTGTTAGAGAATTTAGACTTTTGGGATCAAATGAGTCGGCTGAGGCGGTGCTTTTAATTTGTATTTTTTGGGCTTGTTGCCCTGGTGCTTTACTGAGTCATAGCTTTGTTATCCTGCTCTCGGTATGCATACTTGACCTTCTTATAAAATTGCCGTAGTCATATCTTGACTCCCTTTGCTTGCTGTCTTTTCTTTAGTTCTCTGTTTCCAATGTTGCCTCTTGCGAATTTTTGGGTTTTGCAGGTAGCCGAGCAACAGGAAGCTCTCCATTTTGAGTAATTTTTCTTAGCGATGAGTGCTAATCGCGCATCAAAAACTACCTCTGTTTCTCATTTCAGGCATTCTTTGACGCGATTCTCGCCCTTTGTGCCTTTCTGTGATGATGTCAGCGTGACATCATCGGCGGGTCCCGGGTATGACATGGTGACGTCAACGGAGGACAGGGGTAGATAACATGGCAGTACGGCAGGGTGACATGGAGGTGACGTCAGCAGAGGACAGGGGGCGAATGACATGGCAGTATGACAGGGTGACGTGGAGGTGACATGAGTGGCGATGTGGCGCTAACGTCAGGGGCGGAGAGACAGAAGGCGGTTTGTGGTTTTATCAGATCGTCTTCTGTATGGGGGTAGTATGTGTTAGAGGGGCTTCGATACAATTGCGTGGAGACATGCATCTTTTGTACGGCAGAGAAACTGCTAGCCTATCGGAAGCTAACCGCCGGACGTGGGGGCGGCTCTGAAATCGGTGAGAGTCGTCGGATGGGGAGGGCCTGATCCGACGGTGGACAGAACTGTAAGCTGCGGGTACGATAATGTACGAGGGCCCGCTATATTATATTGATGTATTTATGCGGTGGGGGTTCAAAAACTTTGGGTTTGTGGGTTATGGTATGTGCGTCGGGGGTAGAGTTTGACTATTTAATCAAATATTTAAACAAAACCCGAAAATGTGGGCATGCAGGGTAAAACATTAAGGGTTATGGGTAAGTAAAGGGAAGGGAATGGTTATTAATTTAACCAAATGCTAAATTAATTCCAGGTTTGAAAGCGGAAAGGCTAATGCCAAGCCCCAAATGAACTTAGCATTTCCCCAAACTGATGTTATAGGGCTATAGTGCCAGGGGATGGGAATATGTATTATTTTGGGATTTTTTATAATTTTTGTATAATAAGGGATAAGGAAATGATCTAGGGAGCTAGATAATAGAGTTAGGAGTTAATATGAATTTTGATCATAAAAGCGCTAAGGATAGAAATCTTTAGGCTTTAAAGGGGAAATAGGACTTGTAGAAGAAATATAAGCATCCTTAAGCAAAGTAGACCTTTAATTAGGCAATATTTATGGAATATGATGAATTTTAAAGATATTAAGCAGATCTTAACATCTTTTAGGGGAAGTTAGTGAATGATTTGAGGGAGAGGAAGAAGGGGAAGTTATACATGCCTCGCTTGAGTTGCTCCAAGGGAAAATTGCCTCATACTTGTGATCTGAATGGATATAACACTTGAAAACATAAAATGGATCACAATTCCTCATTCTGCCACCACAAAACTACCTACCCAGCCTACTTACCTAACATTTTCACTTCTTTTTGTTTAGGTGAACTTGAACTAGAAAACCCAGCTTTTCTTCTTTTCTTTTGACTGCCCTCCTATTTAAGTGTACCCTTATCTCTTCCAAGGGCCCAGATTAAGCAGTTGGGCTCCTTCATTTCTCTACCTAGCTACTCATCTGCCAAGCTTAAGCTGCTTGGACAGATATTCATTCTCTATCTTCTAAAGCAAGCAATTTAAACCTAGGGAAGCCAAGATTAAGCTGTTCGGCTTTCCCTTAACTGTAAAACTCTTCAAAAATGGTATGATTCTTCAAAATGGAACTTCTTGGAAATATGGAACCTTGCAACATGAAAAGATGATATATTTGGCATGTAAAATAGTCAATCATGAAATATGAAACCTATTGCAATAAGAGGATAACATGGTTGAGATGCAAAGACCATGTCATACTTATTGAGCTTAATTTTTTGATGTAGAATACAAAAAAATATCACTGTTAAATAACTAATTTGCTCAAGATTTGATGCATTTGTATCCCTTTTTATGGTAGTCAGTTTTGTTTGCAAATGTTATAAACCATCTCCTCTAGCAGAACACGAGGCATTGCTCACTAAACATACATACTTCTGCGCTTTATTCAACGAGTTTCATGTAGGTCTCGGAACTAGCCTAATGTGAGTGGTAATTCACACTCTCTAATGTCTACATTACAACAAATTTTTCACCAATTTTTCTCCTTTCCATTCCAGGTCATATGTTATTGCAAAGTTATCTCCTTCATTGATTTCATGTTATGCAGAATCTCAAACATAGCATGGCATGATTTCTGTAAGGAAATAAGAGTAACCCTTGTCGAATTTGGATGTTGTGTTCTTCAAAATTGCTTGTTATTGCATTCTTCTTACGAGTTTTGTGCATTTTTAGGCCTGTTATGGCCTATTGAGCGTTACTAATTATTAGGACGCAAATAAAGTCTTTATCCTGTTGCTTGTGAGTCGTCCGCATTTATAGACTATACACCTCGAGCTGTGCATGTAAACAAGAATTGTATCTTTGGTTACCCTTGAAAGAGCAAATGAATTATGGCCAGATGCTTATGGAGATTCAGTGCCTTGTCCCAGACTACCAGTGTTGCTCTATCTTTTTGTATTTTTATGTTTCACTCAAACCAGTGAGGCCTATTGGAGAATGTTAGAGTCTACACTTTACTTTTTAGGTCCTGTAATCTAGGGTCTTTAGCATTATGATTCCAAATTCATAATTTTTTTTGGTTTCTAAGAGGGAGCAAGAATGTTCTTCATTATCGGGTACTTTGAACAAATCAATTATCTTGTCTTAGACAGGGCATCTTAGAAGTAGGTGTTGTTCACCTTAAACTTCTGTTTTTGTTGGATATTTGCACATTTAGTGTCACATGATATCTTAGGAGTGATCCGTCATCAAGTCTTGCAGTGTAGATTGTGTGAATTGGTTCTTCATAGTTGTCTTGCTTATTTCCCTTTCACTGTAAATTAAGCTACATGGAATATCTCACCTAAGAAGGTGGGTTGTTGCCTACTGTTATGAGTTGACTGCATTTGTAATCTAACATGCAGCCTGCTACTGCAACTAAGGTTTGGTCAGTAGGACCCTAACAAGAATGTGGGCTACTGCCTGCTAGTTATGGATTGCATTTTTTGGGGTGTGATATTCCCACCATCATTGTTGTTTATCTAAATCTCATCCATAGAATCATTTAGTTGAAAAGAACCTGCTATGATAATCAGTGTTGAATCTGTGGTAAGCATTAGTTTTACTCTAAATGAATATCTATAACGTTAATGATTTGTTTTCCTTTTTATTGTTCTGTGTTTCTAAGAAACTGGGCTGCTATGTCCCTCTACTTTTATCTTCCTTTGGTACTGAAAAAGAAGCTTTAATTTGTATGTTTGTTAAGTTTGGTTCAAATAAAATGTTGTCTTTTAGAAGACACTTATGTCTTTGACAATCCATTTCTTAATTGATGCAGGGCCTGATATTTTCCCTGTACATACTTACTTTTGTAGCATGCAATGTAGCTGTCACATTTAGACAGCTTTCATTTGTGTCATCCGCTACTTGACCTTTATGGTTGTTTGGTTTTTGAGCTAGCGATCTGTCATTCCTATCGAATTTTTTATCCTGATATGTATATTTACTGTCCATGAATAGGCAGCGGGGTAGGAAAGAATGTTATATCATTTTTATCTTGATCAACCTCTTCTTTTGCATACACAATAATAATTTTCTAGGTTTTTAATAGGAATTTACACTATTTTAAAGTCTTTGGGTTGCAGTTTCCTTGCCATTCTACTTAGTCTTACACCATAAGCAACTTACAGGTATTTTTTTTTTTTTTAATTATTTCCGTCATTTTCTCTTGGGCACAATAGATAACAAACATACCCTTAACATCTCCAAGATAACAATAACTTTCCAAGAGAGAAGAGTAAACTCCAATACCAACTGGAACCACTTCTACATGCACCTCATCAATAATATCATGTGCCACATCTAGCCAAATCCTTGAATTTTCTATTGAGATAGGACCTTCCTCTCTATGCACCTTGACCAGGCTCTGCTAATTCACATTACTCAATTATTCAAGCTCACATCAAATTTTGGGAGCTCTGAATTCTCCTAAGTTTTCCAGGAAACTCTCCAACAACCTGTGTTTGCTTCGATCCAATATAACCAAATCCTAAATCTTACCCACATTACTGGGATTTGAACCACTGTCTAAAGTTCATGTTAGAAGTTCCTGATATATTAATGTTTTAAGAAATACGAAGCAAACAAAGGAGAATAACTTTCTACTTTTCAAATGAACTTGTATATGAATAGGTGATGGAATAAATATGAAAAGAACTTGTATTAATGAGATGAGATCAAAGATATTGAGCTAATCTCAGGTGCTTATATACTATCACAGTCAGAGTGCTGAGAAAATAGGGTTGAAAGCAACATGAGGAACACCAGAAGCTTGCTTGTAAGCTAATTGCTTTGAAATGATGATCATTTGGGAGAAGTCGGTGTTCAGGAAATTTGTCCTCCAACTACTGTTCAAACACAAGCTATGTTCATGAGTATTTCATTAGCATCTCTCTATTTGTATGCATGTGTGCACTAATGTCATAAAAAAAATAAAAAATAAAGGAAGAGTAATGTATCTTATTCTCAGCTCAAGTAACCAAATAATTAGCCCTGTTACTGAAATCCTGAAGTTAAATTGTTGTACAAACCAACAATATGGCAAGTGAATCCAAAACAATTATATCTCCATCCACCAATGTTGGAACAAATTGAAGGGTGTTGAATTTGGTAAACTCTTCATTGAAAAGTCAACATTGTATAATTTTTAGACTCGTACCATTGAAACAAGCAACAGGTGGATTGTTATAGTTACTTTCCCTATAGATAAGGTTAATGTTCCTTAACCGCATAGCCATTATGCTCATTGAAGGATATTTCCATGACTATTGACCTCAAATAGTGGGTAATCCCACCTTCACTATATGAAAATGTCCCTCCTCTTTCAAAGGCTTCAGGATATGCCTCTTATCTTCTTGATGAACTTATAAGTGTTTTCTTTTCCGTCATAGATGATATGCTATCTTATTGCATACCGAATAAAAAATGATAACATTCTTAGGCACTGCATAAGACACTTCAACTTCAGCTTATCTTAATATAGCCCTATATAACACTTGAGAGGCAATCCTCTAGGCGGCATCAATAGTTTCTCATCATAAACCCTTAACCACACTTGGTTTTTTCACAGTGACTCCATAATCCCTTAAGCCATTGGTCCATCAAACATCTTCAACCAAAAAGCCCCCAAAAATTCTTCGCCTTTACTTTTTGTTTGTTTTTACAGCCTAGGGTTGCTTGTTAGATTTTGTCTAAGTTGATTAAATCCAGGGGTGTTTCATTTCTCATATCTTTTGAATGCTTGGATCTCACATGCTGAACAATAGTTTCATGGTTTATCTTTAGCATTGCCAGGATTAAGGATTAACCTATGTTTATCATTAATTGTCACATCTAAAGATCTATCCAGCTATTTAAAGTCTCATCTTTCTGATTGGGTTTCTTATACTAAGGATTTAGGGTAAGTATTGCACCATTTTCTTGATCTACACATTACAGAAGCGTCGACCCTAAATCAAGGTGAACGACTTGCTTGGCAAGTTGAATAAATTATGCCCTAATTGCTTGACATTCAGGGCTACAAATCCAATTTCAAATGCATGAGATTCACGCAAGTCACTTTCATGATGGAACAATTGACTACATAAACGGTTTAATTTTCAGTCTGTTTCCATTGCCTTCTTGCAATCATTCTGATAAATCTAGCAGCAGAAAACATCTCCAAGGACAAAGTCATGCCAGAACAAGATGAACAATCTGACTAATATAATTGGAATGATCTGTATTCTTGAATTTCGATGTCTGGAGTTTGATATCACATTATTCTGATCTACAAGTATTCATGATGGGTTTGCTATTTTATAGCTTGATACATCTTCTAAAAACTCACATTAACGCATGAACAAGCCTATCTCTCAACCCTTTGGAATTTACAAACAAGATTTGCTAATCTGCAATCAAATCACACTATTCTCTATCAAAACATTTCATTTTGATAATATTTGCATGACTGATATCTCAGGTATATCCAAAACTAAATCAGTGCTGATAACAACCCAAACATCTACTCAATAATACTAGCATCACACTGGTTCTATCTTCTGTTGCTAGGGGTTCAAGTACTGGCTTTTACTGCAGAATTCCTGAGTTCATGCTAACGTCCTGAATGATCAAACTTTGGGGTGTATTTGCATCATTGTTATGTCAACTTTCTTGTTCTGGAACTAGTATATATCTTCTATTTTTTTTATTATTGTGGATGCATTGTTTTACATACATAGTCTTGTGCTTGGGTGCTGGTGTCTTCTGTCATATCTGAACATCATTAATGTGTTTATTTGGCACTAGTTTGACCATTGTATGCTGGAATCTAAACTTTGATTTCATTTACAGCACTGCTCTCTTGAATTTTGGAAAATTTTGACATTGTTTCAAATTTGATTCATATTTGAAATAACACTTGAATGCTCATTAATTGGTATACATCTAGAAGCACTAAGGGAGCATTTATCCGTTGTTTCATCATTTACACAGTAACATATGTATGACATTCATTGTTTTTTTTCTTGCAATCACTTCACTGGATATGCTATACTTGGGTTCTTCATAATGACAATCTGAAGGTTCTGCATTGGATGTTCTCTTTATACCAGTTAGAATAGGCACAGATTCATAATTTTTGACCTAGCTAATCCCTGTCCATGACTTTGCATATCAAAATTCTGCAACTTTTCATGAATTTTCCCAAAAAGCTTTGGCTCTTCTTCAACATATGGGTGCAAGACCACTTCATTTATGCGATTGCGTCCACAGTTAGTTACAACATGCACACTTACTACAATTAACTTACAATGACCCTCATTTGAAGTCTCTGTAAAGCACGAGTCAATGTTTTTCTGTCCATGGTTGTGGTTTTTCCCTTTTTTCAAGATCTTCAAGCCACCTGTATAGCTCAACCTTTAAAATAAACTTCTCCACCTGCAATCTCTCCAATATTCGCTACTCCCTTTGAGCACTAGAAACTGTTATCATAACACAAGGATAACTTTGACCAGCTCGAAGTAATGGAGGTGTAGAGTTAATGGGATGAAGCATATGAACCTTTTCATGAAATTTTATCTGATGTGTTCTTGTATCATTTGGAAATACAGTCTCTATTCCACCATCTATATGGTCATCAGGATCTCACTGTTTTATAGTGGTATCAGCCTAGACCAAGGCTCGACTATTCCCAGCGAGGTTACAATCTTCCTTGTCCAATCCTGATCTCATCTATTTTAATTTAATTTTCAACTTGCCACGCTAAGGAGATATTTTTTTATTCTGAATTCTCTTCATTGAGGTGAGAAAGGCTTCTGAACTAGCATTGCATGAATCACCCACTAATATAAGATCCTTGCCACCATGCAAACCAAGTTCAGATGTACCCACTTCTCTTTGTGCATGTTGTTGATTGTTGCCTGGACCATTGTTTCTATAAGAATTAAGATTGTTGTGTGTCCAGACACAGTAAAGCATTGATCTCTTGTGACTTTCTGCCTGTAAGTGCAAACCAAACCTTGAGACCATATTAGTGTGTCGATAATAATTCCTCTTATTGTTAAGTCCAAGCCGTTTCCATATCTCTGTAACAGTCAATCCTTTGGACCATTCACTGTCAATCATGTCATAAATTTGATGATCTATTGGAATTTCAGCAAGCTGTTCAGTGGCTTGTCCCAGTTCTGTTCCCTTTACAGTTTCCAGTTCAAAAATCATCACTCCCACTGTTGGAAGCCTTTGCTTGAAAAGTCCTTGGGATCAAAACTTTTCAATAGATGAATAATGAAAATTTTGAGGGGAACATTCTTTTAAGCACTGGAAATATCTCCTCGATACATTTTGAATTGCTGATTATAAAGCATACCCTTTAATCCATATGTTGTTGTTTCAGAACTCATCTAATGGTCATACTCAATGTTGATGTTGGCATACCTTTTGTGGTGATGACTGCTTAGCCTAAAGGCTAATACACAGAAGGGGATAACATTGAATATTGGGAAATATGGTCATTGTCCATGTGCCATAACTGTCATATTCCACTTAGAAATTTGCAATTGCCATCATATACATATGGCATATTAAGTGCACACTGTTTACATGACATATAATTGGGATATATAATTTGTACAAACTAGTGGTGGATGTTCCCTGAATGCTGGTGAATTTCCTTGATCCCTTAAAGTAATATTGATACATGGATTTCTCACTATTTACTAAATATGAAGTTTGTTGTTTGGAATACCATCACACATATTTGGATTATTTTCCATGGATACGCAACAATTGGTGGAATTTTCTAGTGACAACATAGATTGAATACCATGAACTTGTGTAAGGCTACTATGATAGTTGTTTTAATGATATTAAATTAAATGAGAAGATCAAATCATAGAGAATTTGGGATTTTAGAATGGAAGCTTATTTAGTCAATAAAAGACCAGTGGAAATATTAGAATACACTCTTACCCTTATTCTAGTGTTGAATAAAAATATTGTGAAAAATAATGTGTCTCTAATTTTGGATAAAAGGACCCTCAACATTCTTCGCAACTTATGCAGTTACTGGCCACTTGAGAAAGGAGTAGGCATCCTTAGAAATGTGGTGCCATTTAGAAGGGAAATACTAATAGCAACAGGGCAAAGGAAATTATTCCATTCATTTAATTGTTTCTCATTTGACAGGTCATATTGTGAGATGCATTATATATAATGAAATTGTCTTAGTACTAGTAAACAATGATTAAATATATAATAAATTTGAACCTTTGACATTTAGAGGACATTTCTCTCATATTACAAAAAAAAAATTAAAAATAAATAAATAAATATGAAAATCATGCTGGAAACAGTTTTTGAAGTTTTGAGTATTTTATTTTCAAGATTAACTAATTGTTTTGGAAGATGGAAAAACCAACAAATTGGAAGAGTGGGACTTTTATATTCACTAAGATTTTAAAGAAATTATATGCATAAAACTTATACTAGCACCTTCTAGTAGAATTGATAGTGCACTAATCCATTGCTTGCCATTATTTTGGCTTGGTACCACCTTATAGCATATCTAGGTTCAAATGCTATTTTCCATGATGGACAGTTGAATCTGTTTCAAATCTAACTATTATTGAGGGGTTCCACAAGGATGTTACATGAGCGTTTATGATGCCCATTTTAACGTAGATAGCCACCTATGTTAAGGTTCTATTTTGCAGTTCCATGTTGTTATTTATAAACATTATATACATTTGGTTGGACATGTGAAAATTAATTGATGGATTTGGTATTGATGATGAAAATGTTGGATGTATGACAAAATGTATGACTTACTTGGTTACAATTTATCTAGTGCATGACTTGTCAGAGTTATTGTTGCATCATATAGGCTTATATACATATGATTTATCTAATCAATGACTTAGTGAAATTATGATTTATCTGATGTAAGATTTATTTCTAGTATGAACAACAAAAATTGACATGTGGACACTGGGCTTAATAAACATGATGTTTAAGATTATGTATCTATATATATTTTGTGGTTATATATATGCATGGATGAGAACTAAACTACAGATTGGAAGGAATCGTGTGATAACCAAGATCTACTATTCCATTTGGGAAGGTTGAGACGACCAATGAGGAAAGGTACGATGTACATTGTTCTATTACATTTGGTATCTACTTGATATGCACTCTTATGATGCAAGTAATGTTAGAAAATTATATATTACAGAGCAATGGAACACAGAAAATATTGCAAAAATATAAACACAGAAAACACACAAAACAAGAGAGACACAGATATATGTGGTTCACCCAGTTTGGGCTATATCCACCCTGAACAGCCAGTCCTTCCTTTCTATTATCCAGCAAAATGAAGAGACACAACCTACAGCAAATCTGCTGTAATATCCTTTGTTTTCTCTCACAGTCTCACCTCTCTGTTTCTCGCTCACAGAATACACATCTATTTCACAGCCTCAAATACAATACCCTCATACAAAGAGAGGGGTTGCCTTCTAGGGCAAAAAAACCCTAAACTAAACATAAGTTCTACCGTCAGATCATCCGCCTAATGGAAGGCCCAGATTGACTAGAAATTACTATACTTTTACAAGGCAATTTTACATTTGTTTTTAGCTTTGGGGGCGTTGCCCCTGAGCCCCCACAGGGGGACCGCTGGCCCCCGGACCCCCCAGCTAGGGGGGATTGGCCCCCCCGCACCCCCCCGCGTGGAGGGGTGTACAAGACTTCTTGGGGTATACATCTGGCTGAAACAAAGACCTTTGAACAATCATGTTCCACACACAACAAGTAAAATGCAAATGACAGGTGGCAAGACGACCTGACTGGATTATTCAATGACAAGTCCAACCAACTCTGTAGTGTGGTCTGTGTTAGGGCATTGACCCTAGTTTTGAAGGAGGGGTGCTGGCATTTCCCACCGTGTATCCTCTGAAACCTAGAATCGTGGGAGGGCAGTGGTGGACACGCTCCCCTAGACGTGTGATGACAATTTCCAGTTCCCTGCTAGGGAAGTTAGGTTGATGTATTCGACGCTTCCATCATGTCGGTTTTATCAGTGGTTAGTACGGCCGTTGCCACTGATAAAGCAGCGGAGGATGGATAGGGTGGGAACGGATGTAGGTTAGGATGGATAGGAGTATATAGATTAGTTGGATACTCTTGATGGGAAGTAATGTCATTGTCTGACTTATCAAATTTTAATGCTATAACTCTCTCTGGTTTGCTATGCTTTCAAACTCCTTGTATCTTTTCATTCTAACTTCGGGACGAAGTTTTCTGAAGGAGGGGTGTATGTAATGCCCCACTTAAATCTTATCCTACAAATTTTGTTAATGTTTACATTATCTGAAAATAATTAGAAATATTGGTCTAATATAAAATTTATGATTTCTATTATTCAAATTCCCAACTTACCTTCTCAAATTGAATCTTAGGTAGGATACGGTCTCCTTCCATTATTTCAAATAATATATGCATTCATATCACATTCCCCAATGTACCCTCACATTTACTAGGGAGAAGACATGGTCCTCTTCTTTTAATTACATCTCACATTCCCCAATGTACCCTCACATTTACTTGGGAGAAGACATAGTCCTCTCCATTTAATTATCAATCTATATATATATATATATATATATACAACCCACATTCCCAAATGTACTTTTCAAGAGGAGCGTTCAACAGTAGCAGCATTACAAAGGCATCTCCACCAGCCCCTGATATAGGTATTCCTCCATAAATTACTCATGTAAATTTTATTAGAACGTACATGGTAAAATTTTATTTGTCTAAAAGTCTTGTAAGTAAGTAAACTAATGTCTCTTATTGCATTTAAATTTTTTAGAAATAGATCGATTAGTAAACCCTAGGATAGGGCTCTTAGATTGAGGAGGTTGCATACCTTTTTGGGCCTTTTTCTCTTAGACACAAGTCTAGAGAGGCATGCCTTCTTTGCTGGTTTGAAAATATTTCCTTGCTTAGACATTTGTAGTTGAATCATTAAATTTTCAAACCCCATTGAGGTAATCTAATTTGGGTTAATATTTTTCATCAAGCTTAGAGTTAAATTTGAGGGTTTTCTTTATATTCAATTTTGCTACTGTCTTTTGTAGGAGGCTACACAACCCCACTTGTAAACCGATCCAAGGATAAGTTGAAACCACTTACATTGTGATCCAAATTTAAACAAGAATGCAAAAAATTATAGATATAACTATAAACAAAAAGATGTAGTAGAAATAATACTTCATTTCATTAATATCAAATACTGAAATATGCTTACAAATAGAATGGAAATAAGACTAGCTTGGGCGATGGTAGCTTATCTTTTAAAAGAGATGGGGTGGATAAATGCCTCTGAACTATGTTACAATGAGGCTCAAGAGCCTATTTGTTATTGGAAAACATGAGAAAACCCTAAACAATCAAAACCCTAACCCCTAGGAGATGTAATGCCAGGCGTTTGTGGGCCATGTTGGGGTTAGTTGGGAAGCCAACTTCCGAGGGTCATAACTTGGTCATATTATCTCTATTTGGCGTGTATGATACCTTGTTGGAAAGATCTCTCTGAGTACTACAGGTTTTGCTACAAGTCCTTTATTATGGCTATGGGCTTATTGCAGACCTCAAAAAATGTCATTTAGGGGGTCAAAACAGCTTCGGAAGTTCAGGACCTGAAAAAATGCTAAAATAAACAAGGAAACAAATGAAACTGACAAGAGTTCTAGGTGGAATAAGTGGGTGGCCACCAATATTGACCCAGATCATTCCTCCCCCCTCATGAAGCAATGGTCCCCATTGCATGCAGAGCCTCCATGAGGTGAGTAAATTTCTGTTGAACCTAGTCCC
Source organism: Pinus tabuliformis (assembly GCA_031772625.1). Classification (NCBI taxonomy): domain Eukaryota; kingdom Viridiplantae; phylum Streptophyta; class Pinopsida; order Pinales; family Pinaceae; genus Pinus; species Pinus tabuliformis. The sequence continues at coordinate 1,915,830,234 of CM062816.1, forward strand.
TAGTGAGCCACTTGCCTTGCTATAGGAGTTGGCCAACACTGACAACCTGATATAATTAGATCTTATGCTAGCGAGTGTTCTTGATCTGTGTGTCCATAATTTGATCAGTTGTGGCTTGTTTAATGTAATCTTTATTTAACTTTGTTGGTGTGATTTTCTTTGCAATGTCTGATTTGTCCAGTAATGGTGGGAAGTATGGTTGAAGGCAGTCTGCATTGAACACTGGGTGCAGACCAAGGAATGGGGGAATGTTGAGCTCAAAATCATTGTCTCCCATAACCTTGGTAATGGTGTAAGGACTTTATCTAAGTGGTTTGAGCTTCTGATGGGCTCTGATAAGGCGTTCTTTCTACAAATGAAACCAAACTTTGTCACCCACCTGAAAATTGTGTGGCACCCGATGTTGATCATGTAGCAGCTTGTACTTGGCATTTGACTTCTCCAAGATATCATGAACCTGTTGGTGGATGTGTTATATGTGTTCAATAAATATGGTCGCTTTATCCGCCTCGGACGATACATGTGTGGATTTTGTCTATGTAGTCACCTGAGGCATGGCAACATCAATCAGGCACAACGGTTGAAATCCTAGACCCACTTGAAAGGGACTGTGGCCAGTCGAGCTATGGAGAGCTCTATTATAACTGTGTTGCACATATGGAAGACTCTCATCCCAGGTTCAAGGATGCTTGGAGTTGTACATGCACAGTATGTGCATTATCATCTTGTTGGTGACCTTCATCTAGCCATCATTCTGGGGATGTATGGCAGTCAACTTGGTGAGATTGGTGTCCAATAGTGTCCAGAGGCTTGACCAGAAAGTGCTCAAAAAACTACTATCCTGATCTGATATAATGGTCTACGGATCCCAAAATGTACCCATACTTGTTCAAAGAAGAGTTTGGTAGTGCCCTTTACTATGACACTCTTCTTGCAGGCTGTCAATATAGATATCTTAGAAAATATGTCCACAACCACAAATACAAAATCATTACCATGTTTGGTATAAGGGAAGCCAGACATATAGTCCATGGAGATGGATTCCCATGGCTCACTGGGAGTAGGTAGAGGAGTGCATAGGCCTTGCTTCTTGATGGATGGCTTGGCGATGGCGCATGCAGTGCAGGATCTGATATATTTCCCAACATCTAATCAGAGTTGGGGCCAATACAAGTACTTTTGTAGTATAGCCACAGTTTTATCCACCCTAAAGTGTCTTTCAATCCGACTATAGTGTGCCTCCCAAATCAGTTTGGCACACTCGCTTGAAGGAACACAACTGTGGCCTAGGTAGCTTAATAATGTGTCATGGAGTTGGAAATTAGGAACTTTCTTACCATCTCCTAGCATCTAGTATGTGGATGTGAACTCTGGATCATTTTTGTATAATTGTGGCCATCCAGAGGTATCGTGACCACAAGAGTTGAGAATAGTAGTCAATGCTGCAACTAGGGGCCGGTTGAGGTAGTCTGAAACATGATTCGTGCTACCCTTTTTGTATTTTATTTTCAAATGGAATTGTTGCAGATATGTAGATCACTTCTAATGATGATCATTATACAACTTCCCTTGTGTCTGTATAAACTGAAGAGGTCAGTGACTGGTGTGGATGACCATCTCCTTCCCCAGAATGTGGTGCTTCCACTGTTAGCAACCCTGCACGATGGAATACATTTCTTTATCATAGGTGGGTAATTCTAAATTGTATCGGAAAGTTTCTCACTGTGATAGGCCATTGGAAGCTCGTGTTGGGTGAGGACTGCACCAATAGTATAGTATGAAACATCTGTCTCGATTTCAAATGGTTGTTGCAGGTCTGGCAGTGTGAGTACCAGTATGGAGCAGAGGTGATGCTTCAACTCAACAAATGCCTTCTATTGGGACTTGGACCAGGAAAAATTTTCTTTCACCCCACCCTTATTAATTTGACCCAAAGGTAAAGTGATATGGGAGAATCCCAACACAAACCTCTGATAAAAATTTGCGAGGCCCAAAAAGTTGCGAAGCTATGTTAGATTAGTCAAGGCTACCCAATCCCAAATGACTTGGATCTTGGTCAGGTCCACATGCATGCCATGCTCATCTATGATGTACCCCAAGTATTGGACCTGACTCATGCCAAAGGTGCATTTATCCAAGTTGGCACACAATTTGTGCTACAGATGGGTTTGAAGGATATGTCAAATGTGTTGGAAGTGTTCTTCCCAACCCTTTTTGAAGATCAGGATGTCATCCAGATAAACCACCATGAACAAGTTGGTGAAGGGCCACAAGATGTCATCCATTAGCATCATAAAAGTAGTAGAGGCATTTGTCAGCCTAAAGGGCATAACCAACCATTCAAAAAGGCCTTCCTTGGATTTAAAGGAAGTCTTCCATACATCTGTGGGCTCTATTGGAACTTGGTAATAACCAAACTTCAGATCAATCTTGCTAAAATACTTGGCCCCCTTTAGTTGGTCCAGTAGGTCATCAATCCATGGGATTGGATACCTGTTCCTAACAATGGATTTTTTTAATGCCTGATAATCAATGCAGAGCCTCCAGGTTCTTTCCTTCTTCTGTACCAGTACAATCAGGCTCCCACAAGGCAAGGAACTTAGTTGGATATGCCCTTTCTGTAGAAAACCTTGGATTTTCTGCTTGATTTCTTCATTTTCCATAATGGAGCGGTGATATATCGTCTTATTGGGTATAGGTGCTCCAGGAGTCAGATTTTTGAATGCTTGGCCTGATAATTCAAGGGTACCCCTATGGGTGAGGAGAAGATGTCCCTGTATTCTTCCATGAACACATCCACCTACTTCTGCTACTTGGAGGAACCCTTCCCTAGGTCCATGGACATGGCTATGACCTTCCCCTTATTTTGAGAGCGAATAAAAAAGAAAACAAATTTCCCAGTCTAGGAGATGACCTTACTGCATTGCTTAGCAGATATTAAAGAGATGGCAGTAGGTGGGGCTACCTATGATATCCTGTATAACTTAGTACCCAAATAAATAATAATAAAGCAATTTCTAGACTCATATACAACATGTTGCTTCCATAAGTATGGTTATCCTAATAATACATCACAAACTTCAAGAGGAGAAACATCACATAATACCTCATACGTGAAGGGATTGATATTGTATGGAAGGCGACACTGTTGGCTAACGAAGAGATCTTGTCCTTGGTGAAGCCACCGGATGGTGTACAGTTGCAACTGTGTTGTAGTTGACAGTCCCATCCGCTTCATGACCTCTGCCGAAATGAGGTTCTTTTGGCTCCCATTGTCGATAATGAACTGCAACGGAGAACCCTTCACCCACATCTGTGAGTGGAATAAGTGCTCCCCCTCTTTTGGATCTTCAGGCTCAATGTTCTAGATCTTGGTGGTGGCCACAGTGGCATTGGGCTCTACATTAATGAACTTCTTCCCTTTGTCATTCCCCTTGTTAGGTTCTGACGCAGAATCAGAAGATGTGTCAGACTTAGAAGCCTTTAGCTTGGCCACCAGTGACTGCTTGGCCCGAAAATCACTTATGTTGTGAGTGGATCTCTTATGGAATTCACACCACTTTCTCATGTCCTTCTTTGTCTTCTTGGAATTTTTCTTTTCTTGCGGCTTTGGTGGGTTATCCTGGGTCACCCCTCCTTGGCTTTTCCCTTTTCTCTGCGGTTTGGGGGCGCCTTTCCCTTACTTCATATTTGTAGATCCAAAGTCTCACTTTTTCTATTTAAGCTTCTGCTCAATCTTGATAGCGTATAGGTATGTCGTACCAAGCGAGGAGATTTCCAAGAACTCCATCTCATCCTGGATGTAGCTGTGTAGGCAGTTTGGTACTTGAGTACCAAATGTTTCTCAAAATCCTTGATACCCAAATTCGTTCGAAGGGTATGAAAAACATTGGTAAAATCTGGCACGTCTTGGTCTCTTCCCTATGCAGTGTGGTCCACTTTGTGTATTTATCCTCATAGCTCCCGACAAGATAGTACTACTCCTTAATGGTGTCTTGGAACGAATCCCAAGTAAGTGCGGTCGAAAATAGTGAGGGTGTACTTGCATCCTTCTGCTCATTGTAGGTTTCCCACCAGCCCTTGACTTTGGGGGCAGATTTGAGAAGAGAAAAAGTGATTATTTCCCAGCTGGAAAAATCATGAACAAAAAAAATATCCTTCTAGAAGATTTAAACATTTATCTATTATGTCTGCATCTATCTCACCCTCAAATATGGGAATGTCAAAGTTAACTTTTACCTTAAAGGGTGTGGCACTTCCAGAGTAGCTGTTGGAAGTAGATGTGTCTCTCCTAGGTATCGATTGAAGGATATGGGAAAAGTTGTCCATCGTCATGTTCCCTTCTTCGAGAAATATTTTGATAGCCTCTCCTACCCCTCATCTTTATTTTATTCCGCCATGGGATTTTGTCGAGATTTGCGAGGCTGGTCTTGCAAAGATTCGACTAGTTCAAGCCCTAACTCCTTATATCCCAACCTCGTTGGGGACATGCAAAGAAAAATAGAGAATGAGAAAACCGCTATGATACCACTGGTCTAAATTTAAATAGGAATGCAACAAATTATAGATATAACCATAAGCACAAAGATTCATCATAAATAACACTTCATTTCATTAATATCAAATACTGAAATATGCTTACAAACATAATGGAAATAAGACTATATCGGGCGATTGTAGCTTATCTCTAAGAAGATATGGGGTGACTACATGCCTCTGAACTATGTTACAATGAGGCTCAATGGCCTATTTATTATTGGAAAACATGAGAAAACCCTAAACAACCAAAACCGTAACCCCTAGGAGATGTAACAACAATAGTTTGTGGGCCCTATTGGGGTTAGTTGGGAAGCCAATTTCCCGAGGTCATAACTTGGTAATATTATCTCTATTTGGTGCATAAAATACCTAGTTGGAAATGTCTCTCTGAGTACTACAGTTTTTTCCATAGGCTCTTGCTTATGGATCTCGGCCTACTTCGGACCTCAAAAAAATGCCATTTTAGGGGGTCAAAACAACTCCAAAAATTCAGGGCTTGAAAAACTGCTAAAAATAGTAAATGCTGGAATAAACAAGGAAGAAAATGAAACTGAATGGAGGTCTAGGTGGGATAGATGGGTGGCCAACAATATCCACCTGGATCACATTGTGAGAGAGTGCTTAACAGAACCAAAGTAGTAAGTTTAAGTAATTTTCTTCCATTTTTTTTTAATTTGAATTTCAGTTATTATTTGGATGCTTCTAAACCTCAACTTCTTCACTTCATTAAGATTTCAATAGGGTACTAAAAAATGACATTTATTAAAAGTATATATTTCACTTAAAATATTCTCTATATTCCTACCACATATAGCATAACCACTAAGGAATTTAAAGAATTCTTCGAGCCCATATAGATTCATGACATATTTTTGGGTCCTTCAAGTGCTTATGCAAGTTAAACTCTTCAAAATTTACCTAAGATGATGATATTCATAAGGTGATCACAAAAAAAAATTAGGAGTTAGCCCTTGAAAAATAAATAAACAAAATTAGAGCCCCAAAGGGCTTGTGACCTCCCAAAATCAAGCTTGTTGGATTACTGCAAAAAGACTTATATTAATCACAAACTGAGCTCTAGAAACCCTCGCACAATCCAAGAGAAATTTGAAAAATGAATTTATGTCAAATTATTGTTTGAAACCCTATTATAATTAGTGAGAGGAGGGGTTTCTATGCCCTCAACTCCCTCATGCAAAACCCCATGAAAAGCTCGAATAAAATTTTCCAAAATTTTCAAATAAATTTGGTGTATAAAAATCTTGATATTGTAAGTAAATTGAGTTATCTCCTCCATAAATTAAAAAAATATTTCAATTTTGAAGCTATAAATAAACATTAAAACCCTCTTAGCCTCCTCAAAAAATATTTTGATTCAAGCTTAGGCCCAAATTCCAAACAAAATATTAGATGGGTCTCAATAGAATCTCATTCTAGAACAGAGGTTGATACTTCAAACCTTATCCATTTGTGTGAAGGAGGAAATGGCCAAAACAGAATTTGATTTTCTTAAAATATGGCTTGGATCCACTTACAACAAATAGATCAGATGATAGAATTTGGAATACTGGTCTTTCCTCTTTATATTTGTAAAGATAAACAAAAGATATGACGACCCATGTTGTTCCATAATTTTTTAAGCGTGACAAGGTTTTAATGTTGAGATAAAGGAGGCCTCCCCATGATATTATCATGCCAAATTTTGATATTCTCATTATTTCTTGGAAACAAACTTAGTTAAGATTAAGGAGGGAAAATAACATTGATAATCCCCTAGAATTGTTAACTTTTTCTAACTTATATGACTTAATCAAGGTAATGACATCACACTCCTATATTCTTCCTATGAATGACTTGATTCCACCAATCATACCTACTTGAAATAAGTTACCAAAATAAATTATATTCAATTTTTAGCTAAGGGGTTCTATCATGATGATATACATGAAAGTTGATAAGGGCCAACCCTAACAAATTCCTAACACACAAAAAAATGCATATAGAACCCATTGCATAAAGTAGAAACCAACAAATTATTAACACGTGTGGAGATCCAAGTAATGAATCCTTGATTAAACCTAAATTTCTAAAGGAATCCAAAAATGAAGCTACGTTTGACACAATTAAATACATTTTCCATATCCAACCTAACAATCATCCACTTTTCCTCATTATTCCTACTAAAGAGGATAACTGCATGTATAAGGATGATATTTTCCACAATTTGTCTCTTCCTCACAAAACCACCTTGGTTTTCTAAGATAGTCTTATGGAGCATACTTTTTGATATATTAGCAATGATTTTAGACTTAATATTGTAAGAACATTGCACTATGATATCATATTGAATGTACAAAGGATGATAGAAAAACCTCTTTTGGGACTATACTTAAGAAAGATTGATTTGTCCCTCCTATCGAGTGCAAGGGATTATGAACATATTGAATAATTCACACCATCCACACCAATTCAAACTTAATAATATTCCAAAAATAGTTCCAAAAATGAATGTTGAATTCATCTATACTTAATACCTTATCAAGTTCAAAATGATTGATTGCGTCGAATATTTCGTCTTTTGATATAACCTACATTAGATAAGCATTGTCTTTGTTTCTTATAATACATGGATTATTTTCTTGCATAATATTTGTACTCAATATATCTTGGCTCCTAGTTTCAATATATAGGGTGGCATAGGGGTTATATGCTACTTCTTTGATTTTTTTTCATTTGGACTTAGTGTCTCTCCTTTATCGGTGGTTAATTCCTTGACATTAGGAAAAATACTTAGGGGGCGAGGGGCTGAATCAATATTTTCAACTCACTTTAACTTGTGTAGATCATCTTCCGGATTCATCGCATTAGTTTTCTTTTGATCGACGTTTCGAACCAACGATGGTGGTTCATCTTCACTTTAACTTTTCATTTCATATCCTGAATTTTGTATGTTATTTTATTTATGCAACCAGCATATGTACGCGACTTTAGTGAATGCAAAAAACATATATCCAGATTACTTAATTTTTCATAACTTCCATCAATGAGTTAGCTTAACCATTGAATTATTAATTCTATAGAAATTATTGTGTATATTTTCAACTACTCATGAAGTTTTAATCAAAATCACAAGACACAAACCTACTCTACTACTTTGCCGAATTCAATTCACAATTTAGAACATCAAACACAAATATGCAATGAGAAATAACACACATGCACACAATAATTTTGTTGGTTGTGGAGCTTGATTATCTTCCTGATTCAGAGGTCTTGTTTCAGCTGCATTTGGTTATGATACCCTGACGGTGTGGGGGGGATTTCCCCCCCACTATTGTTGAATGGGGGGTCTAGGGGGTCAGTTTCATGTTTGGAGCCCTCCTTGGTGGTGGTTCACGGGAAATGTTCTCAAATCTAAAAATAGATGAAAATTTTCCTTGTAAAATATCGTAATTTTGTAGTCAATCATGGTCATTCATTAGGAGGATGATCTAACAGTAGAGGTTATGTTAATTTAGGGTTTTTCCCCTAGAAGGAAAACCTCGGTTTATATGAGGAAATTGTATTGTGGATGTGTATTATTATTTTGAGCGAGAAAGAGAGGAGACTATGTGAGAGCTCAAGAGGAAATTACAATAGATCTGGTGTAGGTTGTATCTCTTCATTTTGTTGGATAATATAAAAGGAAGGACTTGTTGTTTCTCCATTGACATAGGCCGAATTGGGTGAACCACGTATATCTATGTCTCTCTTGTTTTATGTGTTTCTGTATTTGTGATTCCACAATATTTTGTGTATTTCATTTCTTTGTTAATTTTTTTATTACAGAGGAATCAATAACTGGAGCAGCCTTGCAACTCGCGTAACACGGGGTCGATTCTGACCGCTACCACTATAACCCCTGGGAACTGCACCCGCCCCTCTCCACAACTGCAGGCTAGTCCGGGGATTTGAACTCGTGACCTTCAGTACAGAGCCTACCTTTCTAATGAACTTCACCACATTGTGATTACCAACTCACCTACCCCGTGGGGCTCATTTCTTTGTTAATTAATTTCTAACAACTAGTATCACAAAATTAATTTCTTAATAAAATTCTAAAATAAATTAATTAAAAACAAAAATAATAAATTGAAAAAATTAATTAAAATTAATTGAAATTATTATTATAAATAAAGGCATGGTCGACTAACAACATTCCCATTCCATCTAGCTCATTCCTCTATTAATTCATTCCTATGGGATTTGTCTTACACACTTATTGATCTATCCTGATGATGAGCCACGGTGGATGCTTCCAAACGTCGATTCTAACAATTATGGATGTGATGATTCTGGAAGAAAACTCTACACACAAACTAGTATCATAGTCGAAGGTTTATTTGGATGATAAACTCATAGGAGAGAAAGGTTCCAGGTTCAAGCGAGAGCAATGGCAGAAGATGGTAGGTTTAGGGTCGAGAAATTTAACAACCAAAACTACCAGCTGTGGAAGATGCAAATGGAAGATTATTTGTATCAGAAAGAATTGTACCTACCATTGAGCAGAAAATTAAAAAATTCGATGAGTATGACAGACATAGAGTGGGAGATTCTCGACAGGAAGGCACCAGGAACAATAAGGTTGTGTCTGGCAGTGTCTATGGCATTCAACATTTCAAAGGAAATTGCAATAGAAGGTTTAATGATGGAATTGGACAAACTGTATGAGAAACCCTCAGCCTCAAATAAGGTATTTCTTATGAAGTGTCTATTTAAGATGAATATGTTAGAACGTGGATATATTTCTGATCATTTAAATGAATTTAACACGATTACTAGTCAATTAAGTTTTGTAGGGGTAAATTTTTATGATGAAGTTAGAGCTCTATTAGTTCTATGCTCATTGCTAGAAATATTGAATGGCCTAGTTATGGATATTAGTAATTTTGTCTCTGGATCTAGTACTTTAAATTTTGATGATGTTTTTGGTCCCATCCTTAGTGAGGGAATGCGACAGAAAATCTCTAGTGAGACATCAGGTGATGCTTTGACTGCAAATACTAGAAGAATAAAAATTGAAAGAGGAAGGAGCCTAGGAAATCATAGTAAGTCAAGAAAAGGTAGATCCAAATCCATATCGTGGATAGTATGTTATAAATGTGGGAAGAAAGGACACTTGAAGAAAGTCTGCAAATCTTGAAAGGGAAAAGAAGGAGATGGGTGACAGAGAAAAATCATGAAGTGAACATGACATGTGATGTGTTGCAAGAAGATTTGATTATTTCATTAGATATTATTATTGATGCTTGAGTGGTAGACTCAAGGGGCTCATTCCATGCCACACCTAATAAGAAACATTTTCATGACTATGTTCAAGGATATTTTGGACATGATCATCTGGGTGATGATAAACCCTATAAAATAGTTGGAATGGGTAAGGTTTTTATAAATAAACAAAATGGAAGCCAATGGATGTTGAAGGAGGTAAGGCATTTTCCATATCTGAAGAAAAAAATAATTTCAACAGGGTAGTTGGGAGGTGAAGGTTGTGTAACTACTTTTACAAACAAAACCTAGAACGTCACTAAAGGAGCCTTGGGACTAGAAAAAGGAGAAAATGTTGGTATATTTTATTTATGCAATAGTATTTCTAATTCTTTTAATTCTTTAACCTCCACAAGAGAAGATACAACACTCTAGCATCATAGTCTCAGACACATGACTGATAAGGGGATGAAAATTCTTTACTCAAGAAATTTGTTGCAAGGTATAAAGCATGTTGATTTGGATTTATTTGAAAATTGTGTTTATGAAAAACATGAGTTATATTTATTAGAGTTGGGAAGGAAACAAAGAGAAGAAAATTAGAGCTTGTGCATACAAATGTATGGGGACCTTCTCAGGTATTAACTCTCGGTGGATCTCGCTATTATGTTACTTTTATTGATGATGTAACTAGGAAAACCTGGATTTGTTGTATTCAAAATAAATTTGATGTATTTGATACTTTCAAGAAATGGAAAGCTTTGGTTGAGAATGAGACAAAATATAAGTTGAAGTGTCTTGAATCAGACAATGGAGGTGAATATTGCAACAAAGAGTTTGATAACTACTAGTCATAACATGGAATTCAGAGAAAGAAGATAGTTCCAGGAACACCATAGGAAAATGGTGTGTCAGAAAGGATGAACAGGACAATCATGGAGCGTGCAAGGTGAATGAGATTGCATGCACAATTACCCTTACAATTTTGGGCAGATGTTGTCGATATTATTGTTTTTCTAATAAACAAAGGGCCTTCAAGTTCCTTGGATGGTGGTATTCTAGAGGAGGCATGGACAGGTAAATAGGTAAACTACTCATTTTTAAAGACTTTCGGTTGTGAATATTGTATGCACATAATAAATAAAATATAGCAAATCTTGAGGCAAAATCAAAAAAATGTACCTTTATTGGATATGGCATTAATGATTTTGGTTATCGCTAATATGATTATGGAAACTACAAAATCATTAGGAGTAGAGATTGCATATTCAATGAAAAGGTCTTGTATAAGGATTAAATGCTGGGAGAGAAATAGGAAAAAGAAAAAAAATAATACGCAGTGCTTGATGAGATTGCAGAAAAAGTAAAGGTGCCTAAAAATCATAATGATCAGTAGCCACAACAACAACAAAAACTGGCACCTCAAACACCTAAAAGTGGTGTTAGAATATCTACCAGGATAATTAGACCCCTTGAACGATACTCTCCTTCATTATATTATGTATTGTTGACTGATTCTTGTGAACCGGAAAATACGAAGAAAGCAATGCAAGTAGAAACCAGGAAGAAGTGGGAGCAAGCAATGGAAGAAGAGATGGACTCCTTAATGCAAAACCAACCTTGGGACTTTGACAAGTTTTGTGTTGGTAAAAAAACATTATAGAATAAATGGGTTTACAGGTTGAATGAAGAAGATGGAGGTAAACAGAGGTATAAATCTATACTTATGGTGAAGGGATTTGTAGAAAATAAAGGTATAGACTTTGATAAAAAAATTTCTCCTGTTTTTAAAATGAATTCAATTAGAACTATTTTAAGTCTAGTGGCAGCAGAAGATTTGCATCTTGATCAGTTAGATGTAAAGATAGTCTTTCTCCTCAGCGATTTGGAGGAAGAAATAAATATGCAGCGACCACAAGGGTATGAGGTCAAAGGGAAGGATAAATTAGTGTGCAAATTGAAGAAGAGATTGTATGGCTTAAACCAACCTCCAAGGAAGTGGTATCTAAAATTTGACAGGTTTATGTTTGAATAAGATTATACAAGATGTCACTCTAACAATTGTGTTTATCTTAAAAATAAAAATGATGGAAGCTATATTATATTGTTATTGTATGTAGATGACATTCTTATTGCAGTGTCTAACATGCAAGAAATAAACGTGCTCAAAGGAAAATTGGCAAATTTATTTGAAATGAAGGATTTGGGTGTTGCAAAAAAAAATCCTTGGTATGAGAATAACTAAAGATAGGAAAAATCACAAATTAATGTTGTCTTAGAGTGAGTACATAGAAAAGGTGTTGGAAATATTTAATATGTAGAATGAAAAACTAGGTAGTACTCCTTTGGCTAGGAATTTGAAACTAAGGAAATGTGTCCCAAGGCTCAAGGGGAGATGGATTATATGTGTAAAGTTCCATATGCACAAGCAGTTGGAAGATTAATGTATGCAATGGTCTGTAAAAGGCCTGATATTGCACATGCAATGGGAGATGTAAGAAGGTATATGAAAAATCTAGGAAAAGTGCATTGGATGGTAATGAAGTGGATTCTTAGGAATTTGAGAGGTACCACAAATCAAGCATTATGCTTTGGTGGTTTAAACGTTTCTCTATATGGATATGTTGATGCATATGTGGCAGGTGATAGAGATAATAGGACGAGCACCACGGGGTATGTGTTTACTATATTTGGAACAATTGTCAGTTGGGTTTCAAAATTGAAAAACATTGTTGCACTTTCAACAATGGAAGCAAAGTATGATGTTGCTACATAGGTTAGTAAAGAAATTATTTGGTTACAAAGCTTTATGGATGAGTTGGGGAAGAAGCAAGAAATGAACGGGTTATATAATGATAGCCAGAGTGTCATTCATATTGCAAAGAATTCATCCTTTCATACTATGACTAAATATATACAACTCGGGTATCATTTCATACAGTCAGTTTTGGATGATGGACAATTGAAGTTGGAAAAGATACACACTAGCTATAATCTTGTACATATGTTGACAAAGGTTGTAATCTAGGAGAAATTGAGTTGCTACTAAATTTCAAATAGCCTTCAAGAATGATGATGAAGATGAGAAACAACTAGGTCCAAAGTGGAAGCATTGTTTAGCAAGTGAAGCAACAATGGAGTTGATATAATCAATATCCAAGTGGGAGATTTTTGGATGTGGAGCTTGATTATCTTCTTCATTCAAAGGTCTTGTCTCAGCTGCATTTGGATCCCAATCCCCAATGGGGGTGTGTGGGGTGGCCACCCCCCCAATTATTTCTTCCTGGGGGGTCCAAGGGGGGCAGTTGCATGTTTGGAGCCCCCCCCCCCCCCAATGGGGGTTCGGGGGAAATGCCCTAATAGATGAAAAATTTCCTTATAAAACATTGTAATTTTGTAGTCAACCTGGGCCGTTCATTAGGCGGATGATCTGAAAGTAGAATTTATGCTAATTTAGGATTTTTGTCCTAGAAGGCAACCCTCAATTTATATGAGGGAATTTTATTATGGCTATGTATTATTTTTCTGAGTGAGAAAGAGAGAGGAGACTGTGTGATAGGGAAGAGGAAATTAGAATGGATATATTGTAGGTTGTATCTCCTCATTTTTTTCCTAGATAACATAAAAGGAAGTACTGGTTGTTTCTCTTGTTGGTATTATGATTCAGGTTTGGCGCTATGGCACAGGTGTTGTACTTGATGGCAACTCACTCAAGTGACAAAACTCTGTTCAGGCTCTCAAAATGATGGAAAATAAGGGGTTCGCAGGTGCCCCGTTCATAAGGTGCGGACCCGCAGGTACGCCTACCAAGAAGTGCGGTCATACCCGCAGGTTCTCCGTTCAAAAGGTGCGGTCCCTCAGTTCACTCACTCCAATGCAGAGAAGTGTGCTCACGTGGGGTTTCTTATGTTTGGCCCTTGGTATTTAGCCCTTCGTTCTTGATCCTATGGTTTTGGCCTGTGGTATAGGATCTAAATTATTGAATCCCGGTTTGGATCCCTTGTATTGGTTTTCGATGGTTTTGTCCCATGGTTTGAATAAGGGCTTGCCTATAAAAAGGAAAGGAGATCACTTGGCTAGACACTTATGAAAAAAAGGAATATCTTAAGATCTGAAATTTTGGGTAATCGGTTTTAAGGCTAGATCTAAATCAAGGTGAAATTGAAGGCGAATATATTGATAGGTCGTGATCTCTCGGGCACATGATCAGATCTGTGGATCTGACTGTCTGTGGCACATTGGAGGACTGTTAATTTGGCCCAAATCAGAGGTTTGCAAGCGATCCACGGCGTGAGTGCGAGGGTCCGCAGTGCAGGAGAAGGCGCAGGTGCAGGGATCCGCAGTGCAGTAGAAGGTGCAGGTGCAAGGTACGCAGCTTAGAAGAAGGCACAGTGCGGAGGTACGCAGGGAAATAAAAGAACCAGTTGCGGAGGTACGCTGTCAGGCAGACAGTGCAGGTGTGGATCTGAGCAGAGGTACGCAGGGCAGCAGAAGGAGGAGGTGCAAAGATACGCAGAACAAAAGACCAACCAGGTGTGGATTTGCATAGTTTAGACGCAGAAGAGCTGCGAATATTCGTATGCCTCTATTGGTGAAGTTGTGGACCTATCTTGAAACATTTGTTGGTTGTCTTTTATCTATTGCTGCAGAGTTCTGGGTTTAGATTTCTGGTATTACTTTTCTGTTTACAGCATTCTGAGAAGTTGGGTGATTCATTGGTTGATTGTATAAGGAGATTGGGTGATTCGCATGTACTTGATGATTATTTGATCTTCTTAGATCTAGTCTGAAAATTAATGAAACGTGGTCCTTAAAGAAATAAAAGAGCTAAGGGGGTTATATCTCCCTTCCAGGAGAGACTGGAAAACGAGAGAGGGTTGTAGCTCTTTGCATGTTGCAACCTACGTACTGGTAAAGGACTGCACCAGTACAAAATCATTGTAAAAGAAGTTTCTAATTGAAAGAAGATAGAGACATATTGCAGCAGGTGGTTTTCACCCACATTGCGTTTCCACCTTATATCTAGTGTTCTTTGATGTGTTTATCTATTTTTCTTGTTCTTTCTCATTATTATATGGTACTGACATACAAACTAATGATCAATATCTGAAGAAGAAATTAATTGAAAAGAATTTAATAATACTGATTCACCCCCTCTCTCAGTATTATTTCCAACAATTGGTATCGGAGCAGGTCCTTCTGAAGAAGCTTGATCGCTTGAAGGAAGATCTATCATCATGAGCAACTACGAGAGGGAAGCATCAATTAGGCCACCAATTTTTGATGGGACAAACTTCGTATAGTGGAAGGTAAGAGTTACTGCCTATCTTCAATCTCTGGGTATAGAAGTCTGGGACATCATAGATACATGGTATACTTTTCCATCAGCAACTCCTATAGATTCAGTTGAGAAGAAGAAATATGAAACAAATGCAAAGGCGGTCAATACTCTATTAGGATGTCTATCTCAATCAGAATTTGTCAAGGTTATGCAGTATAAATCCGCAAAAGAAATATGGGACAAGATTTTTCTGAGCTATGAAGGAGATGATCAGGTAAAACGAGAAAAACTTCAAACCCTCAGACTTCAGTATGAAAATCTCAGAATGTACAATGATGAAAGTGTGGCTAACTATTTTCTTCGTGTAGATGAGATTGTTAATTGTATGAAAAATTTGGGTGAAGAAATAAAAGAGGTTGTTGTGGTTGAAAAAGTTCTAAGATCTTTGTCCCTTAGGTTTGAATCTAAAGTTTCTGCAATAGAAGAAAAAGAGAATCTACAAAGCCTTAAAATGTCACAGCTGCACGGAATTCTATCTGCTTATGAAATGAGGAAAGGAGGTCCATCAGATAGAAGAGAAGCTGCCTTCAAGGCAACAGGCAAAGGAGAGTACTGTGAGTCAGGAGAAGAAGAATAATCAAATTTTTTCAGAAATCTTCAACAAGGTACTGGAAGATTCAGAGGTAAGTTACCTTTCAAATGTTTTTCTTGTGGAAGAGTAGGTCACTATGCTGCAAAATGTCCTCATAAGGATAAGATTGACAAGGGAAGGAACCTGTTAGATGGAACAAGAGACAAAATGCAAATAAGAAAAGATATTATACTCATGAAGACAGTGATGGACTTTCAAATAGTGATGAAGATGAATGAGGTAATGACTATAAAATTTTAATGGCTTTTGAAGATGATGATTACATGGATGCTATAGATGTGGATGTATTTTATGAAGAGATTTCTAGACTCAAAACATGTTTAGAAGAAAAGAATGTGATCATTGATACTCTGCAATTCCAACTTGATGAAAAAGAAAAATTTCTTGAGAAGTTAGAATGTGAAATTGTTGGCCTTAGAAAATAAATTGAGAAAACAAAGGCTCTTAATCTTAAATTTGTTAAAGGATCTGAAACTCTGGATGAGATTATCAATGTACAATGTTCTCCACTAATCAAGACAGGTCTGGGGTATAATGGAGAAACATCTCAAGCATCCACCTCAAAGAGTTATCTCAATGTAGCAAGAAGGAATGAGCAAAAGCCAAATGGAGATCACCAGGTAAAACAGGGACGAATTACATCAAGAATAAACAAAGACTATTAGGTAAATCAGGGGCAATCCACCTTAAGGATGAACAAAAGCTACAACCAGCCACAGGTAAAATATTCTCAATTTGCCTCAAGAATGGATGACAATAGAAACTACAATCATTTGGCAGGTAGAGTTGATAATCGCAGAAGTTTCTTCAATGGCCAATGTTTCTTTTGCCATAACTTTGGCCACAAAGCAGCTCAATGTGTTGCCTATAAAACAATCATGACTAGAGAAGCTCAAAAACAAAGAAATATGACTGGGATCACGAAAAGGACTTATAATAACTTTTCGGCCCTTGAAAATGAAATTGAATGTTCTATTTGTAATAACTTTGGTCACGAAGATTCTGAATGCTGGAGCAGGTTTTGGCAGACAAAGAAATAAGCCTCAAGTACCAGAACATGGAGAATAAAGGAACCACAACCAGAAAGATGTGGGATAGCTTTTTATGCAGAAGGACAGGAAAATAAATGGTACATCGACAGCGGATGTTCGAAGCATATGATAGGTGATAAAGAAAAACTTGAATCATATACTGCTTTAGAAAAGGGAAATAAAGTTTCTTTTGGAAATGATACCCTTGCTGTCACATGGAATGAGTCGATCTTGTGGACAAGATAGACCTTCCTAGAATCTAATGATATCTAGTGACAAGCAAGCCAATCAAAAACTATCTTTCTCTAAATATGCATTTATAAACAAAGGCAATCAAGTGTTTAGGCCTACCTTGGGTCCAATGCCAGTTTGTGGAAGCCTCGCTCCTTTGATCCAAATGAGCTCCATCATTGCGAATCTGCAAACACAAACAAGCAAACAAATTAAATAGCACCCGAAAAGCCAATATCATAAAACATACTTAGCATGATGATCAAGGAATTCATGAAACAAATGACATAAGACAATTTGTTGAGAAAAATGAATCTGATTGTATTAATTCAAATCAAAGAAGAACTTTACAACTTGTGCCTTGATGCTATACAAGCTCCTCCCAAGGTCCAAGAAGAAGTCTCCTCTACTTTGACAAGTTTCACTCTCTTCCCAATGAAGCCAAAAAGGTATGTGATCTCTTCTCTCAAGCTTAACTAGGAAGTCTCAATTCCACAAGCATTTACCCTCAAAAATGTTCAGCTTCTAACCTCTCTAGCAACCAACCTAATGCCTTGATTTATAGTGCAATGGAGGGAAGTTACTAGGTCCTCCTTCAAAGGGATAAAGCCCTCCTTCAAAGGGATAGCTCCTCTCATCAAGGGATTAGCTCCTTCTCTTTTGGGATTCATGAACCACCTAAGAGCGACCAATCCACGTCAAAATTCCTTCTAGAATCATCTAGAATTAGCCCAAAGTGAGTTTTATAGAATAAACTTGTGCCTTTTTGACTTTCACAGGGGTCCGCACCCACTCCTTTAGGGACAGAGTGGGCAGGTCCATAGTTTTTGTGAACAGGGGGTGCGGGACCGCAGGCAACAGTGAGAGAAAGTGCGGAACCAAAGCTTTGTTGATGTTTAATGTCTTTCTCTCATCTTCAAAGCTTGACTTGAAGAGCTGAGGTCTGAGACTTGCTTAGGAGGACTGTACAAGTGATGATAGACCCATACTGACTGCAAATAGTCATGGTGACGATATTTTTGTGTAACACCTGCAGCCATAAAAGGAAAAGGCATTGCTTAGTTGAAAGAAAAGGTCAAAGCTAGAAATGTTTTGTATGTTGATGGCTTGAAGCATAATCTACTGAGTGTCAGTCAGATGTGCGATCAAGGAACCGAGGTAATATTTCGTTCAAATGGATGTAGTGTTCGTGATCTTAATACAGGAAAAACAGTGATCAAAGGCAGAAGAACTCCAAATAATCTATACATATTGAAGAAGGACAACAACAATGCTATTTGCGCAAGGATGATGAACACTGGTTATGGCACTGGAGGTTGGGGCATCTAAGTTTTTCACAAATAAGGAAAGCATGCAAATACCAGGCAGTTCGTGGTCTTCCAGATATCAAAATTCTAGACAACACCATATGCAAATCATGTTAGTTTGGTAAGCAAACCAGAACTAACTTCCCTGAGAAGGAAGGATCAGCCAGCAAGCGTCTTGAACTAGTCCATACAGATATATGTGGTCCATTTAGGACAAGGTCACCTCGAGGAGAAGAATACTTTATATTATTCATTGATGACTTCTCCAGGATGGTTTGGTTGGGACTTATGAAACAAAAGGACGAAGCATTCAAAAAATTCAAATCTTTCAAAGCCTTGGTTGAAAACAAATCAGATCACAAAATTAAGTGCCTCAGGTCTGACAGAGGTGGGGAGTTTACCTCAAATGAATTTTTCGATTTCTCTGAAGAACATGGAATAAGAAGGGAATTCCTACAACTAGGACTCCTCAGCAAAATGGAGTGGTGGAAAGGATGAACAGAACGGTT
This sequence comes from Pinus tabuliformis, assembly GCA_031772625.1. Classification (NCBI taxonomy): domain Eukaryota; kingdom Viridiplantae; phylum Streptophyta; class Pinopsida; order Pinales; family Pinaceae; genus Pinus; species Pinus tabuliformis. The sequence goes on from CM062816.1 coordinate 1,915,849,031, forward strand.
CAACAAATGGCTCATGCTATGCTTGATGAGTTTGGAACTCCCACAACCTTCTGGGGTGAAGTTGCATTTGCTGCGGTTGTTATTCTCAACAAAACAAATGTCCGAGTGAATAGCACTCAAACTCCTCATGAGCTCTGGTATGGTGAGACTCCTTCGGTAAAGCATTTCAAAATTTTTGGAAGCAAATGCTATATTAATAATAATGATGAACAGCTTGGTAAACTTGAACCTAGAGCAGATGAAGGCATTCTCCTTGGTTATTCTCCCCACAGCAAAGCATATAAGTGTTACAATAAAAGACTTGGAAGAATTGTTGACAGCATTGATGTAGTGGTTGATGAAAAAGGATACATTCCTAGGCAAGTAAATTATGAAAACATCGAAAAGGATGAAGACTACCGTCCAAATCAAACTGAAGATGAAGAAGAACCTCAAGAAGCACCAGAGGAACAGACAAGGATAGAAGATAAGACTTCATCCAGGTATGTTCAAAAGAATCATCCAGAATCTCAAATCTTGGGCAAAAGGAGGCAGGCGTACAAACAAGAAGAAAAATTGCAGAAGCTTCAAGCTATTTGGCATTACTCTCCTCCACTGAACCAAAAAATGTAAGAGAGGCATGCAAAGATGAATGTTGGTTCAAGGCAATGGATGAAGAACTTGAGCAGATCGAAAAGAAAAACACTTGGGAGTTGGTTCCTAGACCAAAAGATAAGAATGTCATAGGGACAAAATGGGTCTTCAAAAATAAGTTGAATGAAAATGGGGAAGTAATTAGAAACAAGGCCAGACTTGTTTGTAAAGGGTATGCTCAACAAGAAGGAATAGACTTTGAAGAAACTTTTGCTCTAGTTGCAAGACTTGAGGCCATCCGAATGTTCCTTGCTCTCTCAAGCTTTCAGAAATTCAAAGTATTTCAAATGGACATGAAATCAACCTTTCTGAATGGAGACTTAGAAGAAGAAGTATATATTGAGCAGCCAGATGGTTTCATTCTTGGGAATGATCCAAATCTTGTATGCAGACTGAAAAAGGCTCTCTATGGTCTTAAATAGGCTCCAAGGGCTTGGTACTACCATTTGGACAAATATCTTCATCAACAAGGTTTTTCAAAAGGATCAGCAGATAGCAATCTTTATATAAAAATTGAAAATGACAAATTGCTAATACTTGTTGTGTATGTAGATGATATTATCTTTGGCAGCAATGAAGAAGCCATGAGTCAAAGCTTTGCCTTGGTGATGCAGAAAGAATTCGAAATGTCTTTGCTTGGAGAGCTGACATATTTTCTTGGTCTACAAATCCAACAAAATGAAGGCGGTATCTTTTTGTCTCAAACCAAGTACCTCAAGCAGATTTTGAAGAAGTATGGCATGGAAGATGCAAAACCAGTATGTACCCCCATGGTTACAGGATGCAGCCTCAGTGCAAATGATGAATCAGCAGCAGTACATCAGCCAACCTATAGATCTATGATTGGAAGTCTACTTTATTTGATAGGTACCCGACCAGACATCATGCATGCAGTGGGAATAGTTGGAAGATTTTAGGCAAATCTAAAGGAAACTCATCTTCAGGCAGCGAAGAGAATTTTCAAGTATCTTCAAGGAACTCAAAACTATGGTTTATGGTATCCTAGAGATACAGATCTCACACTTCATGCTTATACAAATGCAGATTTGGCTGGAAGCGTGGATGACAGGAAGAGCACAAGTGGTGGTGCATTCTTTATGGGTTCCAGATTAGTATCTTGGTTCAGCAAGAAACAGAGTTCGATTGCTTTATCTATAGTTGAAGCGGAATATGTGGCTGCTGCATCTTGCTGCACTCAACTTCTTTGGATGATGCAGACCTTGTAGGATTTTCAAATCACTTGTACACCACCTATCTCCATCTTATGTGATAATACAAGTGCAATCAGCATTTCAAAGAACCCAGTCATGCATTCAAAGACCAAGCATATACCGATCAAGTATCACTTTCTCAGGGAACAAGTGCTTGAACAAAAGGTCAAGTTGGAGTATGTTCCTTCTAAGGAACAAGTTTCTGATATACTCACCAAACCATTGCCCAGGGAGACCTTTGAATACCTCAGGCAAAAGCTGGGGGTAGTTGATGCATCATCTTGTTGTTGAATCTCATCTGTTTCAGAGATTGTTGGTTGTACGTGAGTTCATATGGGGTATACGCGTACATTTGTTGGTTATGGATTGGTCAAAGTTCGAATGGCACAGGTTCAGGGGGAGCATATATAATGCATTGTTGGCATTATGGTAGCACAGAAGGAGAACATGGATGCTGATCTGAATATGGCTGCAATATGTCTCTATCTCTTTCATGGTCATTTATGGTGTATGGTGGATTATGGTTCTTCTTGAAGAATTTTTTTTTCTTTTGCAGATCTGGTCTATAGTCAGGGGGAGCATGATCAGCAGAGCAAAGACTTAAGCATGTTCTCAGGGGGAGCAAAACCCTTTGCCCTTGATGTCAAAGGGGGAGAATGACATTGAGGATCTTGAGGTTGCCATCAAGTCCAAAGGGGGAGATTGTTGGCATTATGATTCAGGTTTGGCGCTATGGCACAGGTGTTGTACTTGATGGCAACTCACTCAAGTGACAAAACTCTGTTCAGGCTCTCAAAATGATGGAAAATAAGGGGTTCGCAGGTGCCCCGTTCATAAGGTGCAGACCCACAGGTACGCCTACCAAGAAGTGCGGTCATACCTGCAGGTTCTCCGTTCAGAAGGTGCGGTCCCTCAGTTCACTCACTCCAATGCAGAGAAGCGCGCTCACGTGGGGTTTCTTATGTTTGGCCCTTGGTATTTAGCCCGTCGTTCTTGATCCTATGGTTTTGGCCCGTGGTATAGGATCTAAATTATTGAATCCCGGTTTGGATCCCTTGTATTGGTTTTCGATGGTTTTGTCCCATGGTTTGAATAAGGGCTTGCCTATAAAAAGGAAAGGAGATCACTTGGCTAGACACTTGTGAAAAAATGAATATCTTAAGATCTGAAATTTTGGGTAATCGGTTTTAAAGGCTAGATCTAAATCAAGGTGAAATTGAAGGCGAATCTATTGATAGGTCGTGATCTCTCGGGCGCATGATCAGATCTGTGGATCTGACTGTCTGTGGCACATTGGAGGACTGTTAATTTGGCCCTAATCAGAGGTTCGCAGGCGATCCACGGCGTGAGTGTGGGGGTCCGCAGCGCAGGAGAAGGCGCAGGTGCGGGGATCCGCAGTGCAGCAGAAGGCGCAGGTGCGAGGTACGCAGCTCAGAAGAAGGCACAGTGTAGAGGTATGCAGGGAAACAGAAGAACCAGTTGCGGAGGTACGCTGTCAGGCAGACAGTGCAGGTGCGGATCTGAGCAGAGGTACGCAGGGCAGCAGAAGGAGGAGGTGCAGAGATACGCAGAGCAGAAGACTACCAGGTGTGGATCTGTGCAGTTTAGACACAGAAGAGCTGCGGATATTCGCATGCCTCTATTGGTGAAGTTGCAGACCTATCTTGAAACATTTGTTGGCTATCTTTTATCTATTGCTGCAGAGTTCTGGGTTTAGATTTCTGGTATTACTTTTCTGTTTACAACATTCTGAGAAGTTGGGTGATTCATTGGTTGATTGTATAAGGAGATTGGGTGATTCGCATGTACTTGATGATTATTTGATCTTCTTGGATCCAGTCTGAAAATTAATGAAACGTGGTCCTTAAAGAAGTAAAAAAGCTAAGGGGGTTGTAGCTCCCTTCCAGGAGAGAATAGAAAACGAGAGAGGGTTGTAACTCTCTGCAGGTTGTAGCCTGCATACTAGTAAAGGACTGCACCAGTACAAAATCATTGTAAAAGAAGTTTCTAATTGAAAGAAGATAGAGACATATTGCAACAGGTGGTTTTCACCCACATTGGGTTTCCACCTTATATCTGGTGTTCTTTGGTGTGATTATTTGTTTTTCTTATTCTTGCTCATTATTATATGGTACTGACATACAAACTAATGATCAATATCTGAAGAAGAAATTAATTGAAAATAATTTAATAATACTGATTCACCCCCCCCCTCTCAGTATTATTTCCAACATCTCTGTGGATGTAGCCCTAATTGGGTGAACAAAGTATATCTGTTTTTCTCTTTTTTTTATGCATTTCAGTATTTTTTTCCATAATATTTTTCGTATTTCATTGGTCCATTGATTAATTTATAACAAATTTTCCAGGGGAATGAAATCTATTGAAACCACCCTTTCCTGCTTGCATTAATCTGATGAATAGAGATGTATTACAATTACTTTTCTCAACTGAGCACAACCTGTGAGTGAATAACCTATCTCTCTTCTCACTGAGAAGATCTGACTCAGACTTACTTTTATGCCTCTTCTTCAGCCCCTATTCCATTTCCTAATTCCTTGATAAATTAGGCCCTTATTATTTAGGAATTTCTCTGAAATTGATTGCACAATTCCCAAGGTTGATCATCTGACTTACTGCAACACCTGTACATTCAAGACTAGTCTACAACTAATGTTACACTTCCTTGGAATATCCACCATAGCTAGGGAACTCAAGTTCTCTACATGCGCTAGCTATTTTGGTTTGTTTGATCAGTTAATAGGATGACCACTGATTTTGACTGAAGTCCCACTGCACAACTGACCTTCCACTAGTTCTTCCAATAGTTGGAACTAGTTTAACTGAAAACAACTTGAGATAACTAACCTTGATTTCTAAAAATTAGCAATGACACATTCCTAACTAATCTGTAACTCCTCCAACTCGAATTTACTCAGTAAACACGGTGACACAATCCATGTCACACAAGTTAACTACATCCAAGTTTTTTGTTGATGTGCAAATTCAATTTTTCTCAATTTAATCAAGGTGAAATCAAATTGAGAAATTATTGTTGCATTTTTCAACAATCCCTCTCAGCAAGAAAGGGATCATCAACCACTCGTATCTTACACCTGTGGAACTCAAACTCCCCTCTTAAGAAGGCCTTTTTCAAAATGGTAGCATCTTTTTCCTCTATCAGAATGTAGTATAGAAAAATTATATGCCTCTCTACACAATCCTGTAAATGGTGATACCAGATATCTATATTCTTTGATTGATCATGAAATATAGGATTCTCATGGATCTTGATGTAATTATCATTATCACAGTAGATCAAATTTGGATCCATTATCTGACCAAAGATTCCAACAAGTATATTTCTCATCCAGATTGCCTCACATGTCACTTTACTTGCAATGATGTATTTTTCTTCCGCTGAGTTAAGCACCACATATCTTTGCTTCCTGTAGTACCATGAAAAAATTGTGGACCCAACATTGAAAAATTCCACATTATGTAATATTTTTGTGTGATAAAATCCCTACCCAATCTGTGTCTGTGAAGCAATTTAACTTCACTCCATTTGTCCATCTATACCATATTCCAAGCTGGGTAGTTCCTCTGAGGTAATGTAAAATATTCTTAGTTGCCTTCCAAAATAATTTGGTTGGCCTAACCATAGCTTAGCTCAACTAGCTAAATGCATAGCACATATATGTGCATGTGTTCACAAGATAGATCAATGAACCCACTAGCTACTGATAAATGGTAGCATCCACTTCCTCACTTGAAGTGGAATCCTCCTTCCTCTACTTGCTTGCTAGAGGTGTCTCCATGGGTTTTCAACTCTCCATCCACAACTTCTGTAGTATCTCATTTTCATACTTTCCTTGAGACACAAACAATTCATCATCGCCTTTCCATAATTCCAACTGGGGGAAGTAGTTCATGAGATGCATGTCATTCATTTCAAATTCCCTTACAAGTTCCTCCTTGCAAGATTCAGACAATTACTCATCACCAGTTAAAGTTATATAATAAGCATATAGGACAATAATAAGCAATTTACCTTCTACCAAGATTTGATATAGGTAGGCATCTGCTTTATTTTTGGTGAAGCCCAAATCAGTGAGAAAATCATTGATCATGGTGTACCAAGCACAAGTTGCTTGTTTGAGACCATAAAACACTCGCTTGAGTCTACACATTTGAGACTCTATATAAAATGTCTCAAAAATTCATGTTGCTTGATATACACCTCCTCATCAATAACCCCATTGAGGAAACTTGTTTTTGCATCCATCTGGTGGATCTTCCACCCCATCTTCATAGTTATTGCAAGAATTGATCTAATAGATGAGTGATCTGAAAATGGGGCACTTAGGCTTCTTGTATAATTTCCAAGAACCTCTCCCGCTCCCAAAGCTTATACATTCCCAAGTCCTTATGATTAACCAATGCGGAATTGATAATATGTGCTTGAAATAATAGGTGTATGCTTTATGTTTGTTTAAAATTTTTATGCTCTTTATAAATTCTATTGTTTGTGCTGATATGTAATTACATGTAATAGTGAAAACAGTGCAGCACATAACAAACACATACGACAACAACTTAATATGGAGTTCACCCAAAACTTTTTGGGTACATCTCCTTGAGCTCCATTCAACTTAACTAGGCTCTCTGGGATTATGGCAAAGTCCTTTTTACAAGCTCTTGGCTCAACTCCATTATTTTACACAAAAAAATGGGTTTAGATACCATTTTATCCCTTGCTCTTGAAGCTCTCGGCTCTAGCTCTAGCTCTTGGCTCTGGCTCTGGCTATTGGCTCTGGCACTTGGCTCTTGGCCCTTTGGCTCTGGCTTCTTTGACTTTCTACAACCTTCAGCTCTCTGGTTTTTCACTTGAACTTCAGGCAAACACAAATGCTCCCTCAGCTGCTCTGCATAGTAGCTTTTTGGCTTTCTCTACTCTCTTGCAACTACCTTCTACTATCTTCTTCCTCTGTTGCTCTCAATCGTGCTCCTTGGCTCTTTTGAGGCATCTTCCAGCCTTTTGGCTTCCCTGGCCATTTCTCTGTGATTCATTGTCCCTCTACAACTCTGTCGCTTCCAGAATGCATCATTGCTTGTAAAAACGCCCGATGTAGCATGGCATGATGATCAGGAGTGGTTACAAAAGGAAACAAGGTCGTTTCATAGGCGAAAATATGAAAACTGTGAAAAAATCCATTACACAGAGTTTTTCTGAAAATACACTATCGGACGTGTATTCCAGACGTGAAACTCCCTTCAATCGTCCCTAAATCCCTATCGAGTCTGCCATTAGGCATTAAATCAAATCGCACAAGCATATTGGGCAAAATCCCAAATGCATGGGAAAACACGTTAAATTGCTTTCTATCAGACTTCAAAATGTATCGAATCTGTCCTATTATTGCATCGGGTCCACCTTTGGTTGTTGTTGCACTCTCCACTATCGATCTACCGGATCTTCGATCCAATGGTTGATACACAATTTCAGGTGGCTTAAGGGTACAGAGGTTACCCGCCTGAAAAGATATTTTTCCTCTCTCCTCTGACAACCACGTGTCAACCAGCCTATGGGATTGGGCGGAGCCAGCCCAAAACCATTTACTGCTTGAGGCCCACCTGAAATTCGCCATTACGGAACTCAAAATCTCTACAATCAGGCTTATAAATCCCCTTGAGGTCCATTTTATCACTTCAAGTGTCATTTCTTTGTATTTTGGGTTTTTCATTAAAAAACATTAATACACAGAAAATCTGAATTTCCGGATTTCAAATTTTATGGATTGTGCTTATGAAATCTATTGGGTCCGACAATCTCTGATCGCCAACTTAATCTGGCCGTCCATTTATTTCAAGATCTGATAGCTGAGATTGCTCACCGCAATCACTATCACATGTTTTGTTGCACACGGCCTAGGGGTTCTGTGCATCACTGATGCCGATTCGCCGATCCTATCATCGGCAATCGATGTACCTCATGATTGCAATCAATGATTCCAGGGTTCCGATATCGCATGTGTGTCTGCCTCTGATCCAATCGATCAGATTGGCAGATCGGAGTTTCTTCCGCTTCTGCTTAATTCCATCCCTTTACCTTTTTCCGGTGTGATTTCCCGTTTTAGGGGTTCTTTTTCCATTTTTAGGGGTTTTTGCCTCTTTTTCCAAAGAACGAAGGGCATCTTCTGCATGCGATAACTTCAGCATCCTAAGTCCATTTTAATCCATTCAGGTTGCAGTAGATTCAGAATGAAAATATCTTTGCAATCGGGCTATTTCTAGGAACTTCCTTGGACTTTCATTTTTCCTCTGTGAGGACCACTTAGACTTAGGAGTCTATCCAAAATCCATTTTGGATCACGCCTTCCCACTAAAGAAATTTTGGTCTCCAAAAGACTGATATACTGATTTGAACAGTAAATGAGAGTAACAACACCCTCTTCTTTCAGCGTCCACAAAATTTCTTTGCATAGTGCCTCTGAACCAAAGTCTCTGACCACTTCCCTTCCTAGATGGGCTGGTCTTCCTAGGAAGAACTGTCCTCCTCTTTGCCTTCCTATAGAACTTCTACTAAAATGGTCATAGAAGGTGGTTTGAACTTCTTTGCCTTGATCATTGATCCAAGGTGGCTCAAACAAATGTGAAGTACATCTGCTTCACAAAACTTTCATTTGTACTTGTTTGACAAGTTACCAACAACAACTGTTAACAACAACAGAAACACATACAACAATTGGATGGCTTAACCTCCCGCTTCAATAAAAGAAATAGATTTTCAAATCTTGTGAACACTTGCATGTCTTAAATCTACATACAAATGATGGACTAGAAAACAAGCCCACAAAACATGCCTTTACACAAATGACCCTTTAAGTCAAGCATGTAGAAAAAGACCATTAGGACTCTTTTTCCAAAAGATGAAATACTTCATCATTATCACCATTTGGAGACTAAGTTAACTTCTCCCAAGTCAACATGGCATCACATGCAAGTCAAAGCAATCAACCCTGCAAGCTAATTACACATACATGTTCAAAAACAAGGAAATCATCAACATCCCTGTGTTCATGCATCTCATGCTCATGCATGCATTTCATCCTTCAACTTTCACTTAAACACACTGTACTTTCGAAGCTAAAACGAAATATAATGTTGCAGCAATAGTGCAAACAGATGCATTAATAGACATGCAATCTTAATCGGATAAGAACTCTAATCGCTTCTTACCAATCCCTTTCAAAGGTACTACCTTTTTCTACACATCAGCATGATCATGTGAATCATCCTAAGACACATCATCCATGGAATCTTCCTTTCCATGCTTGCCCTCTTCTCTTTCCACTTTCTTTAGCTTTTGTGGAAGCTGTTATCACAAAATCGTGTACTAAGGGCTGCTACTTAGCAAGATCTCATGTAACTATTTCAAACCAGGCTTTAGACTAAGGCTTAGCCTCCTTAGTTAGAGAGGGCTCTCTCACAGATTTTGATATGCATTAATAACAAGAAAAGATGGCTAACTCTTCAAACAGTACATGAAAATAAGCTGGTTGGAACAATAAAATAACACTTCTTCCATTGGGCTCATGGAGTCATACACTTCTATAGTAAACTATTGATCACTCAATCATAGAAGCCAAGGCATATAACGTTTAACACTCAAAACATCTCTCCAAAAAGAACTCAACTCATAAATAAACACAGGAAGTCTGAGCACTAGGTGAATTCAGAGTGATTGCATATTTAGTGAGCTGTAAAATACATAAAAGATAATGACAAAACCACACATGTTCTGAGCCTTAAACATATAATGAATCTTGGGAAGAAAAAGTAATTCTTGTATTACTGTCAAAGTCTTCTTACACAAGCTGATAAAAACTCTTTTTTTTATAAAATCTCCAACCCTTTCTTCATCCAACATTGATCCATATATAGGCAAACAAGCTTAACCACCTCGAGCTTCCTCCTCCAGCATGAGGGGAGCCTCGAAGGTGGCTATTGACTATCCCTATCTAGTGCATAACTAATTTATTAATTACAAACATGCTGAGCTGTAATTACACAAAATCCTAATCAAACTAAAACACTAATTCCATTCTCTTCGTATGCTTGATTCTTCTTGGATCCTTGACAGCTGTCCTCCTTCAGTTAGGCTGAGATGGCTGAGCTAAAGATGCAAGGAACGCTGACTTTGGATACCTGCTAGCGCTGATGGCTCATTTATCATCAGAATCAAAACACCTATTTTTAAGGTCCCTGTCTCCTACCATCCTTCGAAAATTCAGCAACATGTCCCAGCTCTTTTAATAACCCCAAGTATGGAATGCTGCCATGTTTCTGATGTGCTGTAAGTGGTATTGATATACAGGTGTTTCTCTTCCTCAACTCCCGCTCACAGTATCACAATAGCTGCTGTGCGTTTAAAATCACCACCTACAGCAGTTTCGTAGCGTGCTACGAAACTGCTGTGTGATTTTTAAACAACACAGTCTACCTCTAAACTCCTCACAAAATTGAATAGCTACTGTTGCCATTCTTCAGTTTCATTTCCTGAAAAAGGAGCACCAGATTTGTCTTGTCTTGACATCTGAACGAAATACTAAATAATCCACATTGGCCTTTCGCTCAAATTTCTGGTCTTCACTTATATCTATGAAATCAATCTGTTGGTGTTTCGCTTTTTACTTTACTTTCCTTTGCAATTAGCACAACAGAAGATGAGGGAATGAAAGCAAAAGCAATGTTTGACAATAATTGGAAGCTCCACATCAATGATCATTTTTCCATGGAATCGCAATTCCACCTGCCAAACAAAATCCTCACTGTTTTTGACCACCTTGTCAATTACTTTTGGATGTGTTAAAAATCTAATGATTTCCTTCCAAGGTCTGAATTTGAACTATAAATGATGCTATTGGAGGTTGCTCCTTCAACCGCTTTGAAGGTTCTGGAAAACATTGTACATATGATAACCTACTTCCTTCTATTGAAATGTGCCAATTCCACATCCTTATCTTGAAAAGATCAGACATCCTGTAGGAAATATAAGAAACCAGATTTTCTATTCTCCAATACCTTGATTGAATCTTCGGCCTCCTCGACCTTTAGACTTCCCAATGTTGGTGCATGCATCAACAGCTGCAAAAGCATCCAGCTTGCAGACACTCTGTTCAACAGCCACATGACAATCAACCATACACACACCCTGAGTAATTGCTACAGTGTCTTTCACATTGCAAGCGCTCTCATCAACTGTCACTGGAAACCCAATATTGACTTTCCTTTCTTCAACAGCCTCAATGAACTCAGCCTTGTAGGCACTCTCATTACCAGTTACTGGGGCATCAACCTTAGAAACACTCTCATCAATTGCCATGGGTTCTTCAACCATGCCCAGGCTTTCATCTTTTAAACCAGGTTCATCATTATGGCAGAAATTATCATTGACAGCCATAGTCGCATTAACACTGCGAAATCCTTCAACTGAGAAAAACGCATCAATCATTTGGTTCACTGTCGGTAGTGTTACAAGGTGAGTCAGAAACAATGCCATCTTTTAGAACCTCAGCGCCATTACAAACTTTAATCTCATGTTTGCCATGCCCCAAAGCATGCTTATGAGAAGCAAACGCTTCATTATATCCCCAGTGATTTTTTTTAGAAGTTTCATTCGATACTGTTATAGAATCCTTTACAAGAACTATCCCCTGCGCTACTTTACAGAATGCATCAGTTTCTGGAATTAAGATATGGTGTCTGTCAGCTGGTGCTTGAAGATGGATTTCTGAAACATGACTCGCATTGCTAGTTTCTTGTCTACCAATTTCACTTTCACAATTCCAACAATTTCATGCCCTGGCATCAATGGATACTCTGAATCATCATGTTCATTCCGGGTCCATACAACATCGGCGTAACAAACTCCACCATGAATTATCTTTAATGAGATATCATCAAGGCCTGGAACCCTTCGGATAAATTGGTAAGGCGACCAAACACCTGATGGATCTCGAGCTTCCCAAAATGCGGGAAAGTTGTGGCAACACGTTGCTTTACATTATCATCAAGGATATCACTATTAAGCAATCCATCCAAATCTGTCTTTGACAGCGCATATTCCCTACAGAGAACATCTGTCACAAGATTTTCGGGAGTTTCAGTTCCTTTAACAGAAATAACCACACACGGCAAATGGCGCAACACCACAGCAAAATATGCAGCAAAATGGACATTCTCTTCCAACATCTAGAAACATTATGGTTATCCAAACCACAAAAGGAACAAGCAATTATTTTCCCATCTCTATGTGGAAATTTATCATGCTTTACACAATCAAAAGGAAAATATTTAGAACCAGATTTATACCTGCCTCTTTCACCTTTATTGCCTTCATGAGGAGGTGAACTGAATGAAGAAGTGGCTCCTTTTGGAACACCATCAATATCTTCAAGGTTTTCAGAGTCTCCCCAATTCTTTGGTTCAAGTGTGTGCTTCTGAACACCTGCATCTTGCAAATGATGTTTCAAGCCATTGCATTCCTCTTGAATACAATCTTCACACTCTGTAATGCAGCCCCTTCTTGGAGCTACTTCAATGGCCTTCATGGTAGCTTTGGAACACTTTCCATAAGACTGTCCATAGCCAAGACCCAAATACTTAGGCTTTTCCTCAACCATTATTGGTTCAACAATACCTTGTGCATGCTTTCCCAAGCCCTTTCCTTCATAACCCATCTTGGACATTAGCTTGGAACCTATGACTTTGGTATTCTTTTCAAAAGAACCAATATAAGCATTCTTAGAGGAATTTGAAGACAAAATGGAATGGTTTACCTATTCTTCAAGCTATTACATGACTAAGGTTTCTTCAGCAATAAAGAGTTATGTTTCCAACTCATGCATACTTCTAAGGTTCGTATTTTCAATTTGAAGTTGCCTCTCTTTTTCCTATAATTTTTCAAAAAGAAACTGCTTCTCTTCCTTCATGGAATTCAACTACTCTCTAAGTATGTTGCTCTTCCTTCCATCCTCATACATTTCTCTCACCATATCCATCATGGTGGACAATTCTTGCTTCATGTCTTCATCAAAGAGTCTTGAGATGAAGAAAGAAGAATTTGAGGACTCACTTGTAGAAGTTGTCATTATGCCAATGACTTTTTCTTTCTTCTTGTCCTTCCTAGACTGAGCTACCAATAGCTTTCTCTTCACCTCTACAGACTTAAACAATAGTCAGTCTACAAAACAAGCATACAATTAACCTATGACTATTTAAACACCTTTTAGACAAGCAATATTTGCTCTGTCAATCAAGCATTCTGATATAACCTTCTTGAAGGTTTGGTTAATCAAAACTTAGGCTCCGATACCACCTGATCTGAAAATGGGGCACTTTGGCTTCTTGTCTAATTTATAAGAACCTCTCCCACTCCCAAAGCTTATACATTCCCAAGTTCTTATGATTAACCAATGCGGAATTGATCATATGTGCTTGAAATAATAAGTGTATGCTTTATGTCTATTTAAAATGTTTATGTGCTTTATAAATTCTATTGTTTGTGCTGATATGTAATTACATGTAACAATGCAAACAGTGCAGCAAATAACAAACACATACGACAACTTAATATGGAGTTCACCCAAAACTTTTGGGATACATCTCCTTGAGCTCTATTCAAATTAACTAGGATCTCTGGGATTATGGAAGAGTCCTTTTTACAAGCTCTTGGCTCAACTCCACTGTTTAACACAAAAACAATGGGTTTAGATACCATTTATCCCTTGCTCTTGAAGCTCTTGGCTGCTAGCTCTCATCTCTCGCTCTAGCTCTCGGCTCTAGCTCTGGCTCTCAGATCTAGCTCTAGCTATTGACTCTGGCTTCTTTGGCTTTCTGCAACCTTCAGCTCTCTAGCTTTTCACTTGAACTTCAAGCGACCCCAAAGGCTCCCTCAGCTACTTTACACAGTAGCTTTTCGTCTTTCTCTACTCTCTTCCAACTGCCTTTTGCTACCGTCTTCCTCTGTTGCTTTCAATTGTGCTCCCTGGCTCTTTTGAGGCATCTTTCGGCCTTTTGGCTTCCCTGGTCATTTCTCTGTGATTCATTGTACCTCTACTGCTCTGTCACTTCTAGAATGCATCATTACCTGTAAAAATGTCTACTGCAGCGTGGCATGATGATTAGGAGCAGTTACAAAAAGAAACAAGACCGTTTCATAGGCGGAAATCTGAAAACTGAGAAAAAATCCATTACACAGAGTTTCTAGAAAATACACTATTAGATGTGTATTCCGGACATGAAACTCCCTTTAATTGCCCCTAAATCCCTATTGGGTCTGCCACTAGGCACTAAATCGCATTGCACAAGCACATTGGAAAAATCCTTAATTTGCTTTCTATCGGACTTCAAAATGTATCGAATTCATCTTATTATCACATCAGGTCTACCTTTGGCTACTGTTGCACTCTCCACCATCGATCTACAAGATCTCCGATCCAATGGTCAATACACAATTTCAGGTGGCTTAAGGGTACAAAGGTTACCCGCCCGAAAAGGCGGTTTTCCTCTCTCCTCCGCCAGCCATTTATTAACCAGCCTATGGGATCAGGCGAAGCCAGCCCAAAACCATTTACCTTTTGAGGCCCGCCTGAAATCTGTCTTTACGGAACTCAAAATCTCTGCAATCGGGCTTATAAATCCCCTTGGGGTCCGTTTTATCGCTTTGGGCGTCATTTCTTTGTATTTTGGGTTTTTCACCAAAAAACATTAATACACAGAAAATCTGAATTTCCGGATTTAAAATTTTATAGACTGTGCTTATTAAATCTATTGGGTCTGGCAATCTTCGATCATCAATTTAATCCTAGCTATCCATTTCTTCAAGATCCGATGGTTGAGATTGCTCGCCACAATCACTATTGCATGTCTCGTCGCACACAGCCCAAGGGTTCTGTGCATCACCAATGCCGATTCGCCAATACGATCATTGACGATTGGCGTATTGCATGATTGCAATCACCGATTCCAGTGTTCCAATATCGTATGTGTGTCTGCCTCTGATCCGATCGATCAGATCGGCAAATCGGAGTGTCTTCCACTTCCACTTAAGTCTGTCCCTAAGCCTTTTTCCGATGCGATTTCCCTTTTTAAGGGTTTTTTGCCATTTTTAGGGGTTTTTGCTTCATTTTCCAAAGAACAAAGGGCATCTTCTACATGCAATAACTTATGCATCCTAAGTCCATTTTAGTCCATTCAGGTTGTAGTAGATTTAGAAGGAAAATATCTCTGCAATCAGGCTATTTCCAGGAACTTCCTTGGATTTTCATTTTTCCTCTGTGAGGACCACTTAGACTTGGGAGTCTATCCAAAATCCATTTTGGATCAATGAGTACCTTGCTATAGGAGAAAAGGTATCCTCATAGTCAATTCCCTCAACTTGAGAGTACCCCTTGGCCACAAATATGACCTTATACTTCTCTATGCTTCCATCTACTACCTGTTTCACCTTCAAGATCCATCTCGAACCCACTACTGATTTATCTGATAGCCTTGGGAGCACTTCCCAAATACTACTCTTTACAATGGATTTGTATTCCTCCACCATTGCATCAACTCATACAGGTTTATCTACTTCTTCCTTGAAAGAGGATGGCTCAATCTCTACAATATCAGTCATTAGATCCATGTAGCTAGTGTACCAATTAGGTGACCTTCTCTGCCTGTAGAAATTTTAAGGATCTCCCACCACTATCCCTCGCATCCTACACAAGTCTATCGACTTTCCTAGTCCTTTTCTTGCTTTCTATGGATGGTTTTTCTTGAGTGGATGTCTCCACTCTCTACTCCTCTACTTTTGGCTACTCCACAACTCCTTGAGGCTCATTCTTTATAGATAAAATATCCTCTTCTTATGGGATCAAAATCTCCCTCTCATGAGAGCACCACATGGCTTTCTCTTCATCACATTTTACATCCTTCACACAATTTTCATTCTGAAGGATAACAAGTACACACGTTAGTTGTGAGGAGTTTCTATGTAACCCACAAATACCCCCAATTTTGTTGTTGGCTCAAGCTTCTTCCTAGATTCTTTGGAGACATGGTAGTAAATAGAGGCTCAAAAAATCCTAAAGTGCAACACATCCATCTCTCTCCTAGAGAAATCCTCCAGTGTAATCATGCCCAAAATCTGATGATGACTCTGGTTATGTAAATAAATTGTTGTGTTGCATGCTTCAACTCACAAATTCATAGGTAGGCCTTGGGCATGCAACATAGCCCTCGCAACTCCCACAATGCTATGATTCTTTCTCTCAACCACCCATTCTGTTATGGATTGTAAGGTGCTGTCAGCTCTTGTCGAATTCCTTCTTTCACATAGAAATATTTTATTTCACTCGACAAGTACTCACATCCATTATTTTGAGAGCCTTCACCTTCTTGTCGGTTTCTTTCACAACTAGTGCCTTGAATTCTACGAACTTGGATAATTTATAATCTTTCCTTCACATGAAGAATATCCATCACTTCCATGATAATTCATCAATAAAAATGAAAAAATATTTATTTTTGGCAGTGGAAGTTATCAAGAAAGTTCCATAAACATCAGAGTGGATCCTTTCTAGGACTGCATGTGCTTTGCTGTCTCAATCATTGAATGTGGATTTTTTGTACCGCAAGGTAAATCCTTTGCATACATCCTACTACTCAAGTGATCATTTAGGGAGGCCAGTGGTTATTTGCTGCATAATATTCAAGGTACCATGATGAAAATGGCCAAGTCTTATGTGCCAAAGTTCACCAACATCACGACCCTGCACTTTCTCTGCCTTAGTCCTTAATGTAACATAGTCTTCCACATCTAGCTTATACAAGTTCTTCACATAAACCCAAATTTTCTTCACCTATCCCATGGCTATATGTCTCAGGAATTTTTTCCTTTGTTGAAGATCACATCATAACCAATGTCTTCCAAAACTACAACAAAGATGATATTTTCTTTAGGCCCAAACCAAACATGACATCCTTGAGTTTGAGAGGGGATCATGAATCCCTCTGAAGGTAACTGTACAAAGGTTGATCACACTATACATTTTTCATCCCCTAGCTCGATATGCATCTACAAATATGTCTCCTCCAAGTCACTGAAAAGTCTCTACACCTTGTCATGTGGAATGATGCACCTAAGTCCAAGTACCACATGCTCCCCATCATTGTGTTGGCCATGCATGCGATAAGGGTGAATTCAAGCTCGAACGATGAAGTCAAGGCTTCACCTACTGCTCATCCTTAGGTCTTATTGCTTACCTTTTTGTGTGGACACTTTGTGGCATAGTGTTTGAATTCATGACAATGGAAGCATTTATTTTGGACAAATATTTCTTCTTGCCCCCTTGACTGGATTCTAGTTTGGTTTGAGACTTCTTCCCTTTTCCTTTCTTTCCCTTTCCAAACAATGGAAATTTTTCTTCATCATCTCCCTTGGATGAAGTCCCATCTCCGGTATTTTTCCTTACTTCCTCCTGTACTAAATCATACCATAAGAATTCCCAATCTGGTGGTTCCTCCCTCCCGTTCACTTAATTTTGGTAGCTATGCTAGCTATTGAGAATTCCTAGAAGGTCTAGGCTTACCAAATCATCATCTAAAATAGTAACATAAACTGCTACAAGCTCATCATGAACTTGCATGAACATGCTCAGATATTATTGAATAGTGTCATTCTTATGCATCTTGATATTTCAAAGTTTTTCCTTGAGCGCCAATTTCCTATGGTCACTATTATTCTGGAATAGATATGTTAGTGCCTACCACATTGCAGAAGGAGTTTCTTTCCTATGGATATTGGTGACAATGTTGTCCTGTACTCCCTCCAATATTATTCTCCTCGCCTTGGCTACATATTTATTCCACTGAGTAAGGTTATGGGTATCAGATGCTTGTGGTTTTGAAACATTTGTCTTAATGTATTCTAGCAATCCATTGTCATCCAATACCGCCTCCATGCAATCCTTCCATGTGATGAAATTAGAGTTTCCTTCCAAGGCATACTCTAGCCATAGCCCATTGAAGGTCATCATCTCAACTCTGAAGAGATCCTGCTACATTGAAGTAAAAATTCGAAACTCATGAGAAACAACTTCGAAATTCCTGCTCTAATGTGAATCCTACTCCGATACCATGTAGAAATTATGGTGTACATTTGCAACTTCTCATGAATTTTTAATCAAAGTCACAAAACACACACCTACTTCTCCATGGAATTTAATTCACAATTTATAACATCAAACACAAACCTGAAATGATAAATAATAGACATGCACACAGTGTTTCTCCAGGGGAAAGAAATCTGCTAAAAACCCCTTACCTACTTGCATTAATCTAATGAATAGAGATGTATTACAATTTATTTTCTCAACTGAGTACAACCTGTAAGTGAATAACCTATCTCTTTTCTCACTGAGAAGCTTTGACCCAGACTTAGTCAATTTACGCCTTTGTTTGAGCCCCTATTTCCTTACGTAATTCCTTGAGAAATTAGAACCCTATTATTCAGGAATTTCTCTAAATGGATTGTACAATTGCCAAGTTTGATCATCTAACTGCATGCAACACCTGTAAACTCAATACTAGTCTACAATTGATGCTACACTACCTTGGAATCTCCACCGCAATTGGGGAACTCAAATTCTCTACATGCACTATATATTTTGGGTTGATTTATCAATTAACTGGATGATCACTAAGTTTGCTAAAGTCCCACTGCACAACTGACCTTCCACTAGTTCTTCCAATAGTTGGAACTATTTTGACTAAAAACAAATTGAGATAATTGATCTTGAATGCTACAAATTAGAAATCACCCATGCTTAACTATACTCTAACTCTTCCATCTTGAATTTATTGAGTAAACTGGGTGAAACAAGCCATGTTACATAAGTTAACTACATCCAAGTTATCTTCTGATGTGGAAAAATCAAATTGAGAATTTTTCGCTACATTTTTCAAAAAATTCATTAACCATTAAGTATGCAGTAAATAACATATAAATAATAGCACATAAGCAACACACGTAGAACATCGGGATTTTAGGTGGAAACCCAGTGTAGGAGAAAACCACCACTATCGTCCTATCTATCTTCTTATTTTGTTATAAGGAAAACCTTCATTACATTTTGTAGTGGCACAGACTCTTACCAACCTGCAGGCACCCACCCATAGGAGGCTACAACCTCCACTCCTTCTCCAACACTCACCGGAAGGGAGCTACAACCCCTTAATCTCATTTACCAACTCCTACTATAAGGGAGCACCTACCCCCTAGTTACCGTTGGAAGGAAGCTTCAACTCCCTCATTGAAGGCTCCAACCCTCATCACCCTTTGTGGACCATGTTTCATAATATTTCATATTGGATCCACCTTGTTTATAAACACAACTCAGATTTCACAACCTTCACTATCAAAATACATTCAGATAGGAGCATCACTATATCCACATATCTATCATTATTAGTTACTTAATAAGTGAATCAATCAATCATATATTTCATCGTTTCTTCAAATATTTCAGATATGAGTCTACTTCTTCCTCCCTAGAGCAGACTTGTTTCAGATCAAATATCATTTGAACAACTCTTTCATTTGCACACCTAACACCTTGATCTCCATCTCGTTATATATATTTAGCCTTAGTCAATACCTTAGATAAATCCCTTGGCAATTTTGTTAGTATTCATTGATGGGATCAAATAAGCAGTGTCGCAACCATTACTATGGACCAATACCATGGTAATGACCCATGGTATCTAGATTACTACGGTTTAGATTATGTACATGACTTTTACTTACAATACCTACGTATGTATGTGAACCTTCTTCATAGGATTTGTATATACTTTCTGAAACTTCACATTTATCATCAATTTGTAATATAACTACCATTTCTTTATTCATATCCTCTATAGCATCTATACCAATCTGCATGAGTTCCATAGTCATCAATGTTGACATCAAGTACATATTTATTAAGCAGGTTTCCATCAAGGACAACATAATAGCGATAATGCCAACAATATCCCCCTTTGGACTTAATGGAAACCATTTTGGTATTTGGACACCACCTGCAAACATCTGCAAACACACATGCAAACACCAAGTCTTCTCTCCAATCACTCTCTCCAAACACCAAGCTTCTCTCCCCCTTTGACATCAAGGGCAAAGGGATGAACCATACTTTATGAATTAATTTCCTTGTAGTGCTCATTGCTTTAATTCTAATCAGTTGAATATGAAACATGAAATTTATATTTTGACCATGATCCCCCAAAGCATATGTTGAACCTTATGAATATATTCAATAGAGTACAAGACTTTATGACTCAACCAAATATGACCTTTCCTATCACTAATGACTCATAATTACATTAGACACCCAACATATTGGGTTTATGTATTAGATCCAAATCTTACATCAATGTCCCAAAATAATGGGATTACATCCATAGCATGACTTGACCCCAATAGCCCATACATGATTGAATTTTACAATGATTTACAACATGGGTCTTTTCATGGCCTTTACATCAAGATATATACATGACACTTATAACCAAAAATAGGAACCTCAATAATGAGGTAGAAAGACCATGATATTCATCAACAACCACCATGCATGATATAGGAATCGAAAACATAAACATATGATAACAACAACATAGACAACATCACGAACATCCTTAACACTTAAGATAAGACAATGTCATACCAAATTATCCAATATCATCAATATGTGACCAAATGTGAATTTCTTCCAAGCATCATCAAGCAAATATGACAAAAGTATAAGATAATTCAATAAAGCTCAGTCAACAACTCATCCCCTTGACCTCATGTGCTCAAGGTCAACACACTCTCTTCATAAGCAGCAACATCAATCTCTTGAACCACGACAACATAGGTAGAAGTCATACGTGTGGTGGGCTCCAGTATTGTAGCAATAATGCTACAACTCCTGGAACTCCCTTCTTTAATTTTATCAACCCGGTAGTTCGTAACAAACTTGGAAGCGACGGTGCTGTATGCACAAGTACTAGCTCTTGCCGCAGCTGTCACTTGGTCAGATGGCACAAGTCCGCTAGGGGCTCAAGCCAACTTCTATGAGCTCTTAGAAGAATCTTTTTAACTGATGGACGAAAGCTAACTCAAAGGAAGCTAATCTACTTGCGAAAAGAAACTGAAAGCCAAAAAGAAACACAAACCCTAGCAAACCCTAATTCTACCAACTAGTCCTACTGATGCAAAAATGAGAATGCAAACTACGAGAAGAGATGCCATTACTTCTAGGAAGGTAAAATGCATGTGTCTAAGTTATCACTATCTGAAGAAAACATCTTTTTGTATTTTTGATGAAGTTATTAGAATTATCATGCATGTGCTTCTAACTAGTTTTCCACTGTGCAGGGATGGATCAAGGGATGAAATGCTTTGGGAAAGGTTGGGATGGTACAGAGAGGGTCTAAGGGATCCCTAACATTCTTTCTGAGAGTTTCACAAAGTCTGGATGCCATGAAACCGTGTTTATGAATTTCTACAGGAAGTCTGCAGGGGTTTCTACAGGATGTTATGTAATTCTTCTACAGGATGTTTCGAAATGGGATTTTTGAGGATGGGTGATTGATGGAAGATGCATGGATGGTTATGGAGGTAGGATGGGGGTCTGAAGTGACCCAGGAACTGATGGATGGAGTGGTGAGATGATATGTGGAAGGCTGATTTGGCTTTAAGGTAGTTGAGACAACAATGGTGAAGAAGGTAGGGTTACTTGGGCAAGAGGATGGGAGATGAGGAAACAGACTTGGTGATGGAGGAGCTGATCTGGACAAGGCTCAGATGAACGAGGAGGTGATGAAGGTGCCCTGCATAGTGTTTACCTGATCAAACCAACTACGTCTTGCATACAATCAAAATATCAGATGATCTATCTAAAAGTTTAATGAAATCAGTGAACAACAACCCTCTTCATGACAAGAATCATGTACAACATGTGAACAAAACATTATCAAAGAGATATAAATGCATGACTAACTCCTACCAATCTATCCTAAACATAAAAAGCTACTTTAACCAACAAAAACAACCAAAATAACAAAGCAAGATCTAAAGAGCAGATTTTATTTTAAGAACGCAGCAAACACACATAAAGATAAATAGGGGAGGTACTGGGCGCTTGAGATGGGCCCAACCCCAAGAGCTACAGCCTCCCAAGAGAGATTTAGAGCTGGTGCAAAGCTGAATTCATCTTTATTAATCAAGAATGAAGAGTTACATCAAAACTGTCCATAAGGAGAGCTTGAGAATGAGCTGAAAGCAAAGCTAATCTATTGCATACAAATCGAATGACAAAATGACTACAACAAGGCTATGAAATGACTAACTACTAGCTACTATCTACTGGCTAACTAGATAACATCCACTGGCTACACTGGCTAACCAAATTGACTAACTGAAATGAGGTCTTAAGCCCTCTTATTTATACAATTTGAGGACCCAACAGTCCTCCTAAAATTTAGGGACTCGGCTGCCCAAGACTTGTAGTTAACAACAGTCCTACTTGACTTGCTTGGCTGCCCTTGTGCTGATTGATTCGGTGGCCCTTGAACTCCGAGCTGATGGTGGAGAATTCGAGGTAAGGGCCCATAAATGAGGGGGACACCTTCCTACAAATCCTCTAGCTTGTTCTCCCACGAATTTGGCTGCCAAGTTCTCATTAAGACCTTCAATTTTGTCTCCAAGTGGACCAAAAAGGCTACACAAAGCACCCATTAGACTTGTTGGCATAATGACTAACCAAATTCACTCTATTAACATAAAAATAATAAAAAACATGCAATAAACCAATGAGAATGGTGGATTAAGTCAAATTAGGAGGTTGAATGAGCCCAAATAATTGTCCATTTTTGGGGCTCATCAACGTGCAAAAGAGTACCTTCATCATCACAAATCATTGAGTAGAATAGAACTTATCAACATCATCAACAACCAACACAACATAGATATCTTCAAGATTTAGCAAGGATAGGACACCATTCACAGCTTTACCAAATGCAACTCAGAAAATCATCCATAAGATCACTATATTCAACTTGTGCATCATTGATAACCCATAACATAATGATAACAACATATGTATCTTCAATAGTAACCACATAAAAATCATGCATCATCAATGATATATACTCATCATAAACATCACCACACAATAATGAGTTCTCAAGAAACCATAATGCCAACAATGAACTATTAGAAGCATAGAAGATTATCCCCTTGAATTTGTGCCAATGTTTTGACTGTTAATTCTAATATTATAACCATCTTATCAAACAAAAAATGCACCAAATAACAATTTCATCAAAAACAATATAATATTTTGCAACAACAACCCATAAACGCGTCATGAGCCAATACCCTAAGCAACATAAGGGCATCAACAACAGTATAAAATAAATCACATCAAAACCAAAATGCCAATAATGACTAATGGAAGAAAAAGTGAAGCCCCCATTGAATCTATGCTAATTTTGTTTATCTCAGAGAAACATACAAGACTGTATAGATCAAAGCCTGCATTTGCAGGTGATTGTCTTTCATAAGATCCCCATACAAAAAGTAAACTGAAAATTCCTTATAGCCAAAACTCCCCTTGAACTTGTCTTGTTTGTTCCTATTCACTGTTAATTTATCAAATCCAATGTTAGTGATAAATTAATCAAAACAACATAGGGAATAATCCTTAAGATACATATGCATCACTCCCCCTAGGATCATACACCAGTGATCATGTGGACTTGATAATCATCACCTATTCTGCATGAGGTTATGTACCTCACATTCACTTTTGTAGTCACTATTAGAAGTATACCATTTAATAATAAAGGACTGTAGTAGAGACAATATTCTTTACGTCTCTTACTGATGTTCCTTCTTCCTCCAAATCTGCTTTCAATTTCTAATCATGTGCTAGAACTTTTGGAACTTATCCCATCCTCCTCTTGACTTGAAATTAGTGACCTTATGCCCAAATGAGTGGTGATGAGCCTAATCATTGGGTAACTATATGGACCTTAATCCACCTCCTAGCTTAGTCAAATCAACTCTTCTCACAATTTATTACATATTTTGATTGTATTTGGTTTAATGAGATGAGTCAAAGTGAGATATTATGCCTAGTGGAGTAATGTGCAATGATTGCAGGTTTGTGAGAGAAAATCATGGAATTTTGGCTAATTAAGGGCTGAAAATAAAATGACACAAAGAGGAGAGATTGTAGGAGGTAGATCCTCCTCATTTACTCCTCCCTCATTCAAATATTCCTCCAACAATCACACTAGCTTAGAGTACAAGCAGCCAAGTCATGGAGATCAAAAGGTAGCCAAGCAAGTGACAGTTAAAGAGCTAGATTATCTCGATTTTGGGAGCTGAGCCTCCCTAGATTTAAGGAAGTCATTGGAGACTTCAGTTGTATAAATAAAGAGGCCTAAAGCCTCATTAGGATTTGAATTTTTGTTGTAAAAACACTAGTCATTTTCGAGTTCAAGACTTGTGGAAGACATTGCTATGTAATTTTATGTTTTGATAATGAGAATGAATGTTTCATTGATCTAGAACTAAGTTAAATTAGAGGGCTGAATCTCTTGGGTTAGTTCCCAACCCTAGTAGCAAAGGATCCTTTTCTTTTATTTGTATGTTTCGATTGATTTCATAGATTAATGGTTGAATTGTCTTTAGAATTATTTCATTGCAAGTAGTGTAGATTTGATTAGTTTGCTTATTAGTTTGCTTCCATTTGTGCTTTACTTCAGCAGTAGTTTAGAAGAGATAAAGGAACATCAAAAATTTGTCAGTAGGTGGTTTTGACCTCACTCCTTCCTTCAGGGATCATGGTTTGAGGAAACAACTCCTATGGAACCCCAAAAAGACATAATTCTACTTTCTCATGGAATTTAGGGTTTTCTGTACTTCGGCCAGCATTTGATTAGTTTTCAAGAGTAGGATTTAGTTCTCATTTATTCTATCTTTAGTATTACTTTATGTCTCATCATTGTTCCATCTTATTCTGCAAGTTTTCCTCATGCATGAAGTAGGCAGCTAGCTCATGAAATTTTGTTTTCCTTAGATAATAGAAATTCTTCTTGTTTACATGATTTTTGGATAGATGTCAATGTTTGATGCAGTGCAGGAGTTTCAGTAGTACATAGAGATGTCATGATCAGAAACCTCATCCCAACCTCATCCATCCATGATCATTCCTTCCTTTCACTAAAACCCTCACCAATTTCATCATTTCACAAGAAAACTTCTCCAAGCTTGTTGAGCAAATCCAGCCATCTCCCAACTCTCGTTTTGAGTTCTGAAGTGATCCTAGGCACTCCCTTGCCTCGTTACATCCACCAACCACCTTCCCTAACCCTTCCATCACCTTCAACATCCATCCTTTTTCTCTCGGTTGTATCTTGTAGAAACACAGGGGATTCTATAGGTTTTCAGGATATCATGTAGAATGCATTAGGACATCCTGTAGGTTGACCCGTAGTGGCCTGTTTTGAGGCGAATTGAGGAAAAAGCCTCTAGGAAGCTAGAAAAGGACCCCTACTAGTCTCCCCAACTTTCTAACCATTTACCATCATCCCTAAGCCACCTGACACATCACCAAAAGAGATTAGCTTTCACACTTTCACATATTAAAGGGACAAAAAGAAAAACAAATTTATTTTATTCATTTACATGCACAGCAGTAGAATTTTTGATGTTTTGAATTTTCATGATTAGGACAATAGGATTGCGTACATGTTAACTTAGCATTCTTTTGAAGCATAGCTTCTTAGCAATTAGTTAGAAAATGGTGTGTTTAAGCATTTGATTTCAGTCTTTTTCCTCACTGCGTAGACAAGCTTTCTCTTAGTGTAGACTTCTCTTTTCCTTATTGGTAATCAAGCTTCTTCTAAATCCATAGAGGTCTGGTTTGAAAAACCTTAGTGGTCTATCACCAGCTTAGCAGTGACAAAGAGCAGACCCATCACATTTACTTGTGTATACAACACTGTCACCTCCAAGTTTATACAAACCCCCCGTTGATAAATTAAAGTTGGTAGCCCCAAGAGTTGCAACATTCTTGCTACAATATTGGTGCTCATCACTTTTTGGTGCCGTTTTCGGGAAGGTGTCTGAGTAATATGTGATTACTGATTTCTTTCTTCAATTTCTTGTCTGTAATATTATGCTATTAGCTTCATTTTGACAAAAGTAATTTAGATTGCTTTCTTTTCCATTCAGCATTCTTTGCTTTCTTTCCCATTCTGCAAGTTAGTTTTCATTCAAGTAGTTAGTTTTCATTCATTTTTGAAAAATTAATTTATATTTCTTTCTTTTCCATTTAGCATTCTTTCTTTCCTTTCCATTCTACATTCTTTTCTTTCTTTCCCATTCTGCAAGTTAGTTTTCATTCAGTCTGCAATTTCAATTTTTCAATTATTTTCAAAGCTTGAAAAAAACACAAAACAAAACAAAAAACACTTTTTCTCATGCCTCATAGGAATAGGGATAACTTAGGGAAATTTTTGCCAAATAGCCCCACTGCTTCAAACAGCAAACCTTCCCTCTTCTTCGGTGGTTGTGAATTGGAAGAACCCTTAGGTGAACAACCAGAAATATCTGAAGAGCCTACAGGGGGAGAAGAAGAAGAAGAACCCATTCCAGTTGACCCAATGGCTGAAAATAGAAATGACAAAGGAAATAGAGAAAGGGTTGAGGGTGCCTCTCCGATCAGAGAAACTAATGGGGATACTAATATGAAGAAGATAAGCCCCTCTACCCTTCCTCATTTCCATGGCCTGACCTCAGAAGATCCAGACACTTTCTTGTTTGAGTTTGTTGTCATATGCAGAACCTATGATTACACCAATGATGAGCAGAAGTTAAAACTATTCCCATCCACTCTCAAATATTTAGCTTTGCACTGGTTCATGGGTTTATTTGGGGATAGAATCACAAATTAGGCTCAGATGTAGCAAACCTTCAACAACAAGTATCGAGACTACTGCAGGTCCAAAGACACTAAGGAAGAAATTTTTAAGATGACCTTAGGGCATGATGAATCCCTATAGGATTATGAAAAAAGATTCCAGCTTAGCTACAAAAGGACTAGGTGCACACTTGACCCTGAGTCACTAAAGCTAGTCCTACTTACAGGGGTAAGGGAAGATCTCCTAAACCTGCTATCAAGAGGGGACATCTACCAGCTACCCTATGAAGATATCAAGATTGTCTTTAGGAACCATTCTAGGGTAGCTAGGAAGAAGGGTAGGGGTAGTCAACCAATGGCCAGTCCATCCTCTTCCACTACATCCATCAAGGTGAAATTGGGAACATGATGGAAGATTTCAAGAGTGAGATGCTGCAATCCCTTGCCCTACAGATGGACACTATGCACATTAAGAGAAAACAGGAGGAATCAGAGGGAGCCTTAGCCATTTTCTTCCCTATATGCACAAGGAGGCACCTAAGGAATGAATGTCCATTGAACTCGATTAAAGTCTGCTCAATCTATGAAGAAAACCACTCCACAGACAAGTTCCCTTCTCTACCTAGACTAAAATTTGTGTATCAGGGACTTGAAGGGGTGATTGAATAGCTCTGCTACATAAATCAAAGGAGACCTCATGGGCCTTGGCCATACCAGTAGGGTATGCAAGGGTCATCCCATGCCTATTACAACCCCAACCAGACCAGATCCATTCCATCTTGGGGGTTCCCCACTCATCCTTCCTAGTCTACACCTCCTCCTTGGTCCTTTGCACCTCAGTATCATTCCTAGCCAACTAGCGAATCATTTCAGCCTTATGCTCCACCATAGGCTTAGTGGAATGCACCGCCCTAGGGGTGGAGGCCCCCATACAATAATTCTCTAGCTTTATTTCCTTCACCACCTACTCAACCACATCTTTTACACCCTGCTCAATCTAAACAATCCCAGATGACTGCCCAACCAAATCTGAACTCGAACAACAGACAAGCACAACAAGTGTGCAGTGGAGAGACATCCTCTCCTGCTTATGTTGTGGAGATTCAGGAAATCAACCTAAGATCTATGAGAGTACTCCCAGACAACCAATCTCTACCTCCACCTAGGGATAGTAAGGAAGAAAGAGAGGAAAGTGTGCCTAAAGTAAATCCACCACCCTTTCCTAAGAGATTAACTCATACAGTCCAGCCTAACCCAAAAGAGACTAAACTTCTAGGAGAATTGAAAAATCTCTATGTCAAAATTCCACTTCTCCAATCTATAAAAGATGTACCTATTTACAACAAGTTGATTAAGGAGAAGTGCTTCAAACATCTAGAGAGGAAAAAGAGAGACACCCCTACCATTAATTTCATTCGATAGCTGTCTGACTTAATGCTGGGGCAGGTAATTTTCCCAACGTATTTGGGCCCTAGAAGCCCTGTAGTAGATGTGCACATCAATGGCACCATTTTCCCACACACTATGATTGATATTGGGGCTTCCATTAATGTGATGACCAAGGACACCATGCTCAAGCTCAACCTCCAAGGTTCATTGAGAAAGACCACCATAGTCCTGCAACTTGTAGACCGCTCCACAGTGACCCCTGAAGGGATTGTGGAGGATGTGATGGTCTCCATTGACTCTTGGGAGTACCCTATAGATTTCCTAGTTCTCCAACCTAAGGCCAAGCTTACTAGTTACCCTCTCATCCTTGGGAGGCCTTGGTTAGCCACCGTCGATGCCTAAATTAGTTGCAAGGCTGGAAATATGACTATCAAAAATGGGAATATGTCCAAGAAGTTAGTATTGTACCCTCCTACTTAGCCATCTCTAGAACATGACTTACTTTTATGGCTGGAAGAGGAGGAAGAAGATGAAGTTTATTCAGCCCAACTCTATACTTTAGAAAAAGCATGGGAGGAGGACAATCAGATGAAGATGATTTGATTGAACACATACTCCAAAGTGCAACTCCCAGAAAATTTTCCTTAGAGGAAGTAGTAAAGGAAACCCAAAACAACCATCAGATTGATCTATGCTTAGCTGACTCAAACCCTACCCATGTCAAAACCATAGAACTCAGCCTTGAGAAAACCTTGAAAATCGACCCATCTCTT
This sequence comes from Pinus tabuliformis, assembly GCA_031772625.1. NCBI lineage: Eukaryota > Viridiplantae > Streptophyta > Pinopsida > Pinales > Pinaceae > Pinus > Pinus tabuliformis. Next base: position 1,915,878,062 of record CM062816.1, read on the forward strand.
AGTGTACTTCAAGAATAAAGGTTGTAGAACATGCTACAACAACATCTAGATGCCTTTGCTTGGAGTTACAAGGAAATGAAGGGAGTGCACCCCTTGGGGTGTACTCACCACATTTATATCAAAGAAGGTTTCAAGCTAGTCTAATAACCCCAAAGGAGAATGAATCCAGCTCTCAAGAATATAGTCAAAGAATAACTGCAAAAGATGCTAGATGCAAGATTCATTTACCCTATCATAGATTGTTGGGCATCGGATCCCCCCACAGCATGTTTTGGGGCTCAAAGCCCAAGTTTTGGTCAAATATGTTGTAAGACTCTGCGAAGTGCGGGCGCGGAGTGCGAAATGTATATTGAGTCATAGGGTTGTCCGCCCTAAGTGTTGTAATGTAATGTAATGTCATGTCAGCCTACCCATGGTCCGCAGACCATGGGATTGTATAAATAGAGCGATTCTCTAAGTTGTAAAGATTGTTAATTAGCGAATTTGAGATAGATGAGTACAAATGGGTCAAGCATAGAGTAAGATTCTAAGTGTATTGGGTCATAGTAGTAGGAAGAGGCTCTACAGCTGAGTGCACAGAGGCCTAGTAGAGTCCGCAGTTGAGTGCGTAGAGGCCTAGTAGACTCCGCAGCTGAGTGTGCAAGGTGAAGTTGAGTCTATAACCTAAGAAGAAGAGTAATAAAGAGAAGTTTGATTCTAAATATTGTTTATCTGCTTTTGTCTTACGTTCTATGCATTTATACTGGTTTTCTTATCACGCACACTTATCTGAATGCTGAATATATTGTTAAATATCACTAGACTTACACAAATAAGTTAAGTAATTAGAGAACAATAGGTTAATAGTAAGAAACATGGATAATAATATGGATCATGCCCCGAGTTGGACTGAATGAAGGTAGCATCACAGGTTGCGAGGGACTAATAGATGAACGTAGCGACATGCGTGGATCACCAAAGCTCATTAGAGATCCCTAGGGTGTGGAAACTTGGTTCTAGCACCCTCCCATACTACTTCAGGTGAAACCCCAGTCCGCGCTTCGTGGACTACTACCGATAGGGCTAGTAGTACTAGAATTTGTTTGGCTAAATCACCTCTGAACCTAGGTCAGGCCCCTACAAGCCAACAAATGGTTCTGTTTCCAGGACTAGGATTTGCATAAGGGATGTCTTATGTCGTGCCACTGGAATCCAACAAAGAAAGAAAGTGAAGGGTGGTTGGATAAGAAGATTCACGAGTTCTTGGCGCAAGAAAATAGAAATCCACGAGTATCTAAGGAATAGTGGTTGGAGTGCTACTTGTATATGGAAATCCACAAAATTTTCTTTGCATCCTTTCCTTCTGAGCTGTATGAGTGGATCGCGAAGCTAGCAAACAGTCAGGGAGGGTGTAGGCTCGACAAACCAATCGTGTGGACTTTGGAATTAGTGCACAGACTAGAAGCATCAAGAGATAAGATCACGCGAGCTGTGGACCATTAGCTCAACTGAATTATAGGAGGATTTATCACTGAGTTCGCGGTAGATACGACCGTCAACTACAGTGAGGTGGAGCGACATTTCCTCAAGGGACTGCGAGGTAAGTATATTAAATATTTGAACACTTGGATTAAGATGATATTGTGTGAAAAGTGGGTTATGCGAATAAATTAATGTTTGGGACTATGTGAAGTGGGAAGATCTACAGAAGCAGAAGTAGTGAAGAACTAGAAACCAGTCCCTTAATTTCCCCCTTGCAGGAAAGCGAGGAAGAGCTCGCGAAAGTTTCTCTGAGAAGCGCGGTCAGTCTGATAAGGCAGCGAATTCCGCGCTTACCACCTCCACCTACACTGCCACCCATCTCACCCTCCTCACCTCCATCTCCACCCACCCCACCTCCACCACCACCACAGTTCAGTATGGCAAGCGCGATCAAACTACTGGTATTCAGAGGAGTAGGGAATGAAGATCCATACCAATTCTGGTTCATGGTAAGTGCGGTATGGGAAGCACAAGGAGTTGTGGATGACAATATCAAAAAGGCTACGCTGGTAAGAAAATTGCAAGATTGCACATTAACATGGTACATCAAGCATTCTAATGACCATCCAAATGTAGGAATCACAGAAATCCAGACCACGCTAAACAGGGAATTTAGCAGGCCAAAGTCGGAAACATAATCAATCATCGGGTTTAAGGAGATGGAGATGCTCCTGGGTGATACCCCCTAGGATTTGGATCAAAGAATGAAGGGTATGATTCACGAAGCCAACATGACGTTGACAGATGGACAACACTGCGCATGGTTTGTAGCGTCACTAACATCGCAGTTAAGGACGGTGTTGTCACAGCAAAAACTTTCCACCCAGGCCGAAGCTTTGGAGATGGCGATGAGATTTCATGAGACCCCTATACAAGACCCTAGTTTGGGAGTCTATCAAATCCATGCGCAACTGCAAAATATGTGTCTAGAGATGTAGATTTTGAAACAAGACAAGACACCTTGGCTAGAGGCGTGCAAGGAGGTATGGTGCATAAAATGCAAAGGCCAGGGGCATGAAAAGGACCACTATCCAGTGTTCGCAAATTACTTGGTAGGAGGAGGGTCGATGCCATTGAGCCCTGAGGCATAGGCAAGACCAAGCGCGGCGCCTGCATTATGGTGCGCAATTTGTCAGATAGGAGGAAAACACACTACGCAGAATTGTCATATATTGCAGAAGTATACGCAGACGTCCCAACAATTGTTTTGAATTTCTCCAGGTCAGTAGGCCATGATGAACGCACTTGTAGAAACTATGAACTAATGATGGATCAGACTCCTGCCTACAAGGTGCAGACTGAAATGCGAGCCCTCGACCCAAATGTAGGACTAGCATGCACTTGATTTTAGGGGCGGAGTCGAGGTCGAGGTGGAATGGGACTAGGAAAGGGTCGTGGACAGCTAATTTGTTACAGTTACAGAGGGCCAGGGCGCTATGCCCGTGATTGTACAAACCCGACAAGGACATCATGTTTGTATTGTACTTATTTTGATCATGAGGTAGAATATTTCCCTACATTGATAGCGAGACTATGCGAAAAACAGGTACTTCAGCCCCCTCCGACTCAAAATTTGCAGATGATGAGGTATAAGCCGCGCGTAGAAGACTTGAATGTAAACATGTTGCTCAAGAGTGGTATGAACACTAGTGATGATAAAGGTAAGTAGTCAGAAGAAATTGCTTGGGTTCACAAGGCTCCTACAAAGGAACTCGAATTTGATTTAGAACGTGAAAAGGAGACATTCATGGAAGCTAAGAAGAGCTTCACGGAGGCCTCCACTTCAGGTAGTAACGATCAACTAGAACCAGGGATGGATCCTTCAATGCTCACTACCTTTCTGGAGACATGCATGAAACTGCTACATGACAGCAAGGCAGTAAAAGGACTACAGGAACTTATCACTAGGTGCATGGGGTCCGGAAACTCGGAAAGCATGCATTGCGCACAGGACGGGAAATGAGGTTGACTACACAAATCAGCGAGTATGAAATGGATCAATTAATCCTAGATCTTGGATCGGACGCGAATGTACTATCGAAACAAACATGGGAATGCATGGACAGACCTGCGTTATAGTTGATCTGAAAATGAGATCAAAGACAATTGTTAGGGTATTACAAACTCATGTGCATGGATTTGCCTATGTTACTTTATGCAATGGATTAATAAGATTGCGAAATACATAGACAATGAAGCAGTTAAAGAAGCATAATAGACAACACACATAAACACAACAAGTTTAATATGGAGTTCACCCAAAACTCTTGGGCTACATCTCCTAGTCTAGCCTTCAGTGGTGGCCTCTCTATTATGTCTTCATAAGTAGAGTTTTACAATAATGAGCTCAAATTGAGCCTCACACAACAAATACAAAACAATAAGGCTTTACTTGGATCCCCCAAGTCTCTTTTGAGTACACAAACTCTTCTTACTGATTCTCTGTCTCTATTGTTCTGTCTCAACATTGCTTTCAATACTACCTGCCTTTGTTTCTATCGGTCGGTGGCTTTTAAAGACAATATGCGCTGTCTATTCATTCTCCTTCTCAAATTTTTGTCTCCTAGCCTTTGTTCACTTGAATCCCTCTTCTAATCGTTTGCAATCATGGCATAATGCCTTTAGGGGAGGTGGCCACCTGTTCTACAACAGATGAGTGAATCGGGCCTTTGAAATCCCTGAAACAGATGCTTTCTGTTAACACAAATAAATTCATTCAAAATTGTGAAAATCCACCAAAACACTGTTCATCTAGACTTCAAATATTCATAAATGCGTCCTATTCTCATATCGGGTCCACCTTTGTAGCGATATCGCATCTCCACCATTGATCTGGGAGATCCAAATCCAACAGTTGTGGTTCATTTCGGGCGGCTCTATCATATGGAGGTTAACTGCCCGATAAGGGTGGTTTCCTCTCTCCTCAGCCTGGACACATGGCAGCCTATGTATGGGATCGGGCAGAGCCCAGTCCAAACCACTTACCACCTTTGGCCTCCCGAAATCCCACTTGTTTCATGGATTTCCCTTTTATATTAAAATGTGTTAAAACATTGAAAACTCACTTTATTGGACTTGAAATAGTATTCAAAAACATTAACAAACCCCTTTCAGGTCTAGTTCATCGCATCGGCACTTGATTCTTTATATTTCGTTTATTTAACGAAAATCACAAATACAAAGGAAATTGACATTTCCTGGATTTCAAAATATATCAAACTTCATTTATAATTGTTATCGGGTTCGGCCATTGCATTGCATATATGTATATGTATATAACCCCACTCCATTGTATTTGTCGATAGCAATATTGCGATGCAACGTGGGTCATTGATCTGTGTGCTTGATTGATGGTCCTCGTTGACCCCGCTCATCGCAGTCGCATATATCATGGCATCTCTGCTGATAGCCTCCCTTTGCCACCGCTGATTACGACTTGCCAATCGGATCTAGACTGTTGATCGGCCATATCCGACGTCTCTTGTCCATTCACTGTTCAAGCCTTTGATACTCTGTTTTTCACTATTTTCTTGTGCTTTTCACCTCCTAATGGTGTTTTCTATTGTTCTATGAAGGTTTTCCCATGTGATAATTTTGATCTTTTTAATGATTTTGAAGACTTAAAGAGTATTATAAGATCCATTTGGATCACGCCTTCCCACTAAAACAGATTTTGGACCACCAAAAGTTGGTTTTCAAGCATCAATCAAGTGAGGATACAACTTCCTCACTTGTCTAATCTCTATCCATTTTGCATTGCTTGGTTTTGAACCTTTAAGTCCAATTCTTAGGTACTCAACATCCCCACTGCACGTAGTTCTCACCTTCCTATCCAGAATTGTATCTTCCTGCAACTCATTGAGATATTCAAGCAACAGATCATCAATAGAAGGCAACTGACTTTTCTCTTCAGGATCTTGAATCAAAGAAGGTTCAAATAGTCTCAAGTTCTCTACGGTAACTACTGAATAGATATGCATGTAAGCTGGAAAATCAAGGTGAAAAGCATTCTCACCAATTTTCTCAAGTATCTTGAAAGGCCAATACCTTATTGGCTTCAGATTCTTTCCTTCACCTTGCATTCTCTCTTTGCTGATGTACAGCTAGACTTCATCACCAACTTGGAAGCTATGCTCCATTCGATGCTTATCATGCCTTGCCTTGTACTTGGCCTGGCTCTGTTCCAGCTATTCCTGCACTGCCTGGTGAATTTCTTGGATCTGTTTAATGAACTTGGTTGCTTTGTCCACATCACTATGTCCATCAACTGCTATGTCTTTACTAAAGACAAAATCCAAGGGAGACCTTGGTGTAAAACCAAAACAAGTCTCAAAAGGATATCTCTATGTAGAAGAATGTTTAGCACGGTTGTAAGCATGTTGCACATAACATAAATTCTCATCCCAAAGCTTGGGATGCTTGCTACAATAACCCCTAAGCAATTGGATCACTATAATGTTGACCACCTCTCTTTGACCATCTATTTTTGGATGAGAGGTTGTGCTCTTCTTCAGTCTGGTGTCCATCAACTCCCATAGAATTGACAAAAACTTCCCAACAAATCGGGAATCTTGATCAGATACAATGGAGGTGGGCAACCCCAAATGAACCCATACATGCTAAAAGAACAACTTCACTGTTTGTTCAACTGTAATCTACTTGTTACAAGGTATTATAATACACATTTTGTTGAACCTATCCACAATAACATATAAGTAATCATGAACTTTTCTAGATTTTGGCAGTCCCCCAACAAATTCCATGGAAACACTTTCCCAAGGATGAGAAGGAACTAGAAGTGGAGTGTACAAACCTAGTTTTCTATTGTTGGGCTTGCTTTTAGCACACATGATACACCCTTTAATATATCTAGAAACTACTTCATGCATTCTTGGCCAATAACAAAATCTTTGTAGTTGTGCAACTATTTTACTTACACCAAAATGACCTGATATTAGAGAAGTGTGTGCTTCTCGGATTATATTAACTCTTTCAGTTTGAGGAATGCATAACTTTCCCAAATGATACAAGAGTTGGTCCTTAACATGATAATCCAATTCTTCTACTTGTTTGCCATGACTTAAAGTTGCATATGCATCTTTAAAATCTACATCTTGAGCATATTGTTCAATGTAGCTTTCATGCAATACCAAGTTATGCTTAAGTATAGTAGATGCATTTATGATTGGTCTGGACAATATATCTGCCCTTTATTGTGTATGCCCAGATCAAATTGCTGTAGAAAACCCATCCACCTATAGTGTCTTGATTGCTGCAATTTAGTTTGTGAGTGTAAATATTGAAGTGGTTGATGATCAGTATGTATAACTGTTTCTTTGCCCAATAGGTAATGTTTCCACTTTTTCACACTCTGCACTAATGCATACAATTCTTTATCATATGTTGGATAATTAACTACTGTAGAATTAAATGTCTCAGAATGATAACATATGGGTTTACCATGTTACATCAACACTGCTCCCATGGCATAGTCACTGGCATTTGTTTCAATCTCAAATAGTCTTTGAAGATCTGATAATTGTTATAGACATTTTTGTGCCTTACAGCATTGAGCATGAAATGTCCATAATCCAAGGGATCCAAAGTCCCTAAAAGAGTTGTTCCTGCCCCTAAAGGAACAAGGTCAACTAATGACAGCTTCTCCCAGAAGTTCTCCACCAAAAACAACTCAGAAACAGTCAATTCAGGATCAATTCAGAGGCTCCACTAGCTGTCTGCGCTGAAATGCAGAGTCTACACTGGCTAGGTGCACTGCAACGCAGGTGGAAGCACTACCAGGGTGCGCTGAGCGGGAAATGACAAATGGCAAGCTCATTCAACGAGGTGGAAAGACCCTGGAAGCTTCCAGAATCTTCCTCAATGACACTTGCCTCAATGAATTCGACCAAGTGATGAGTAAGAGGCTCTCAACCTCCAAGTGGAAGCAAGAACTGACAGAGAGAAGCCACAAGTCAAAACATAAGCTGACTCATCCTCTCTGCTTACATCTATATATGGATCTCTCACCCAGAGGTTCAGGAGGCTGGAATTTTGTACTTTGCAGAGAATTGCTGTTGGTTTGAGATTGAGATTAGTACATTGGGTGATTTATGCTTTGTTGGAGGAGAGGAAGGGATTCCTTTGCTAGGAGGTAGATGCTGGATCGGGACTCACTTGGTTGTATCTCCTCTTGAACCTTGTTATCATATCAATAAAGTTATTTGAGTTTCTCCTATATGCTTGTATTTCAATGATGTTTTGTTATATTTGCATATTTAGTTTATATCTGATCCTAAACTAGTTATGAATGTGAATCTATGTCTTTTGTGTAGTTTTCCTCTCTTGTGATCTTGCAGGAACTGGGTGAAACTGGACCAGTGAAAGAGCAGGCAGCGGGAAGCGAACAAAAGAGAGAGTGATTGGATCAACAAACTAGCGGAAGACACCGGTTAGTTACATCCTTCTTTCTCTATTTACGTCTCATAAAGAAGAATACTCAGATAGTTTTCCTTGTTTGTTGCTAAGGAACTATCACCTCTTAGAGTGGGATAGGGGCATTCCAAATTCGATACTTTTCCCAACAACAAATTGGCGACTCCGCTGCGGAGAGTATCTTGTTAGTTTATTTGTGTTTCTATTGCTATTCATTTCATAAACTCAAGAGTGCCGAATCAAACTGCATTTGCTATTTACAAATGCAAAGTAGAGATTTGCTACTCTAGTCCATTCACTGGGCCTGTTTATGATCTGAACAGCTGATACACAAGTGCTCTAACAGCCCTTTGTGATAGATCTTAGTCCTCCTATAAATCATCCTTCTAATTGTACCTAATTGATAGCTTTTATCCGGCCAAAAACTGTAGATTAAACTGCAAACCGTGACCCAGAACCCAAAAACAACTCTCGTTTCTGCTTCAGCGCAGACTCTGTGAAGAGGTTCTGCATTTCAACGCAGGTCCCGTGAAGGCTACCTACGCTGAAATTTAGTTTCTCTATGCTGAGGGTGCGCTGATCAGTCTTTGCCTTGTGCAGCTGTGGTTCTCTGTTTCTTTTGGCTCAATTTTCTCTCTGTTTTTTGCAGCCTGTTATCAGTCAGTGTACCTATCTGAAACCCCTTTTCTTTGCCTCAATTCTGCCTCAGTTGTATAAAGAAACTGTATTTGTTCTTTGTGTATTTGTTACATCATTTGCAGTTTCCCATTACAAAAGTAAACTAGTCATACTGTCGCCCTTAGATCTAGACTTGTCGTAAGTGTCGTTTTGATCTTAGGAGTGAGTTCGTTTGCTGTTCACAGTTGATTTAGCTTTTACTTTTGTCTTTTGGTTTGAATTTATGCATTTCAAGTGTCGAAACAAGTAAATCATAAAGTGTCGTAATCGTCTTTTTGATTTCGAAAAAGGAACTTGTTTGTGTTTTTCACTTGAAATCGAATTCAAATTTGTACAACAACTTTCTTTTTAGGCATCAATATTAAGAAAGTGAAAAAAAATACATGCATATGTGCATTTGCATTTTGACAGTTTGTATGTTGATTTAGGAAAAAGTGCATTACTGTGTGCTCTATGCTCTTTGAGAAAAGATGGTGTCTTTCTTTTCCCCTTGTAGCTAGGATTTTCATTGTTGAAAAGATATAAAAGCTTGCTTATCATCTTTAGACTGCATTTAGGAATTGTATCATACATCTCGTGGTGATCCAAAAAGGAAAACTTCTAAGAAAGATCAACCTAAAATAAATTGAATGAACTTAACAACGCTTTGTAACATAACGCACAACATAGAGGTCTAGGCTAGAGACGTGTTCCGGCGTTGTAAAACCTGGTCACTGGTCGCCTCACTGATGGTTGGGTGATTCCTCCTGAGAGACGATAAGTGCCAGTACGGATTGTGCTCCCACGTACCGTCGAGTATATATTGGGAGACCCCTATAGGAATAAAACCTTTATCCATAGGAAGCCGTGTCGGCCGCCCTACTGATCGCAATGCACTGAACACAGCATTCGGGAAGATTGACCGCCCGTACCCTAAAAAGTATTCTGCGGTTTTGCGAAAAGTTTGGCACACCCTCTACCTAGAACTCCAGAGCAGTTCCTTTTGGCCTTTTTCAGACTCTATAATGGAAAAAGTCCATCCGAGCATTTGTCACTTCGGGCTCGTTAAAACATCGAAGGAGACTAGAGTCATCTTTAGCTTTTTCTCGACTCTTTAAAATTGAAAAAGCAAGTTGTGTCTAAGCGTCGTTAAAATTTATTTTAAACGGAACAATCACCCCTTTTTCCTGCGTTGATCTTTAGGTTGAGAAAATGGAGCCCACCAACCAAGGAATTCCCCTTGGTGGAAATCCTAGTCCCTTCTCCTCTTGGGGAGATGTTGGTGCGCCCCATATGGCCACATTGTCGCTTCCAAGACTGACAATTGGCCTACCGGTCTGGCTCTTCTCAACCAATGTCGTTCAGAACACCACTATTCCTGAACAGTCGAATCAACAATTAGACGAGTCCAGAATTTCCCACCAACCTTCTACTTCCTATAATTCTTCCTCTCTTCCTTCCTCTTCGCGTGATGGAACTGGTAAAACTAAAAACCAAGTTCCTAAGGAGAAGAAGGAAAAGAAGAAGAAAGAGAAAAAGAAGAAGGAGCCAAAGGAAAATAAGGGAAAACAAGTGTCGTCTGATGAAAATCCACACACAGCACTGACCAGGCCTAAATCGCCATGTGTCATCTGCAAGGGAGACCACTTTCATAGAGATTGTCCCTGCATCCCTCGGATACTAAGGGACTGGTCTCCCCATTTGCACAATTCGGTGTCGTCAACCTCTGATAGCCATGTTGAAAGTACACCGTCAACTAGCGAAAGTGAAGTTCCAAGACAGAAAGGGAGGGCTAGACCTCCCTGCAAACTGTGCAAAGGCAACCATGCCCTCCACCGTTGTCCCTTCTTAGACGAGGCTAAAAGAGACTTGGAAGATCGCCCGGTTTCACCGTTACGACTTCCTCCTGGATATAAAAAACTCTTGTCAAGTCCTTCGTTAGTTGAGAATCCAGCTGGCCCACTCAAGTGGTCAGCTGAGGCGTCTATCATTGAGGATAAACCGACTGAATCCATACCAGACGAAAGTCAAAAGGTCGAGGCGGCAGTTGACCCGGTCTTGCCTTCAGAGGATTTATCTTCGAATGATACAGTCACTGAAGAGGATAAGGATGACACCATCCAGATTCTTTTCATCAACACAGACTCCAACAAACACGGGGGCAATGCACCCATTCCTTTATCGCAGGAAGGAAGTTCGTCAGAGCGATATTCGGCCGTCTACTCGGTCCCACCACCAAGCAACCTAGTTGTATCCTTCGACTGGAACCAACTAGGCAGACCCCGCTTGCCAGCCAGCATACCATTCAGAATTATTGTTCAAATATACAGGATGGTAATGGCTGGCACCATCATTGATGAGGGGGCATCTGTGAGTATCCTTTCCTCTAGTGCTTGGAAAGCGCTTGGTTCGCCAGCGCTTTTGCCTGAAATGAGAAATCTGACGGGCTTCAATAAAGGAACCAGTCGACCTTTAGGGATCCTCCCCAATGTCCCTATCACATTGAAAGGGAAGACCGTTCAAATGAACGTGATGGTCGTTCAAGGACCCTTGGATTATAACCTACTCCTTGGACGAGACTATATATATTGCATGGGAGCCATCGTCTCCTCACTCTTTAGAGTAATGTGTTTTCCGCACGAAGGAAGAGTGGTCAAGCTCGTGGACCAACTTTCATTTCCCAGATCACGCATCGCAAATAGTCATATACCATCCCTAAATGGTCTCTTCACGTAAGAAATGTCTCAACCGATGGTCTGTCCTCCCGATGAGCGCGAGTGATTCGGAAGGATATGACTGGAACCCAGGGGGCATGCATCCTAGTCTGCTTCGGCAGGAAAACTTTAGGTATAGGGTAGGTTTCTGCGGGAGAATATGACTAGTCCGTACCCCGTCCGTGATTGGAAGAGGGGTTGTTCTAGAATAAGATTCTTTTGTCAAAGTTATGTGAAAGGGCGGGCGTCATCATTCACCTTTGTTTATCTCGGTAGACATCGCCGAAGAAGTGTTTTGTTTGAAAGATTAACGGAACAATATTTGGGTAACCTGAAAGAGGTAGGCCTCTCTCGGTAAAACAAATGTTTTGGCGGAAGTGAAGTAGGGGTAACCTTGAAATCGTACTTTATACCTGGGGGCATGCAAACCTTTTGGAGTGCAAGCAAGGGGCGGCTATTTATTTTTTAAATTTTTAGGACCTCTAACCCTTTAAACTCGTAGGATTAGTCGTTTCCGAACTTGCATAAAGAAAGGATTCCGGAGCAAAGCTTTGTAAGGCGCAAGCTCCATAAAAAATGGAATCTTAAATGAGACATTCTTATCATATGACTGGATTAATCGAGCAGTTTTAGCACATAGTTCATGCTCGTTAAAAAATAAACATAAGATCGAGCAAATGTTCAATCCGCGTTTAAGCTCGTTAAAAAATGAACTATCCTACGGTAAATAACCACCGTGAATGTAACATTATCAGCCATTAAAGCCTTGGTCGTGTTTGCACCGTCACCTCCACTTTTCCATTGGCCGATCATTCACCTCCATTTGATTGTTTACCCATTTTGAGGAACAGCTGTGAAGAGTGATTTCACTAGCCATCCTTGTGACACTGCCGTGATTGGAAAATTCCAACCCTTACCTGGAATCAGCTGCTAACCCGTTTTATCACTCGTTCCTCAAAAGACGAGTCTTCTTTAAGCTCTTTTCATCTGACTCGTAAAATATGAAAAGATTGCCGAGTTTTGGCCTTCCAGCTCATTAAAGCGACCAGAAGTGCTATCCCTCCTCTAGATTTTAATCTTTTTGGACCTGAGGGATTATTGCACAAAAGATCGAGCGCTTGTTTTGTTCGGCTCGTTAAAACTATCGAAAATTCATCCCTTCTGTATTGTTTTATACTTTTTCGGACTTAAGGGATTAGATGACGAAAAAGGAACTTTGGAGTTATCTTTACATACCTTTTCAGACTCTCTAAAATTGAAAAGGACCGAGTTATCTTTGTCGTTAGACTCGTTAAAAAGCATTAATAGCGACAAACTTGTCTTTAGACGAGAACGAGTTTCACTATCGCTAGGCTCATTAAAATATAGCGATGGGTTTGCCCGAAGGGCAAATTATAGAACAAGCATATGTTATCCTCCTCAAGCTTGACAAAAATAAAGAGGTACTGGTCAGAAATGACTGGGGAAAATTGGGAAGAAACTCAAAGAACTTTTATTGGTAGCAAGTCGCTCTTGAACATGACACTTCCACTCCGTGCCTGAGTCGGGTTGGGTTGTTTCATTCACTGGTCACATCACCATGGTCTCGCCATACCATCCATCTTTGGGGTAAATGATACCAATCCATCACACAAGTGTCGCCGATATGTTCAAGAGAAGTCATCCAGATAAGTAAACCGTGTCCCATCCACTACCATACATTATCCTTCATCCTTTCATGACTGCCACCCTGAACCATATATCATCAGATCGTTTTCACCTCCATCAAAATCATTTGCTCCGTTCCATGTCACTGATGTGGGATACATTAAGGCCCTCCTTTGACGGATCGCTTCTTGTCGACATCAGCTCATTATCCAAGAAGTTGATCTAGGAACACACCCTTCAGTACTTTGAAACTTGCATGCCTCAATGGCAAGTTTCTCACTTCCGGCGACAGGTATACATCAATGACCTTCGACCGAAAGATTTTGCGTGGTGTTCGACGCCAAGTCCTTTATTCACGCACGTGAATTGTACTGCAGTACCTTGAGGGTCATTATCATTATCGGTGATTCCTCTCGCGCTTGTTAACAGTTTACATCATTGACTGGTAATCAAGCAATGTCTTTCCATGTTCGACTTCAGAACATTTCTCACATGGATCGACTTGTACTTAGAGTGAAGATCGGATGAGTTTGAAGACCTCGGATCTAGTTTCATCCATCCGGGCTGCAATATATATTCAGGAAAAATAAAGACATTGACATGTATAGCATTACAGCAGATAATCATCCTACCAAAAGGATGATGATTTCATCAAAATCATCAGTCTACCATCAGACGATTGTTTGTTCTATGTACAGAAAAATGAATTTATAAAGCTGAGCATGGGAATGCCCGCCTCAGCTAGATCATGAAAGCAGTATGAAAAATAATGTATTGTATTGTATCTTATTACAGGTCTCCTCCCAGTATTGGAAGAACTTCGGATCCTCCTAATAAAGCATTTCACCCGATAAACGGCCTCATATTTTAGGGGGCAACTGTTATAGACAATTTTGTGCCTTACAGCATTGAGCATGAAATGTCCATAATCCAAGGGATCCAAAGTCCCTAAAAGAGTTTTTCCTGCCCCTAAAGGAACAAGGTCAACCAATGACAGCTTCTCCCAGAAGTTCTCCACCAAAAACAACTCAGAAACAGTCAATTCAGGATCAATTCAGAGGCTCCACTAGCTGTCTGCGCTGAAATGCAGAGTCTACACTGGCTAGGTGCACTGCAACACAGGTGGAAGCACTACCAGGGTGCACTGAGTGGGAAATGAAAAATGGAAAGCTCATTCAACGAGGTGGAAAGACCCTGGAAGCTTCCAGAATCTTCCTCAATGACACTTGCCTCAATGAATTCGACCAAGTGATGAGTACGAGGCTCTCAAGCTCCAAGTGGAAGCAAGAACTGACAGAGAGAAGCCACAAGTCAAAACATAAGCTGACTCATCCTCTCTACTTACATCTATATATGGATCTCTCACCCAGAGGTTCAGGAGGCTGGAATTTTGTACTTTGCAGAGAATTGCTGTTGGTTTGAGATTGAGATTAGTACATTGGGTGATTTATGCTTTGTTGGAGGAGAGGAAGGGATTCCTTTGCTGGGAGGTAGATGCTGGATCAGGACTCACTTGGTTGTATCTCCTCTTGAACCTTGTTATCATATCAATAAAGCTATTTGAGTTTCTCCTATATGCTTGTATTTCAATGATGTTTTGTTATATTTGCATATTTAGTTTATATCTGATCCTAAACTAGTTATGAATGTGAATCTATGTCTTTTGTGTAGTTTTCCTCTCTTGTGATCTTGCAGGAACTGGGTGAAGCTAGACCAATGAAAGAGTAGGCAGCGGGAAGCGAACAAAAGAGAGAGTGATTGGATCGACAAACTAGCGGAAGACACCGGTTAGTTACATCCTTCTTTCTTTATTTACGTCTCATAAAGAAGAATACTCAGATAGTTTTCCTTGTTTGTTGCTAAGGCACTATCACCTCTTAGAGTGGGATAGGGTCATTCCGAATTGGATACTTTTCCCAACAACAATAATGCTAGTACTGGTGCTGTACTAATTTTTTCTTTCAAGGTGTCAAAGGCTTTCTACTGTTTTCCTCCCCACTGAAACACCTTGTTCAATCCTGTCAAAGCATGTAAGGGAGCTGCATCAAGGAAAAGTTAGCAATAAAATTTCTCCAATATTATGTTGCTCCTATGAAGCTTTTAACTTCTGTAGCAGATTTGGGTTTACGCTAGTTCACAATGACTTCAACCTTAGAGGGATCTATCTTCAATTCACCACCCTCTACAATGTGAGCCAAATAATTCAAACATGTTTTGCCAAATTCACATTTTGATAATTTAACATAGATATTTTCTTTTTTCAAAACATCTAGAGTCTTTTTTACATGCTTCAAATGTTCTTCCCGTGTTTCACTGAAAACAAGAATGTCATCTAAATATATAATTAAAAAATCATCAATAAAAGGTTGGAGTACATCATTCATAACTCTCATGAAAGTGGCAGGAGCATTAGTTAAGCCAAAAGGAATAACTAGCCATTCATACAACCCTTGCTTTGTTTTGAAACTAGTGTTCCATGCATCCTATTCTGCAACTCTGACCTGATGGTAGCCACTATGCAAGTCCAATTTGGAAAAGTAAACAGCTTCTTTCAGCTAATTTAATAGATCATCAATGCAAGGAAGGGGATAACGATTCTTGATCGTTATTTTATTTAGTGCTCTGTAATCAATGCACATCCTCCACGAACCGTCTTTCTTTCTCACCAACACGATTGGAGATCTGCATGGTGATGTGCTTGGCCTTATGAATCCTTTGTCGAGCAGCTCCTGTACCTGCTTCTTGAACTCTACGTTCTCTAAAGCAGATAACCTGTACATTCCGATGTTAGGAAATGGAGCATCTTGTTGCGAATGAATATCATGTACTATTTCCCTTTTTGGTGGTAAACCTTTAGGTTCTTAAATAGGATATCATATTTTGAAACAACTTTTTCTAAATCAGCTTTCTGTTTAGCATCACAACCCTCAAATACATTGGTTTTATTAGGTTTCTTTTCCTTTACAACCATTAGTAAAAATTGGTTGCATGAATTTACAATTCTTTTCATCTGCCTTGAGTTAATGAGAGAGTAGTTATTTTTGAGCTGATGAGCTCTTACAGTATATTCTATTCCATCTTTTGTGAGTTGATACTTATTTTCAGCTCTATAGAAAATGGCTTTTCTATCATACAAGTAAGGACTTCTTAAAACAATACCATATATATCCAAGGGAACTATGTCTAACTCAACCTCATCTACAAATGCTGACGCAAAAGCAAACCTAAGTTTACATTGTCTAGTCACTTGTAGCTTTGCTTTATCACATACCCAACCTAATGGATATGGCTTCTTGTGAGGTGTGGTTAGTAGTCCCAACTTCTTTACAATTGCTTCAAAAATCAAGTTTGCTTGTGAGTCACTATCAAATAAAGTATCAATATTTTGATGCTTGGTAATAACTCTAATATGAAAAAGCTCATGTATTTTCCTCTCATTTTTTTCATTATCATTAGATTGTGTAGAATTACTAGTAGATGCTTCAGAATTTTTACCTTTTATACCTGTAGCTGTGGCTGTTGTTTCATCACCTGAGTTTGACCCCAAATCTTTTTGAATAGTAGCAGCAATCTTCTTCTTCTTTCCATCGAACTTCTTGGGTTTCAACTCCGGATGCAAAGACCAACAATGTTCATCATCATGTCCATCCTTCTTGCAATGAGTGCATGAAGGTTTGTCTTTCTGTACAGAGTTTTCCTTCCTCTCTTTCCATTTCTACTTCCTCTTTTCCTTGTTTTTTCTTGCAGTTGGTTTTGATGATCCCCCATTCTTTGGGTTCACATTCTTGCCTCTAGCCTTCAGATGTGTAGACTGAACGGATACCTCATCTATGCTAGTAGGGTTAAACATGAGAATGGTGTGCCTCAAATGGCTATGTAGACCACCTATATACTTCAGCAAAGTTTCAGGTGAGTCTAGAGAAATGCCTAGAATTAAAGCTCTTTTTCTAAATTCTTGGGTGTAGCTTTGTACACTTTGCCCCTTTAATTGGTGAAGAGTTCACCAACTCATCATAACTTGTTAGATATAAGCTAGTGGATAGAACTGTTTTTTAATGGCAGAAACAAATTCACTCCAGGTATAAAGAATTTTACCATGCTTCTTCAAATCAGCTTGTGTCCTGCCTTCCCACCACACTAGGGCAGTTCCTCCAAGGCGAAGACTAGCCAGTTGAATCTTTCTCCTTTCTGAATCAATGTTTTTCACCCTGCAATATACGTCAATCTGCCTAATCCAGTTATTTAGTTTTTCTGCATTTAATTATCCATCATATATTGGCAAATCAAATTTTACATCTAATTTAATCAAAGATGTTTTCTTCTTTTTATTTTCAGGGCTATTAGAAAGTGTTGTTAGAGGAGGCTCTTTTCCTTTCCCTTTGCCTTCAAAATGGCCATCTAGAAGAGATTCCTCTGTTCCTTTGTCTTGTTTGGAGGTTGAAGAATCTTCACTTCGACCTTTCTTAAATTCTGGATACATCTCTTCTACCATGGCTCTCATGGTCATGAAACTGTCCATGAACTGAGAGTCTGATTCCAAGGGATTTTCTTTTCCCATTTTCCTCCTAAGATAGACTCTTCCTATTTTGGGCTAGTCTCAACGAGTTCTCCTTCTCCGAATTTGAGCTTTGACCTAGTTATCATTCATTAATCTATCACAAGCTTGTCTAACCTTAGCAACCTAAAGCTCTAATACCACTTGATCTGAAAATGAGATCAAAGACAATTGTTAGGGTATTACAAACTCATGTGCATGGATTTGCCTATGTTACTTTATGCAATGGATTAATAAGATTGTGAAATACATAGACAATGAAGCAGTTAAAGAAGCATAATAGACAACACACATAAACACAACAAGTTTAATATGGAGTTCACCCAAAACTCTTGGGCTACATCTCTTGGTCCAGCCTTCAGTGGTGGCCTCTCTATTATGTCTTCAGAAGCAGAGTTTTACAATAGTGAGCTCAAATTGAGCCTCACACAACAAATACAAAACAATAAGGCTTTACTTGGATCCCCCAAGTCTCTTTTGAGTACACAGACTCTCCTTACTGACTCTCTGTCTCTATTGCTCTATCTCAGCACTGCTTTCAATACTTCCTGCCTTTGTTTCTGTTGGTCTGTGGCTTTTAAAGCCAATCTGCATTGTCTGTTCATTCTCCTTCTCGGATTTTTGTCTCTCGGCCTCTGTTCACTTGAATCCCTCTTCTAATCATTTTCAATCATGGCATAATGCCTTTAGGGGAGGTGGCCACCTATTCTGCAATGGATGAGTGCATCGGGCCTTTGAAATCTCTGAAACGGCCGCTTTCTATTAACACAGGGAAATGCATTCAAAACTGTGAAAATCCGCTAAAACATTGTTCATCTGGACTTCAAATATTCATAAATGCATCCTATTCTCCTATCGGGTCCACCTTTGTAGTGATATCGCATCTCCATGGTTGATTTGGGAGATCCAGATCCAACGGCTGCGGTTCATTTCGGGTGGCTCTGTCGTATGGAGGTTAACTGCCCGATAACAGTGGTTCCCTCTCTCCTCAGCCTCGACATGTGGCAGCATATGTATGGGATCGGGTGGAGCCCAGCCCAAACCACTTACCGCCTTTAGCATCCCAAAATCCCACTTGTTTTGTGGATTTCCATTTTATATTAAAATGTGTTAAAACATTGAAAACTCACTTTACCAGACTTGAAATGGTATTCAACAACATTAATAAACCCCTTTTGGGTCCGATTCATCACATCGATGCTTGATTCTTTATCTTTCGTTTATTTAACAAAAATCGCAAATACGAAGGAAATTGACATTTCCTGGATTTCAAAATATATCAAACTTCATTTATAATTGTTATCGGGTTTGGCCATTACATCGCATATATGTATATGTATATAAACCTTCCATTGTATTTGCCGATAGCAATATTGCGATGCAACGTGGGTCGTCGATTTGTGCGCTTGATTGACGATCCTCGTTGACCCCGCTCATCGCAGTCGCATATATCATGTGGTCTTCATCGATAGCCTACCTTTTCCACCGCCGATTACGATTTGCTAATCGGATCTGGACTGTTGATCGACCAGATCTGACGGCTCCTGTGCATTCACTGTTCAAGCCTTTGATACTCTATTTTTCACTGTTTTATTATGTTTTTTGCCTCCCGATAGTGTTTTCTATTGTTTTATAAAGGTTTTTCCATGCAATAATTTTGATATTTTGAATGATTTTGAAGACTTAGAGAGTATTCTAGGATCCATTTGGATCAACAGTGGTCTCCTATTTAGTTACAAATGGCGAACCAACAAAATATCTTACCCATGGGAAGATTGCAAGGGGTGACAATAGATATTGAAGGTGCGAGCGAGAGGTGGATTTTGAAATGATAGAGATTGTCGATGACTAGGTAAAATTTTAAGAACCACCCTATATTTATATGTATAATAAATGGGTGAATCCCCATGATACATAGGAAAAATGGGAGGTAATTTTATTAATATAATAATATGTATATATAATTTTTTTGGTGAATCTCTCACCAAATTATATTACCTCATAAAGTCATGGCGAATCTTTCATTGAATTATAAAATCTTGTAAGATCTTGGCAAATCTTTCACTGAATAATAAAACATTGTGAAGTCTTGGCGTATGTTTTGTTAAAGTATGAAACCATATATGATAATGGGAAAACATATTCATTAAACTGTAATATACTAACATACATGTTTGGAAAAAAAACATAATTTTCTCTTCCTACAAACAATGTTGCAAGTTTTAGTGACCGTGTTTGTCAAGGTTCTTACTCTACACTCTTTCATATCCTTCTATTAGTTTTGGTAATATTCCACAACAAATTTCTTGTAGGTGTTGATCTTGACCACCAATTCTGTGAAGGTAGGAGAGATTAATCTTTTCTCTACCACTTTTGTCAAGCTACCACTTTTGTTAAGCTATCAAATTTCTTTCTTATTCCATAGACTCCAACTGTGAGATCAAAAAAACACATCAAGTTTGTTTACCCCAACACGCCAACAAGTAGCAAGCCCCAACTATATAATATAAGAAAGTAGTAGGTATCCCAAAGGCCTGAAGGGGATCTAATGGAAATAAGTGACCGAAGCCTTCCAATCAATATATAAATATATAAATGTAGATTTATTATTATTTTAATTAAAAATCTTCAATTAAATAATAAAATGTAATTACGTCTCTCCCAATCTAAATTTCTTATTAGCATAATTCACTACCTTCATACCTCTTGCTTTTTTTAATAGCACTGTAACATGTGGATTAATTTCCTTTTTGGTGCACAATCTCCGCCTTTTAGGACAATATGGTGCAATGGCCCAACCCCTACAGATCATTACGACAAACTAAGAATAACAGAGAAGATGAAAGGTTGTACAAACCAGCATATTTTTCAAACAACTAATCCAACATCAGTACTTAAATTTTTTATGAAGATATCATATTGAGAACGTTTGAAAAATGATGGGAGATCTAGGCAGTGACTATCTCTTTATGCGAGGATGATTGGGAAAGATTGATAAGATTTCACTGTTTTGAATTTTTTTTATTAAATCAGAAAAACCAATATTAATGGAGATATTGGTATTTTTTACTAAATTTTGTGAAGTGACTAAATGTAGCTTTAACCATTCACCTTAAGATGTTTTTTACAATATAATTTCCTAAGTCTATTTAATATCTTCATTATCATAAAAAACAACCTATATCCATCTTAACTCCACATCTACCACTCTTAGAGGGATGAAATCTATTTATCCTTCTCAGCACTTTGGTAGAGTCGGAACTAAGATGGATCTAAGATGATAGAATTCCCCCTTTAAATAGTCTATACTCACATGAATACTATGGCATTACCATGGGTCAATACCACGGGTTATCATAAACCTAGAGCTTAAAAACTACTATAGTAATTTATAAAGATTAATAAAATTAATAATTGATTTTTATTTTATTTTTTTATTTTAACCAAGTTAAAATGTTGAAGTGACATTAAATTACAAGATCCATTTTTACTCTTGATCTACCAAGCTCAGAGAGGGATCTAATATTTTTCACTCTATGCTAGTTTGCATATCATGATAGATCCAGAGTAAAGATGGATCTATGTTGGTTTAATTCCCCCTTAAAATAGGCTACATTCCACGTGAATACCATGGGTCAATACCATGTGCCAGAAATTTTTATTAATACTAATATTAGGGTTATTAATGTTTTTTTGCATGGTATTAATAATAATTTGGCCCATGGTATTTGGCCCATAGGCTTCACCTAAATATAACACATTTTTTGAGTGTTCTTAAATATAAGGTGACTTATGGAGTAAATATAATTTTTTTTATTTATTTATTTACCATACCTCTCGTTTATTTATATCTTTATGAATTTACCATACCTCTTTTATAAATAGATTCACTTAAATAAAACCTGTATTTTGAGCCTTCTTAAATAGAAAGAGGGTTATGGACTAAATATAAAAAGAGATTTTATTTATTTACCATACCTCTAGTTTATTTATATTTTTATTTATTTACCATACCTTTGGAGTAAGTATAAAAATAGGTTTTATTTATTTACCAGACCTCCACTTTATTTATATTTTTATTTATTTACACCCTTGCATGTTTGCAAATATAAGGTGACTTGTGGAGAAAATACAAATATTAAGGTTAATAATGTTTTTCTGAATGGTATTAATAATAATTTGGCCCATGGTATTTGGCCCATAGGCTTCACCTAAATATAACATATTTTTTTAGTGTTCTTAAATATAAGGTGACTTATGGAGTAAATATAAAAAAATGCTTTATTTATTTACCATACCTCTAGTTTATTTATATTTTTATTAATTTACCATACCTCTTTTATAAATAGATTCACTTAAATAAAACCTCTATTTTGAGCCTTCTTAAATAGAAAGAGGGTTATGGACTAAATATAAAAAGAGATTTTATTTATTTACCATACCTCTAGTTTATTTATATTTTTATTTATTTACCATACCTTTGGAGTAAGTATAAAAAGAGGTTTTGTTTATTTACCATACCTCCACTTTATTTATATATTTTTTATTTACACCCTTGCATGTTCGCAAATATAAGGTGACTTATGGAGAAAATATAAAAATATGTTTTATTTATTTACCATACCTCTCGTTTATTTATATTTTTATTAATTTACCATACCTCTTTTATAAATATGGTATTTGGTCCATAGGATTCACTTAAATACAACCTCTTTTTTTAGCCTTCTTAAATAGAAAGAGGGTTGTGGACTAAATATAAAAAGAGAAATTATTTATTTACCATACCTCTAGTTTATTTATATTTTTATTTATTTACCATACCTTTGGAGTAAGTATAAAAAGAGGTTTTCTTTTTTACCATACCTCCACTTTATTTATATTTTTATTTATTTACACCCTTACTTGTTCGTAAAGATAAGGTGACTTATGGAGTAAATATAAAAAAACGTTTTATTTATTTACCATACCTCTAGTTTATTTATATTTTCATTAATTTACCATATCTCTTTTATAAATAGATTCACTTAAATAAAATCTCTTTTTTGAGCTTCTTAAATAGAAAGAGGGTTATGGACTAAATATAAAACGAGGTTTTATTTATTTACCATACCTCTTTTATAAATATAGTATTTGGCTCATAGGATTCACTTAAATAAAACCTCTTTTTTGAGCCTTCTTAAATAGAAAGAGGGTTATGGACTAAATATAAAAAAAATGTTTTATTTATTTACCATACCTCTAGTTTATTTATATTTTTATTTATTTACCATAACTTTGGAGTAAGTATAAAAAGATATTTTATTTATTTACCGTACAGGATGAATTTGTGAAAACAGGGAGCTAGGGAGCCATATACACCATGAATCCATGA
The DNA here is from genome assembly GCA_031772625.1 of Pinus tabuliformis. Lineage (NCBI taxonomy): Eukaryota > Viridiplantae > Streptophyta > Pinopsida > Pinales > Pinaceae > Pinus > Pinus tabuliformis. The sequence goes on from CM062816.1 coordinate 1,915,900,959, forward strand.
AAATAGGGAGCCATATACACGATGAATCCGAAATTCGTGAAAATAAGGGGCTGAATCCATGAAAAAAGGGAGTCGCCCTCCATTTGAAAACAAATTAACATTTGCCCTCCATTTCAAAACAAATCTAACCTCCCAGGACCAAATCGACCCTCACAAACCACTCCCAAACCAGAAAAACCAAACTTTAAATCAGAAATATGGCGATTTTAATCTCCCAAACTAGGGGCAAATATCAAAATTCGACGATTTTAAGGCAATACGATTTCCCAAAACCAGCCAATTGGGCCAAATGAAGTTCGGTTAGTTTATCTGTCCATTTTTTATTTTGGGCTAAAATCAAAAAATTAATTATTTTTTAAATAAAATTAGGGCTAATTATATGAAAAGGGTTTTTAATAAAAAAAATTCGCCCTCTTAAAATTTAAAAACCCTCAAATTTTGCCTTTGGGCTATAATTCACCCCTAAAATTTACCATGTCAACGACAGTAATCTCTATCCCGCGCTACTAGGAATAGACTAGGCCACCGATATGAATGGAGTCATAAATTTGAAGAAGCGCAAAATGATCTTTGAAAGAAAAGTCATTACGCGTAGTAGTACCGCTAGATCCAACCAAAGGAGCACAATACACTGAACCGGTGCGCAACGATGATAGTGATGATATCTTGATTTTATTTACAAGATAATCACGGGAGAAGAGTATTGGGTGAATCTGACTGCAGATGGAAGGATTTCTTGGGAGCGCAAAAGCTCTTGTACTTCGGATATAGATGAAGAGATAGAGCGATGGCAGAATCGAGTGCACGAAGTAACAATTCTTAATTGAAACATGATGGTTAGATCATTTCATTTTGTGACAATAGAGGCAAGGATCTACCTACATATGATGGGTTAACAGTGGTGGATGAATTCCTAAACAAATTTAAAAGTGCAATATCAGAACAGCAGCGGTTCGATGCTCTGAAATGGGCACTGCGTGCAATGCCCACACGATGGTGGGGTACGCATCAAGGAAGTTTTGAGGACCGGCGAGGATATAGAAGGATGATGCACCTATGATTTGGAAAACCCCAACTCAGGATGAGCCAGTCACCAGGGATAGAACAACTTACGTACCCACCTTTCTCGATGGGTACGGACATATGCCATACATCATGCACAAGCGCACACCACTCCCAGAATAGAAAATCAGAACAAGACGCAGCAACAGGAAAGGTGATGCATGCTACCAATTATCCACGAAGAAGCATTCAATAGTGTGTGCGAAGTACTAAACAAGGTTCACTAGGCAAGACGCACTTATTGGGACATGCACGTACCAGCGGTTCGATGGGCCTATAGGACCATGTGCAAAACCATGACCACGGAAATGATTCATAGAGTGCGGAACAGAGTAGGGACCATAATTTCTGAAGAGAATGCAAAGAGGAATCTACACGTAATAGTTCCCGTAGATGTGACAGTGCGCGAAGCCCAAGACGAAGAAATCACACAGCTACGTGAGGTCAAACACATAAGGCTTTAAGAAGCCATTCAGTGAGGGAACCTTAGACTTTAGAAACTTGAAAAAGACTGGGTATGACTGTGGAAGAAAAGCATTTTCATAGACGCAGAGGTGTTGGCTTATTAGGGCCTAACCCAGGTTCAGAAGTGTTTTAGCCAAACAAATCCCTAAACTACTAGCCCTTTCGAAAACAGTCCGCAAAGCACGGACTGAGGTCTCACCCGAGGTAGTATGGGAGGGTACTAGAACCAGGTTCCCACACCCTAGGGATGTCTTGATGAAGTCTGGGAAGTTCGCGAACCAATCCTGCATGCTCACACTGCTTTGCGTAGCTGTCTAACCTTCACATAGCTCTGTAAAGAGCGCAAAGAGGCACGATCTAAATCCTTTAACCTTACTGTGGTATTATTATAGATCTTAACTTAATTTTGTATGCCCAATATTCTTATCAATCTTTCAACATTCATAACAAGTGTGTGCAATTATAACCTGTAAATAGATGCATAAGAAGATAACAAAAGCGTAAACACACGGATACACAACATTCCAGAATCAACTTATCTTTTATTAACTTCTATTCTATTACAATGTCAACTCCACCTTGCACACTCAACTACAGCGGTCCGCGCACACAGCAATGGACTCTACCAGGCCTCTGAGCACACAGTTGCAGAGCCTCTTCCTATTCCTACAACCCAAGACTCGGTATTACAGTCTCAGAGCGAATATTGCATTCAAAAACCCATAATAATCTAGAACAAACTCAAGAATTGACTTCTACACTTAGAACCTTGCTCTATTTATACATTCCCATGGTCCGCAGACCATGGGCAAGCCGACCCACTCTACATTAAATTACAATATTTTAGGGCGGACAACCTTAGACTCTCGCACTCTGTGCCCTCATTTTGCAGGGTCTTTACATTACATTGACCAAACTGAGGCTCTATGCCCCAAAACCATTACGCGGGGGATTCGCTACCCAACAGGCCCCCAACACAAACATCGTGACTCACCCTTGAGTCACCCCGTCAGTGTGGCGAGTCACGCTACCAAGGCTTCGTGGTCCGCCATCCTTGTGAGTGACGCACTACAATTTGTTGCTCCGTCATTGCCTCCTGCAATGCTTCTTCAAGATCCTACTCCATTTCCCCTACTATTTTGCTTAACAGATGATGTTCATTATGCTCTGCTAGGTTAGCAAAAAGTGACCACTCATAGGATTTTAGCTCTAGTTGAGATGTCAAATGCGTGAACTTTTTATGCAAGAGCAGCAAGCTTGCGATCTCTGGTTCAGTATACTCAATGTATGCTGAAGCTTGTGTTGCATTTTTGCAAGAGAGTTGTTGTTATCCACGAGGTCCCAATCTTCAAGTTTCGTCACGGGCATGCGGCCCAGAGATGAACTTTTAACGGAATTCCGTCTTTTGTCTCAAGATTCACCATCTTTCCCTTATCTTTCATAGATTCTTACCGGACTGCGGGTTTCACGGTGACATCTGGACCAGTCTTGCTACCCGTCTGGAAATTTCTGGTACATCTCCCACCATTGGCGTTGGGCTTAGCGCAGCGTCCTTGGCTACCGACATTACGCTGTCTAGAAGGTCCTGCGTCTCTTTTGGCAATGTTGCAAACATTGGGCTTACTCTCAAAGTGTCGAAGTTCGACGGGTCCATATCTATTGGATAGCACAATAACTTAATTGTCAAGATGCCACGATTTGTTCGGTGGATGACCAGCTGTGATTTATAGGCCTGTTTAAATTCAAATTCGATCGTTCCCACCTTTTCTGGCTCATTAATTCTATATTGGTGATAGATCATTTCAAATCTAATTCTGACTCCATGTCTTAATTGCTGGCCGCCCGCTCCTTGTCGCCTTAACTCAGACATCTTGTCATGAACAGTGACACCAATGGTCACTTCCTTGTCTATCCGCATAGCAGCATATCCCCTTCTACGCAATCACGACCCTTGTGACATATCGACCCTATGCTCGCCCCTGTTGTCACGTAGCTCCCTAACAGACTGTTTTATAGTCCTACACACTCTTTCAACTTCCTGGAGCGGTGAGACTGTCTCCTCTTTAGCTAGTCAGGTGGTCGCACCCCCTTGGTGCACCGCTATCACGTCTTAGTGAACAACTCGTGAAATAGTATCTATTGTCGTTGCTACATGCACTGTTAGATGCGACACGCTCTCCTTATTTCCCTCAAGAGTGAGGTGTGGCCTTAACCACGACATTTGACCAACTAGCTCGCGGTCATACTCTTCCAATCTATCCTTAGGTTTGTGCATATCCAGCTGCAACTTTCCAAGTTTTTCATTCAGAAAGTCTTCCTTTAGTTCCTTTTCTAGCTGTTTAATCTCTGTGTCCAGCATCATATTCTTCGTTCTCAGTACTACCCTGTTTCTTTGCAATTCGTGAAGTTGTGTATTCCCTTGCCGAATGGCTTCTTGAATCCATTCATACTCCTCTTCACGCGGTCTTGTGAGTTCTTCAATCTAGACTTTGCATGCTGTTCTCTTCATTGAAATTGTTATATCCATGGCGTTCTACAGAGGTTCTTTAGGGACCTCAGTTCTTATACCATTCTACAGCCTCGAACTCGACTTCATGGCTAGGTTCTTGCATAGCGCCGTATACGCCCATCTGACCACTGGGACACGCAGGTCCCCTTTTGTACATTGTATCCGTTGTCCCCTATTCATGACTTAACGTACCTTGGTGAATGCTTCCGTCCTCACACATGGTAATGCGATCCTTTTCTTCTGCCAATGCGCCCTGTTCGGGCCTCCTATTTTAATACTGCTGCGTGTTGGAATAGTCTATTCGGTACACGTCTGTACCCATCGACATAGGTGGGAGCACAAACTGCTTCGTCTTGGCTACCCGGCTCGTATTCATCATTGGGCACTTCCAAATCGTAAGCGCATCCATCTTCTACATTTGTGCCAGTTTCCAATATTATTCTGGTGTGTATTCCACCATCATGCAGGTTCCACGCGCAACGCCCATTCCATTGCACCGTACCACTATTGTTTTGGTACCACACTTTCAAATTTGTCTAAGAATTCATCCACTCCTGTTACCCCATCATATGTTGGCAGTTCCCTTGCTTTGGTAGTCACACACCGCAGTGACCTAATCATCATGTTGCAATTCAACGTGTTTACTTCATGCAACCGGTTCTACCAGTGTTCTATTTCTTCATTTGAATCCGAGGTACAGGAACTGTTGCACTCCCATGAGATTCTCCCATCTGCTATCAGGTTCACCCAATCCTAGTCTTGCGCCATTATCTGGTAAATGCAATCCAACTCATCATCGCACACAGGTTCGATGTAGCATGCTCCCTCGGCTAGATCTAGTAGAACTATTACGTGAAGGGACTTTTTCTCAAATATCATCTTCCACTTCTTTAGGTTGATGACTCCATTCATATCAATGGCCCAGTCTATTCCCAGCAATGTGGGATAAGGATTGTTGTCATCAAAAATCTCTATCACTTCAAAGTCCGTATATGTTTTCGCACCTTCGATATCCACTGTTACCCTTTTCAACCTTCCCATGGGCAAGATCTTCTGTTGGTTCGCCATCCGTAATTGAATAGGGGACCACTGCAATGCAGGCCTCCCCATGTGTACCCATGTCTTCTTTGGTAACACATTCACGTTTGAACCCAAGTCTAGGATTATCTGATCCATTTCATAATTACCAATCTGCGTCATTAATCTCATCTTCCTCCTGGTGCACAATGTATGCTTTCCTAGTTTCCGGACTACGCGCAGTTCACCTGACCCTGTGCACCTAGTTATCAATTCTTGTAGTCCTTTCATTGCCCTATTATCACGCAGCAATTTCATGCATGTCTCTAAAAGGGTAGTTAGCATAAAAGGATCCATTCCTGGCTTTGGTTGATCCTTACTACCTGAATTAGAGGCCTCCATGAAGCTCTTCTTAGCTTCCATAAATGTCTCCCTTACACATTCCAATTCAAACTCAGGTTCCTTTGTAGGAGCCTTGCGAACCCATGTATCTTTCTCAAGCTGCTTCCCCTTATATTCCTTGGTGGTCAGGCCACTTCTGAGCACCATGTTCACGTTGGGATTTTCTTCGCGTGGTTTAGACTTCATCATTTGAATATTCTACATCGAAGTAGGCTGAATTACCCCTTTCTCTCGCATTTGCGTGATCAACATAGGACAATCTATTGCTTCGTGATCGAATTGAGCACAATATGAACAAGATAGTCTCGTTGGGTTGGTACAATCGCGAGAATTGATGAGCCCCAGAAATGGGTAATTATATGGGCTCATTATGCCTCTTATTTTGAATTAATCCACCATTCTCATTAGTTTAATGCATGTTTTTGAATATATTTATGCTAATAAAGTGAATTGGGTTAGTCACTTTGCCATGTAGTCTAATGAGTGTTTTATGCAGATTGTTTGGACAATTTTGGACAAATACAAGGAATTTATGAGCAAATGGCAGCCAAACTTGAGGAAAACAGGGAAGAGGACTTGTAGGGGGGTGTCTCCTTCATTAATGACCCCTTTCCTCAAATCCTCCATCAGCAACTCAGAGCACAAAGGCCCACATTGATGATTCCAAGGGGCAGCCAAGCAAGTCAAGTAGGACTGTTGTTTATCTTCAGTTTTAAGAAGTCAAATTCCTTGATTTTATGAGGACCATTGGAAGTCCCCATTTTTATAAATAAGAAGGCTTCGAGACTCAGTAGGTTAGCCAGTTCTTAGTAGATTTTCGCACTTTTGTGCAGCATATTGGTCAGCTTATTTTCGAGTTCTTTTTGAGAACAGTTTATGTGATGTAACTGCCATTTTTTTATAAATGAAGATGAAACAATTTTTGAGTCAGCACTAATCTCTTTCAGAGGGCTGAAGCTCTTGGGTTAGGGCCCAACCCAAGTTTCCTAACACCTCCTTTATGTACTTATATGTTTTTTCTTCAGTTCATCAATCAATTTCTGTTGCATAGTTCATTTTGCTTTGTTAGAATAGGTTACTTTTGATGGTTAGCATAGTTGTTTTTGTTTCAGTTGCTCAAGTAGGTTGCTGCAGTGATGAAATAAGATTCAAAAGGGCCATAACAAGCCCTGATCTCCTTTCTGCCTTCTTGGGACTATGATTTGAGGTCAACGCACTACTTCTGCCACCAAAAACACAGTTTTTGCTCTTCCATGCAACTGCTAGTGTGATAACTTGATTTGGAAAAGTTGATATTAGTTCAGATTCACTTGCTTAGATCATTTCCTATTCATTTTCCATAGTTCTCTCGCATGCTTTTCTGTTCATAAGTTATTGTTTAGCATTTTCTGTTTCTAGGTCAGAAATTAGGTCAAGCTAGACAGAATTCTGTTTTTAGTTCTTTCTTTGATCAGTTTGGATAAGTAAGTGTGCATTTTATTGCAAGACCTTCTAGCTCACCATCCATCCATGCAACAGCCAACACCAGCTCACTCCTCATAGATTTCCCAGCTCATTTACAACATTTCGCCAATCTGCCCTAATTTCTGTGTTTTCCATAAAGCTATTTCCTTGCCATTCGAACAAATCCAACCATCACGTTCATCCTTGATCTTCTTTGAAAAATTATAGACACCTCAACACCTTCATCCAGCCTTCAGTTCCCTTTTCCTATCATTTTTCCACTTTCAAAACTCCAAAAACAACTTTCGGCCTCCTCCTGTAGATCCCTTGCAACCTCCTGTAGAATTTCCTATGAGTGATTTTTCGAAGTCTTATCGTAATGGAAGTCTTCAAAAGGATACTAGGGGCTTCTTATGACCTTTCCACACCTTCCTTCACCTCTACAACACCAAATCCACCTTCCTTTGCCACCAAACCTCTACACAGTGATAACTAGGTAAATCACAAGCATAATAATTTCACATAAAAACACTCAAAAGTACAAAAAGATTATTTCTTCTCATTTCTTTTCAGAAGTAGCCTGAATAAATGAAATTTACCTTTTCCATAGTCAATGGCACTCATTTCATTAGTTTCCATCTCTTTTCTTGAAAAAGTAGGGTTAATAGTTAAATTAGGGTTTGCGTTCCATTTCAGTTTTCATTCTCTTTCTGCAAGTAGAATAGCCTCTGTAGAGTTAGCTTTCTTCCATCACAGTTCAAAGCTTCTTCTGAGAACTCATAGAAGTTGGCTTAAGCTCCTAGTGAACTTATGCCAGCTGATCAAGTGACAGCCTGCAGTAAGAGCTAGTGCTTGTGCATACAACACTGTCGCTTCCAAGTTTGTTACGAACTACCGGGTTGATAAAAGTAAAGAAGGAAGCCCTAGGAGTTGTAGAATTATTGCTGCAATACTGGAGCTCACGATATTTTTGGCGCTATTGTTGGGGAAGCGTCAGAGTATTTTGTGATTACTACTTTTCTTATATTTTCTACTGCAACATTCTGCTAAGTATTTTATTTCAGCAAAAGTAGAGTAGTTGTTTCATTTCAATTCTGCAATTTCATTTCAGCAAGCGTAGACTAGGCATTTCTTGCTTTCATTTCAATTCTGCAATTTCATTTTAGCAAGCGTAGAATAGACATTTCCTGCTTTCATTTCAATTCTGAAATTTCCATTTCAGTAAGAGTAGATCAGTCATTTCCTACTTTCATTTCAATTCTACAATTTCATTTTAGCAAGTTCATTTCAGTTAGTTGTAGTTTGTTGTTCAATCCATTTCAGTTTTGAAGGTACAAGCAAAAAAATAAAAATAAAACAAAACTCACCCAAAAAGAGATTTCCTTTCATGCCTCATAGGAACAGAGACAATTCAGGAAAATTCCTACCCAACACCCCCACCACATCACTAAGTCACCCTTCTCTCTTCTTTGGTGGCAGTGATCCAGAAGAACCTATAGGTGAACCTCCAGAGATATACGAAGATCATATAACAGAAGAAGAGCAAGAAACCATTCCTCCTAAGACTATGGCTAAAAACAGAAATGTTAGAGAAAATGGAGAAAGACTAGAGGGTGCCTTTCCTATCTGAGAGACCAATGGGGACACAAAAATGAAAAACTTAATTCCTTCAGCCTTATCTCACTTCCATTGTTTGACTACCGAAGATCCGGATACCTTCTTTTGTGAATTTTCTATTCTCTGTCGAACCTATGACTATGCAGAAGACGAGCAGAAGTTGAAATTGTTTCCTTCCACCCTCAAGGATGCAGCATTACACTGGTTCATTAGGTTACCTAGAAACAATATCACAACTTGGGCTCAGATGCAGCAAGCCTTTAACAACAAATACCAGGACTACTGTAGGTCAAAGGATACCAAGGAAGAAATCTTCCGAATGACCGTGGGAAGTGATGAATCTTTAGAAGACTATGAAGATAGGTTTTAGCTCAGTTATAAAAGGGTCAGGTGCACACTTGACCCCAAATCTCTGAAGTTGGTCTTGCTCAGAGGATTCCCTGAAGACCTTCTAGATACCCTCCATTTGCTGGCTGGGGGAGACATCTACCAACTACCTTATGATGACATAAAGACTGTGTTTAGAAACCATTCTAGGGTAGCCAGAAAGAGAGGTAGGGGAATTCAACCTTTAGCCAATACATCCTCATCCAGTTCATCCCTTAGAAGCGAACTTGAGAATCGGCTGGAAGATTTCAAGAGCGAGATGAGGTAGACTCTTTCCATGAAAATGGATACCTTGCATATCAAAAGGAAACAAGAGGAAGCCGAGAGGGCTTTGGCCATCTTTTGTCCCAGGTGCACTAGAAAGCATCCTAGGAATGAATGTTCATTACACTCTATAGAAGTGTGTTTAATCTGTGAGGAAGACCATCCTACGAATCAGTGCCCTTCCTTGCTCGTAATTAAAGTTGCATATTAGGCGGACGAAGGCGCCACTGAACCACTCTATTTCATGAACCAAAGGAGGCCACATGGACCTAGACCTTACCAGCAGGGGATGCAAGGGACATCCCAGACCTATTACAACCCCAATCAAGCCACTTCCATGCCTTCTTGGGGTCCCCTTGCTCATCCTTCCTGGTCCACACCCCCTCCTTGGTCATATCCATCTCAATACCATGCTCAACTAGTTGCTCCTGCATTTCACTCTTATGCTCAGCCACAACCTTAGTGGAATGCACCTCCTCAGGGGTGGAGGCCCTAGTATAACTCTCCTCCCACTCTTTTGCCTCCACCACCTGCTCAACCACAACCATTGCCTCCTACTCCACCGAGGCAACCACAAATACCTGCTCAACCAAACCCAAACCCTAATAACAGACAGGCCCAACAGGTATATACTGAAGAAACATCATGCCTGACCTATGCTATGGAGATTCAGGAGATTAACCTATGATCTAGGAAGGTTCTCCTAGATAGCCAACTTCCTCCTAAGGAGGATGAGGAAGAAAAACAGGAAAGTGAACCGAAAGACACTCCACCCTTTCCTGAGAGACTAACTGGAACCACACAACTGACCCCAGAAGAAACTAAACTTATGGGAGAATTAAAGCAGTTATGAGTAAAGATACCACTTCTCCAAGCCATAAAATATGTGTCTATATACAACAAGATAATCAAGGAGAAGTGCTTTAGGCACCCAGGCAGGTGCAAGAGAGATGCTCCAACTATCAATGTCATAGGACAATTATCCGACCTAATGTTCGGGCAGGTAATCTATTTGAAATATCTAGACCCTGGGAGTCCCGTAGTCGATGTCCACATCAATGGCACCGTAATCCCCCATACCCTAATTGATCTAGGGGCTACCATTAATGTGATGACCAAGGACACTATGCTCAAGCTCAACCTTCAGGTTTCCCTAAGAAAGACCACAACAGTATTGCAACTAGCAGACCGCTCCACCGTGACCCCTGAGGGGATTATGGAAGATGTAATGGTCTCTATTGATTCATGGAAGTACCCTGCTCATTTCCTAGTTCTCCAGCCAAAGGAAAAGCTCACTGGGTATCCTCCCATCCTGGGAAGACCCTGGTTGGCTACTGCAGATGCCTACATCAGTTGTCGAGTTGGGAACATGACAATCAAGAATGGGCATATGTCCAAACAACTAGTCCTATATCCTCTTGCCCAACCTCTATTAGAACATGATTTACCTCTTTTGTTGGAGGAGGAAGATGAGGATGAAGTCTATTCTGCACCATTGTATAGTAGAAGCTACCATGGGGGGCACACAAACTAAGGATGATCTTATTGAAAACTTGATTCAGAATCCACCCCCTAGTGCGTTTCCATTAGAAGAGCTGGTGGAAGAAACCCAAGCCAATGCCTTAGTTGATCTCTGTGTGGCTGATCCAACCTCTCTCCAGGTTAAGAATGTGGAATTTGGTCCAAAGAGAACCTTAAAGATCAACTGATCCCTATCCACCTCTTAGGAGAAAGAACTGTGTAGCTTATTGAAAACCACTTGGATGCTTTTGCTTGGAGCTATAAGGAGATGAAGGGAGTCCACCCTTCAGTCTACGCTCATCACATTTACATTAAAGAATATCATAAAAGAGTCAGGTAGCCTCAAAGGAGGATGAATCCAGCCCTTAAGGACATTTTCAAAGAAGAACTGCAAAAGTTGTTGGATGCAAGATTCATCTACCCCATCTCTGACAGCGAATGGGTCTCTCCTTTGGTGCTAGTGCCAAATAAAAATGGGAAGTGGAGAATCCGTTTCGATTATCGAGAACTAAACAAGGCCACCAAGAAGGACCATTTTCCTTTACCTTTAATAGATCAAGTGTTAGATGGCCTGGCAGGGAAGAAGTTCTTCTCCTTCCTAGATGGGTTAAGCAGGTACAACCAGATCCAAATCAGCCACATTCACTTGTCCTTGGGGTACTTTTGCATACTAGATCCTTCCTTTTGGGTTGTGCAATGCTCCTGCCACTTTCCAGAGAGCAGTACTGAGCATATTTGCTGAAATGGTTCATGATTCAGTGGAAATCTATATGGATGACTTTACCCCTTATGGTTCTAACTTCCAGGAAGCTTTGACTTACTTGGCAAAAGTTCTAGCCAAGTGCATCAAAATGAACTTGTCTCTCAGTCATAAAAAATGTGAATTCCTGATAACTGAAGGGATCGTGCTAGGTCATACAATTTCTCAGCAAGGATTACAGGTGGATCCCAACAAAATTTCCATCATCCAAAGGGTCCCACCTCCTCAAAAGGTAAGAGATGTTCAGAGTTTCCTAGGCTTAGTATGGTATTATAGAAGATTCATTAAGGATTTTAGTAAGCTAGCCTCTCCATTATTTGGTATTTTGTGAAAATATGCTGAGTTTATATGGACTGACAACTGTTAAGAGGCTCTGGACACCTTGGAAGGTAAACTGGTAGCAGCCCCAATTTTGAGAGGTCCAAACTGGGCCCTACCTGTCCACATTCATACATATGCCTTGAACAAAGTGATAAGAGCATCCTTAGGGAAAATTGATGAGAAACTGCCTTATGCCATATATTTTGTAAGTAAAAACTTGTCCAAGGCAGAATTAAACTACATTGTAACCGAAAAAGAACTCCTAGTTGTAGTCCATTCCCTAAATAAGTTCAGACACTACATCACCGACTATCAAACATTCATGCACACTGATCATGCTGCAATTAGGTATTTGATGAACAAACCAGATGTGAATTCTCGTATTATTAGATGGTTACTTTTATTGCAGCAATTTGATTTAACCATTGTTGATAAGCCAAGTAAGGAAAATGTTGTTGCTGATTTTCTGTCTAGACTAGATTTGACTGCAGGTGAAGAAGGAATGGTGGATGATCAAATGCCATATGAGCACCTATTTGCTATCTCAGTACTCTCTCCATGGTTTGTTGATATAGAAAATTACTTGGTTTCAGCACAGTTTCTGCCACACCTGTCCTCCAAAGAGAAGAGCAAGATCGTGAGGAAAAGTGCCCCATTCACCTAGATTGGGGGCAATCTCTTCAAACTTGGCCCAGATCAGATTTTGAGGCGTTGTGTCAGGGAGGACGAAGTTTTTGACATCCTCCTAACCTGTCATGATGGGCCCTGTGGGGGTCATTTTATAGCAAAAAGGACTGCCTTCAAAATTCTGCAAGCAGGTTACTATTGGCCCACTCTTCATCAAGATGTTAGGAGATATATTAGCCAATGTGACTGATGTCAAAGGATGGGGAACCTACTCCAAGGGATGAGATGCTGCTGCAACCTCAAGTGACTTTTGAGCCATTTGAGAAGTGAGGCATGGACTTTGTGAGTCCTATCAACCCTCCTTCAAAACAAAAATCTTACATCATTGTGTGTACTGATTATCTGAAAAAATGGGCAGAAATAAAGGTGATCAAGGCAGCAATAGAAGAAAAAGTAGCTGAGTTTTTGAGAGAGAATATCTTCTACAAGTTTGGCTATCCAAGAGAATTAGTCACAGATCAAGGGAGTCAGTTTACCTCCAATCTGATTGAATACCTGCTCACACATCACAAAATTAAGCACAGAACTTCCACCCATTATCATCCGCATGCAAATGGATAGGTGGAAGTCACTAACAGAGCTTTGGAAGGGATTTTGACTAAGGTAGTGAGTAGCAGCAAGAAAAATTGGGCAAATCGATTGGTTGAGGCAACCTGGGCCTATAACACCACCTAGAAAACCACCACATGGTTCACACCCTATGAGCTAGTCTATGGGAAGAAGATTTTGCTGTCAATAGAATTTGAATACAACACATTAAGGATGATAGCTCAACTGGACCTAGATCGTAGCCATGCACAAAAGGAAAGCTTACTTTAGTTAAATGGATTGGATGAATAGAGATTGCAGGCCCTTCTCCACTCAGAGGTAGTCCAACTTCAAAGAAAATTATGGCATGAAAGACACCTCAAAGAAAAAAAATTCCAGGAAGGAGATTGGGCGATGTTGTATGATTCAAGATATAAGTATTTCAAGGGCAAACTGAAGACAAGATGGTTGGGACCATACATAGTAGAAAAATGCAGTGACAATGGTTCTGTTCTGATCCGAACCATCGATGAAGAAACCATCCCCATGCTCGTCAATGGGCATAGGTTGAAGATCTATAGGAAGCCCCTCTCCAAGCAGGAATTCATTGAAAATCTGAGTAAAATAGTGTTTGTAGTGGAGTAGGTCTCTGCCTCCACTCCACCCACACCCTAAACAAACAAACAAACAAGAAAAAAAAAAAAAAACAGAAAAAGAGAATAAAAGATCCCTGGGTGAAAACCTCCTGGAGGCGCCCAGGGCAGGCAGTGAGGGTGAAAAACTCCTAGAGGTGCCCCAACTATCTCATAAAAAAAAACAAAACAAAAAAGAGAAAAAAGAAGAAGAAAAAATAGAGGAAAAAAATAGAAAAACTAACTTCTGTTGAATGCATTGCAAATTGCAGGAGGGTCACAGAAGAGGAAATGACATGGCCAGGCTGCATACACCCTTGATATCTCATTTCTCCATCGCCATTGTCTTTTCCTAGGCCTTGGTCTCACTCGCCCTGGAAATTTTTCATCCTATAGGAAACTCTATGCATTCTACAGGAGGCTCCTATAGAAACCACAGAGAGCTCAAAATCAAGTTCAGAAGAGAATTTGAGGGCTACAAATTTGTCCAGAAGGCCTATGGACCTCCCTGCCACCATTCGTCCTTCTAACTTTCCATTCCATCCCTGCACCACTACATTTCCACTCGGTTTTCCTTCCTTGCACAGGAAACACAAAGATTCTGTTTTTGTTGTTTTTTTTAAATAATAAAAATGATGAATATAATAGCAGCATTCTTCACTTGGTTCTTACCTGATGCATTCCAGTTGTTTTTCCTTTCCTTCAAAACCTTCCTCAGCTGTCTCTTCAGTCCCTGCTCAAGCATCAACCAGAAATTTTAGAGGGAGAAGCATCTACAGGAAATCCTGCAGGATTCCTGTAACAACTGATCCCTTCAAAAAAAACAAGCTCCAGAGGCAGGGTCAGTGCAGTCAAGATGTATGCAACATGCAAGGAACGGTTCTTGATCAAAAATCACCAGCATAAGGTAGCCAAGCCAACAGTTCAGAGGCCACAATCATCAATAGTAGTAACAATAAAAAAAAAACAAAGTGCCAAAGTCTGAGCATGTAGAGCACGGTAGCAACTAACAAGTAAGTGGCTAAACCTGTTCCTTTGTTGCGTGAATATTATTTAGAGACTACACGACCCTTTGAGATTGTCACTATTAAATGAAATTGGTGGCTAGCTAACTAGCCACCCTCATCCAGTTCAAACAAGCCTCGGCCAATTCAAACGACAATTAGAAGGTGCAGTCAGCACGTGTGGTCCATTAACTCGAAAAGAAAAACTCAAAACAGGTAGCGGTGGTGGTGTATAATGGGAATGCTAGAAGTGGTGGCAGGCAGGTGACATGAAATACCATAATGGCACTGGAGTAGGGACCAATGGTCCAAATGGGGATAACATACCCATCCTGCCACCTCACCTCGTCACCACAAATCATGCCATCAGCTTAAGTACACTGCGGTAGAATCCTCCACCACCTTTTGTTTTCATTGGCATCGACGAGTTCCAGAAGTGGTAGCCCTCTTTACTAGGGAAAATTGGATGCCTTTCTTTGAAAGAATTCATGGGTATGATGAGGAAGTGAAAAAGGAATTTTTAATGTCTTTGAGACCCCATTCAAAAACACACGCTACAGTCAGTTTCAAGGGTCTAACCATCGAGCTTACACCAGAATTCTCAGCAGAATCACAGGTCTTCCACTTAGGCTCCCCTAGAGCAAAGAAGAAAAACCATTAGGACAGGTTGCTAAAAAGACATTTTTTCAACCTGATGAACATCCTGTAGAGGATAGGAATGGGGTCAGAAGGACAAGTATACCTCATCCATGCACTGAGGTTAGCTACCAGGTCATGAAATATATCTCCTGTGAAGGGAGATACAGTATAGTCTACGATTATCATTTCAGATTATTGCATGAACTAAGATATGGAATGGACCTACCTGCATCTAGAAAACTTAGTCTCCCATATTTCCTCCTCCAATATTTGATAGAGTGTGGCACCAAGTTGAATGTAGGGGTTGCAGACCAATTGGCCCACCATGGGCTCATTAAATTACTGGTAGAGGATGCCCTCCACACATACACCATCCCTATAACCTAGGAAATTTTCAAGAACATGTCTAGGGAAGATGACATAAAAACTCCCACTACCTTAGCCCATCTGGCAGTGAAGAGGAGGAGCAGAAAGAGGAACTTGAGAAGGAAATCCATGAGGAAACATAGAATATTCAATTGGGAGAAGACAAAGAAGAAAAACAGAGAGGAGAAGAGAAACAAGACACCACCACAGTTGAACCAAAAGCAAAGAAGAAAACGACATCAAATGCAGAGAAGAGGAAGAGGACGAAAGTTGAGAATAATAAGCCCAAGACAGCTCAAAAAAAGATTGCCATAGGAAAGGCATGAACTCAAATAGAAAAGGAGAAAATAACACCAGATATAGCAGAAACAAAATCAAGAACAGCAGACATAGGCAAAAATGCAGAGGATGAAGAAGAAAAATAGCAAGAAGAAGTGTCTCCTGAGACGCTAGCAAGAGAAGCAGCAGTTGTTCTTGTTCTACTTAGCACTCCATCTAAGCATAAAGGGAAGAGAAAAAGATAGACATCCATGTACTTCAAGGCTCGAAAGAGCACCAGGATCAAGATAGGGAAGCCTCAACCACCTTCAAAGGAGCCCATCATAATTGAGGATGCACCTGCTGTGACAAAGGAGGAATCTCCCTCCAAAATCTCTATCACCTACAAGAGAGGGAGTCCTAAGACCTCGACCTAGAAGGAAAGGATCAAATTAATGGACTCTAAATTAGTTCTACAGGAGGCGCAGACCTCTCTACACGAGACATTGGCAAAGCTCAAAGAAACTGAAAAACTGGAAAACAAGGCAAAAGAACAGTCTAATGATGAAGGTAAGGCAAAAGAGATATCAGAGCCAGGCCCTCAACCTAACTTAGGCTCCTACTACAACCTTCTGGAAAGTGGGAAGATCATCCCACAAAAATTTACAGTGCCTCTTTTCTTCGAACTCGAAAAGGAAAGAGTCAGGACCCACACATGGATGAAAATTGCAAAATCAAAAGGGGTAGAAGACATTGGGCATATGGAAAACAAGTTTAGAGAGATGTGTAAAGAATTGCACATGGTCAAACATAGAGGATGCATTATAAGAGCTCAATTAGAAGAATAAAATGAAATGTTAAAAAAGCAACTACAAGGAAGGGAACCTCAAGGAGGAAATGAGCTATCAATTTTGGAAGGACAACAACAAAAAGAGGGACCCCAGGGAGATAGTGAGGTAGTAGAGAAACAACAACAATAACAAGAACCATAGACAGATAGTGAGACACTGATGAAACAGTAGCAAGAAAAAGAATCCCAGGTAGAAACTGAAGTGCTGATTTTGAAAAGGCAACTACAGGAAAAGGAAGCCCAGTTAGCCTGAATGGCGAGCTAGGAAATGGAGGCATTGTTGTGCAAATAGCGAACTAAATCATATGCACTGTACCTCAAAGATTAGTGGCTCCAATTCCAGATTAAGACACTGGCCCAGAGGTGTTATAGACAATTTTGTGCCTTACAGCTCTAAGCATGAAATGTCCATAAACCAAGGGCTCCTAAGTCCCTAAAAGTGTTGTTCTAACTCCTAAAGGAACAAGGTCAACAAATTACAGCTTCTCCCAAAAGTTCTCCACCAGAAACTGCTCAGAATAAGTCAAATCAGGATCATTTTAGCTGCTCCACTAGCCAAGTGCGTTGCATAGCACCTAAGTCCACTAGCTAGGTGCGTTGCAACGCACCTAAATGCACTACCAGGGTGCGTTGAGCAGGAAATGACAAGTGGCAGAGTCATTCCACGAGGTGGAGAGACAATGGAAGCTTCCAGAATCTTCTCCAATGACACTTGCCTCACTGAATTCGACCAAGGATGAGTAAGAGGCTCTCAGTCTCCAAGTGGAAGCAAGAACTGACAGAGAGAAGCCACTAATCAAATCATGGGCTGACTCATCCTCCTTGCATACATCTATATATGGATCCCTCATCCCAGAGATCCAGAGGCTGGAATTTTGCACATTGTAAGGAATTGTTGTTGGTTTTGAGATACATATCAGAGAATTGGGTGATCTATGCTTTGTTGGGGTTGAAAAAGGGACTTCTTTGCTGGGAGGTTGATGCTGGGTCAGGAATAATCGGTTGTAACTCCTCCTGGATCTTCTTGTATATCAATAAAACTCTTTGAGTTTCTTCTCCATGCTTGTGTTTCATTGATGCTTGTTACATTTGTATGGTTAACTTAAATCTTATCCTAAGTTATTTGTGAATATAAACCCATATATTTGTATAGTTTCCTTCTTCTGTGATCTTATAGGTACTTGGTGAAGCTGGGCAAGTGAGAGAGCAAGTAGCTGGAAGCTGTCAAAGAGGAGAGGGATTGGATTAAAGGACTAGCGCAAGACACAAGTTGGTTCATCCTATTCCTCTTTGTTTATAGTTCATAAAGAAGAATACAAAAGTAGTTTTCTCTATTTGTTTCTAAGGTAGCTGTCACACCTTAGTGGGATAGAGTAGTTCTAAATAGACACTTTTCCCGATAACAAAATGGCGACTCCACTAGGGATCATGTCTAGTTAGTTTGTTTGTGTTTCTCTTGTTGTTTGTTTCATAAACTTAGAAGTAGCAATCGAAATGCATTTGCCATTAACAAATGCAAAGTAGACATCTGCTGCTTCAATCCACTCACTGGATCTGTTTATGATTTGAACAGCTGATTCATAAACTAACTGATTGCCCTTGTGATAGCTCTTAGAACCCCCCTTAGATCTACCTCTGATTGTGCATTACTGATTTCTTTTACTCGGCCAAAAACCATAGATTAAACTGCAAACCATGACCCAGAACCCAGATAGAATTCTCGTTTCTACCCCAGCGCAGGCTCTGTGAAGAGGTTCTGCATTTCAACGCACTTCCCGAGAGGGCTACCTGTGCTGCAATGTAGTTTCTCTGTGTAACAGGTGCGCTGATCAGCCTAGCCTTGTGCAGCTGAGGTTCTTTGCTTCATTTTTTCCAGTTTTGTCTCTGATTTTTGCAGCCTGTGATCAGTATTTCACTCTTTCAGACCCCTTTTCCTTACTGATATTCTGCCTCAGTTGTACAAAAGAAACTGTAGATGTTTTTATGTGTTTGTTGCGTCATTTACAGTTTTCCATTGCAAAAGTATAATAGTCGTACTGTCGTCCTTTGATTTAGATATGTCGCAAGTGTCGATTTTGATCGTAGGAGAAAGTTTATTTGCTGTTGATAGTCTATTATGCTTTTACTTTTGCCTTTGGCTTGAATTTGTGACTTTCTAGTGTCGAAACGAGTATTTATTTCAAAATCATAAAGTGTCATAATCATCTCTACCTTTTGATTTCGAAAAGAAGCTTGTTTGTGTTTGTCGCATGAAAGCAAATTCAGATTTGTACATCAACTTTCTTTTTAGGCATCAATATTAAGAAAGTGAAAAACAAAACACATGCATGTGCATTTGCATATTGGCAGTCTGTTTGGCTTGATTTAGGAAAGTGCATTTACAGTGTGCTCTTTGCTCTTTGCAAAAAGATTGTGTCTTTCTTTTCCCTTAGTAGCTAGGATTTTCATTGCTGAAAAGAGATAAAAGTTTATTTATCATCTTTAGATTGCATTTTAGGAATTACATCTACATCTCGTGGTGATCCCAAAAGGAAAACTTCATAAGAAAGATCAACTTAAAATAAACTCAATGAACTTAACAACGCTTTGGAACTTAACGCACAACATTTAGAGGTCTAGGCTAGAGACGTATTCCGGCGTCGTAAAGCCTGGTAACTGTTGTCCTCACTAATGGTTGGGTGATTCCTCCACTTTGAGACGATAAGTGCCAGTACGGACTTGTGCTCCCACGTACTGTCAAGTATATATTGGGAGACCCCTATAGGATTAAATCCTTTATCCATAGGAAGCTGTGTCGGCCGCCCTACTGATCGCAATGCACTGAACACAGCATTCGGGAAGATTGACTGCCGTACCGTAAAAAGTATTTTGCAGTTTTGCGATTGGTTTGGTACTCCCTCTACCTAGACCTCCAAGGCAGTCCCTTTCGTTCCTTTTCAGACTCCTTAACGAAAAAGGTCCATCTGAGCACTTGTCACTTCAGGCTCATTAAAAATCGAAGGAGACTAGAGTCATCTTTTGTTTTTTCTCGACTCTTAAAAACTGAAAAAACAAGTTGTGTCAAAAGCGTCTAAAATTCATTTAATTCGGAAACATACCTTCCCTTTATTTTAGTTGATCGAGTAATCCGAAATCGTGGAAGAAAGTCAATTGAAACCCCAGTACGGACAAAACGAACTCATTTAACCGGTTCCAAATCTCCTATCAAAGTTAGAACAAGTGTTCCAACGACATCGGAGACTCCGGTTACTCCAAACATTTCTGGAATCCCTGCCTCAATAGAAGAAGTTCAACAGCCACAGAAGGACAGTGATACTGATCCTAGTTTGAGAATAAACACTTGTGTTACTGAACCAGTTCCATCTATAACCAGTTCGGAGAGTCTTACTCTTCAAACATCTGTCGCTGCTTCTTCGGCACCAGAAATTTTTTACGGACTTGACGGTCTTCCCCTTCCACCTGGTCTGATTGCAATAGAAGAAATTGTAGAATATCCTCAAACAAGTACTCCAACGCACTTTGGAGTCGGGATCACTCTATATCCTTCGACATCAGAAGTTAGTCTACCACCAGCAGAAGTTCCTGTAGAATCGCTAGGTAATATTTTGGATAGACTACAAATGTCTGAACAACCGTCAACATCTAGGACTGTGTCTTCTGACACAGCGACGGCAGAGCTCCCTACTGTCACTCCGACAATGTTTGCCGGCATACCATCTGTCCCGACTAGCTCACAACCGCTAGAAGGAGCCCACTCAGGGGCTATTTCGACAGTCTGGTCTGTTCCTGTTGGTTCATCCGGAATAGTATCCGAAAACTCTTATGTTGAGTCTCGAAAAATTGATCCATTTGGAGGTCAATTTGGGCAGTCAGGTCCCCAAGGGCAAACAATTCCCTTGAGTTCTGGATTACCACCGTATGGGGGGCAGTATGCCCTTTCACTATCCCCTCCGGGAGGATATCCATACGGGAGTTCACAACAGCATTCAGGTTATACTGGAATTACCTCAAGTGGTTGGGTACCTATACTACCTCAACAACCAAGAGTTGTGTATTCGATGCAACAATGCGTACCTATGTCGAACATCCCAACTACGCCAGCTATTGTGACGGTGTCGCAAGTTCAAGAGCTGCCTGTTGTATGCCAACCTCAGGTTTCTCAGGTTGTAATGCAATAGCCCCTTGACCCTGCGACTCAACCACAATCGCCGACTAGTGGGGCGACACAGGTCCAGACGGGTACAATTACCCCTCACCTTAGTCAAACGGTTAGTATCGGGCAATAGCACATGGCTTCACAACCGTGGCTGGTGCAATACCAACAACGACAATTCCAACAAGTATACCAAGGTGCTGAGCAGCAGATCTTTGCGAACAGTGGACAACCGTACATTCAAAACAGTCAAAATCAACCATTTTATAATGGTCAAGTCCACCAACCTTACCAAACATACCAGCATCAAATGCATTATGCTGGTATGCAAAGACCAACTGCTCAAGCGATTCCATCGTATCCTGGGTATGCTTCACCTAACCTGAATCAACAGTTACCGTTCGTGGCAACTTTAGAGTTACCTGATTTAAACTAGTTAACAAATGATCCAATTGCTTACGCCCCTTGGTGGCCAGTGATTCCGCATAAACTTCCATCAGATATTCCTAAATTTAATGGAAATCCGGGTGAAGATCCATCGAATCACGTGATGACCTTTCATCTATGGTGTTCATCAAACACCCTAAACGATGATTCAATAAGACTTCGCCTCTTTCAGAGGACGTTAACGGGTCCAACGGCAAAATGGTACATTGAATTTCCTAGAGCTTCGTTCGACAACTTCAGTGCCTTAGCCACAACCTTTTTAACCCATTTTCAATTACCAATAAGGTATGAAACGGGAACAGAACTTCTTACCAACTTCAAACAGACAACGACCACTCACATATCTGATCATATACACGAGTGGCGACATCGTCGTAGGATGGTAAAAACATACGTTCCCGATCAGCTATTAGCTGAATGGTTTATCAAGTCATTACTACCTTCCATCACGGAAGATGTGGCAAAGGGGGGAGTCGTAACAGAAGAGCAAGTTATCACTCGTGCACAATATCTGGACTTGATTTACACTCAGTCCGGCATGCTCTACGACAAAATACCTGACGCCCCTAGACTGGAATTCTCAATTCCTCCTCCTCCTAAATCAAACAATGACTCTCATGCCGGCGATGGTGTGATTGGAACGACAGACACAAAATCGATAAAGGCTACATCCAAAAAGGCCCGTAAGATTTTAGGTCAAAATGCAAAAAACAAACTTCTTGCTTCGGAAGTAAATTTCGTATCGACAGATAAGGGCAAAGAAACCAAACAACCAGGAAGCAAGAAGAAAGGCAAAGGGAAGAAGAAGAAACAGGATGAATCATCACCTGAAAAATCTTCTTCGAACCCTCCTGGAGATAGGAAACCAAAAAATCCATGCTTTATATGCGATGAGGATCATTGGACTGCGAATTGTCCGTACAAAGCTGAGCTTAAGAAATTCTTTAAGAGTTCGAAAACCTCAGCAGTGTTAACTGATCTGTTTCCAAATCCAGGAACAAATCTGGTTGAAAGTGGAAATGCTTCCCCGTCTCAAGTGCTAATGTTGTCGATTTCAAAACAGCAGAATGATGCTTTGATTTCGACAAGGAACAAAGATTATGGGAATCCGCAGCTGTCGAACAACAAGGATAAAGATCAACCAAGTAGTTCGACAACAACTTCGACAGAAGTTGTACCACCCACCATCCCTGAATTAACAATAAAACTATCGAAGGGAGTAGTACACAAGTCGACGTTTAAACCCCGTGCTAGAGCGGCACAGCATTATAACATAGTGGAAGATTTGGCCCAATCGCCATCCGCTATGTCAACTCTTGAAGTACTACAAAATTTCCCATCCCAAAGGTAGGCTTTATTATCGGCCATTGGTGGGATTGATCCAAAGGATTCCAATCTTGTATCCTTCGACCACAAAGGATACGATCCTCAGTTACCGGCTCAACTAGCTTTCCTTGTTCAAGTGAAAGCCCTCAACAAAACTGTTCATCGAACAGTTATTGATGAGGGGGCATCTACATGTATTATGTCGATGAGTTGTTGGAAAACTTTAGGATCTCCAACCTTATCGCGGTCTGCGACGACATTAAAAGCATTCGACGGAAGGACATATACCCCATATGGTATCCTAAATAACTTGAAAGTTGAACTAGGAGGGAAAACAATAGAAATAGATGTTGAAGTCATCGATGGGAATCTTGATTACAACATCCTACTGGGACGACCATGGATATATGCCATGGTAGCTGTTGTGTCGACCTATTTTAGAAATATTGCATTTCCCTTTCAGGGAGGGATTACAATCGTCGATCAGCAAAACTTCCTCCCCAATGGTTCTCAAGTTACAGGAAGCATTCCCATGATCCATGGAAGCCCTCATTCACTTCAGAATATCGGAGTAGGCCTACTAAAAGATCCTATACTAATGGGAACTTTCTCTCTTCCACCTCCAATCAATCTGGCGGAAGTTGCATCGATAGGAACCTGCAACATGATATCTTCTACAACGATCTCAGAAAACGATATCAACATGGATCATGCAATGGTTTTGCCCCCGAGCCCAATGGAAATATTATAGCAATCAATGTTTCTAGCATGGGAGGCAAACCCAAATCAACGCTCATCAAGCGTTTAGATAGATAGGTCTAGAGAATATGGTACTCCTTCAGATCCTTGGTCGCGAGTGCATGTCACCGACGGAGGAATTCTCCAAGCTATGGTAATTGAAGGAGCACCATGGAATGATTCCCACCATCGTTCTCTTCTTCCGGATTGTGAAGAAGATACTCAAAATGACCTTTACCATACTTCAGTAGTTGATTTCCTGTCAAATACTGTAAATACTGTGGATTCCGAGTGAAACTTATCCAACATTGAAGAGACTATAGCCATAAATATCTCGACCAAAACAGATATTGTAGAGAATATTTATGTCGGCAAATGTTGTTCTCCTTCAGAACTGGAAATATATTACACTCTTTTTCGCGAATTCAGAGATGTCTTTGCTTGGTCATACAGTGAAATTCCAGGCATCGACTCGAGTATCATTGAACACGAAATTAAGATGTATCCAGATGTCAAACTAGTACGACAACGGCTAAGGCAGGTGCACCCCAAGAAAGCCGCTGCCATTAAGGCAGAAGTTGAAAAACTTCTCCATGCTGGTTTCATCTACCCAGTTCCGCTAACTGATTGGGTATCGAATATTGTCCCTGTTATGAAAAACAAGGGACAATTAGAGTGTGCGTTGATTATAGGGATGTAAATCAAGCTTGTCCAAAAGACAACTACCCTACACCCTTCATTGACCAGATAATTGATGAATGCGCCGGATGCGAAATCTTTTCATTCATGGATGGATTCTCCGGGTATAATCAAATAAATATCCGCCCACAGGACCAGTCAAAGACTGCATTCATTTGTCCGTGGGGCACATTCACATATCGAAAATTACCCTTTGGTTTAAAGAATGCAGGGGCGACGTTTCAGAGGGCAATGAATTATGCCTTCCATGACATTAAAAACATTGTTCAACCATACCTCGATGACCTTCGGGCTCATTCGTGAAAGCAGACTGATCATCCGCAGCATTTAAGAGCGATATTTCTACGTTGCCGACACTACAAGATACGACTCAATCCACACAAATGTGTATTTTGCGTCAGTTCTGGTCATTTACTTGGCTTTGTAGTCTCCAAGGATGGGATTCGTCTCGACCCGTGTAAGGTCCAGGCAATCATAAATTTGCCTCCACCTTCAAATTTGCTTCAGATTCAGAAACTCCAAGGGAAAGCAAACTTTCTGAGGAGGTTCATTCCAAATTACGCTAAACTTGCTAAAGGTTATACTCGTCTCTTGAAAAAGGAGGTACCCTTTGTCTGGGATCAGGTCGCGCAAGCTTCCTTTGATGCTTTAAAAGATTCCCTAATGAAAGCATCATTAATGTACGCCCCTGATTATCAAAGAGATTTTAACTTGTATCTGGCTGCAGCAGATACGACCATCGAAATGGTTTTAGTTCAAGAAGTCGATGGAATTGAACATCCTATATATTATTTAAGTAAGAACTTAAATGATACAGAAAGCAAATATTCTTATGTTGAAAAACTAGCGCTTGCAGCTGTTCAAGCGATACAAAAATTTCAACATTATGTCCTCTTTCGGAAGACTACCATTCTGTCAGATTGCAACCCCATGACTTATATATTGTCGCGACAGTTACTGGGGTGAAAATATTCAAAATGGATAGCGATCCTACAAGAGTTTTATCTGGAATTTGTAAAATCCAAGTCAAAGAAAGCTCTAGTTTTCGCAAAATTATTATGCGATCTCCCATCATCGTCCAACGATGAAACATCCGAAGAATCAATCGTGGATGAAAGTTTGTTTCTGATATTTACAAGCAATGAGTGGTATGGGGATATAATCATTTATCTCCAAACCCAAAAATTCAAGCCAAACACCTCCCACTCTGAACAAAAACGTATACGATACCAAGCAAAAGACTACATGATTGTCGGTGATACACTTTACCGTCGTGGTATTGATACAGTTCTGAGAAGGTGCCTCACCCATGAGGAGGCCGAAAAAGTCCTAAATGAGTGTCATTCAGGCGCATGTGGGGGGCATCAATCTGGATATGCTACAGCACAAAAAATCTTACGAGCAGGATACTTCTGGCCAACAATGTTCAAATATTGCATAACCGCAATCAGAAGTTGCCATGCTTGTCAAATTTTTGATAGAAAAACCAGAAGACCACCCACACCTCTACAGCCAATAGTTTTTGTTGGGCCATTCGCCAAATGGGGCATCGATTTCATGACATGTAACCCCACCTCGACCGGGGGGCATGGGTATATCATAGTCGCAGTTGACTATTTTACCAAATGGGCCGAGGCGATGCCTACATTAGATAATACTGGTGAAACAACTGCCCTCTTCTTTTTCAATCATGTAGTTGCCAGATTCGGCATACCACAGGCTATAGTCACAGATCATGGATCGCATTTCCGCAATCACATGATGGTTGAATTAGCTGCCAAACTAGGGTTGTCTCATGACAGCTCTACTCCATATTATCCGCAGGCCAACGGACAAGTTGAAGCGATCAACAAGGTCCTGAAACGCATGCTGCAAAGGATGATCGGAGTTCACAAAAGAAGATGGCACCTAATCCTGTACTCAACTTTGTGGGCTTACCGAACATCGGTAAGGAATGCAACCGGGTTCACGCCCTTCCAACTGGTATATGGCCTAGAAGCAGTCTTACCAGTCCAGTGTGAAATCTCGTCTCTCAAACTCGCAATTGATCTCCTCCCCGGAACTTCAGAAGAAGAGGCTCGTTTCTTGGAATTAATCCAATTGGATGAAACCCGTCGTGACGCCGCTTTGGCTAACGAAGCCCATAAGAAACGAGTCAAGGTGCAATTCGACAAAAATGTCAAACCCCGCCGTGTCTTCTCAGAAGGTGACTTGGTCTTGCTTTACGACCAAGAATCCGATAAATTGGGAGTAGGTAAGTTTAAGTCTTTATGGATGGGCCCCTATATTGTTAAGCGGGTGTTAGCAAAGGGAGCCTACGATTTAATGGATTATGACGGAATTCCACTGGCACAACCTCGTAATGGGTTGTACCTCAAGCGTTACTATGCGTAATAGTAACCAATATGCTTTTGTTATATTTTTGTTTTCGCTAAAGTGTTTGTTTTGGTCAAGTAATCCACCTTTTTACATTTATTGCAGATGTCAAACCCATTGGAGCCATGTGTCAGATATGCCGACGGAGCGAGTCGTAGTTCACGGAACTCGTCCTCCGCAGCCTGGGCCATTTTTGATCCAAGCGGCGAGTTAGTAAGTTTCAGAGGTGTATGTATTGGTCAATCAACGAATAACATCGCTGAATATAGCGCGTTGATAGAACTTCTCTCTGATGCCATCGCTCATGGTATACGCCGACTAATTGTCAGGCTAGACTCACAGCTCGTAATACTACAACTCAATGGTATATATTCCATCCGAAACCCAGCTATTTATCGCATGTTCTTAAAGGTTAAGATTTTGGAAAGACAATTTTATCTTATTCAATACCAACATATTTCCAGAAACTTAAACACATTAACCGATTCATTAGCAAACTATGTGTTAGATAGACATTTGCAACATTTATAAAAAGAAACACACCATCAATGTTTTACATGTGGATCATGTAGCTCAACCAAAATAAAACTCCGAAAATCAAAAATATATATAGTTGTTTATGGTTTACATATAATGTTCTGTAACCAAGACAAAATCGGTCACGCGACCCAAAAACTCAAAATGCTAGGGGGCACCCTAGTCTAATGATGCTCGTGATAGCAAGTCACAGCCTGTGCGATCATGCATAGGAGATGAGTCCATCGTCTGGGCACACCAGTAGTATGCCACTGTAACCGCAAAGGTAGCTCGTCAGTCCTCACATCTGGTATACCAAGAGTGAGGCCCTCAACCTGCTTCTGCAAAGCTGTGAGAGTCTCGGCCACATCAAGGTCGCAAAGAATAGCCCTTCCGGCGGCCTCTCCTGCTGGGGCAACAGCTGGTACTCTCAAGCGAACTACTGGAAAAATAGGACCAACATTAGCATTTACACATGAGTTTGATCAGAGTCTTGATAGAATAAAGCACAAGGACATTATAAACAAAAACAGTAAACAACAATGTGGTTAGAGATTTTACCAATAGCACCCCACTGCTCGCCATCCGGCAGTACTAAATCTGGATCACCCCGGAAGTCCATGCCAACATATGGATACTCGGCATAAACCATCTCCTGACGATCAAACCACCTGAAGAAGGTATCAGAAAATGAAATCTGAGATTGGCTAGCATGCCTAGACATATGGTCAACCTATCTCTGCATACGTGGTTCAGTAGGAGAAGGTAAATCGAGTGCAATGTACTGCGGCTGCATCAGTGGTATCTTCTCCAAGGCAAAGGTGGTCAAAATAGAACCATACCCAAAGTTCTTCAACCTCCCGTTCTTTATCTTGGTCAACTGTTCTTTCATCACAAGAAGTACTGCGTCGCACCAGTTGAACACCTTCGGTTGGAGGCATTCCAAGGCATGCTGCATATAGGATCTGTTGGCTACATGAAGAGACGCACTACTGGCCATCCTACCAAAAGTAAATAGGATAGTCCTAAGGGACCTGTCAGTGACATCACGGATAATGATCTTGCCGTATTTACTCGGCTGAGATCCTTCTCTGCAATACCGGCAGACATAATCTCTCACAGAGTCGCCTCCTCAGGCCGAACCTAACAAAGAGATGGGGGCACCCCGCCTCGACAAGCCAGTCAAGAAATAGATGTCTACTGCAGTCAAGGGGATAGATTTGCCCCTAATCTGGAAAACCTGATTGATAGGATCCCAAGCATCGAGCAAATACTGCAGTAAGTTAATCTGTTGTCTCATGCTATAAATGCGGAAGAACTTCAGCAAGCCACAATTCCGCAGCGCGTTCACTGTAACTAGATCATGTAGGGCAATCATGTCCTCTTCTTCATGCTCACGTTCTCGCCATGTAAGGGTCATCTTGCTCCAAGATCTCTGAAAAACCAACAAGAGGGGAGTTAGATCCTGATTTTGGTGAGAAACAGGCAAAAATTCCATCAAAAATTGTGCAAAAAATTCCCTTTCTGCGCCCAACGCACCTGCAGCAGTGTTCTAGGTGCGTTGAATGTCAAACTGCCTTCATACCAGCCAGCATTCAATGCAGGTTTTGATACACTGGGGGTGCCTTGACGGAAAAACGAATCCCTCAAACCCTAGGGGCTCATAAAAGCAGGGAATTAGGCTCAAAATACAAAATGGAAACCATGAAATGAAAGAGCTCAGGTTTAGCTCCTACCTGGTCCAGACGACGCTGAGAATCGTGCACAGAATCTCCCGAAATCAACTGATGAAAATCAAGGGGGAAAGCACCTCCAAAGCTCCAACAAACTAGGTTCAAATGAAATGGTAAAATGAGAGGTAAAAAAACACTTTTTAATTACTTTTACGTAGTTCAAAGTAAAATATTAGCATTTTAATCTCATTTTCAAGCAAATATTGTTCCTTTCTAACTAGTTTGATGAAGCAGTTGAAAATACAGTACGATCTTTGGAAGGACAAAACTATTTATGGTAAAAAATCGAAACAAGACCATCTAATCGAGCAGTGTTTACTGCGAGGTTCAAGCTCGTTAAAAAATAAACCTGGACCGAGCAAATGTTTCCACCGGCGTTTAAGCTCATTAAAAAATGAACTATCCCCTGGTAAATAACCACCGTGAATGTAGCATTTCAGCCATTAAAGCCTTGGTCGTGTTTGCACCGTCACCTCCACTTTTCCATTGGCCGATCATTCACCTCCATTTGATTGTTTACCCATTTTGAGGAACAACTGCGAAGAGTGATTTCACTAGCCATCCTTGTAACACTACCGTGATTGGAAAATTCCAAATCTTACCTGGAATCAGCTGCTACCCATTTTATCACTCGTTCCTCAAAAGACGAGTCTTCTTTAAGCTCTTTTCTGACTCGTAAAATATGAAAATATTGCTTAGTTCTGGCCTTCCAGCTTGTTAAAGCGACAGGAAGTGCCATCCCTCCTCTAGATTTTAATCTTTTTGGACCTGAGGGATTATTGCACAAAAAGATCAAGCGCTTGTTTGTTCGGCTCGTTAAAGCTAATCGAAAATTCATCCCTTCTATATTGTTTTATACTTTTTCAAACTTAAGGGATTAGATGACGAAAAAGGAATTTTGGAGTTACCTTTATGTACCTTTTCAGACTCTCTAAAAATGAAAAGGACCGAGTTATCTTTGTCGTTAGACTCGTTAAAAAGATTAATAGCGACAAACTTGTCTTTAGACGAGAACGAGTTTCACTATCGCTAGGCTCGTTAAAACATAGCGATGGGTTTGCCCGAAGGGAAAATTATAGAACAAGCATATGTTATCCTCCTCAAGCTTGACAAAAATAAAGAGGTACTGGTCAGCAATGACTGGGGAAAAATTGGGAAGAAAACTCAAAGAATCTTTATTGGTAGCAAGTTGCTCTTGAACATGACACTTCCACTTCGTGCCCGAGTCGGGTTGGGTTTTTTCATTCACCGGTCACATCGCCATGGTCTCGCCATACCATCCACATTTGGGGTTAATGCTACCAATCCATCACATAAGTGTCGCCGACATGTTCAAGGGAAGTCATTCAGAAAGGCCACCTGTGTCCCGCCCACTACCATACATTATACTCCATTCTTTCATGACCGCCACCCTGAACCATATATCATCAGATTGTTTTCACCTCCATCAAAATCATTTGCTCCGTTCCGTGTCATTGATGTGGGATTCATTAAGGCCCTCCTGTGACGGATCACTTCTTGTCGACATCAGCTCATTATCCAAGAAGTTGATCTAGGAACACCCCATTCAGTACTTTGAAGCTTGCATGCCTCAATGGCAAGTTTCTCACTTCCGGCGACAGGTATACATCAATGACCTTCGACCGAAAGATTTTGCGTGGTGTTCGACGCTAAGTCCTTTATTCACACCACGTGAATTGTACTGCAATACCTTGAGGATCATTATCATTATCAGTGATTCCTCTCGCGCTTGTTAACAGTTTACATCATTGACTGGTAATCAAGCGATGTCTTTCCATGTTCGATTTCAAAACATTTCTCACATGGATCGACTTGTACTTCGAGTGAAGATCGAACGAGATTGAAGACCCCAGATCTAGTTTCAACCATCCGGGCTGCGATATATATTCAGGAAAATAAAGACATTGAAATGTACAGCATTGCAGCACAGATAATCATCCTACCAAAAGGATGATGGCTCTATCAGAATCATCAGTCTACCATCAGACGATTGTCTGTCCTATGTACATGAAAATGAATTTATAAAGCTGAGCATGGGAATGCCCGCCTCAGCTAGATCATGAAAGCAGTATGAAGATAATGTATTGTATTGTATCTTATTACAGGTCTCCTCCCAGCATTGAAAGAACTTCAGATCCTCCTAATAAAGCATTTCACCCGATAAACGACCTCATACTTTAGGGGGCAACTGTTATAGACATTTTTGTGCCTTACAGCTCTAAGCATGAAATGTCCATAAACCAAGGGCTCCTAAGTCCCTAAAAGTGTTGTTCTAACTCCTAAAGGAACAAGGTCAAAAAATTACAGCTTCTCCCAGAAGTTCTCCAACAGAAACTGCTCAGAATAAGTCAAATCAGGATCATTTCAACTGCTCCACTAGCCAAGTGCATTGCATAGCACCTAAGTCCACTAGCTAGGTGCATTGCAACGCACCTAAATGCACTACCAGGGTGCGTTGAGCGGGAAATGACAAGTGGCAGAGTCATTCCACGAGGTGGAGAGACAATGGAAGCTTCCAGAATCTTCTCCAATGACACTTGCCTCACTGAATTCGACCAAGGATGAGTAAGAGGCTCTCAGTCTCCAAGTGGAAGCAAGAACTGACAGAGAGAAGCCACTAATCAAATCATGGGCTGACTCATCCTCCTTGCATACATCTATATATGGATCCCTCATCCCAGATATCCAGAGGCTGGAATTTTGCACATTGTAAGGAATTGTTGTTGGTTTTGAGATACATATCAGAGAATTGGGTGATCTATGCTTTGTTGGGGTTGAAGAAGGGACTTCTTTGCTGGGAGGTTGATGCTGGGTCAGGAATCATCGGTTGTAACTCCTCCTGGATCTTCTTGTATATCAATAAAACTATTTGAGTTTCTTCTCCATGCTTGTGTTTCATTGATGCTTGTTACATTTGTATGGTTAACTTAAATCTGATCCTAAGTTATTTGTGAATATAAACCCATATCTTTGTATAGTTTCCTTCTTCTATGATCTTACAGGTACCTGGTGAAGCTGGGCAAGTGAGAGAGCAAGTAGCTTGAAGCTGTCAAAGAGGAGAGGGATTGGATTAAAGGACTAGCGCAAGACACAGGTTGGTTCATCCTATTCCTCTTTGTTTATAGTTCATAAAGAAGAATACAAAAGTAGTTTTCTCTGTTTGTTTCTAAGGTAGCTGTCACACCTTAGTGGGATAGAGTAGTTCTAAATAGACACTTTTCCCAATAACAAGAGGGGCACAATTCCATTTCAAGATTATGGCCAATTTATGCATTTATGTGATCATATCCCAACTGAGGATAAGGCAAAATTAGCATAATTTTACCTACACAACATGGCACTTCCTGACATGAATTTATGGGATCCAAATGCTGCATTGGGAGACTTTCAGCTAATGGCTATGGCTTCATGGATGAGCCATGAAGAAAAGAGAGCAGTGGAAATTTAGAAAATGATGACAAAAGAGCTGAGTGAGCCCTTGATGATTAGAGTAGAACCAATAGACCCATTAGCTCTCATCTATGCCCACCAACACCTTGCAGCTAATCCTCAAGTTCTCCCTGACTATGTTGACGGGCAAGCATAGGCTATTGCTCATTTCAAGGATATGGAGAGATTGTTTGGAAATTACTACCTCCATGCCTGCATGAGAAGGTGGAATAAATTGCCACATAGCCTAAGGATCAGGGAGTATCACTCCCCAAATAGGATGAGGGAGGCCATGAGGAGAGTGCCCCTGTATAAGCACTCAATGCAAAACTTGAAAGCCAACTGGATTGGTCTCAAGTTCAGCCCTCCACTGCTGCTAGGACCGTTTGAAGGAGTTAAGGAGGAGGAAGAATAGAAACAATGGGAGGAAGTGGAT
This sequence comes from Pinus tabuliformis, assembly GCA_031772625.1. Lineage (NCBI taxonomy): Eukaryota > Viridiplantae > Streptophyta > Pinopsida > Pinales > Pinaceae > Pinus > Pinus tabuliformis. The sequence goes on from CM062816.1 coordinate 1,915,933,565, forward strand.
AGGAAAGTAGGTTTGCATGATAAGGAGGAAGACATCACATCAGAGGCTTGGGATGTCAGGGAATCTTTTAGAGCCCTTAAGGATGAAGAGTTAGATTAGTTGCTCAGAGGATGAGCAACCCATTTAGCAGGGGGGTGATGATGAGCCCCAGAAATGGGTAATTATATGGGCTCATTCTACCTCTTATTTCAACTTAATCCACCATTCTCATTAGTTTAATGCATGTTTTTGAATATATTTATGCTAATAGAGTGAATTGGGTTAGTCACTTTGCCATGTAGTCTAATGAGTGTTTTATGCAGATTTTTTGGACAATTTTGGACAAAGACAAGGAATTTATGAGCAAATGGCAGCCAAACTCGAGGAAAACATGGAAGAGGACTTGTAGGGGGGTGTCTCCTTCATTAATGACCCCTTTCCTTGAATCCTCCATCAGCAACTCAGAGCACAAAGGCCCACATTGATGATTCCAAGGGGCAGCTGAGAAAGTCAAGTAGGATTGTTGTTTATCTTCAATTCTAGGAAGCTTAATTCCTTGATTTTAGGAGGACTGTTGGAAGATCCCATTTGTATAAATAATAAGTCTTCAAGCCTCAGTAGGTTATCCATTTCTTAGTATATTTTTTCACTTTTGTGTAGCACATTGGTCAGCTTATTTTTGAGTTCTTTTCTAGAACAGTTTATGTGATGTAACTGCCATTTTTTTATAAATGAAGATGAAATTGTTTTTGAGCCAGCATTGATCTCTTTCATAGGGCTGAAGCTCTTGGGTTAGGGCCCAACCCAAGTTTCCCAACACCTCCTTTGTGTACTTATATGTTTTTGCTTCAGCTCATCAGTTAATTTCTGTTGCATAGATTCATTTTGCTTTGTTAGAATAGGTTGCTTTTGATGGTTAGCATAGTTGTTTTTGTTTCAGTTGCTCAAGTAGGTTGCTGTAGTGACAAAATAAGATTTAAAAAGGCCACAGTAGACCCTGATCTCCTTTATCCCTTCTTGGGACTATGATTTGAGGTCAAGGCACTACTGCTGCCACCAAAAACACATTTTTTGCTCTTCCACGCAACTGCTAGTGTGATAACTTGATTTGGAAAAGTTGATATTGGTTTAGATTCAATTGATTAGATAATTTCCTATTCATTTTCCATAGTTCTCTCACATGCTTTTCTATTCATAAGTTATTGTTTAGCATTTTCTGTTTCTAGGTCAGAAATTAGGTCAAGTTAGACAAAATTCTGTTTTTAGTTCTTTCTTTGATCAGTTTGGATAAGTAAGTGTGCAGATCTATTGCAAGACCTTCCATCTCACTATCCATCCATGCAATAGCTAGCACCAGCTCACTCCTCATATATTTCCCAACTCAATCGTAACATTTCGCCAATCTACCCTAATTTCTGCGTTTTCCATAAACTTGTTTCCTTGCCATTCGAACAAATCCAACCATCACGTTTATCCCTGATATTCTTTGACATTTGCTAGACACCTCAACACCTTCATCCAGCCTTCAGTTCCCTTTTCCCATCATTTTTCCACTTTCAAAACTCCAAAAACAACTTTCGGCCTCCTCCTGTAGATCCTCCTGTAGAACCTCCTATGGATCCCCTGCAGCCTCCTGTAGAATTTCCTGTGAGTGATTTTTCGAAGTCTGATCATAATGGAAGTCTTCATAAGGGTACTAGGGGCTTCTTAGGACCTCTCCACACCTTCCTCCACCTCTGCAACAACCAACTCCATCTTCCTTTGCCACGAAACCTCTGCACAGTCATAACCAAGTAAATCACAAGCATAATAATTTCACATAAAAACACTCAAAAGTACAAAAAGATGATTTCTTCTCATTTCTTTTCAGAAGTAGCCTAACTAAATGCAATTTACCTTTTCCATAGTCAATGGCACTCATTTCATTAGTTTCCATCTCTTTTCTTGTAAAAGTAGGGTTAGTAGGTAAAATAGGGTTTGCTAGGGTTTACGTTCCATTTTAGTTTTCATTCTCTTTCTGCAAGTAGAATAGCCTTTGTAGAGTTAGGTTTCTTCCATCACAGTTAGAAGCTTCTTCTGAGAACTCATATAAGTTGGCTTAAGCTCCTAGCGAACTTGCATCAGCTGATCAAGTGACAGCCTACAGTAAGAGCTAGTACTTGTGCATACAACACCGTCGCTTCCAAGTTTGTTACGAACTACCGGGCTGATAAAAGTAAAGAAGGAAGCCCTAGGAGTTGTAGCATTATTGCTGCAGTACTAGAGCTCACCAACTGTAGTGCCCCGGTCATCTACAATTGTAACAGATTAATTGTCCTAGACCCCTTCCTGGTCCCATTCCTCCTCACCCTCAACCTCGTCCCTGAAATCTAGTGTGTGTTATCCTCGTCATTGGATCGAGGCCTCAGGTTTCTGTCTACATTCTATGTGCTGGGGTTCACTCCATCATTAACTCATAGATGCGACAAGTATGCTCATCGTGGACCACCGATCTACAAAAATTGCAAAACAGCTGCTAGGGAGTTTATGTATACTTCTGTAACAAATGACAGTTGTCCATCGTGTGCTTTCCTCCCACCTAGCAGATCGCGCACAAGAGTGCGGGTGCTACACTTGGTCCTACCTATGCCTCTGGTCTCAACAGCATTAGCCCCCCTCCTGCCAAGTAGTTCATGAATACCAGATAGTGATCCTTACCATGGCCCTGGCCTTTGCATTTTATACACCACACTTCCTCGCACGCCTCTGGCCATGGTGCCCTATCCTGCTTAATCTCTGCATTTCTAGGTAGATATTTTGTAGTTGCACATGAATCTATTGAACTCCTAGCCCTGGATCCTGTATCCGTATTTCATGCAACCTCATGGCCATTTCCAATGCTTCGGCCTGTGTTGAAAGCTTCTGCTGTGACTACGCCGTCCTCAGGTGAGGTGTTAAAGATGCCACAAACCACGCGCAGTGCTACACATCCATCAACATCGTATTAGACTCGCAGATCACACTCCTCAGCCTATGATCTAGATCCCACAGGGTCTCACCTGGAAGCATCGTGATCTCCTTAAATCCGATGATTGACTACGTCTCTGATTTTGGCCAACTAAATTCTCTGTTCAACGCATTCTAGATATCCGCTATTCCTGCATTCGGGTGATCATTTGAGTGCTTGATATACCACGTCAATGCGCAATCCTGCAACACCCTTACCAATGTAGCCTTCTTAATGCTATTGTCCATAACCCCTTGTGCTTCCCACACTGCTCTTACCACAAACTAGAACTGATCTGGGTCCTCATTTCCTACTCCTCTGAACATGGGTAGCTTATCGCACTCACAATACTGAACTGTTGGTTTGGTGGAGGTGGTGTGGGTGAAGATGGAGGTGAAAGCGGTGATGCGAGTGGTGGCATAAGTGGAGATGGTAATTGTGGAATGTGCTGCCTTATCAAACTAACCGCACTCCTCAGGGAAACATGAGCACGTTCTTCCTCACTCGCTCGCGAAGGTGAGATTAAGGGACTATTTCCTAACCCTTCGATACCTTTGTAGACCTTTCCACTCCACGTCATTCCAATCATTAATGTATTTTCATCACCCATTTTTCACATAACAACATCTTAATCCAGGTATTCAAAGATTTAATGTACTTACCTTGCGGTCCCTTAAGAAAATGTCTTTCTATTTTGTTGCAGCTCACAGTTGTGTCCATCGCAAATTTAGTGATAAACCCTCCTATTACCCAGTCGAGCCAATGGTATACGGCCCATGTGATCTTATCTTCTGATGCCTCTAGTCTGCGCACTAACTCCGGAGTCCACACTATTAGTTTATCGAGCTTATACCTTCCCTAGCTATCGGCTAACCTCGCGATCCAATCATACAGCTTTGAAGAGAAGGACACGAAGAAGATCTCGTGGATTTCTATATATACGTAGCGATCTAGCCACCTCTTCTCGGATATCTGTGGATTTTTTTTTTCCTGTGTCACGAACTCGTGAAGCTTCTGATCCAACCAATGTTCAATTTCCTTCTTCGTAGGGTTCCAGTATTCCAACATTAGACATCCCTTAGGAAAATCTTGGTCCTGGCAACAAAACCATTTGTTGGCTTGTTGAGGCCTAACCCAGGTTCAGAATTGTTTTAGCCAAACAAATCCTGAAACTACTGGCCCTTTTGGCAACAGTTCATGGAGCACGGACTAAGGTCTCACCTGAGGTAGTATGGGAGGGTGCTAGAACTAGGTTTCCGCACCCTAGGGATGTCTTGATGAAGTCTGGAAAGTTCGTGAAATGATCCTGCATGCTTACACTGCTTTGCGCAGCTGTCTAACCTTCGTGTAGCTCTATAAAGAGCATGAAGAGGTGCGGTCTAAATCCTTTAACCTTACTGTGTTATTATTATAGATCTTAACTTAATTTTGTGGGCCCAATATTCTTATCAATCTTACAACATTCATAACAAGTGCGTGCAATTATAACATGTAAATAGATGCATAAGAAGATAATAGAAGTATAAACACACAGATACACAATATTCCTAAATCAACTTATCTTTTATTAACTTTTGTTCTGTTACAATCTCAACTTTTACCTGCACACTCAATTGCAGGGGTCTGTGCACACAGTTGCGGACTCTACCAGGTCTTTGCGCACACAGCTACAGAGCCTCTTCCTACTTCTACAACCCAAGACTTGGACTTATAGACTCAGAGCGAATATTGCATTCAAAAACCAATAATAATCCAGAACAAACTCAAGAACCGACTTCTACACTTAGAACCTTGCTCTATTTATACATTCCCATGGTCCACGGACCATGGGTAGGCTGACCCACTCTACATTAAATTACAATATTTTAGGGTGGAAAACCCTAGACTCTGTCACTCAGCACCTTCATTTTGCAGGTTCTTTACATTACATTGACCAAACTTGGGCTCTATGCCCCAAAACCGTTACGCTAGGGATCTGCGCGCTGAGCAAATTTGAAAGTGCAGTACCAGAACAACAGTGGTTCAATGCTCTGAAATGTGCACTACGCGTAATTCCCACACAATGGTGGGGTACACATCAAGGAAGTTTTGAGGACTGGCATGGATGTAGAAGGATGATGCGCCTACGATTTGGAAAACCCCAGCTCAGGATGAGAGCTAGTCACTAGGGGTGGAACAACTTGTGTGCCCACCTTTCCCGATGGGTACAGACATATGCCATATAGCCCACACAAGTGCACACCACTCCCAGAATAGAGAATTGAAACAAAATGTAATAGCAGGAAAGGCGACGCGTGCTACCAATTATCCACAGAGAAGCATTTGATAGGGTGTGCGAAGTACTGAATAGGGTTCACCAGGTGAGATGCACTGATTGGGACCTGCACGTACCAAGGATTCGATGGGCCCACAAGACCATATGCAAAACCATGACCGTAGAAATGATTCAAACAGTGCGGAATAGAGTAGGGACCGCAATTTCTGAAGAGAATGCAAAGAGGAATCTACATGTAATAGCGCCTTCAGATGTGACAGTGTGCGAAGCCAAGGATGAAGAAATCACACAACTATGTGAGGTAGAACACATAAGGCTTTAAGAAGCCATTCAGTGAGGGAACCTTAGACTTCACAAACTTGAAAAAGACCAGGTACGACTGAGGAAGAAAAGTATTTTGATGGACGCAGAGGTCAAGAGACTAGAAAATGAGATCAAGCAAACATATCTCGTCGATAAAACAAGGATGGCAAGGCAAGGTATAGATGATCATACCACTCAATTAGAAGACTATCACCAAGAGTTTATGACTCTGCTACCATGTCTACGACCGCATCTCACCAAATGCAGTAACCAGGGGAGCGAACTACATATGCTAGAACGTGCAGTGCCGACTATCATGAGGGAAATTGAGGATTTTCCATAGACTGTATTGAAGGGCAAAAGGGAGGCCCACACAGGTGGTGCGACCACCTGACTAGCAGTAGGAAGCATAGTCTTAGCACTCCAGGGAGTTGAAAGGAAGCGTGGGACTATAAAATATTCTGCCAAAAGGCAGCGCGCTCTGGGGAGTGTTCACAATAACAGGATGTCACAGGGTTTGCAACTGCGCACGAAGGGCTACGGTGCCACACGGATAGGCTGGGAAGTGACCGTTGGTGTCACTGTTCATGACGAGATGTCTGATTTAAGACCAAATGGAGTGGGTGGCGGTCATTTAAGACGTGAATTATGGGAAAGATTTGGGACAATCTGCTGCCAAGAAAGCATTGATGGCCCGGAATTGGGGGGAACGGTCAAATTTGAATTCAAAAGGCACTATAAAACTCTAGGGGCTAGCCACGAGACAATGCTTGTTCACTTGATATTTGAGTAGTTGATTAGAGCATAGAGTGTTGAGCGTCGAGCGATATTCGAGCCCCTAAGTTTGTAAAATATAAGTAGGCAACGGGACCAGTCCGCACGTCCCTGAGGAATCTGCGGTAAGCTCTCAATGGAAGAAAAGGGCAAGACTGTCACCATTGAGACAGATGAAGAGGAGGAGGACCTACAGGATCTGATTGCTGAGGTAGAGGAAGCAGAGGACATGGAGGAAGATACTGAGCTGGTGCATTATGCAGCGAAATTGCCTGAGTATGTCCCTCCGCAAAAAGGGAAAACTAAGATACCAAAGGATCTGGATGCCACAAAGAGTGCACTCGAGACCCCGCTCCTCCTTGATGGAATTATGTTTGAGGGCTCACACTTAGGCCGACTGCCCACAGTGAAGTTAGAAGATTGGTACCTCGCGGACAGCGAGAAGTTACCACACTTAGAAATGACGAGCCTCATGAAACAGAAAATGGAGGGACCAGTAATCACGTTAGAGCTGCAAAAGTGGATGCGTGATGTGGAGAAGATCAGGTTGTTGCATCTGTTGTGGATACCACACATTCACCATGTGCCCCTCACCATTTTCATCATCAAGCAACGGCTTTGCCTAGTGCATGATGGGTACTTATGGCTGGAGGAGCCTATTCCCATCGCGGCAGACCCCATCCATAGGGTTTCTTTGCTTCCCTGAAAGGGAAAGGACCCCACGACGATAGCAAGAAAAGGCGGCGATTTGGATCTCGTAGAAGCCATGAAGAAAAAATATAAGCTCGAGAAGAAAAACAGGGGTTATGCTATCAGTAGTATCAAGGATAAAAGGGTGCGCATAGCCACCCAACTCCTAGCTGGGAAGGTAATGAGAAAATGTCGCGGCGATGAAGTACCAGCACCGGTAGTTGCGTTGACCAAACAATGCATAGAGGGGCTCCAATTCAACTGGGCTGAGTTCCTCTAAGAGGAATTCTTAATCAACTACAAGGAATCCTAGGAGCAGGGTAAGACCTTCCACTATGCATGGTTTCTCTTGTCCATTTTGCTGGTAGTGGGAGAACTGCTGGAGGACAATCAGTTCCCAAGCATTGAGCATGACTTACCAGAGGTCGCAATGTACGTGTCACTCTAGGCTACCAAGGACGCGAAGCAGATTTGTGATACAAATATCTTCTGGTTGCTCATGGAAGCAAGCATCTGCATGTGGATCAATAGGAGGCTACACCTGTCCCGCACAGTGCACAATAGTCTGCAGAGTTTCGCAGCCTTCAAAGCAGACATGCACATTATCTACATCAAGGCGCGGAAAGATCTAGCACAGCAGTGGAAAAAGCTCCCATTCATCGCAACTGATGATGCAATTTTTACAGTGTTAGAGACATGGCCTCCCGAGTGGTGCACCCCAAATTTAGCAGAATTGGAAAAGGCGACAGCACAAAAAGGAAAGGAGGAGGCCAAGCTGCGCGTCACATAGCTGGCTGAGAAGAGGCACAATGAAAAGGTGGCAGCAGAGGTAAGGCCAGTCCGCGAGGCAACATAGGCAGCTATGGAGCAGACCAAGGCCTCCAAAGTAGCAGCAGTAGCGCAGACAATAGGGGCCACAACAACGCAGGCAGAGGAGGGCTAGGAATTGTCTACAGGATAGGAGGCAGAGAACACAGACCTTGTAGAAGAGGGCACAGACCTAGGCACAACTTCCACCCAACTCAAAAGGCCGCACGCCACAGAGAGATCGGGTCCATGGAAAAAGGTCAAGACCTCCAAATTGGCCATTGACCCGATCACGTTAACAGAAGGTGACCTCTATGACATTGGCGAGACGGTTCACTATGTCACCAAGGAAGCACTCCAAGAAGTCATGTCAGAGAAACAGACTGTGTTGGGGGCCCTAAGGACACAGCTGCAGTAACTATAGGTGTGGCCCCCATAGGAAGGAACAGTAGCCACCTACGTTGCAGCAGGCACATCAGCAGCAGAACAGATGGTACACACAAGGATGGTCAATACTATAGTGCTACTAGAAGGGGTGCTAGCAGTAGAGAATAAGATCGATAGAGTCCCGGTTGGCAGGATCATGGGACTTGGCCTTAACTTGGCTTCCCTTCCACGAGACACATTGTAGCAATTGTGAGGCAAAAAATTGTTCCCTTTGTGGACAGAGGCAACCCGTCTAGCCCTAGAGTGGGTCTAGCCATAACAAGGACAAAAAAACAATTAATTCCCCTAAACAGTCATCATTGGAGGCCTACCTCAAATCGGTGGTCGATGAAGTTCCGTTATGCTGCTCCAGCTTCCATTTCCTTATCCTTAACAAGCAATCAACCTGAAACACCACAAAGAAACAATAGAACACGTAACCAAGAAACAACAATGATCTATTTACTCATAAAGTCAAGAAGTCATGAGCTATCAAGTAAATTATATACAAGACATAGGAAATTATCATTGATTGTACTAATAAATCAAGAGCAAAGCTTACAACCAAGTCTTGACGTCACAAGCCTTCTTAGAGGGTCCAACCAGTGTGTTTCTTCAAGAATTCACTCTCAAAGCTGGGTGTCCCAAATAGCATTATCTCTCTCTCTCTCTCATTCACAAGCTTTACACAAGGTTAAGGGCACTCCACACCTTCTTGAAAACTATAAAGCAATCCCACACTCATTACACTCACACCAACTATCTATGAAGCTCCAAAGTAGTAGTAGCACTATACAACCAAAAGAATTAGCAACTAAGGAACTAGTAGATCATAGCAATGGTGAGTGATTTTATAGGAGGAGGAGTCTCCATGAAATGAGGGAGAGGGAGCTTATCCTTAGGGAAAGCAGCACAAAAGACGGAACTACCATGCAAGAGGGAGGAGGGCAACCCAAACTAACCCAACAACCAGGTCCAGAGACATCCAGAAGGCCAATTATTGGAATGAATTCGCCCAATCTGGATCGTCGCTAGTTCATAACTAAGCTTTAGTGCCGACATCTCTAGCAAGAAATGTAGTCAGTCAAACCGTTGCTAAACATAGCAAATATACTCACTCTGGGGCATGAAATCTAACTGTTGCAGGAAACAGATGTACTCTTGTGACAGAAGCGTGACTGGACTATTTATGACAGAGTTCTATCATGTATATTAAGTGAATTCTCGCGATGAGGCAAAAAATTTAGGAAAAGTGGGTCAATTTGCAACATAAGAGAGCATTTGTTCAGCATGAGCATGTTTTACTAGAAACATGACACAATAGAAGGACTAGGGTGAAGGCAGTGACAAATTACTATGTAACAGATGCCCCCTAAAGTATGAAGCCTAAGAGAGTGGGACGAGTGAAATTCTTTACAAAACTATCTGAATTGGAACACCACCTTGAAGAACCTACAAGCGCAAGTATAATTGATATCTCTGATAGTGAAATACATATAGTCTAGGCATGGGCACAGCCATCCAAAAAACATACGAACTAGATCTATGGTATGGACGCAACCATCCAGCTAGTAAGACCATGATAATGATAAAGGTATGGTCGCAGCCATCCATCAACGATTCATGTAATCAATTACCAATCCACGCAGCTCGAACATGTGTAATCTGAGTTCGGGGTCTTGAAACCCAACCGATCATAGTACAAATTCTAGCGTGCGAATAGATGTGTTGAAGTCAAGGATGATAGCAAGTCGCTTGATTACCGATCAATGATGAAAACCATTAACAAGTATAAGAGAAACCACCAATAATTCCAATGGTTCTCAAGGTACTGCCTAGTACAATCCACGAAGTGTGAAGAATGAGCTGGAGTCAAACACTCATGGAATCACCCAATCGACGACCAATGATGAAATCCGATTGTCAAGTGCGAAGAACTTGCCATTGAGGCATGCAAGCTCCAAGGTACCAAAGGGGATCTCTAGATCATTCTCTTGGATAATGATTTGACGTCGACAAGAGATGATCTATTGCAGGAGGGCCATAATGTTTCCCCCATCAACGACACGAGATAAGGAACAAGTGGTAGGTGGTGAAACAGAGTATCAGAGGAGGAGGTAAGGATGTGAACTGCAGAAGGATTATACTCTTGAACATACTGGCGACACGACTCCAGAGGGTGGCAGCATTCAGGTACCAAGGGATCGGAGGCTTATTGGAGACAGCATAGATTAGATGGAATGAGGCTAAATGGCAAACCAAAATCCCGGAAGGCCAAATGATGATGTATGGATATCCCAACCCGACAAGAAGCAAAAGTGTCAATGTTCAAGAGTGACTAGCTGCCGCAAGTAACCAATGACGGCTTCCAAATTTTCCCCCACCATTGCTGGCAAGTACCCCAATTATTTTTGAAAAAACAAGCTTGAAGGGAATAGCATATGCTTGTAATATAAGTTTGACGTTCAGTCGAATCCAACCTAGTAATAGTTTAACAAGCCCTAGGGAGGAGAAGCTCGAGTCTCGTCATGGTGACGAGTCCAATGTTGTCAGGGTTTAATGAGTCTGGCATAGGTGAAACTCAAAGTCTTTTTCATGTTTAGAGAGTTTAAAAAAGACACGGAAAAGAAAACTCCAAGGGGGTCCTTTTTCGTAGATTTGTGTCTCTCAAGCTCGAAAATGTATAAAACAATACTTGAGAGAACCACTTGACCATTGTGATCAAGGAGTATTTTTCGTCATTAGTGACCTCGATCCAAAAGAGTAGAAAAGCGATCGAAGACACGTCATTTCGTAACCAATAACGAACCCTAAATGACAAAATCCCGGCAATATTTTCATGTTTATACGGTCGGAAAATAGCTTAAGGCAAACTACCTCTTATTTCGTTTAACGAGTCAAAAGGAATAACTCAGCAATTTTTTCGTCTTTTAAGTCGGAAAAGAGCATTAAAGAAGACTCTATAGCTCTACAGAAAACATGTCAAACGTAAGACCCATTCGACATAAACGAATAATATATGCAGAAATATAGTTAAAACCTAGAAAACCCTAGTTAAAAATTATATAAACAAAAAAACCCACACCCTAAAGTATAATTTTTTAATTTTTCCAAAAATTTGCTATAAAAAGGGGTGTGGTAATTCATTTTTTACCATTTACATTTACCTTTGGGCATTTGGAGCATCAACCTAAGCGAATTCCCCAAGCTGATTCCGACACTATCCATCCATGGTTCATCCTGAAACCTACTCCAAGTAAGTACATTCCCTCTTGCACTGCATTTAGATGGTTTTTTCATGCAATTTAGTGTTAGGTAGGTGGGTTTAGGCAGATTTTCAAATCCGAGTCCGCCTCTCAGTCGTTGCAGAAAATCCGCTCTGGTCCGTAACGACCGAGCGTGGTTACATGTACCACCTCTGTGATCATCGCGAGAAACAGATGTACTCTCATGACGATCACGGGAAAAATGAACTATTGACTCAGCGCCATCGCCGCTATTTGAAAACAGTCACGACAGTGACGTGAAGTTGAATTTTTGTGTAAATTATGGATTTAAATTTATGAAAAGAGCTCTAAATCATTTTTCTTTTAATGTAAGGCAACATGGCATTTGTTTGGCAAGAACGAACTCACGATGTCAACGATGAGGAAGCATTCAATGATGCTGGGTGCTGAAATACTTTACGTGCTTGCGGGCTACTAAAATTTTTTCCTCACTCTGCATCTTCGGGCTCAACCCAATTTGTTAGAGTTGCTAATTCGTGCTTGGAACCCAATAGATAGAAAGTTCATTATCAAAGGCAGAGACATTGAGTTTGATTCTACAGACATATATTTCCTGATCGGATTGTCCCGTCACAGCGAGAGGTTGATTCTAGAGGGCCAACGAACCGGGGGCGAATCACTGGACATGCTGATAGCACGAGTGTGCCCAGGGGCACACAAATCAAACAGCAGGAAAGTGGCAATTCCCATGGTGGAAGACTTGGTTCTTAGCATGGTTCTATTTATGGTGATGAGGGCAGCGATCTCCCAAGCCCAACATGAGG